>OX439232.1:2447597-3671395 GCA_949319165.1 Sialis lutaria
CTCGCATTACGTGTGTGTGTATGTATTTGTGTGTAGAATCACGGATTACTCCGGGAAACAAGCCCGGAGTGCGCGGCGAACCGCGGATCAGCTGTCAAACGCACACACACACTACCCGTGGAAGGGGAAGGGTGGGGGGGGGGTGACAGGGTCGTGTCACTTCCACCCCTTTCCCCTACGTGTCACCGACGCTTATATGTATATACAAACTCCCCAGGATCTTACTTCTTGAAAAGGGAACGCGTATATGTATTGGGAAAAACGGTCAGGAGAAATGTTTACTGAAGAATTAATTTAAAAAAATGAACATTTAAATAAATGTTATAACTACGGTGTATAGGGAAATCGATGTTTTGGCAGATGCATGCAAATTTTTCATTAGTTGATATAAAATTAATAAAAATATCAAATAATGCAAAAGAGAAATGTTTACTGAAGAATTAATTTAAAAAAATGAACATTTAATTAAAAGTTATATAGGGAAATCGATGTTTTTGCAGATGCATGCAAATTTTTCCTATAGGTTTTTAGCTTGATATAAATTATCGAAAAATACAAAAAAATATTTTTTTCAGAGGTAAAGTTTTTGCTGTAGAATTAATTTGAAATAATATAACATTAAAAAAAATTAAGTTATACGGTGCATAAAGAAATCAATGTTTTTATAGTTGCATGCAAATTTTTCCTATAGGTAAAATTATCGAAAAATGTAACTAAATATTTTTTTCAGGAGAAATTTTTGCTGTAGAATTAATTTGAAAAAGATTAAACATTTAAAAGAAATTAAGCTATACGGTGCATAAAGAAATCTATGTTTTTACAGATGCATGCAAATTTTTCTTAGGTTGATCTAACTAAAGTGAATAAAATTATCAAAAAATGTAAAAATATTTCAACCGGTCAGAGAAAATTTTTGCTGATGAATTAATTTAAAAAAATAATTAACAATTTAAAAGAAGTTAATTACGGTACATAGGGAAGACAATGTTTTTGCAGATGCATGCAAATTTTTCCTATAGGTTTGTAACTTGATCTAAAATTATCGAAAAATGAAAAAAAAATATTTTAACCGGTCAGGAGAAAATTTTGCTGAAGAATTAATTTAAAAATATAAACATTTAATAGAAGTTGACTACCGTACATAGGGATATAATTATTTTTGCAGATGCATGCAAATTTTTTATAAGATAATTTAAAATTAATAAAAAATTAAAAAATACTCTATTTATCACCAAGGTTTTTTTGAAAATAATAATATGAAAATTCTACCAACTAACTTCTATAGGGAAATTGAAATGTGTTAATATTAAAATCTTGGCAAATAAGACATCACTGTAATACATCTGAGCTATAAGACTAGAACCAAGCCTGCCGATCGACACCAAAACAGTGAAAAAGAATCTATCATTTGGATCCAATTTGCTCCAGTCTACCCTACAGGTTTTCTTAATAATTCTTATACAACTACTCGTAAAGTGAGAAATATTCGTACATAAACGACTATATAAAAAATCTTAAATACATACCGGGTGTCCCAGATAACTTTTCCAGCAAGGGGATCTCAGTATCTATTAGAGATACAGGTTTGGTTAAATGAGATGAATTATTTGTATGAAAGGGATGAGTATTACTGCACAAAAAAATATTAATAATTCTATGTGGTTTAGGCGGTATACCCAAAAAACTGAAAATTCGAAATTTCTTTAAATGGCTATAACTTTTTTGTCAAACTAGATAGGTATTTTTTGTAGAAGTTTTCTCGAAGCACTTTTTTGTGTAGAATCGATTAGTGTATTTAGATTTTTTATATCACTTTTATTTTCCGAGTTATGAGCCCTAACTTTAGTTTTTCTTATGGGCCGCTAAGTTGGCTATGGCATATTTGAACGTGTTTTTTACTCTACTTTACAACGATATGTCACTTGCCATACTTATTATCGAAAATAAGTCGATGTACTAAATGTCAGTGATATTTATTAAGTATTTTATTACAAAAATTTAAGTGAGCCATGAAAAACAAAAATTGTAAACAAAAATCACAATAACAACAATCAAAATAACAAATAACTATTTGAAAACAATTAACTATTTAAAAAAATACATTATAATTTTTTTTTTCGAAAATAAGTATGGCAAGTGACATATCGTTGTAAAGTAGAGTAAAAAACACGTTCAAATATGCCATAGCTAACTTAGCGGCCCATAAGAAAAACTAAAGTTAGGGCTCATAACTCGGAAACTAAAAGTGATATAACAAATCTAAATACACCAATCGATTCTACACAAAAAAGTGCTTTAAAAAACCGTCTACAAAAAATACCTATCTAGTTTGACAAAAAAGTTATAGCCATTTAAAGAAATTCCGAATTTTCAGTTTTTTGGGTATACCGCCGAAACCACACAGATTTATTAATATTTTTTTGTGTAGTAATACTCACCCCTTTTTTACAAATAATTCATCTCATTTAACCAAACCTGTATCTCTAATAGATACTGAGATCCCCATGCTGGAAAAGTTATCTGGGACACCCGGTATATGCATTCTTTTTTTTTATTTGACCTATTACGCATAGATGGAAGAAAATTAATATAAAATTAGCCGTTTTGACATTAGGTCAACCTCCTTATAACTAGCTGATTCTACGAAAACATACACACACACACACACACACACATACACACACACACACAACTATTTACAGATGTTTCTAATTTAAAGAACTTAGCATATACATATATAGTATTTATACGAAAGCGGATGTGAGCAATTTAACGGGTTTTTGGTTTCCGATTGTTCACGATATGTTCTATTAGTAACGGTCGTCGCGGTGCGTGGGTGTTTGCGCGCACTCACACACACACACCGGCCAAAATGCACCACTAACACAGCAACTGCAGTGATGATAGAACCATAAACCGTATAATAGACATAATAGAAAAATATGTATAGTGACGATTGGTATACATATGTGAAGTAGGTTTTCGGGATCACGTTGTATTTTTGTTTATTTGATTTTTGTATATTGGAGTTTTTGTTTGAATAGTTTGAGAAATATTGGTGAAGAAATTGATCAAGAATGCCAATAGGAGTAGAAGAAGAAAAAGAAGAAATTCATCGTAAAAAAATTCAAAGGACAAATTTGATAATTGGTGAAAGTTTTTTATTCATAACTCGGCCAAAAATGGTCGTAAAGGAATAAAAAAAAGGAAATTGAAGATAAAATTCTGGTCTATAAAATTCATGTTTTAGTTTTAAAAAAAAATTAGTACTGTCTGCGGAAGCATAAGAAAAAAAGAAGAAATTGACCGTAAAAAAATTCAAAAGACAAATTTGACAAGGTGCAAATCTTTTCTTCAACTCGGTCAAAAATCGTCGTAAAGGGATAAAAAAAGTAAAATGAAGAGAAAATTATGTTCTATAAAACGCTTGTATTAGATTTGGTCAAAAAAATTAGCACGGTTCGTGGAAGCTTCCAAAATCAGTATACATTTTTTATATACTATTTTTGACTAGGTTTTATCAGTCAATTATTTTTTGTCTATACACTGAAAGATTTTTGTTCTTGTTATACTTATTTTTACTTATTGTTAGCTGCGGTAGCTAAAAAATGTTTAAATAACAAAGTTTTGACTACTGTCATATATTTATAAAATCGGGAACATTTTTTAGATCTAAAATGATCAAATAAGATTTTGATAGATTTTTTTTCACTATGGTTTTTGATCTGTGGAGACTTGCAAAGATCTACAAAGATCTATCAACAAATAGATCAAATCAATTTAATTATCAATGTCCGCAAATATAGTTTTTTTTAAATAATTATAGCCTTTTATTTTGTTTGTGTTTTTTCTCCAATAATGGATAGATAAAATAAAACCAGTGATGGGCAAAATCTTGTTTTGTATATAACGAAAACAATATTTTCTTAATATAAGAAATATACTCTTATGTCCGGTATATCATAAAGGGGTTTGCAAAATTTGCTAGCTAGCAAGCTCTCACAAATAAGGTATTAATTTTTTAATAGTATATCTACATACGGATTTGCTATAGAATTTAGATCAGTGATACTTCAACGTACATATTGTAACACAGTTGGCGTCTCTGACCGTAAAACATAATTATCATAATATAACCAACAACGTGAAACTTGTCAAAGTCTTCATGAAACTCCAAGACAACTGTCATATAAGTTTGATACCTCATTTGAAAGCTTGCAAATTTGCTAGCTCCATTATGATACCGGACATTAATCCAACTATATATTGTTGGACGTTTTTTCTGTGTACACACACCGCCCAAAATGCTCCGCTAATTGAAGCGATGTGTGATAGTTAATACTCGCTTGTCGAACTGTAATAGTTCTAATGACGTTAAAGTTCCTGCGATTGTTCTTTAGTTCCTATGTATGTTCCCCAGTATAATATTACTTGTATATGGTGCTAATGTGTCTATTGTTGATAAATTTCAATAGAGAATTGATGGGTTTTTGACACGGGGTTTTGTTTTCTCTAATAGAACAGATGTGGATTGGGCTAATATTTTTGTGAAGTTATATTTTAAAGTAAAAATTGGACATACAATAGAAACCGGTTATAACGACATCGGTTAATACGACGTATCGGTTTTAACGACTCAAAATAAAAGTTCAACTGATTCATTTCCATATAATTACTAGTCGATTTTGCTTTCAAGGGGGGCATCTTTTGCTGTAAAATTTTTGCAAGAATCTTTTCAAAGCGTTATGAGCGCAATCCTTAAAATTTTAAATAGCATCATAGGACAATATAATACCACATTTGAAAGGTTTTTTTATTCTTTTTTTCAAATCTGTTTAATTTTTGACAAGTTATTTACATTTTTAATTCCATGAATGCATTGATTTTCTGATCAACAAAACAAACATTTACAACTAAAATTCAAAACAAAGTAGCCTTATTTTCTTATCAAATAATTCAAAAAAATTTCCAACATCCAAAATTTTAATTAATTCAATAAATGTTCAAATTGGATGTAAGTAAATTTTAGTTGGGCTAATTGTATATAAATAAAATTAGATGCATATACTTTTGTTGTATAGAAACAATATGTTCTTAACTATATGTTAGGTTATTATGTTATTTATATAAGAAGGTTTATTAAAATATGACATAAAAAATATAAATAGTATATAGAAAAATTCCTATATATTTTATTAGAATCATAAAACTAATAACGTAGAAAAAAATTTGCTTTGTTAACGTATTTTATAATTCTCTTATGCATTCTATATGTTCAGTAAAAGGAAAATATGTAATAGGTATATATATATGATAAAAATTGCTGTGTTATAGTTTAGTTAATTGAAGGACATGCATATCAGCACTGGCGCCGACTATGGGCGAGGGGGGCGATCAATATTTGTATCAAAGATACAAATATCCGCTTTTCAATTATTTGAAATAATTAAAGTTTGATCGGTTTTTACCGAAACTACACTACAAATAATGAATGTTGTATCGTCGGCATTAGCGTTATCCAAGTGGATGTTGCATGCTCAGTTTTACGATGATTTTAGCAGCAAACTTCAATAATTTGATGCAAAAAATCGTAATATTTTTTACTCTACACGCACCATTAATTGTATTTCTGAAATCTTTTGGCGCTAAAAAATTTTTAAGTTAAGTAACTTTATAAAATGCAAATGAAAATATTTTTTTTAGAATTTAAGCTTTATTTCCTCTTTTTAAATTTCATTGTGATCATTTGGTCATTATTACGAAAGCTGGATATTGTACATTTTTTAAGGAATGTACCCACTTACTATTTCTTTGTAAATAAATGTAACTTATAATCAAATTTTCAATATTATCCACAAGTAAAAAATGTCTTGAACCAAAAAATCCTTGTTTTATTCAGAGTTAGTAAAAAATATGAAATATTGCTTATATTTTCAAAAAAATTCATTATTTTAAAAAAAGGTTTAGGGTAAAACTATACAATACGCCTCAGTTGACAAAACGCCCCATAGTCCTAGCACTCACACAAACATAGCTATCCTAGAACTTTTAATGCCCATGCTTGCACAACAGTCGTCGGTAACATGGCTGACATCCACGCGTCTCTGTCTTTACTGTTTTAAGAAATATTAAAATATATTGGTTTTTGACGTTTTGACAATTTGTGGTAAAATAGATAAAATTACCTACATATTTTTCGTAAGTTGTGTCTTAAATGAATAAAAATTATGATTGAGATACGTAGGACATTTTGTAACAAGAGTGAGGCATATTACCCAACGGTTGCATTACAAAACGCCCCACCGAAGGGTTTAGAAAAACATTTTTTTCACCAATTTGTTTTGTTCCTAATTAGATAACCCAGTGCCATTTTGTACTTGAAAGACCAAAGTTTCATTTTTAATAAAGACTTTTCAAATACATTCCATGATTTTTTTTTATCATGGTTTAAAAAAAAAGTGGGGCGTATTGTATAGTTTTACCCTAGTAAAAGTTTTTAGATAAATTATTTCCTAAATCAAAAAAATGGTGCTGTCACCGTTACTATGAATTTTTTTAAAAGACAGCATATTTTTTTTATTATTTCTATATATGAACAGATCTTATTTTTTTGCATAGGTACAAACCAATACAATTTTATTAACATTGCATACGAAAAATTAACTTTTATAATCTTAGATCACATTAACTAAGTACAACTGAACCAATAAGTAAGCCTTAAAAATAACTGAAACTTGTAAAGCATCAAAAAAGAATCTAACGATTAAATAAATATTTTTTTAAAGGTATAGTACCTATACTTTCCTCCTTCTATAATAAATACTAAAAAAGCAGGTCGCCATTTTAATTAATTTTATGTTTGAAATAATATAGAAATACAAGATAAAATATCTATAAAAATATTTTAAAACAATTTAAACTGTTATAATCGAGGTTAAGGTTAGTAAAATTCAAACCAATGTAAAAATATAATTAAAACCTTTATTAATTTCATAAAAATAGTCATAGGGGAGGGAAATTTAGCTTCATATATTATACCATACCTAAGTTAACGACTCTAGCAATAAAGTCACATTTTTAACTTCTATACAAAATCTGGAGCACAGATATTCATGAATTTTAAAATTTAGCTACTTTTATCACTGATTGTCTTACAACATTATATTCCAATATATAAAATAATTTAACTTAAAAAAAAATATTATAGCATGGTTTTATGGATCTTGGCTTCTGGGTGTTAGCCGCGTCGATTTAGTCGTTTTACTGGTCAACGTTTCGTCACACATTGCCGTGGATATCTTCAGGGCTCTTCCGAATCGACGCGGCTTACACCCAGAAGCCAAGATCCATATCAAGATCACCGCGAAAGCCTGAAGACTTGCATGATTTTATGTTAAATATAGTTTAATTTAATATCCCCGGGTAACACCGGGTCCTATGGCTAGTATTAATATAAAGATAATAAAGCTCTCAATAAAAATGTACATAAGTGGGCTCTCACACCGCAGCAATATAGCAACTTATAACTAGCGATATTATTGCTATCTGTCAATATACATTGAATCGGACATATTGTCTCACACCAAAGCAATATGATATCACTATATTGCTAGTTGCTAAATGGTAGTTACTACTTTATTGTTGTATATTGTATAAACTAATATGCGTTGTAAAAATATTGCATACAAAATTATTAGGTACTATAGATTTAATTTCTTATGTATTTTATTATAGATACATACATAAGTATAAAATTTAATTAATATATAATAATATAAGTATAACTGCTTATGTTTTAAATACTTAAATGAAACAAGATATTAAATTTTATTTAGGTACCTACTTATAAACTTATAAATAAATATAATAATTATATATCTATAATAAGGTATCTTTGCAATCTTACTTAATTTATATTGTCTTACACATAAATAATAAAATAAAAAAACATTTAAATCAAGGTAAAATGAATTATAATTAGTTCATTTCCATAATATTTTTAATATTTTGTTGTAAGCGGATAAGAATCTACAATTTTTTTTAAATAAAAAAAACATACTTATTTGCTAAATAATTATTTTATTTAAAAATTATAGATAGATACCTAATAAAATTATTAATAATTATTAATTCATAATTATTAATAAATATAGGTATAATAAGTTTTTAATTTCTATATTAATAATGAAATAAAATAAAATCAATAACATTTTAAAATACAACAAAAAGGAGCTTAACCCGAAGACAAAAAAATGCAATGAAAGAATCAATAAAAAAATAATCCCATAATTTTTAGATATCATAAAATATTTATATAAATAAAAAAATAAAATAAAAACAAGTCGATTAGTATAAGTCGAAAATACACAAAAATCAAAAGAAAACGCTTCAAATTATTATTTATTTACTAATAAATAAAAGCCGATCGGCATAAGCCGAACACAAAAATAAGAACAGCATATACTGTAGTAGAGAGATAACCGGAATAATAAAAGCAGTAAAAACAATAGACTCGGATATCTTAAAACATTTCAGACATTACCGGTGACTAGGTGGGGATAGTAACGCCTATGTAGGGGTGACCGCGAAGCTACAACCCACCTCAAGTGTCAAAAGTGGTGGGGAGCACAACGCCACGCTATTGGACGCATACACCGCTCTAGCCAATCGCGTCGGAGGCGTGATCATTAACACTACTCGGTAGCAAGTTAGGCGAGATACCACAGGCTTGCTATAGTCTTGGAACACTTTCCTTGGTACACGGAGGTGTTACTGCCGACACTTGCCAGTAAAAAGTGTCCAACCCTTTATATCGCGCCTGGTTCGAATTCACCAGTTTTCGGTTTTAACTTGTACGGACATGATACGGTTTTGTGAAGTGTGGACACGATTTAAAACAAATGTGCGCGATAATTTTTAAAGTGAATTTGTGACTGAAGAATTTTTTTGAGAAGTGCAATACATTTTTTTTTATTTTCGGTGCAATTTAAATATAATAAAAACTAAGTGCAAACCGACGGGTAGTTTTTTTTATTCATCCCAATTTTTGATCTGCAAAAAAAATACTGGGAAAAAAGTGTTGAGTGTTAGTGAAGCCGCAATTATAGAAAATATCGAGAGATAGGTCGATGATAGGTGATAGTATCTCGAGATTTGCATCGACAGTCTCGAGATTTGGTATTTAAATGCGGCCGGCGATTTAGGCGTTGCTCGTGTCGGTGGTGTATCCCGAGATATCACACACGGGTCGACGGCAGAATCTCTGGGAGGATTCTGCTGGCGCCGTCAATCCGGCCAGATGCGTTTCGATCAGAGTGATTCGATCAGCGGCGGTATGTCGTACCACCCGTTCCTGCAGCTACCCAGGCCGACGGATTTCAGCGTGTCCAGTTTACTCACGGCCGCGGCTTCGTCGTCGCCGGGGGCTAACACACCCCCAGGTATGTACAAATAAAAAATATATTTTTTTCGGAAAAGTGATTTTTTTATAAACGAAAATTTTAGGTGCATATCACATTTTACCGCCCTTTTGAATTTTTAGTAGGTTAGGTTATAGGTGTACTTACCTTATACAGAAAAAACGGGGGCTAATACACCCCCAGGTATGTACAATAGTAAAAAAAATATTTATTTTCGGAAAAGTGATTTTTTTTTGCAAATGAAAATTTGAGGTGTATATCGCGTCTTACCGCCCTTTTGAATTTTTAGTAGGTTAGGTTATAGATGCACTTACCTTATACAGAAAAAACGGGGGCTAACACACCCCCAGGTATGTACAACTAAAAAAATATTTTTTTCGGAAAAGTGATTTTTTTATGAACGAAAATTTTAGGTGCATATCACATCTTACCGCCCTTTTGTATTTTTAGTAGGTTAGGTTTTAGGTGTAGGTACTTACCTTATACAGAAAAAAACCGGGGGCTAATACACCCCCAAGTATGTATAATTTAAAAAATATTTTTTATTCGGAAAAGTGATTTTTTTATAAATGAAAATTTGAGATGTATATCACATCTTACCGCCCTTTTGAATTTTTAGTAGGTTAGGTTATAGATGCACTTACCTTATACAGAAAAAACGGGGGCTAATACATCCCCCGGTATGTACAACTAAAAAAATATTTTTTAATCGGAAAAGTGATTTTTTTATAAGAGAAGTATTTCACATCTTACCGCCCTTTTGAATTTTTTGTAGGTTAGGTTATATATGTACTTACCTTATACAGAAAAAAACTGGGGGCTAATACACCCCCAGGTATGTATAATTAAAAAAATATATTTTTTTCGGAAAAGTGTTTTTTTTTATAAACGAAAATTTGAGGTGTATATCAGAGCTTACTGTCCTTTTGAATTTTTAGTAGGTTAGGTTATAGATGTACTTACCTTATACAGAAAAAAAATTGCATTGGACCGGACAATATTTTCCTAAATAAAAATATATTCTTAACCCAACTGTATTATTGTTCTATTGAAATTTTGATGTTTTCATTTGTATATTTTTGAAACACATTCTTCTTCTTCTTATCCAACGTTTTTGAAATAATGTGGCAAAAAGAATGTAACATAAAAATAAAAGGAATAAAAAATAAAAAAAATACTTTATATAAAAATTTTCGGTTTTTAATATTTTCTTTCTTTAGAAATACGCCAGAAATTTATATTTTATTTTATATGGATAATATATATTATAGGGACATTAAAAAATCTATTTAAACATCTAGAAATATTTTTTTATTATATGAAAAGTTAGTTTTTTATAAAAGATTACCTAATTAGTGAAAAAAATATGTTTAAAATTTAGAACTTTTAAATTAAGACTGCCTTATAGGCTCTTTAGGGTAATATAATAATTTTTATTATTAACGAATAAAGAAATAAAAATAAAAACAATATATTATGATTTTTTTTAATTATACCTACGACACGAAATAATTTTTAATTCATTGAATAAAAATTCGGACTCGTGTAAAATATTTATAAATTTTCTTACAGTAAAAAATATAATTGATAGTAAATAAATAAATACATAATAAAAATAAATAATAACTAGTGTACACTACCGGCCAAATTTTTGGATAGACTTTCCTATACTTCATTAGGTAATTTATATTTGACAGAATTATTCTGTTTTTCAAGTAGTTTTATTGCTATTAATTAAATAATTTCGAGCCTTATATAAAGAAATAAAAATAATTATTTGGAATATAATATATCATAATAAAATGTCTATTTTTTTTGCTTCTAATTTTTGTTTACATTTTTATGTTATATGACTTACTATATATAAACATTTTAAAGTAGTTATTCTTGTGGCTAGAACGTGTCAATTTTAGCTTGAAGATTTACTAAACAGAAATAAATTTTAGGACTTTTTTTAAATGATTTTTAAAACAATTGAAAACAAAATTATTTTTATTTGAATATTTATTTGTCAAAAGAAAAACTTTTGTGGCTTGAACGTGTCAATTTTAGCTTAAAGTTTTACTAAACAGAAATAAATTTTAGGACTTTTTTTGAATGATTTTTAAAACAATTGAAAACAAAATTATTTTTATTTGAATATTTATTTGTCAAAAGAAGAACTTTTGTGGCTTGAACGTGTCAATTTTAGCTAAGATTTTCTAATCAGAAAAATATTCGAGGGTCTCATTTTGAGATATTTAAAAAAAAAACTTATTTTTATTTGAAGATTTATTTATTTATTTTGCCTATTGTAAATATAATGCGCGTCACTGCTTTTATTAAATAATGCAATAAAAATGGGAAAAAGTGTAAATAAATTAATATTTTTTGTTTTTGAATAAAAGTTTTAATAATTTTGTACGAGAAAATTAATTGATTCGAATTTTTTATTATTCGTATTTTTTTGTCATTTATTATAATAGCTATAATTAATTAAATAAAAATTAAATTTATATATAAAACTATATAGTCCTTTAACGGTTTAGATTTGTATAGGTATACAAATTTTTCTAGCTTTATTTTTTCTTTAATTTATATTTTAAAAATTATTTTTAATACCTATATAATTTTTATAAATCACGTATAATTCCTAACACAAAAAAACGTTCAAATCGGTACATATTTATCAGAGTTATTCCCAAAAATATATACAGCCCAATTGAGAACCTCCTCCTTTTTTAAAATCGGTTGAAAATAAATCTTTTTAAAAATAATTTTGACCTAAAACGGATAGATAAAGTTAAATTTTTAAAATCGGAGAAAAAAAAAATGTATTTTCTCATTTTAAAACGATCACAAAGCTTCTCGTATCTTTGATATTGCGAGGTAGCAAAAATGTGTAGATATATATAGGTTATGTTGTTACCATTTTATCAAATAACTTTTTGGTGTAAAAAATATATCGTTTATTATATAATATTATAAAACAATAATTTGAATATAAAATATAGCTATGATACTTTATAGAAACGTACAAAATATAACAATCTTATAGAAATAATTATAAAATATACATGATTATTTATAAGTTAAAATATTTAACAAATAAAATCAATATATTATTTTTAAATAAAACTACATTTTTCGTTTAGATAACTATATAAATATTATAATTATATCTATCATATCTACAAAAATTACCGCCGGCTTTTTCATTATATAGTTAGATGCATAATACGCGCATATAAATTTTCTATCTAATTGTAAGTATATAATATATACATATAGGTATA
The DNA here is from genome assembly GCA_949319165.1 of Sialis lutaria. Classification (NCBI taxonomy): domain Eukaryota; kingdom Metazoa; phylum Arthropoda; class Insecta; order Megaloptera; family Sialidae; genus Sialis; species Sialis lutaria. The sequence goes on from OX439232.1 coordinate 2,460,292, forward strand.
TTAAACATATAATATAATAAACTATATGCCTTCTATAAAATATATTTCTTAAACACTAGAAAAACTGGAGCAATTATTCGACGGTAATTTCAATTTTAAATAATTCAAAAACTATTTGTCTTACTATATTTAAATTATTCAAAATTGAAATTGAAATTTCTGCGTAAAATTAATATTCGTGCTTCTGCCTTTCTATACGGAAAAAATAATTAGTGAAAAATAAGGCGTGATTTTTAAAAGAAACAAAATAATCTGGGATAATTGTCGTATATATAGCACTGTATTTTAGAAATTTCATATGAGGTATATATTCGATATAAATTGATGAATAAACTGCGCAAATATTACAGCCTACACAGAAAGAAAACTGTATTGGACCAAGAAAACCTTTTTTTGTATATAACGAAAACAATATTTTCTTAATATAAGAAATATACTCTTAATCCAACTACGTTGTTCCTTCGTTCAAGAATACTATAGTTGGTTTAAGAGATTATTGCTTATCTTAAGAAAATATTATTTTCGTTATATACAAAACAAGATATACTTGGTTTGAGAAATCCTTTCTACCAGTGTATATAAAATTATTATATTAATACCATACAGTTTCAGATATAGTAAAATATTATATGTTTTCGCTTACTATCCACGGGGTAGACAGGAAAAAATGTCCATAATTCTTACAGTAGGTACCTATATTTTTTTTCAAAGTACCTAACTACGAAATTATATTTTTTAAATAAAATTTGTATGTACTTAATTATTTTTACTTTTTTGGCCAAATTCATATCTTCCTATATATTTACAGACGGACTTACATAAAAATGACTCGTTATTAGATTAATAATTTGATGAATAAATAATTATTTAATAAATAGAAATTTTACAATTTCGCTTTCTTTACCGGTTTTTGGTTTAATATACCCGGGAAAAAATGATAAGATATAACAAGATATTATAAGATATGTTCGCATCTCGTTATATATGGTAATATCTTAATTTTTGAGCCTAAAATATATTAATTTATATAGATATATCTGATAATATATAGTAATATCTTAATATATATTGGCCCTAAGATCCGAAAATATATTGATATAAATTTAGATATATTGTAACATCTTTATATGTATTAGCCCTCAGATCCGAGAATATATTGTTATATATATTTATATATTTATATATCTGCTAATATATTATGATATCTTAAAAATATTATTTTGAAAAGAGTTCACTTAGCTTAGAATATATTGTAATATATTATTATATATAGATATATCTGCTAATGTATTATTATATCTTAATAAATTTTATTTTTTGAGTTATCATAGCCAAGAATATATTGTAATATATATTAATATATGGACATATCTGATAATATATAATCATATCTTAATATATATCAGCCCTCAGATGCGAAAATATATTGTTATATATATTTATATATTGTTATATCTGCTAATATATTATCATATCTTAAAAAAAATATTTTTTTATGTATTAGGTAAACGCCCGGTGGTAAAGTATTTGTAAATAAAGTGGCTGTTACTTTTTAAAATTAATAAATTTATTAAATGATTAACATTTGTTATAACAAAATATTACATTTGACCAATATCAATGGTGATAGGAATCCGGCAGTAAAAATTTGAGGATTGTAGCAGTTTGTATTAATTTTTTACTTATTAAATGTAGATGGTATTGACGCACAAACAACAGCATCCTAAGCGAAGAACCGCGTGTTTTTGAGAACATTAGTGATGCTACTGATGGAAGACATCTTGTCAAAAGAGCAAAATTAAAAAAATTACCAATAAAAATAAAATGTTCATATTCATCTTGCAATAAATCGGATAGCAAAAAATTTTTTTTTGCACTTTTTTAGATTTATTTTAGTTAGTTTTTCTTTCTAATTTATTTCTTAATTTTTAGTTGGATTATTTAAAAAAAATCTTAGTTTCTCAAAAATAATACCTACCTACATAATATCAATTGGGCAAAAAAATTAATATAAAATCATCAAAATTCCCAAAAACTAGCTTTTTGTGGTGTATATAATACACCACGTGAGTAACTGTGTTACGGTATTTCACACGAGTAATTAAGGGTTAAGAACAAATAAATACTGAATAAAAATCAAAAGGCCGCCTGCCCTACACTTCTTTAGTCTAAATAATCATTACTTGATACTGTAAATCGATAGCACGTATTTATACTAAAACGATTATCAAATTTTATATTTATATCGCAATGAATTCTGAAGAAATGGAATAAAATTTTTTTAAATACCCTGAAACGGTAAAATCAGATTAAAGAGAAAAAATTTTGACTAGAATATAAGCCAAATTTTTCTCCATGTAACTGTCCACCGCTCCTGAACTGGCATCCAGGGCGGTAGCCCAGTCTCCTTCCCTGATGTTGGCATTGCTATTATACATTAACAAAATAAGCAACGAATTTTAATAATATTAAATTAATAATAATAAATATAAAAAATTCAAATATCAACCATTCTTTTTTCTAATGTTCACTTGACTTGAATTTAATATTGCACTCGCGTTATTTGTATATGTAGTTTTGTATATATATTCTGATTTCACGAAATAAGTAAATTTTATTTAGAATTGCCCATATAATCAGGAATGATAAAGTTATAAGTAACATATATTTTTGTTTGAAAAATTCACAGTTGACATATCACCCAAATTTTCAATATAATTTTATAAATTAAGAACAAAAATATTTAAACAAAATTTTGGACAGTGAAATATTTTTTAAATTAAATTTTATGCATTTCTCTACAAAATTAATATCTTTTAGTTTTACTCTATTTTTAATAGTTTTTGAGATATTTTGTTTTCAAAAAAGTACATTCATCATATTTTAAAATAGGTAGTGGATATTTTTGGTGAAACTTTTTTTTGAAAATGATGTTCCCACGCATTTATCTAAAAATTCTACAACTTGTGTTGACAATTTTTATACAAACATTGATGAATACATTTTTGAAATTATAATCACTGAATTCTATGATCACACCAGTCAGGTGTGATAATTTCTCAAAAAATACAATTTTTAGTGATATTAATAGACCGAAATTTAACTTGTAAGAGAAATATAAACTCCGTTACAGCCAAAATCTCAAAATTCGTGCACGCACTTAGAGTGTTAAGCAACAAGGTTGTGCAAAATGTTTTGTTACATGTGTATTAGCTTATATACATTTAATTATTAGATATGGAATTTTTTTGTGCTTCTCTTCTCATACCTATAACATACTCAAAATACAAAATAAATTGCTTCGTATTATGGCCAGATATGACCCAGGGAACACTGCCGTCCACTGCTTATATAATACAAATTTTTAAATATAATCGATAGGTATTAATTTATTAGAAAATGAGTTATTCACAAAAAAAAAACTGATTTATGTAATATAAATGACCATAATTACAACATAGAAACAAACACAATATGAAATCTATTCAAACACGTAAACAAATTGTCAATAGAAATGTAGTTAACAATACAATTAAAATTTTCAATAAAATTCCTAAATCTATAATAGATCCGTCTGTTGAAGAACTGAAAATTACTTTAAAAGAATATTTAATAAGCAAATGTCACATGGTTTTCTTCATTTATTTACTATACATACATATATTTCGGATTTCTTTAATAGTCACAATATTTCTATACAGTTTTTGTATATATTTTTTTATTTTATTAATATGGGCCTCAAATATTACTTAATACGCATATGGATTATTTTTTTTAATTGATTAAATAATATTCGAGTATGTTGTATATATGTAATAGCTATACATACTATGTTCGTAAAAGTTGGTGTAACTTGCCTCTCACTAGCAGTGTGATTTCACTTTGAATCAGTATATAAGCAACCAACGAACTCTAATGTTTACATAGGTGCATTCAAGTAAGTTAATACGGACGTAAGTAAATGAAGCTGCTATATGTTTAATTATATAATATATGTGACATTTGATTATAGATTCAGTACGAGTTTTCCCTGGTTGGACGATTCTGTAGTATTGGGATAGATAATAGATGGATACCCCCCCCCCCCTCTATGCATATATAATAAGATATTATAATATATTTTTAGATATGCGAAGATATACAAATATATTAACAGATATGCTAATATATTGTTATATATGTCGAGATATACTTGTATATTAACATATATACTAATGTATGCTAATATATTGTAATATATGTCAAGATATGCTTGGAGCCTGAATTTGGCACGATCCAAGAAGGCATTAGTATATATTATAATATATAACTATATCTTGCAATATATTACAATATATTATAATGCGTTCTTGGATCGTGCCAAAATCAGGATCCAAGCATATCTCATCATATCTGACCAATTGGATCTTGTAATATATGTTAATATCTTATCATTTTTTCCCGGGTAATTTTAATTATGATAAATTAGACATGTTGATAACAAAAGAATGATAGCTTAAATAATAGGGTATAAATATTCTAGCATGTGGTTGTACCTAAATAGATATTAGTACCTAATTTATAATTTTATTTGTGTAATGTAAATGTGGTTTAAAATAAAAAATCTTGCAGTGATATGTAAAAGTAAATAGGTATTTATTTTTATGTACGTATATCGATAGAAAGGATTATTTTTAATGTTAAATGATAAAAATTCTATAGATGGGTATTTCTCTACCAACGTGGGTAGGGTTCTAATGATATTTTTGCTCGTTTGATGCAATTTTGTGCTTTAGATTGAATATATAAATATAAGACAAATACAGTCCATCATGGGGCTCAAAACACTTTGCAGTATTATATACGATATATACTGATTAAAAAAAAATAAAACTACATACGAGACTGTGCTAAAAATTTCACGACAAAAGGGTAACTAATTTTTACACTAATAAATATGAATTTCACAAAAAAGTAAGGTATTTGCATTTGATAATTATTAATCTCTGAAAATATGATAGTGAATTTAATATTTCTAATTACGTGTTTCTGAAATTAAGTAGGTACTTTGACTTAAGTTATTCTGGGTTAGTGACCGACCAGGGGACTGTTTTTATGTTTCAAAATAATATTAATAAGTGACAGTATTTTTATTGTAACTTTTTATATTACGCACAGTCGCACAAGTATAATTCAATATTAATTTTCATTTTTTATAATAATTACAGCGAAATGAAAATAAAATAATAAAATTAGTGTGAGACAACTTGCCCAAATAGTAGAGAAATACCCAGATAGTAAAAATTAGTTGAATTTTATCTACTTTGCCTTAATTAATAATTTGTTTGTATCTGTTTTTTGGGATATATTTTTGTTTAATTTATTTTATTATTATTTATTAGGTAACAATTTGTTATCCTTATTAAAAAACCTTTATAAACAAATGCGCTATTTTTGTAGGAAAAGGTTTTCGTTTTATAGAAAAAAGTAGTTTGATACGTCTATAGAAATAAAAATGTATAGTACCATTTTTTACAAGAACCAGAAAAATACATAGTATGGTGAAAAGAAAACTTAAATATCACATTTAAAACTATAAAATAAAGTGTCACTTGAAAAAAATTACTTTATTTATCAAAGATTTTTTTTTTTCAAAAATCATGAAAATATTCCCTTAACCCCCACATATTTTCAGTAAATCAGGCATTAATTCGTATACATATAATTTGAATTATATTTTTAAATAATCGATCAAAAAATGCAATAATTTATTTCTGAGGTGATTTTTTTTGTCACGCGCAAAAAAATACATTTATATTTTTATTAGAGAAAAGTAATTTGTAGTTGAATTGGTTAATTAGATACATCTTCCAATAAATAAATACTGAAAAAAACTGTATTTTTATATACATTCTTTTTTCAACCAAACCGGGAAAAAAGTTTGCAGAAAACTTTTTTGTAAAATTATAATTTAATAAATATTGTAAACTTTATTTTGAATAAAACTATATTCACAACACTCAAATAAAAATAAAATGATATTTATGTGGGTAGCGATACATTAGTGCATAACATAGTCCAGTTATTCATTTTAACAACTACAGTGGAAACCGGTTATAACGACATCGGTTAATAGGACGTATCGGTTTTAGCAACTCAAAATAAAAATTCAACATAATCTCATATACTTATATAATTTTATTTTTACCGGTTATTACGAATTCGCTTTTTACGAACTAATATAACCGGTCCCTTTGATGTCGTTATAACCGGTTTCTACTGTATTTATAGAAGATAATTAATATATTTTAATAAACATTCTTTCTTCAACCAAACCGTCAAAAAGTGTGCAGAAATTTTTTTTATAAAATTGTAATTTAATAAACATTATAAATTTTATTTTGATTTAAACTACATTCATAACTCAAACAAAAAAATTACATTTATATGGGTAGATACATTAGTGCATAACATAGTTCAGTTATACATTTTACTACTATTTATAGAAAATAATTAATAGAGGTAAAATTATTAATATCTTTTTGATACTAAAATTGTTATGCCGTATCAAATTAAATGTTATAAATAATATTTTAATTAAATATAAAGTGTCTAGGTACTTATAAACGATAAAATATAGTAGAAAATGTATTAATATACGTTATTAATATAATAATGAAGTAATAAAATTTATACCTGTATAACTAAATATTTTTTTCTTTCTTTTATTATATTGTATACTTATCTGTAAATTTATTTCTGCCATTTAATTTTATAAAAAAATAAACTAAACTAATAATTATATTATATACATTTTACGATTAGCACATTACTAATAATAATTACAAACAGGTCCGTAGTCAGTAGAAGGGCGTAGAGGGGAGGGGGCGTTGTATTTACACAGTGCGTTTTTAGTACATTTTTATTTTTAGGTTCTGGTTTTCAAGACTACATATAAAATTTCGTCAGAACGTTTTTTTTTGTTAGTACGTGCCCCCCCCCCCCCCCCAAACCTACAAAAATGTACGAACGCGGTTCCACTGTAGTCAATTTTAAAGTGATATAAAAAGTATTTGTTATATATTAAAATACATAGTACCTACATAATTTTCATAACCTAAAAATGAAGCGTAATTTAAAAAAATGATAGTTGTTTTAGACGAAAAACTTTTTTTAAAAAAAAACCTAACCTAAAAAAAAACTTCAAATACTAAAAAGTTTATAAAAAATTTATTTAACAGTTTTTGAAGTGTTATTAATTTTTGCAGCGTTTAAAAAACTTTTTATTTTGGAAGTAGAACGTTTTGTAAACTATAGTAAAAAATATTTTAAGAAAAAAAAACACTTAAAAGTATCTAATAATTAGTTTTATTTTATTTTCTTCCTTTAAAAGTTTTTTACCGACTTCAAAAACTTTTAAATTTAATTTTTCTATAATTTTCATTATTTTTTTTTATTTTTCTCTTTTGACTGGCATATCTCCTAAATCTACGGTCAGATTCTGATAAAATTTATATGGGACCATCTCTGAAGTATACTCTTCCAAACAAATAAAAAATATTCAAATCGGTGAATGTTTGTCGAAGTTATATTCAAAAAGATATAATCAAATAAAAAACCTCCTTTTTTTAAGTCGATTAAAAATACGGAAAAGTCTGAATTTGATTGGTGAAAGTTACCCCATTTATAAAGATACTCAAGTAAGAGATCTGACAGCGACGCCATTTTTAATAACCAAACCGGCGGTTACACGATTTATTTAAAAATTCATTTACGTATTATTTTTAGCAAGAATAAAAAATAAAATTAATATTTGGCTACTATAGTATTCGATCAATCAGAAATCAATTCGGGATGTCTGAACTCTTTCTATGAGTATCTCTACTTCACCCCCCTCTTCTCCTTTTTACGGCATTGGTTATAAATTATAATTATTTTTAGTCGCAAGTTTACAATTTATAAGTGTATAGGTATAATTTTATTTCTATAGTATATTATGCATTTTATTGATACTATAATATTGAATACTATGTTGTTTTATAGATAATTTTTTTAATGAAAAATATATTTATTACTAAACTATCATGTGATTGTTGACAGCTATAATTTTTTTAATGATAGTTATTGGTTTATTCCAGGGTTTCCCAATGTGATCTATGTGGACCCCCTCGGGGGCTATGGAAATTTTAAACTATAGGGGGTATATAAACATCTATCGATTTTTTATGCAATGTAAGAGTTTAAAAACAGTTTAAAGAGCAAAAAAGGTCATTTACAATTTTTAATTAACAAATAATTACAGGAAATTTGTCATTCTTTCAAAAGGGGTCTTCAGCTATTTAGTTAATAGGCCAGTAAACGAAGCAGTAAAATATGCTAAAATCCGAACATTTAGGGGCAAGTAATATTATGGTTGATTATTATAGATTTGGGTGTGAAGAATTAAAAAAAAATAACTTGAAACGGCGAAAAGTGATGCAACATCCTTAAAAATGAGGTTGAAGAGTGAAAACCCCATTTCAAAGTGTATATTTTGTTTATCTCAAAATCTGAAGCGACAGTGGGGTATTTTTATAGTTGATATTTGTTGAGGACACTGAGACGAATCGATTAAGACCATATATAATATTGCTTGCCCTTAAAATTTTGTGTGAAAATGCTTCCATTACTGGACTATAAATTAATTTTAATTTTTTATTTGAATTTTTCTGTTGTACCTAAGTTAGTTAATAATTTATAAATTTATAATTTTTAATAGTTAATAAAATAATTTGCTAGTAATTTCTATTTATTTCTTCTCCAACTACGTTATTCCTTTGTTCAAGAATACTATATAGTTGGTTTAAGAGATTATTGCTTATTATAAGAAAATATTGTTTTCGTTATATACAAAACAAGGTTTACTTAGTTAGAAAAATCCTTTCTACCCGTGTAAAGAATTTTGTAGAATAAAAATCATAAATAATAATTTCATATTTTTCAACAAAATCATATATCGATATTAGAAAATTTATTAAAACTTATTTTTATTTTCAGGTGCTGGAGCGAACGGGCAATACTTCCCAGCTGCCCTCGCTGCATTCGGCGCTGCGGCTGCGGCCAGTGGGCAGGGGGGCGGTCATCTGTATCCGCCCCCGGGGATGCTGCCCAAGTTACCTCACCCGCACGCGCACCACCATCCTTACACGACTGCCGAAGACGTTGTACTTGCGGCCGCTGTAGCCGCGCATCAACATCACCCGGCGATGGTAAGACCACTGCGTGCGGTCCAGCCTGAAGATGACGGGGTTGTTGACGACCCTAAGGTCACGCTTGAAGGAAAGGACTTGTGGGAGAAGTTTCATAAGCTCGGAACGGAGATGGTCATCACGAAAAGCGGACGGTAAGTCGATTTATATACAGTGTATTTAATAATATACTAGTAGTGACGTTAAAATATAATAAATAAAACAACTAATTATCTAAACGTCAAAAATTTAATAAGCAAGGAAACGTAGCGAGCTTTCGATTCACAGAATCATCATCAGGATAAAATAATAAATAGTAATTAAATACAATAAATACCAATATTGTGTATTATATTTATTGTATTTAATTACTATTTATTATTTTAGCCTGACGATGATTCTGTGAATCGAAAGCTCGCTATGTTTCCTTGCTTATTCAATTTTTGACGTTTAGACAATTAGTTGTTTTATTTACAGTGTATTTATATACAGTGAAACTTGAATAAGTGGAGCTATTTTATCCCACTTAAAGAGGTGCCCATTTACCCAGTCATAGAGCTGCACATAACAGGATATCAGTATGAATATGCATGATGACTTATTAAAGAAAAAACTATTCTACAGGGTGGCCAGTTTTTGGAAAACCGGGAAAAGTCAGGGAATTTTTATAAAAATGCAAAATCACACAAATTCTCGCAAATATTTAAAGAGTGACTCCTGGAAAACCGGGAAAAGTTAGGGAAATTTGTTCTAGAGAAATACTGGTCATCCTGATGATCTTACGTGTCTTCTATTTTCAAAAAAAATACTTATTTCGGCAGAAAATGAAGGTTTAATTTAATCGCAAAAATTGACTCTTTTAAAACTAATTTTGAATTTGATGCAGGCGACATTTGAGAGTTGTGACGTCACACTCCTTGTCAACAATAATCAAATATTCAGAGTTAGACAATAATTTAATTATTTTGTGTGTTAAAAATGAATTCCAAAATATATAAGTTTTTAAATATACCTAATAATAAATAATAAACTCGCAAGCTAGTTGGCTACTAAGCGAGTGGAATGTTTTGTATATCATCATCACTATCGTACTAGCTGACTCGCCCACTTCTAGTAAACTCGCTCAGTGCAATCGACCCTTTATTCTAGTTATAGTAGTTTCCCACTTATCCAAGTTCCACTTAACCAAGTTTTACTGTATATCGTTTTATAACTGAAAAAAAAACTTTGGGAGATATATTCCCCCTAATATATTACCTATAAGTATTTGCGAATTTATATAATATATTAAAAAATGCTTTAAAATAAAATTTAAGTGATTTTTATGTTTTGTTCTCTTCTTATTTTTCATCTTCATGACTAGGTAAACAGTACACAGTGATGACGTCATTAAACCTTGTTCTAAATGACATAATTATGTCATATTTGGTATCATTGAGATGACATTATTTTATCTCTTTTTATAAATATTATTAAATAAACAAATAAAAATATTTTCACTTGCAAAAAACTCATTTTGATAATAAAAAACTCCGAATTAAATCAATGAAAAATCTGTCTTAAAGAAACATACGGGTTTTAGAAAACAAAAAAATGTTTAGCCAATCTTAATGTTAATTTTGAGTAGGTAACTATATAGATATTTAGTTTAAAAATTTCTTTTTAAAAAGAGAAAAAAATCCTATTTATCTAGCCATTTTTAAATGACGTCATTACTTTATTGTCATGAAGAAAAAAAAAACAAATGGCCGCCTAAAAAATCACTTAAATTTAATTTTGAAAAAAATAAAAAATCCATTGTTTTTGCATATTCATATATAAGAAAGGAGTTTTTTTTTTGATGATTAAGATACAAAAACAAAAAATGAAAATATTGCTCGTAAAGTAAAATAAATATGAATTCCAATTTATAAATGATAAATTGAAAAATTGTAAAATTCAATTTTCATCATATGTAGGTAAATAATAATTTAAAATGGAAGTGTTAGAGTATTAAAATTTAAACAAATGAACAATAAAAACTAAACAAATCTATAAACACAAAAAAAATAACACGAAAATTATTTTAACACGTATGAAAAACAGTTAATAAAGCAAATAAAGTAATAAAAAAAGCAATGAAAATACAGCTCAAAGCTATTATGAATACATTGCATATTGTATATTTGGAATACAAAAAAATCGACACCCAAAAATTACAGCTCTCTATTAAAATATGCATAATAAAAATTGTTTACGCCATAAAAATTGTATTTGTGTATTTTTCACACGAGATTTTTATTTCATTTTGTCAGGGCTGGCTATATTTAAAGAGGTTGAGATTATAAAAAAATAAAAATTTTGATGAAACTTAAAATAAAAAAGACATTTATATTTAAAAAAATCTTTCAAAATTTTAATATCATTAGGAAATAAGTTTAAGCTTATTCGATCATTGGAGCAAGTCTAAAATTTTAATATGTTATTTATGGATAACTCATATATTTTACTATATTTTATTTAAAATATTGGACGTATGATTTTTGAGTAATTGGATATTAAAAATAGAGTTTTTAACACACGATAAATGAGAGAACTTGTAGAAAGTGTTCTATTTATTGAAATTCTACACAATATGCGTTTTAAAAATTTATTATTCGAAACTTCAACCCTTTTAAATACTATAAAAATTATAAAACAAATATATTCACGTGTAATTTATTCAAAATAATGAAAAAGTAGCTTAAATTAGTACATGTTACTATAATATACCGTTCTGTCTATTTGAATTTTCAAATTAAATTAAACTTTTTTTACTTTTAATAATTAACAAAGTAAAATATTCCATTAAATGTAGGTACATGTGTTCTGAATATAAATTAAAAACAAAATTTTTCGAAACCAAATCTTTTTTTACAGTGTACTAGACGTATAACCTTAAGAAATATTAACTGCATAATTTCGAAACATGACAGGACTTTTCAAAGAGAATTTGAGCATATATATTCTTTATTAATTTACAAAGATATCTGTAAATTTTCAGAATGATTAGGAACTGCGTTTTTTTAATTATAAAAAAGTGTGTGAAAAAAAGTAGAAGAGAAAATCACGCACAGACAGACAGACAGACAGACGCGGTGAGGTATTTTGTTTTATAGTTATTTTTTTCAAATAGGGTTCAGTTATTTCGATCCTGTTTAAATAATATAGTTATATTACAAATTTCAAAATTGTAATAAATAACAAAAGATACGACATAAATTACACCTTTTAATAAAATTCTACATAAAATTCCCCATCAGACAAATTTCCAACAAAGTAAAAATAAAAATCAAAATCTACTAAATTAACCAACAATTAAACAAATAAAAAAAAAGCAAAAAGCAAAAGTGACATAGGTAATTTATTTTCACATTTTTATTAAAAAAGAACACAGTTGGCTTTGGTTGGTTAAAGGACCAATTAGGTTGAAATAATGTCTCTGAAGAGAGAGAGAGAAGGCAAGGCAGTATCGTGTGTATTCCGTCTATGTATTATATTATTTTTTTGTTATGCTAATTTCATTTTATTAAATACTTTGAATCCTCAGCTGTCTTCATAGCGTATGACATTTTTTTGTTTTGTGGGTATTTTATTTTGTAAATATGTCGCCGCGAACAGAAAGGGTGGAGGGGGGGATAAGATATATTTCGCAGATTTTTTTTTAAACACAGCACCCTAGCTTTTTTTGTTATTATTCGAAATGATATTTTGATAAGTTACATATATTTTTTTTAATTTGTATCTAATGATGCACCCAGAAAAAATAGTTTATTTTTTATTTTTATTTACAAAAAAAAATTAAATAATAGATGCTGACAAATTTGGAATGAGTCCCGACCCTTACTCCCCCCCCCCTTCTATGATTATGTGAACTATAATTCGATGATTTTTTAAGTTAAAAGTTTTATTTCTTGTAAAATCTATATCCATAAGTGGTGTACCTAAAAAAATAGTTTTATTTTTATTAAAAAAATGACAAATTTGGAAGGAATTCTGACCCATAAAATCCCCCCTCCCCTTCACGATTATGTGAACTATAATTCGAAGATTTTTTTACGTTAAAAGTTTTATTCTTATAAAATCTACATATATCCATGAGTGGTGCACCCAAAAAAAGTTTATTTTTTATTTTTATTTACAAAAAAATGAAATAAGGAATACTGATCCTTAAAATCCCCCCCCCCTATGATTCTATGATTTTTTTAGGTTATTTTGGTTATTTTATTTTAATAAAATTTAATCTAGGTAAAAAAGCTTGAATATAATAAACAATTGGTCGAAAATTGTGTGTTTATATGCCTAATTATTCCCCAAACATGCGCGTATCTAAATTTACAATTTGAGAGGGGGTGGGGGTCGTTTAAAAATTTGAAACAAAATAATTTTAATATTTATTACCCCTCCCCCTGTTACCCCCCCCCTTGTCATTCTTTTGAATTATTATATTAATATATTTACATATTAAATATATGTAAAAATAATGTAATATAAAAATGCATTTTACTTTGAAGGTCTTACAATACTATAGAAAATTGCATATGTGTGATAGACATTATTAATTTTATCGGATAAAAATGGCGTGTACCTATCACAGTTTGTCATGCCTATAGCATTGACATGAAATCCTAGCAAATACAACTGTGACAATGATTGTCATATACTTACTATTATCTGTGTATCATATATTATAGCGGCGGCGCTAACATGCGAAGTGTTTGTGTGTGTGTGTGTGTGTGTGTGTGTGTGTGTGTGTGTGTGTGTGTGTGTGTGTGTGTGTCGAAGATAGGTCTATATATATTATGTACTCATATGTAGAAATTATTATGAGTCATAGGTGTCTTGCGATTTATTTTAAAAAATCATAGTGTAAAATTTACAATATGATATTAAAGAGAAAAAAAATCAGTTGAATTTTTTTTACAATTTTTTATAGAGGTTGGCATTATAGGGTGTGGGGTTGGTGATGCGGGGCATGGGAATGTGCCTGTGGATAAACATAGAGTGAAGACAAGATGTGTCTCTCTCTAGAGTATGCAAAATCACATAGATGTGTCTCTGTTTTTTTTTTTGACAGACATTATTTTTTAATTAAAAAACGCGGTTCCTAATCATTCTGAAAATTTACAGATGTCTTTGTAAATGAATAAAGAATGTATGCTCAAATTTTCATCAAATTCTTTCTATCATCATTTTGAAAAGTCCTGTCATGTTTCATGCCATTATGCAATTCCCATAAGAATGCATGTTAATTTATTTATTTAATATCTTTTAATGACCTTAAATTTTTTTTGAATATAAATGTCTTGTTATTTTGAAAATTTCATCGAAATATATTATTTTTCTATGATGTGAACAGATATTTTGACCAACTCGTTTTTAAGTAAATAAATTTTAAAGTTCAGTTGATGAAAATAGATTGTTAATAAATTGAAAAATGATAAAACTCAATTAAAAAAAAAAAACAAACAGTTTTTACAAAAATATATTTTGGTATAATATCGCCTTCAGTATAAATTAATAATAATAGTATATTAATATAAATAATATGTGCAAGATCAGGTTCTCTATTCTCGAGTTCGACTTTTTCTCATTCGAGATTACTAAATTAAAACTAAAAGTCACTAACAATAAGTTATTCACAAGAATCTCGATTGTGTGAACTATACCGTATTCTCGAATCTCGATGCGACTTTTTTTCTTTACAAATAATGAATGAAAAATCTTGACTGTTCCTGGGCACATGCTAGATTTAAAAACTTATAGAAAATGTAGTTGTAATAAAAATAAACATTAAAATCGATAATTTCAGTCCGTCTCATTTTTCGGCTCACTTCTATACTTCGATACTTTTTCTGGGGTTTATCACATATAACCTCAAATAAAACTGCCCCCCTTTTTTATTTACCCCATTGCCGCCTATGTTCACATGTCTATAACCACATACATACATACATTTATACAAAACACATGCGTGTTATGTGTATAAATGTTTGTTATCATGTAGTAAAGAGTAGACCACATTTTACAAATAAAACAACGCGGTTTTTACGTTTCTAAACTTATTATATAATCACCATAATACAAACGTATATATGATTTTCTAGCACCACACTTGTACCAACATACTGCATACAATATCCCTGCACACTACACTATATACCAGTGGCTGTCAATTTTTATTTTATTTATTATCTCAACTCAATATTTCGAATTTGAAAAATTTATTTTTACTAAAACTATTTGACCGATTGCGCTGAAATTTGGAATGTATATGTAAAATTATCTGCCAATCATGTGAAAATAAAAAATATGAATGATATCGAGATCGTTTTAATAATTCTTGAGATTTAAGAAAAAATACGTCACAAAAAATTATATATGTAGATATTTTTTATATAAATTTACCGATAACAAATTCAAAGTGTTAATAGTTTAACTTTTTTAAACTTTTACTTACGCATTGGACTCGATGCTACCCGGGAATATAAATTTTATCTGTAATAAACCTAATATTTATTTATTTTCACTTATCGCTAACTATTTACGCAAATACTGTTATTCCCGAATTTTATACACGAGTATACAAAAAACTTCCCCATGAAACACTTTATCTAATAGTGGGAATTTTTTTAGTATGATTTTTTTTTTAAATATGATTGAATAATATATTAAGACCCATGCAACCCCTCCTCCCCCCACTACATGCAATGCTGTTTAAAATATTCAAAAATATGTAAAATATAGGTATATATTACAATATTTGTTTTATACGCGACACCGACGGTTTAGAGCCACTGTTATATGTAACATATCATATGTATGTATGTACATACATTGCATGATTAGGTATGTTGCGATGTTTCAATTATTTAGCGAGATTGTAGGTAATATTACATAAATAAAAGCGTTGTTTACGAGCATTTATATTGTTTTACATATTTTACAAAAATGTTGTGAAACAAAACTTACCTATATATTTTTTAACTATTTAATTTTCGGGATATAAATTATCCTATGTTCTTCCTCAGGATATAAGCTATCTCCCTACCAAATTTCATCAAGATCGGTTCAGCGGTTTAACCGTGAAAATTTAACAAACAAAAGTTACTAAAGAGATCTTAAATAATTTTGAATAGAGAAATTCACCTATTGTTTAATTTCCTATGATTGTACCATCGGCATCATATGTTGTCAACAAATTCGAAAATATTTTTAAAGTGATTGGATATTATTAACACGTGCCTTCGAGTGATCGAATATTAACACGTAATGTGCATTTGATTTTTTCAATTTTTCTTTAAACAGCTGTAACTTTGTGAAAATTGAATGGATTTTGATGTTAAAACGCATTTTAAAGCTGTCACTTTCTAGTTTTTGAACCTCTGATTCGATTTTTTATCGCTTCCCACTATTCCTTGAGAGATAGTTACAAAAATTAAAAAGTGTCTGCTTTAAAATGCGTTTTAGAACATCAAAATCCATTCGCTCGTAGGCACGTATTAATACATTATTTTTTCTTACCTTTGAGCAATTGGGGGAGGGGGGGGTAACCTTAAAGAAATTCGAAAATTAATGGCCACCCTAATATACATATAGCAATGTTATGGTTACAGAGGTACCGAAAGGGTTAAAAACGAAAATTAAAACGTTGCATATAATAAGTATTTATTTATATATAATAAATTCACCAAAACCTATTTTGCGTATACGTTACACCCCGCTATAACGCAGTTGGTAATCTATATACCCGGTGTTACAACATCCCTTGCGTGTATAGGGGATGAACTGGAACAGACACAGTACTCCTGTCTCGTTCCCTCAGGCCACCCCTTCGGTTCTTCCCTTATAGCTGTATTACATTTATGTATTATGTATTATATAGATATATGTATGCATATTACATATATACGATAGGGCTTGATACAAACGGGTAGAAAAGGGTGGAAAATTTTTGGGAATTTTTTGTTTGTTAATAATATTTTAAATACTGTTCATAGCCCCCCCCCCCTATTTTATATAAAATATGACATTTTATGTGATTTAATTGTTAAAATTTTTGGATAAATATCTTTATATACACAATATACAGGATGATTCAGCACTGTCGTGCCAAACTTAAACAGTAGATTAAGAAAAATATTTTAAGCAAAAAATTTCCAATAAACATGTGTCCGGAAATTTTTCGTTAGGGAACTACAGCCCTCCAAAGATTTTGCAGAAAATGAGTTTTTATTTAATATCTAGAGAACCCTTTGTGATAAAATTATGAAATTTCTTAATCTACTGTTTAAGTTTGGCACGACAGTAATGAATCATCCTGTATAATGAAATAAGGCTTTCGCGGCTATCTTCAAGTAATTCTTTACTCTTGGGTATAAATCACTTTGCTAAAGAACTATAAACAATATTTTAAACCTAATAATTATTATTTTTTAAAGTTATTTATATATTTATAATTTTTTTGTTACCTTTTCACGGCTAAACGGCTGAACCGATCTTGATGAAATTTTGCAGGGAGATAGCTTACATCTTGATGAACGAAATAGGCTGCTTAATATCTCGAAAAATCTATTAGTATAAAAAAAATCAAATTATAAAAATGTCGGTTGAAAACCCTATGAAAATTAGCTTTATTTGTTATGCTACTGTATTTTAGGGTTGAGGGATAGAGGGTTAAAATTAATTTTACTATAAAACGGTTATTAGTTCATTGCTTCTTTAAAATGGGAGCTGGTATTATAGCCTGGGAGCTCGGATCTAAGCGGGCAATACGCTTTTTTTTGGTCGTCATCAAAAAAAACGGATAGGGGCCAGCTGAAAATTCTAGTCTTGGAGCCCGCGTTAGGATATGAAGTTTTTCTGATTTTAATAATACGGTATTATTTTAAATACAGTCGAAATTGGTGATAACGATATCGTTTTACTATACAACATATCGATTTTAACTGAATCCCATACAATTGTTTTTTTTATACCGTTTTTTACGACTATCGGCTTTTGCGACCTAATATGACTGATCCCATCAATGTCGTTATAACGGATTTCGACTGTAATTTGTTTATAATGAGAATACAACGTTCAATTATCTTTTAAAAGTGTTTCTAGTACATTTACTATGAAATTATTGTACTTGTAATTTTTTTTCCTAATTAACTAGGTATGTTTTATTTAAAACAAAAAGTTTAAAAAATGCATTCGTATGCAGTTTGTATGGTTTTTAATTATACTTTAATATAAAAAACGTGAATTCTTAAACAGGTAATTAATTAACAATTATCTAAATTTTAACCTTCGTGTTAATTGTTTTAATATTCATATATTTATTTAAAAAATTGAAAAATTTAATTTTAAAATTTTGTTGATTTTTAAATAATTGTTTAAATTTAAAATTGTGATCTTAAGTCGTAGTAATACCAACATTCGGCAATAAACTAGTTGCTTTCTGTCAAATTTGACGGATGTTAATGTAACTAAACTAATAAAAAATTTTTGAATAATTAAATCAGGCACGTAGGTATTAAGAAAAATTCACAATTTTTATTTTCTAATAAAATTTATTATAAAGATATATATAAAGAATTTGACCCTATTTTTGAAAATTGACTTAATTTAATTCAATCAAAAAATTAAAAATTAGGTTAAAATTTTGAACATATTTTCATGTTTTCAAAAATTACGAATAATTTTACATCAAACTTTTTTTACATTCCTATTTTTTTGACTTCACTTTTATTTATTTTTTTATATGTAAGTACATCTTTTCATAATATAGGTGTCCGGTAAGTAAGGACCTATAGGGAAAAATTTATAACATAATATTTTTAAATTTTTACATGCGCGACATAATAAAAAATAATTTTTTAAACTACCTTACAGGACATCCCCCCTCTCACATGTATGGATTTATAAGGTTTTAACCCCCCCCCCCCCTCCCCAAAAAACACGTAACAAATGGACAGTTATTAAGAACTATTATATATAAGAAATTAGAAGACATTGAAATCATAAGTAGCTAAATTGTCGTAGGGGGCCCTCTTTATTTAAATAATGTTGTTTTAAAATAAATTATTTAAATATAATTTATTTATTTTAATAAAAGAAATAATAATACAGTGTAACTTGATTAAGTGGGACTTGGATAAGTGGGAAACTAGAATTCATACCGTGGTCTCGTCACTTATATATACATTTGCACCTCTGTAACTGGGTAAATGGGATACCTAATTAAGTGGGATAAAATAATCGTTCCCTTGAGATTCCAGTTATCCAGGTTTTTTCTGTTTTGTTTTCTTTAACGTTTCGATTAAGAAATAATTTTTTTCAAAATTCATCAAACATTTCATGCGATTATTTATAATACAAAATGGATCACAGTAGCTTGGTGTTAATGTGTAGTACAAACACTCCCTAAGAGAGGGCGCAAGAGAGCGGAAGTAGCCAACAAGCGCGGGGTTTATGAGTAGGGCAATTAGACTAACAGGCCATGTTAACACGTCACAAAATTTAACTCGCGTTGAGTAATTTACGGTGTTGTGGATGCGATTGAATTTTCAGATTTGTAATCTTCAATGAGAGTTTTAAAATGATTATGTATGTCTGTATGTATGTAAAAGAATAGTGCCATGTTGATTGTACTAATTTGTAAAGTTAGGTTAATAAATAATGCCTATTATTGGAATTTTTTTTAAATGATTTTTTAACAGTCTCAATTCTCCTGTTGAGGATTCTTGTAAAATCGAAACGCTTGCCGATATTGTGGTTAAAATGTACATTAGAGTAGGTCGTTCTATGTGTATAAAAAAATTGTAATACAAATAGGGGTAAAAATTCAGATTTTTAAATTTTTTTATAAATAAACTATCGATATGCATGGGATTATTCAGAAATAAAACTCACCTTTGTATTATGAATATTAGTTTTTTAATATTCTAATGTCAACTGTATAATACATATTACATTAAAATTTGTAAAATAACTTATCTAGCAATTTGAATTTAATTCGATTTTTTTCGAAGACAACATAAATTAGTAGACGTATTTATAAATTAAATTTTTGAGGGTGGTTTTTACCCCTTTTAATGGCTATTTTGGCACGTACAAAAAATAAGTGTCACTTAGATTGAATTGAACTACAAGTGTACCAAGGCTTATCAAAATTGGTGAGATAATACTCAGTTTTTAGACGATAATAGATACAAAATTTTGTATATTTCCGAAAACCTTAATCCGATTAGCACCAAAATAAATAGGTCTGGAGTACTCACTTAGACAAACATTTTCCCAAAAATAATTCAAATCAGTGCATTTTTGCAGTAGTTATCGTGGACGGAAGAAAATTATACATCCAAACACACAGACAGACACACACACGCACAGCCGCCATGCGGAAATCAACTTTTCTTTGCGTTTTGAAGGTAGTACAATCAGAATCTGCTCTTATCTCGAATATGATTTTTTTCGACGGTATTACAATACTTCCATTTATTTGAACATTGAACTAAAAAAATGCGGATCGTTCAGTCTATAACAATTATAAATACCTCCGTAAGTACCTTAGTATATTTCTAAGTACATAATCCTTAAGCATATGTATACTACATGAACTTTTAAATTAAAAAGGGATAGATGTGATTTCTATCAAATGATTTTTAGTAATCTGGATAAGCTACACTGGTAGAAAGAATTTCACAAACCAAGTAAACCTTGTTTTGTATATATATAACGAAAACAATATTTTCTTAAGATAAGCAATAATCTCTTAAACCAACTATAGTATTCTTGAACGAAGGAATAACGTAGTTGGATTAAGAGTATGTTTCTTATATTAAGAAAATATTGTTTTCGTTATATACAAAACAAGGTTTTCTTGGTCCAATACAGTTTTTTTTCTGTGTATACCTACATATAATAAAATATCTGTTGTAAAAATTAAAAACAGATATCGATTATTTAAAACTAATAATTTTGTGTTTTCTCTATGGTTACACACTTACACGCTTTTCTAAGCCTAACACGAAAGGTACAACTGTTTTACATACAGAATTATAGGGTATATACCTGTGTAAATAACCAAGTGTTCAATCATAATTTTCTAACGGTTCTATATATACGATATACAATGATACATACCGAGCAAAATGTCAATCTTTCAGGTGGAAATCGATCATTGAATTTATAAACTAACTCTAGGCTATGTAATATACCTACATAGACTACATACATATAGAAAGTGTTGAGATAATTTCTTAAATTAAGGATGTATGGCGCGTACAGTCTGAGTCAAAAATAATATAAATCTATAATAATAAATATATATAAAAATATATAATAATTCTAAAATAGTTGCAATGAACGATCAAAATCAAATTTTGAATTATTCACTTTAAAGTAAATGTTTACTTCAATGTTCTGAAAGAAATGTAAGTATTGTAATACCGTCGAAAAATTGTGTCTGAAATAAAAGCAAATTCTGATTGTACTATCTTCAAAACTTAAAGAAAAGTTGATTACCCAATGACTGCTGTGCGAGTGTGTGCCTGGATGTAGAATTTTCTTTCGTTCACGATAACTACTGTAAATATGCACCGATTTGAATTATTTTTGAGGAAAATGTTTGTCTCAGAGAGTACTCCAGATTTATTATGCTAAGGGCTTTGGAAATATTCGAAATTTTGTTCTTATTATCGTCTAAAAAGTGAGTATTATCTCAACAATTTTGATAAGACTTGGTACACTTGTAGTTCAATCGAATCTAAGGGACACTTATTTTTTATATGTACCTAAATATGTAGTTATTGACGGGATGAAAAACTAACCTCTGACATTGTGACGAAAATTTCGAAAAAATCAGCTTAAAAATTCAATTCTTATTTATATTTGGCCGTATAAGAAAGTAAACATTTAAATTCAACTGGAGAAAATACCGAAAAATAGTTCCTGCATACACAGACAGACACACAGACATTGTGACGAAAAGTTCGAAAAAATCAGCTTAAAAATTCAATTCTTATTTATATTTGGACGTATAAGAAAGTAAACATTCAAATTCAACTGGAGAAAATACCGAGAAATAGTTTCTGCATACACAGACAGACAGAACGACACACAGACATTGTGACGAAAATTTCGAAAAAATCAGTTTTCAATTCAATTCTGTATAAGAAAGTAAAAATTTAAATTTAAACATCAGAAAATACAGTTCGCAGCACCCCTTATACATTTCCAATATATATATGAAAAAAATATAAAATTCCACACCGTCATCGAGATCGTCCCTTCCCCCCCCCTCCTTCAAATCCACCAACACTTGACATCGCGACTAGAGAGCAAGCGACACAGACCCTTAACGTGTATTCTCCGTACGGGTGAAACTCGCGGCCCGCGTGCCACCCACTGTCAGGGTGTCGAACTCGAGGGCCATCCACGCCGTCGGAATGGCTACTCTTCTAATTTTCTACCACCTCAGATTCACGAGAGTGTTTGATACACTCTTGTTCTTCTTCTTCTCGAACGGCAGACGTGGCGAATGCGATATTTAAGAGGTAGGGTTAAAAGATGTCTTCATTAATTCTTGAAAACGATTTGATACTTGTCTCGCACAGAAATTCGATTTTTGATTTGATTATTTTGTAGAGTGGGTTAAATTTTATCAAGAAAGGTGTAGGGGGAGGGGGTGCAACTTTATTAATTAAAAAATGATTTTTAATAAATGCAAAATTTTAATAGTATATATAAAATAATTATCATAATATCACCACTGTTTTAAGTTGTTAGGCCCGGTTTCTCAATATGAGTTTAAACTTCAGATTAAATAATCGTCATCCTAGGTTTAAACTGAACATAATGTCCAGTTTAAACCTCACTCTGTTTCTCAATATAAGTTTAAATGGAGGCTTTTTTATGTCAAACTAAAAATTAACCCCTAATTATTATATTAAATGTAATAAAAACGGGTTAATTTCAATAAAAGAGAACAGGGTACATTACTAGAATTAATAAAAGAATATAGTGCTACTATAGAATGTAAAAGAAGTTGAATAATAAGTTTATATTTAGGCTAGAAAAATAAATTTTTCATCTGTCAGTTAAAAGTTAATCTTAAGATTAATTATAATTTTTAACTGGACATTGAGAAACAAATTTATAGTTTAATCTTAAGTTTAACTGGGACATGTGGTTTAAACTCATATTGAGAAACCAGGCCTTAGTGTTTACATATAACGCGAGCATGAAATTTGTCAAAGTCTTCAGAAAACTCCAAGATAACTATCTGATAAGTTTGATATTAAACTATTTTTGAAAAAAAAATGAGTACTGATAATTTTAATTTTGATTTCGATCTGACTATTACCTTAAATATGGACGGAAGAGGGAACAAATATTTTTTTTAATTGATAAATCGAAATTTATTATAATAAAAAAATCGTTTACATATTTAAATTCCTTGATTTGTCAGCTTTAATTTGATACCCCACTCGCCTAGATTAAATAATGATCACTTACCCCCCCCCCCCTTTAAAAAAACCGAGGCCTATTTTTACTGGTACATTATCTATATCTATAAAAGAGTTTGTCCTTAACCACTCACTCACTCACTCACTCATATATCAACGTACAGCCCAAACCCCTGGACCTAGAAACGTGAAATTTCGTAGGTGCCTTCCTTTTATGATGTAAGCACCCACTAAGAAAGGATTTTTCGAAATTCAACCCCTACGGGGTTAAAACAGGGTGTCAAAGTTTATATAAAAAAATATTTTTTTTGTTCGCATTTAATTGAAACTTATCGAACATACTCTGAAATATAAATAGTGAAACGATTATTTCAACATTTCCCAAAATTTAACCCCTAAAGTGCTAGGGGGGGGGGTGGAAAAAAATTTGTAAAATATTTTTTTTTTTGTATTCAACGAATGAAACATGGCATAAGTAGGTACTCTACAAGAGAAATATCAGTTACGAAAATTCAACCCCTATGGGAATAATAATAACAACTGTTCATGATATTAAAGTAAATTCGAACAAATTAATATTCAATTAAAAATGAAAGTTCGACGGGGACTAGGATGGATTTAATCTGCAATAAAGTAGACGGGGGTTAGTTTTTAAATTTTTTTCCCGGGATATTTACGTGTTTTTATAAGTAATGAATAAAAATCAATATAAAAAAATGTAATATGTCATCCCCTATTATTTATAGAGGATTCTAATTAGTTTCGAAGTTTACGCGAGCGAAGCCGCGGGATTCCGCTAGTTTATTATAAATATACCAAATTTGAGCTATCTAAGTCAAA
Source organism: Sialis lutaria (assembly GCA_949319165.1). Classification (NCBI taxonomy): domain Eukaryota; kingdom Metazoa; phylum Arthropoda; class Insecta; order Megaloptera; family Sialidae; genus Sialis; species Sialis lutaria. The sequence goes on from OX439232.1 coordinate 2,484,812, forward strand.
TAATTCGGTACCTAGGCTATGACAGAAAGTGTTTCGATTTCGCCTAGATTAAATAATGATAACTTACCCCCCCCCCCTTTTTTTTCAAAAACTCAGGTCTCATTTTATTAACTATAATTATGCCAAATTTGAGCTCTCAGAGTTAAATGTTTCAGTAGTTATGTTATAGCTTTTATTTGATACCCCACTCGCCTAGATTAAATAATGATAACTTACCCCCCCCTTTTTTTCAAAAACTCGGGTCTCATTTTATTAACTATAAATATACCAAATTTGAGCTCTCAGAGTTAAATGTTTCAGTAGCTAGGTTAGCTTTTATTTGATACCTCACTCGCCTAGATTAAATAATGATAACTTACCCCCCCCTTTTTTAAAAAAACTGAGGTCTATTTTTATTGATACATCATTTACTATAAATATACCAAATTTGAGCTCTCCAAGTTAAATAGTTCAGTAGCTATAAGGCTATGACAAAAAGTGTTTCGATTTCGCCTAGATTAAATAATGATTCCCCCCCCCCACTTTCAAAAAAATGAGGTCTATTTTTATTGGTTCATAATTTACTATAAATATACCAAAATTTGAGCTCTCAGAGTCAAATGGTTCAGGAGTAAGGTCAGCTTTTATTTGATACCCCATTCACCTAGATTAAATAATGATAACTCCCCCCCCCCTAAAAAATTAGGTTTATTTTTACTATAGAAATGCCAAATTTGAGCTCTCTAAGTTAAATAGTTCGGTAGCTATAAGGCTATATGATAGACAGTGTTTCGATTTCGATATGGAACACTTAAAAAAAATGACCTATGTTTGCTCTGTATTTAAATATTTTTTACAGTACATAAAAATTATGTAAAATTTATCGCTGTATGATTATAAAATCATATATTCATGAATTAATTTGTGTGTATGTAATAATTTGACAATGTTCAAGAGCTAATATGTTATTAAGTATACATGTTTTGTACAAACTTATTCGCAATTTATTTCAATAAACTACAAGATTAAAATCTTCATAAAAATGGCCTTCTTAATTTTAAAATCTCTGCCGTTCAGAAATCATTAATTATGAAAATTAGCTCGCCATTACATAGACTATGAATGTACTTAATATATTCTAAGAAACATGATATTTGTATTAATTTTTACAGCGATTTAAAAACTTTTTTTTAACTATTTAAAAAAATATACATATAATATACTGATTTCAAAAAATTAAAAATACGAAAAATTTATAATAATCAAATTTGATAGTTTTTGAAGAAGTTTTATTTATTTTTTCTTTATTAAAACTATTTTTTTGGCTTGAAAAACTTTTCAGTGTTTTTATATTTTTTCGTAAAATTTTTTTTTATTTTTTCCTTTTGAGTGGCGTATCAGATTTTGATAAAATTTATATGGAAACACCTCGGGAGTATTCTCTTTCAAATAAACAAAAAATCGTTCAAATTGGTGCATTTTTGTCGGAGTTATGCCTGAACTTACATACAAAAATGAATTATGATTTTTTCCTTTTTTGAATTCGGTTAAAAAAATATAAACTCCACTTTGAGATGACCGCAGAAACCTCTTTATTTTTTCTTATATAAAAAATATGCCTTTTTTAAATTACTGAACTGATTTTGACGTAACTTTTATAATAGGCTTCCTTATAACCTCCAGAAAGGAATTTGACTATGTCTACATACATAAATAATTCACTACAGATTTTCTGTATTTATACCTAGGTACATAGATAACATGAGCGACGTTGCATTTACCAATTTCATGATATACTACACGGAAAGAAAGAAACCTAAAAAATTACAGTTTTTTAGTCTTTTGTTGTTAAATCTTAGGTTTTCATGAAATATTAATAACCACGAACATGCACAGAAAAATTATCTAACTATTGGTAAAAATCGTATTAAAATCGGTTCAGTAATTCGAGTCCAATAAAGGAACATTTAATTTTATATATAAAGATTTTGAGAATCACTGGTCAGTATTTAATAATTATCAAACATAAAACTTAAATACGATCATGCGCAGATAAATGATCTAATTATTGGTGAAAATCGCATTAAAATCTGTTCAGTAATTCTCGAGTTAATAAGCCTTATATAAAGGAACATTTATTTTTGTATATTGAGATTTTGAGAACCACTGGTCAGTATTTAATAATTATCAGACATAAAATTTAGTTACGATCATGCACAGAAAAAATATCTAACTATTTGTGAAAAGCGCATTAAAATCGGATTAGTAATTCTCGAGTCTAAAAGCCTTATATTAAGGTTGTTGTTCACTAAAATCGATCACTACAGAATTTGTTAAAATTTTAATATTGTGTTAAGTAAGCTATTTCGCATTTGTAAAAAAAAATTCAGGTCAGTTTACCATTTCGTTTATTAATTATAAACGTGCAAAGTTGGCCTCTTATACATTGCAAGCATAGGGATCCACTTGGAATTCGATATTCGTTTAATTCGTGTATTAAAACTAAACGTCAGATTTTAACCAAAAACAGATATGTTATAGATTGGTAATTAAAGAATGTGTATATAAAATTTTAGAATGATTTACCATCTCCTTAAATAATTATTGATTTTTAACTTTGATAAATTCCCGAACACATGACATAAATATACGATATGGTAACAGCGCATTCGGCGCGATCTTTGAAATGGTATTGACAACTGACGCGCGTTGTAAATAGCAAGTGATTATTGATTACATTTAATGTTTTTATTTATAATAATAATAGTTACTATTGTTAATATAATTATTTCTATTGTCAGCAATAGTAATAATTATAATATTGTTAAAAATAAATCTTCTATTCTTGTCTAATATTGTAAATTGTTGCCAGATCTATTTGTTCTTTTTTACCGACATATCAAAACCCTGTAGTTCATGCTAAATTTCGCTAGATACCACGACTTTCAGTGAACAACAACCTTAAGGAACATTTATTTTTATATATTGAGATTTTGAGAGCCACTGGCCAGTATTTAATAATTATCAGACATAAAACTTCGTAACGATCTGTGTACATCCATTTTTCGGTTTCGTGTTACATTTTAACGTCGGAATTAAACAGAAATATATATTTTATTAAATAAACAACTTTTTAACAGATAACACTTGATTATTAACATAAAAAAATGTATATATTTTTCGGTTCACCAATTATACACTTTATGACTTCTTTTTTGGCATAATTACAAAAACATTATTATTACTTTTAATACACATATATGTATTTATTTTTGTTTTAAAAAGTCAGTTTGTAAGCGGATATTTCTACTGTGCATATATGTACGTTAAAAAAAATGTATTAAATAAAAAATTATAAAAGTACCGACGAAAACTGGCCAAGTGTGAGTGAAAAAATAATTTTATGAAATTGGAATAATTTCAGAATTTTTGCATATTATAAAACGCTCCGTCTGTCTGTCTGTCTGTCTGTTAGTGCGCTAATTTTTATTTAAAATATTGGACGTATGGTTTTTGAGTAATTGGATTTTAAAAATATAGTTTTTAACACACGATAAATGAGAGTAATTGCCGAAAGTGCTCTATTTATTGAAATTCTACACAATTAGCTATATAGAGACGTTTTAAAAACTATTTATTCGAAACTTCAACCCTTTTAAATACTATAAAAATTAAATTTATTCACGTGTAATTTATTCAAAATAATGAAAAACTAGCTCAAAAGAATACATGTTACTATATATACCGTTCTATTTCAATTTTCAAATTAAATTAAACTTTTTTTACTTTTTATAATTAACAAAGTAAAATATTCCATTAAACGTAGGTACCTACTAGTGATGTAACGAATGTATGATTTTAAACATGCGAATGCGAATATTAGTTGTCAATATTTACGAATGCGAATATTGACTTTTTGTAAAAAAAGCAAAAAAAAAATAAAAATAAAGGGTTTCTGAATAAAATAGATTAAAAAACGATATTTTTATATGTTAATACATCATTATATATTCGCAACTTTACCTGCGAATGCGAATACGAATGTTTAAAAATGTGCGAATATTCGTTACAATAGTACCTACATGTGTTCTGAATATAAATTAAAAATTTTTTTTTACTAAACGAATTCTTTTTTAAAGTGTGCTAGGCGTATAACTTTAAAACAATAAAAACTAACAATATATTGATCCTCTAACACTTAATACCTAGACAGGTAAATATTACATGGTCTTAGATCATTTATCTTCAATAAATAATAAGAAAATACTTCCTAAACAAGATCATTTTTGAGATTATTTAAAAAAGGAACATACACATATTAATTTAAAATTCATGATTTGAAAACAACTGCCATATCTTTTATATTTATACATACATTATATATAATATAAAACATATGTGCTTAAGTATTTTTGTGAATTAATACAGGACAGGCTTAGTAAAAAAAAATTGTCTCAAAGGAACAAATTCGTTTAAAATTCAGGTAATATTATTTTGTAGAAAAACGCTCGGACACGTCGATTAGTATTTTTAGTTGCGGATATTTTGATATAAGAAAATTGTATACAGGGTGTCTCAAAAAGGACATATGCAGTTATCATTGATTTTTTTAAATAGAACACCCTATATATTATGCCATTTTTGAATTGTACGATAAATTCTGAACACTTTCTGTATTGGTACATATAGCATAGCTCTAAAATAAGCGGTTTTTGGAATAATTTTATTTCTTTTGTATGTTTTATTATTAAAGTTCATTTTTTTATCACATTTTAAACGTTATTATTACAAAAACTGCTGATTTTAGAGCTATGGTGTGTAGTAATACAGAAATTAAAAATATTTTTTTGGTATTATAGATAAAAAAAAACACTAAAATAGGTAGTTTAACCGTCTCTGTTGATTTAGGTAAAATCTTTGGGGGTATGTAGCCCCCATCACGAATAATTTGCTTTAAATTTTTTTCTCGATTAACTGTGCATATTTGTTTCATCTGAGTTTTGGTTCATCCTGTATAACAGATACTTTATATTATTATAATAATAGTTCATGTATGTACTTAATAAATATATTCATGGCACGAGTTAATTTTTTATGAAATTATTTTTCGACAGGCAGATGCCTTCTGCGTTACCCAAAACTAGGTTATTAGAATCTTTTTATTCTCCATCGAATTTCGTAGCATAAATTATATAGTATATAATTTATAATAGTTAAAATTTAGTTTTGTTTGTTTTTTGAAAGCACGGTGTACAGTGGCGCATCCAGAAAAAAATTGGGAGAGAGGATAATTTTATTACATTACATTATTATAAAATTAAATACAGTTGTAAAATGAAACAGTACATAACAACAAATTAGCCCCTCCCACTTAATTTGCCGTTTTATTATCTTAGTTTATACGGTGATTAATGTGCCAGGCCCATTCACTGTATCATAATTGCCTAGGTTTTATATTTTGAGCGTAATATGGACAGTGTTAAAAAATTGATTTTTTTTTTAATTAAAATTTTCTATTAAAAATATTTTGTACAATATTACTGTCTAAATTCTTCGATTCGACTGTAGCTGAGTGCCAGGCTCATTCGATGTATCTTAATTGCAAAGGCTTTATATTTAGAGCGTAATATACATATATGGTTTTATAAAAAAAAACTTTTTTTTTAAATTGAATTTTTCTATAAATTTTTTTTTTGTATAGTATAAATTGTAAATTTACTATCTAAAGCTTTAGTTTCGATTATGGCTAATGTGCCAGGCTCATTCACAGTATCTTAATTGCCAAGGTTTTACATTCTAAACGTAATATGGACAGTATTATAATTTTTTTTAATAAAATTTTCTATTGTGGTACAATATACCTACAATATTGTAAATTTACTGGCTAAAACCTTTGTTTCGACTGTGGCTAAGGTGCCAGGCCCATTCACTATATATTATATTATATTTTGAGAGTAATATGGACGGTGTTATAAAAAAAACTTGTTTTTTTTTTTAAATTGAAATGTTCTATTAAAAATTTGTAGTACAATATACAATATTGTAAATTTACTAGCTAAAACCTTCGTTTCGACTGTGGTTAAAGTGCCAGGCTCATTCACTGTATCTTATGTTATATTTTGAGAGTAATATGGACGGTGTTATAAAAAAAAACGTTTTTTTTTTAATTGAAATTTTCGTATAGTACCTATGTAAATAAATATAAAATTGGAGAAGGTGTGGTTACATAAAATGCCTGATTCTCGAGGAAGCCATGTTTGTGAATGGATTACAGATATAAACAGCTGGATTAGCTAGCCATTGTTTTGTCGACAATAGGAGAGTGTAGTGACACCATTATATAGTGGCCGCCATGTCAACTATCAATAATATAATTATATGTATTGAACAAAACATATCACACGGCTAATATCAGTGGCGTAGTAACGGGGTGATGGGGGGTGGGGAAACCAATTTTAATAAAGAGGTACTTGTTTTATTAGTAACATGAATTTATGAGAATTACATTGGAAACATAAGCCCATCAATCCCAAAAAATAGTATAATATCTTGCTCTTAAAGTGTCCAGTACTTTACTAGTAAAAAATGTTTATATAGGTATTAATTAAATACCTATTTATGTAAACTAAAAACAGAAACAAAGTACTAAAATATTATGTGTAAATATTAAAATTACAATATGTAAAAATGTACAAGATAAATATTAAATAGGTTAAAATATGTTAATCATATAAAGTTTTTTACAAATTAGCTAATACGGTAATTGAAAATTATTACACAAAATTACAGTGCAACGTACAACGAATTTGCAATTTTTATTTATAAATTTACTCATGAACAAGTGCTTTACAAGATCTAGCCACAGGGGTGGACTTGGCAGAATTTAAAACTGTTGATAAAAATTTGTATTTTTTTCTTCTATATATTTTTATGCGAATTCATTTTTTATAAAATCATTTTCATTATTTGCTTTTTAGGGTTCCGAAGAAACCCTATTAATATCACTTTGTCGTCCGTCCGTCCTATTCACTCTAAGCTCAATAGCTCGTAAACTATTTAAGCTAGAACCTTGAAATTTTGACAGAATATGTAAAATATTTTCGAAAAATATTTTTTTAGGGGGGGTGCTAAGAAGCTAAAGACAGGCAAAGTATTTTTTTTTATACCAAGGCAAGTGGCACATCAAAATGTGTAACCAAGCTAGTGTAATTTGATCCTTATTCTTATTTTTTTATAAATCAAAAATGGCGCATACAGGGGGCTTAAAAGCAAATTCAAAAAAACAAAAAAAATGTATTCCAAGTCGTGTCAAAATGTAGATCTCAGTGAGTAGAATATGACACTATTTTTTATTATAGAAATTAAGTCTATTTTTAATCCAACAGTTCTATAACTAAAAGGTTGTGATGTACAGATAGACAGACAGACAGATGGACGTACATACATACAAACAGACAGGCAGACGGACGGACATATAGACAAACAAAGGCCCTAGCTATAATTTTTTTTTAACTTATTTCGTTACTTTCGTTTAGGTTAGTGTTGATAATCCCGTCCCTGTTTAGTGTATTTTTATATTAACTTACAAAACAAAGTCGTTGTTTTGATGAATGTATAAATATTTGTGTTTATTTACATAAATTACCTTTAAATACATGAACTACTCGATCCTTTGAGATAATGGAAGCATAAAATCCATCATAATTATATCCCATATATGTGTTATTAAAATTAAGCGTTCTTTAATAAATGTGGGATATTTTTTGTTTATTATAATAGTCTAGCATCTAGGAACTAGCTCTTGGCGTAATGTTTTAAATGAATTATGGAAAATGAAACACTTATGTACATATATCCGGTATTATAAATGAACTATCAAAATTTGTTAGCTGCTAAATGAGGTATCAAACTTATATGACAGTTTTCTTGAAGTTTTTTGAGAAATAGTTTTATGCATAAGAAGTAAAAACAAATGTATGTAAAAATGTATGTATGTACATATATTTACTAAAGTTGAGTAAAAACAGTAAAAAGCAAGTTACTGTGCATGAAAATATCTGTTAAAAACTCAAAAAGAACTGTTATATAAGTTTTATACCTCAGTTGAGAGTGCTTACTAGCTAGCAAGTTTTTTTATCTCCTTTATAATACTGGACATTATTCTTATTATAATGTTATGCGGTGTTTACACCGAGAAAACAAAACAGAAATACGGTGTTTTTTTGACAAAAAGCAATAAACTCTATACATTTTTAAATACAAAGACACGATGTTTCTGTTTTGTTTTTTCGGTGTAAACACCGCATCATAAATGCGAAAGTGAATCTCTGTGTTTGTCTTTGGGTTGATTACATTTTTACGGCTGAACTGCTGAACCGATCTTGATGAAATCTGGCAGGGAGATGGCTTAGTATTCCGACAAATTTATTAGATAAAAATATGAGTCTGTGATATTTTTACACATGATAGGTTAGGTTAGTTTAGTGACATCTATCGTACAAAAGCAAAACTAAAAACCTGTTTTATTGACTATCATAACAAAAATCTATATTATCTTGTGTTGTTTCCACAAATCTAAATTCCACGCGAACGCATTCGTGGGTAACAACTAGTTGATATGATTTTTTATAGACTTCATTTTTAATGCCATTTTTACTATTTTGTAAATAAATTTTGCACTCGATTTATAAAAAAAAATATAGCCCGTCTGTCTGTCTGTCCGTAGCATATCTTAAATATTGATGAACCGATTATGTTGAAATTTGGAATAAAAATGTAAAAATACTACCCATTATGGGGAAAACAACTATTCCAAAAAAAAAGAAAATTATTTCCCCTTATTTAATTAAAAAAAAATATATGGTATATGTGGGGTATCAAAATATGCACTTTTTGAGCTGATTTCAAAAATATACATTTTAAAAGTTAACAAAAAAAATTGTTTTGTCATATAAAAATATATAATGCATTTCAAAGAACCGAACTCCCTCGTTAAACGAATTCTAATTTATTTGTCTCATTACGCAATCAAACGTAAATTAACGACCTAAAAAAATAATTATATTCTCTTTAAAAATTTACTGATAATTAAATTCAATTCTAGAAACCGATTAAAACGGAACATAAATAAATATCCCAATTACCCAATTATGTCATAAATAGACAACATTTGTTATCCTAGAAATCTCATTAATAAATTCATAGATGTTAAACATTTTATAAATTACACAAAAACAATAGAATACCTATATTAATTAGGTATCTAGATACCCTCGGAAATATTCACCATATGTTGCCTATAGTTTTTATTAGAATCTAATATAGTTAATGTTATGATATATAAGGGGTGATTTGTGTCTATTTTAATGACTTTTATCTACTTAAATACTAGATAGTTGTCTTACAATTTATTTGTTTGCATTTTGGACATTTGAACAGTTTAGCTTTTGATTTACATTGACTCAAATTTGACTAAAATAAATAAAATAAAATTATTCAAAGTGTCCAGTTACTTAAAGATCATACTATACATATATTGGTATAATTCAATATAATTTCTTATTTTCTTATTATCATGGCATTTAACCCAGAAACCATGATATAAGCTAATCGTATTGTGTAAAGTTATAGCCACTGTAGTGTACAGTTACTTAATGATCATCCTGAACATATATCGGTATAAATCAATTTAATAAGTTATACTATAAATAACACGCTCTTTACCCAGAAACCAAAGTAAGCAAATTCTTGTAAAATTATTGTCTAAACTTATAGCCACTTAAGTGTCAAGTTACTTATAGATCTTCCTATACATATATATCACGTTCTTTACCCAGAAACCAAGATATGCAAAGGCTACTGTACCTATTATCTATAAAGTTATATATAGCCACTAAAGCGTTCAGTTACTTAAAGATCATCCTGCACACGTGCTGTCAGAAGAGATAAAAAAAAAGATGTATCTTATGATCTAAATATCACGGTATTTACCCAGAAGCCTAGATCAGCAAATGATATTTAATAAATCTATTGTCTAAATTAAAGTATATGGTAATAAAGTGTCCAGTTACTTAAAGATCACCTGTACACGTACTGTCGGTAGGGATATTTTATAAAAATATATCTTAAGATCTAAATATTACACCCTTTACCCAGAAGCCACAATCAACAAACGCTTTAATATAATATATCTATTTTCTAAATTAAAGTGTCTAGTTACTTAGTGATCACCATATGCATGTTCTGTCTGTAGAAAAGTATAAAGATGTATCTTATGATCAAAATACCACGCCTTTTACTCAGAAACCAAGATCAGTAAATGCTATTTAATAATAATATATCTATGTTCTAAATTAAAGTTATAGCTATGTACTATAAAGTGTCCAGTTACTTAGCGATCAGTCTGTACACGTGCTGTCGGTATAGAGACATCTTATTGGACACACATGTTGTCGAATTATGTTGTAAAACAAATGGGAATCGTTGTTTGTTTCGTTAATGACCCGAATCGGCGTCGACGCCGCAGTTTTACTGAGAACAAATATGTATTTGTGTATCACACAACATAAAATGACTATTGTGTTTTTGTTTGTACGTACAGTGGCGCTCTGAAGCTAGGGGTACGTGGGGGAAGGGGGTAAAATATTATATATTGTAGATATGGATACTGTTATGAACTAATGATAACATTTAAAGTTTAAAGATGAATGCAACCGGGAAAAAATTGTAGATCTGCAGAGATTTTGTGACAACATATTTTTTACTGGTTTTTGATCTGTTGAGACCTGCAAAGATCTAAAAGGATCTAAAGATCGTTGTAGATCTTGATAGAGATTAAAACGTTGAAAAATCATTCATTTTCAATATTAATCATTAATTTACAATGATCTTTAGAGATCTTTGTAGATCGTTTTAGATCTTTGTAGATCTTTGCAAAAACCAGTGAAAGATATGATGCAGTCTCAAAATAGATATCTGTCGAGATCTGAGTAGATCTCGGCAGATCTACAATTTTTTCCTGAGAATTTCATTCAAAATAAGGTTTACAACAATATTATAGAAAATAGCTAGATGCTTAATTTAACTAAATAAGTCTAGAAAATGATTTAAAAAATACAATCTTTTTCAGATTTTATTGGAAGATAAATAAAATAAAAATATCTAACTAACCAACCAAATACCAAATTACTTTTTCCCAATAAAATGTAAAAAATTACAAATATATTTTTTTTGCGTGCATCAATAGCGGTTGATTCTCAAAATTAGCTTTAAATGGACTGCTTGATACAATAGTTTTTAACATAGTCAAAAATAGCAGATATGGGGTAAATTATACAAGATTATTGCACGAAAGAAAATTATATAAAAAAAAAATTAAAATTTTAATCATTTAATTGCCAAAATCAACTATTTTACAAAACTGACAGTTTCAGTATTAATTAACTTATTTTAGGCAGCCTTTTAAGCCCCTAAACATTGAAGCCCCCCCCCCCCTTCATAGGGAAGGAAAAGTTATCACCGTTTTTTACATCGAAATTCGAAATCTATATATTTCTCGAAAGACTATGCTAAATCTTCTTACGACTGGACTACTTATTATTTCTCAATAGTTTTTCATGGAAGCCGCCAATGCTGAGATGTATTTTTAGTAAGATAAGATAAATGTAACTTGTCTTGTTCCGGTCAAAGGTTTATTTAGTAATCTTTTATTTTATATAAATTTGTATTTATTTGTTTTCTGATTGACACTTCTATAGATGCAGATTTTATAATATGTATTAACAAAAAAAAATATATGAAAGTGGAAATTTTTTATATACATACATTATACTCAAGTTTTGAGGCTTCCGCGGTGATCTAGATATGGATCTTGGCTTCTGGATTTAAGCCGCGTAAATTTGATCGTGTTATCGATGTAACCGAATTCGTTGCCCAAATGGTTCCATCACGTCAGGTTTTTGAGATATCCGAACCTAAAAGTCTCAAAAATGACGATTTTGGCAATGTTGGGGAATTTATTACTAAGTAGGTAATTTTTTTCTGAAGGTTTCTTTCATGATTCCAAATAGTACTATCTTTTTTCTTTAAAACGATTTTTTACATTTCACTGTGCGACTTTTCTTCACCGAAATATACTACTTTGAAGATATATGTAGTAAAGTTCATTGTGTATAGGTATACTATACTACACTATATTAACAAAATTATCATATCTTCAAACTAGTACATCTCGACTAAAAAAAATCGTACAGTTAAAAGTTAAAACTCATTTTAAAGAGGAAAAATAATACTGTTTCCTACCATGACCGAAAACTTCAGAAAAAAAATTACCTACTTGGTAATAAATTCTTTAACATTGCCAATATAGTCATTTTTCGAACTTTTAGGTTAGAATATCCCAAAATTCTGACGTAATGAAACCAATTGGGCAACAAATTCGATTTCAGCATGCCAAAAGCCCTCCTAAATTACCTATTCAGATCTCTGTTACATTACAAAAGTTTTTTTTTGTTGACCAGTGATATTGGTAAAAGTAAAATTATTTTTACTTTCAAAAAATTAATATTATAAAAATCTCTATTTAATTAAGGGGAATAGCCACTGTGACGGGTCAAAAAATTGTCAATGTTTGGGAATTTTTTTCACAGATATTACTAATTATTTTTGAATCAGGTAAAGGACGTTTTATTAAGTATATATTCAACTTATTTAATATCAATTTTTATAGAAAAATATTAAATATTTACAAAGTTATGAGCCTCAATGTGACGACCAAAAAAAATATTTTTCTCTATGGTCGACTCGAAATTTCGAGAAGGGTTATATGAAAAAAATAAATAAAAATTTTATCAACATCTATATGAATGTAGCTATCGTTGCATGTAGCCGTTTTTTTTTATTTTATTTTTTCACAAAATGGCGATCGTTTGAAATTTTTTTTCATTTTTAAGACCTATTTTTTTAATTAGAGCGGTTTTAAAAATAGTAATTATCAAAATTTCAAAAATCGGCTACGTGCAACGATAGCTACTACAATTACGAAAATTATAAAAAAAAATAATTTAAATCGGTTCATTAGTCTGAGGAATCGTGTCGACCAAGTCATTCCGAGATAAACGTGTTTAATGTTTTTGTTATGTCATAACCGGCCGTGCTACATCGTCTCACTAAATTGACTGTAACTCCGTCAATTTTCAAAATTTAAACTCAATTTTTTGTATGCATATTTATGAATATGTAAACTTTAAAAAAATCTAAGAAAAAAAAATGTATATTTTTTTCCGTCACAGTGGCCATTTCCCTTAAAATACAGAAACCTGTTATTTAAACTTTTTACACAAACGTAAAAAAAAACGAAAATATAATATAATGAATTATATGAGGGCTATGTCAAAGAAAAATCATACGCCATAATTACCTTCATCATAATAGTAATATAGAACACACACACACACATACACACATATATACACACACATCGTCCATAAGATGCAGAATGAGTAAAAAAAAAAAAAAAACTGCAAGCCAATGCATTATAAAAATACCGGCGGTGCGGCACTGAAAGGGTTAAATAGAAAAATACGCTTGAATGGGAGACAGTTTTTTTTGTATATATGCAAGACATTTCGAAAATAATGAACTCAAAAGATGCCGAATCTCATTGAACATGCCACATCTTTAATGTCCACATATTTTGCCGCTGTTTCGTTCACTTTCCTGCATTCAATCGCATCACAAACGACGGATGTCCATGTGCTGATTACGTAAATTACGTCAGACAGTGCTCGTTTGAATAATGCCGCGATCTTTACCCCTTGGCCCGTCTGCGTTACATCGTTCTACATACAACGGATGTTCATGCATCGATTACGTAAATTACACTAGAATATACCCGCTATGATTCCGTCGCGATTTTTTCCCCTGTGAGACTACGTTAGATCGTTCGATATACGACGGATGTCCATGCATAAATTACATAAATTACGACAGATAGTGCTTGTTTCAATGTCGTCGCAAACTTTTGTTGTGTCCTGCGTTAGATAGGGTGATATACAACGGATATGGTTTCGATATTTGCGTTGTTTACGTCAATTTGTGCCCGTTTGAATTTATTTAATTTGTTAATTAGATGTTTTTTATGTCGTTTCTTTGAATTTAAAAAGAAGAGGCAGACAGTAGGTTAAGGTTTGGTTAGGCTTGATAAGGTTATATCGTAACATGAAACTGTTAATAAAATAAGATGGTGGCCATCTTTTATCAAATGTTATTTACGTCAATATGTTTTAAATTTGAATTAAATTTGATGTATTGGAGAAATTATGGTTCGAAACAGACATTTCTCTGTTAATCGATTAATTATCACATAAGGGGTTAGGTGTAGTCAGAATTTTCGAGAAATCAATTTTCTTTTTTTTGCATTTTTGGAAGTTGCTACAACGGCAGAAGAACTATTATATGGCCCATTGATAGATGACTCGGTGTAAGTAATTAAATAATACGTATTACTTTACGTAAATTGAGTGTAAAACTTTAAATGCGTTTTTCTCAAAACTATGTTTTTTGAACTGGTGACCACTGTAGCTCGAAAACCGGTCAGTAGATTTTAATGAAATTTATACAGCTTTTTGAAAACATGAAAAACTAGTGCCTGATCGAAGGATTTTTGTTTTATTTTTAATTTCGATTTGTTATAAACAATTAACTGTTGGTTTTTTCCCCGAAAATCTGGAAAAAATTTCCTGAGGCTGCCATTTTGTTAATTTAAGAAAGAAAAAAAAAGCTTCGATCAGGCACTAGATTATCTATTAATAAAACTATTTTTTTGTCCGATTGAATTTGAATGAATCTCCAAGGATAAGTGATGGTCACCGCAAGGAGCTTCGGTTGGAACTGGATCAACACAAACTTTTAAAATTATTAATTTGTTTTTCTAAAATTTCTGTCAAGTCAAGTCAAAACCTTATTTAATGATGCTATGTTTTTACTTTTATAAAATAAAATAATTTACTGGCAAAAAAAAATATTTAAAATTGTCATTTTTTCATGTCTCTGACTACACCTAACCCCTTAAATACTAGTTTTTGAAGTCATTTTTTTCCCTTTTGAGTGGCCTATCATCAAAATCCATGTTCAGATTCTAAAAAAATTATATGGGACCACATCGAGAGTATCTTTTTTCAAACAACCAAAAAAAACTCCAAATTGGTGCATATTTGTTAGAGTTGTGCCCGAACATACATACAACCAAATTGAGAACCTCCTCCTTTTGAAAATAGAAATGTATCTACTTTAATATTTCAATCCTAAAAAAGTCCACAAGTGAATCTACTATTTTTTTCAAAATTGGACTTATTCCACTTTATAAAAAAAGCATCAGACATTTGAAATCACGTCAAGTAGGAGCAAAAGCGCAATTTAAAAAAAACTGTACAGTTCATCCTCTGCAATGTATAGAGTATTGCAACTAATGTATTCAACATGCAACATCTTCTTTCAGCTTTGATCTGTAAAATAGATTTCCCATGTGACGTTTGCATGTATGTGAAAGAGCTATATAGCTATTACCCCCTTCTTCCCCCCCCCACTTCAGAGGCAGTTATACCCCGCGCGACTGACTGCAAATGCCAAAACAAATAGTAACTTCTATGTGGTCGAATCGAATATGTGCAGTTAAATGAGATATGTAATTATAGTTTCTCTTTTTAATTTTTTTATAAAACTAGCCTTCAGTGGCTATTTCGGCACGTTTATAAAATAAGTGCCCTTTCGATTGGATTGAACTACAAGTGTACCAAGTATTATCAAATTTTATGAGATAATACACACTTTTTATAAAATTTCGAATATTTCCAAAACCCCTTATCTGATTAGCACCAAAATCAATAGGTCTGCAGTATTCACTAAAGCAAACATTTTTCCCAAAAATAATTCAAATCAGTGCATATTTTCAGTAGTATCGTGAACGAAAGAAAATTTTACATCCAGACAGACATACGCACAGCCGTCATGCGGAAAAAAACTTTTATTTACGTTTTGAAGTTAGTACAATCAGAATTTGCTCTTATCTCGGACATGATTTTTCGACGGTATTACAATACTTCCATTTCCTTCGAAATATTGAAGTAAAATTTGATCCGTTAGAAGAGGGGGGATACAACGCCGATGAGGCACCTTTTCAAGTTAAGATCTTTCGAATGAAACCCAATTTGAGTAGGTACTTTAGGGTACGAAGTCAAAGTAATAGATATAACTACCACAAAATTTTCTGGGATTGATTTTTTATTTTTTTTGTTTTTAATTGACACCTTAATTTTTGTTTGCGTATTTTAATTTGGTTAAAAATATGCTTATCTTAAAGAAAATGGCGTAAAAAGTTTAAATTTTTAAACTGCAAGTCTGTATCTTAAACCGTTTTGAAGATACGGTCTTCCAAAGTTTAATTTTTTTTGTTTTTAAACTTTGTTAAAAATGCCTATAACTTTTAAACCGGTCCTAAAATTTAGTTTTGTGGATATTTTTGAAATCATCGTGATAAAAACTATATAATAACATGTTAAATTGAAAAAAAAAATTAAATGGGTATAACGTTTTGATCAACTAAAAATCCCAACAGTTTTTTTTCGACATTGCAATTTTTTTTATAGCATCGAAGGACCTAACTAGACCACCCTGTGTGTGTGTGTGTGTGTGTGTGTGTGTGTGTGTGTGTGTATGTTGAGCGTATCTCATTTCTCTGTTATCATCTATTCCGTTTTGAGCGAATGTTCATCACTTATTTGTATGCACACCTATTTGACGATCACGTCGGGTTCACTTGCCCCTAAGTCATACAGGGGCGCATTGAGGGGAAATACTAAAAAATTAAAAAATAAACAATTTTAGAAATTTTAATACAATATATTTTACTATACATTTGCATTTTACGTAGATCTTGTCGAAACAAGTTGAATACCACTGATTTAGATATATTTTAAAATTTTCTAAACAAAAAAAATAAATTCTTAAAACACTATTTTTCTCCCATTTAACGGAAATTATAAAAATTCTGAGTTTCGTGGTAAAAGATGGCATCTTTCTATTTTTTCTATTAATATTTTGATATAATATATTTTATAATTTAGGGTAAAATATGAGTTAAAACTAGTTAAAAGGTCGACGCACTAATTTTTTTTAATTGCAATGCTAATTCATTCACTGCTCATCTCTTTTCAGTGATAGCGTGATCAGAATACGTACCATAAACACATCTAAGATTTAATAAACCACATCAGTGCAAATTTCATCAAAATCGGTTCAGCAGTAAATACTAAAAATTAAATATTATAAACTCTGCTAAAAAAAATACATCTCTGTATTTTCCCGCGAACAAATTTATTCACAGAAGGGTACTGTTTACCACGGGAGTTTAGAGCCACGTTGGGGGTAAGAGGGGGTAATAGAGGGGTAACCCCTCTCTTCCCCTACCCCCCTCTACCGCCCTTTTAGTAGACACGATGTGCAAGATACGTGCCAAATTTTCGCACCCTTTGTAAGATCGTCAGTGTGGAAATATGCCTTGGTTCAGTGGTTAACGTCTCTACTCTACGATCGTGTGGGGGGGGGGGGAGTCTCCCCCCCCCAATCTTCAACGCCGGTATCTGTAATCAAAGGGAATTGTTCATTTTAACAATATTGATGTTGAGTTTAAATTATTGACATGGTTGTATCATGCTTAATTATATTGTATAGTTACATAAAATTTTCATTCTTGATTTTTTGCATTCATATAAATATATTGTAACATTTCATTTAAGTATTATGTAAGAAAGTTTAGAGGCAAGGGGGAGAACTAGATTATTATTATGTTTGATGATAAGAGGCATGTAAGGGGGGGGGGGGGTAAAAAGATATTTCTTATATCGGATTTATGGAATATATTTTCTTGATTTTTTTTGCATTGATATAAAATTGTAAAGTTCAAACAATTAGGGGCCATTTAAGTATTATTTAAGTAAGTTTGGGGGCAAGAGGGAGATCTAGATTTTTATTATTTTTGAAGATAAGGGGCGCGGGAGAGGAGGGGTTAAAAGCTTTTTCTTATATCGAATTTATGGATTATATTTTCTTGATTTTTTTTGAATACATATAAAATTGTAAAATTTAAACGGGGTAAGTACGTTTTGGGGCAAGTGGGAGGTACACATTTTTTTTATTTTTGATCCTTGGGGGCCTACGACGGGGGGGGGGGGGAGATAAAAACCCATTTTTATATGGGACTTATAAAATATATTCTTGATTTTTTTTACTTTCCAAAAAAATTAATTTAATAAATTTATCCCATTGGTCGAATATAACAATTATTATTTTTTTTGATATTTTCTTCACGACCTCTTCTCGAAGCACAGCTTAACTGTCAACACAACAACGAAATAAAGAATAAATAAATATGACAAAATATATCGATTGATTGTCGGTCTGTGTTGGGTGGACTGTATGGGGTGGACGCGTGAGACAGGCGAGCGGTCGTGATGCACGCGCGATACATAGTGTATTAGCTCACCGTATGTCACGTGAACGTCTAACTCATAACACTTGGCGTGCGATTAGGGAGACCCCAATTATTGTTATCTGAAAAAAGGGTGAAAATCGATATGGGCTATATATGATGACAAAAAAACATCTTGGAAAAGTTTAGAATAAAGGAATAAAATCAATTTTGGTGTAGATCGGCGAAGATGAACCAACAAATTTAATCTGAAAGAGTCTGCGAGCTGCACACCCCCCCCCCCTCCCATCCTCCTACCATAAAAATATAAAAAAAGATCTCACAAAAAAATACGTGTTTTTTCTTAAAACAAAATTTGTAATTAGAGAAATTAAAGTAAACATTTTGCTCGTATGGACTACGGCATTATTGTTAAGGTTTTTTGAAAAATATAGATTTTTTTTTCTGTACAATTCTTTATTAGGTACATTATATTCTTCCATATTTAACGATTTAGGCAACGTATGGGGGCAAACTTTTTTCTAACTTGATTTACTATTATCGTCACTGCTTATTCCTTATGATACCTAACGTAAGAAAGTATATACTAAAACCTGGCCAAAGAATATACATATCTATGAATTGAAAAAAAAACACGTAAATCGGATAAGTGGTTCTCGAGTGATAAGCGCACTGACGGACAGACAGACTAACAGACAGACAGACAGACAGACTAACAGACAGACAGACAGACATTGTGTTTTATAATATGTAAGGATAATTTTCAGTGTTTTTAAAAAATAAAAAAAATCCATTTTACTATAATTACGAACCGATTTTTATGATATTTTTACTGAAATCTAATATACTATAAATGGCATTAAAATTAAACTGTTTTTTTTTAAATATAATTTTTATATAAAAATCTAATTTCTAGTCAATAAAAAAAATCGTTTAGAAAATCAATCTCATGGCTTAAAAGCTCTTTTTTTAAATCAAGCTTTATTAAATGAGCAAAAAAAATTCTGACGGTGTAAATTAAAAAAAAAGAGTATATTTTTTAATCGATTCCAAATTCATTCAATTTCCTTTCATCCCGGTATCTAATGGGCAATTTAAATTAATGAAAATAAAAAATTCAACTGAAAAAACAAACGAAAAAAAAATATAAATTAAAAATTCAAGCTGGATTGAAAACGGTTTAACCGCTGGATATAAAAAAACATACGGTTTATTTTGTAATTTCACAAAACAGGAAACGAAAGGACAATACGAAAGATCCTGTGTATGAATAAACGAGCTGTAAGGGTAACCGGAAGTGGTGGCTGTAAGCTGCGGAAATGGTGGACCGCGCGAACGGGAGAAATCATTTTGTAACAGATTCAGAATGTAATTGTTAAATATTTTGTTATTTAAATGGTTTCCATGTTCATATTTATTTTGAATATATTTTTAGGGGTGAGGGGGGGGGGGAGGTAAATACTGAGTTCTCTGCAAGAACTTTTATATTAAAATTCATCCGCGGCTTCGCTCGTGTTTATTTCGAAATTAAAACATAAATAGACAAATAAAAATTCCATTACACTAACTACGCGTTTCTTATTATATTAAAAAAATTTCTATATTAAAATTTATCCGCAGCTTCGCACGTGGTTATTTCGAAATTAAATCAATAGACAAATAAATATTCCTCTACACTAATTACGTTTTTTTCTAAGGCGGCTATTACACTATCAAAGAAATGTGATAAAATTTATTTGATCAAAGAAATATGACAGTGTAATACGTCAACTTATATAATATTACGTAGTTTCTTATATTTGATCCAAGTTTTTTGACGGATAAATCAAAATGGCGACTGAAAAGTGTTCGTGGACGGTTTCGGCTACGAAATTACATATAATTTAATATATGATCAAATCTTTGTTAAAGATCTTTGACATATTTATTTGATAGTATAATAGCCGCCTAATTACATTAAAAATAAATTTCTAGCTAAATGATAAAAGATAGAAAAAAATAAATAGAATATAAATTATAGACAATAAAATTTTCTACAACTTTTATAAAAAACATTTTTTTGTAGTTTGCTTCGTTTCAAAAATAATTAGAAAAAATTTAAAAAAATCCAAGACTAAAATTAATCTTAATTTTTTACCTTCTACGGTTTGTCGTATTTGAGTTACCGACAGACTCGAATAATGTTGCATTGAGAAGGTTGACACTATAGGGTGCGGGGTTGGCCTTGCGGGGAACGGTGCGGGTAAGCACCTGTGGGTAAGCATAGAGTGAAAGCAAGATTTATCTCTTTTTTTCACACATTTATCATTTTTTAATAAAAAATCATTACAGATATCTTTGTAAATGAATAAAATTTTATTTTCAAAATTTCATCGAAAACTCTGCTATTTTTCTATGGTGTTAATCTCCTTAATCTATTACATCAAATATTAAATTTAATGTGCCTAATATTTCTTCTACATCTATCATTTAGCAGCTCTTACATGAGAAGTTCGCGTGTTAGGTTTGTCAGGGCACCGGGCTCTACCAACACGAAAACTTAAAAAAACACTAACACATTTCAAATATATTTATAATACCCACTAGCATAAATAATTATATTAGATTTTGATTTAATTGACCGGGATGATACCACTGACCTATAAGTATAAATAAATAATTTTTCTCTTACAATAAGCCTTGTTTCACACATACACGGTTCTCATACGGTTCATATTAGGTTTTATTTTTTTCCGTAAACTCAGTAGTTATCATGGAGAGAAAGCAAGTTGTTTCCATGTTGTTTCTCTATAAAAAAATTGAAAAATGAAGGAGGAATACTAGAATTCATTGCGAGCACCCTCTCATCACTTTACAGCAGGAATTTGGAGCATTTTACACTATTTTCCCGAAGCTAAAGAGCATGAAGAACGATCCACATCAACATCTAGAAAACCGCTCTTT
Source organism: Sialis lutaria (assembly GCA_949319165.1). NCBI lineage: Eukaryota > Metazoa > Arthropoda > Insecta > Megaloptera > Sialidae > Sialis > Sialis lutaria. The sequence continues at coordinate 2,506,218 of OX439232.1, forward strand.
TTATTAGAAAATCCGCGACAAAACTTAAAAAAAAATAACACTCGCTATCAGGTTAAAACCAAAACTAAACCGTGTATGTGTGAACGCGTTCATTGCTTTGTGTTCCCTGGACACGAATTGAAACCTGATGAAATCTGTCCGTGTGGAGGGAGTATTCAGTTCTGTACGGTTTCTATTAGGTACCGAATACAAACTGAATCATCGTTTCACACTTGTCGGCAGCGACCGAAAACGAACCGAACCGAATGAAAACGTATATGTGTGAAATAGGCCTAAAGAAGAATGAATTAATTTATATTATGCATAAATACATACCTGTACAGTAGAAACCGATTATAACGACAACGGTTAGTACAATGTATCGTTTTTTTTTACCGTTTATTACGACTATCTCCTTTTTATGACCAATATGAACGGTCCGGTCCCTTCGATGTCGTTATAACCGGTTTCTACTGTATTTATATTTTTAACTTGATTGTTTGTCTTCGATAATCTCAAAAACTACTCAACCGATTTTGATGAAATTTTCAATAGATCATTCTTGGAGTCTTGGAAGTAACATATACTATTTATAATCATACTATTTTATTAATTGGTTGAATAGTGAAGAAAAAGGTTGCGCAAGTAGAAAAAAATGGATGCTCATGATTCATTCTATCTCCTACCTCGCATAGGAGTCGAGATATTTACGATTTTTTTCGAGTTGATTTACTATTATCGTCACTGCTTATTCCTTATGTTACATAACGGACAAAATATATACTAAAACCTGACCAAATAACATATATTTGAATTAAAAGAAACGTGTAAATCGGATAAGTGGTTATCGAGTTATAGTGCACAAACTGACAGATAGATAGAGGGACGGTGAGTTTTTTAATATAAAATGGGATCTCATGATTCTTTCTATCCCCTAGCTCGCATAGGAGTCGAGATATTTACGATTTTTTTCGAGTTGATTTACTATTATCGTCACTGCTTATTCCTTATGTTACATAACGGACAAAATATATACTAAAACCTGACCAAATAACATATCTTTGAATTAAAAGAAACGTGTAAATCGGATAAATGGTTATCGAGTTATAGTGCACAAACTGACAGATAGATAGAGGGACGGTGAGTTTTTTAATATAAAATGGGATCTCATGATTCTTTCTATCCCCTAGCTCGCATAGGAGTCGAGATATTTACGATTTTTTTCGACTTGTTTTACTATTATCGTCGCTGCTTATTCCTTATGTTACATAACGCTACAAAATATATACTAAAATCTGGGCAGGCAAGAAACATCAATGAATAAAAAAAATACGAAAATCGGATAAGTGGTTCTCAGGTTATAAGCGCAAAACCGGACAGACAGACAGACAGACGTTGAATTTTATAATATAAAATGGAAACCTCGCAAATAGAGTTCGTTATATCTTATATTTTTTGCTCTCAAGCAAATTCATTATAATATTATACCAGATAAAAAAACATTTTATATACGAAATAATTATTTCGGCTATAGTTTCACTTTCAGGGCTCAGAATAGTTTCAAATAGTATTCGGACCCCCCCCCCCCCTCTAGCCGGCACTGCTAATAGGTATACAATATACATATATTATTAAGAACCTGGTAATTTGTTTTAAAATCAATTATTCTAATAATCGAATATTAATCGAAAGTGTACCCCTTCACCTGGAGTAAAAAAAATACTATCTACATGCTCATCATTAGGTCTACACATTAATGAACTGATTAATCCGACTCACTGATTTAATTGATACATTTGTGTGTGTGTGTGTGTGTATGTGTGTGTGTGTGTATGTGTGTGTGTGTGTGTGTTCTGCAAATTCGCTGTCGTGTTTTTGTATTGGGATCGTTTTTTACACAATTCAAGCGTGTATTTTAAAATTTGAACGTTTATTTAAACACTGTTTATTTTTTTATCGTCGGCGCGCGGCTATTTCTGTAATAGATGTTTTAAATGATATTTACGTAATTGGTTTGACAAATCAAATGGTGTGTTCAGAACATTTCCTTTTGGGTTGGAGGAGAGGTTTGGGGGGGGGGGGGGGATTAAACTGAAGACTTTAGTTTACGATTTATTTTAGTTATGATAGTATAATAGCAGAGTTGTGCACAAGTACAAAAAAAAAGTACTTAAGTACAAGTACAATTACTTTACAAAATAATGTACTTAAGTACAAGTACAAGTACATTGCAAAAAAAAAGTACTTAATTACAAGTACAAGTACATTGCAAAAAAAAAGTACTTAAGTACAAGTACAAGTACATTATCACAAAAATGTACTTAAGTACAAACACAATTACTTTTTGTAATTGTACTTAAATTTTTTTAATTTCAATTACAATTACATTTGTTATATATTTTTTCTTTACTGTTTTAAAAAATACTTCAGAGCAGTAATGTCTATTTCCGCGCCCTGGATATTTTTAAGATCTTTTGGGTAGGAGATAAATCGATAAATATCGCTACATACTTATGTATGTATATCAGGAATTCCAAATTTAACGATGTTATAGACGTACAATCTGAGGCAAAAATAATATATATCTAAAGTAACAAAATACAACGGTTAGTATTATTTGTAAACAATTAAATTTTAAATGAAACGATTGTTTGAATTTTTTTAGCATCATTCAAATTGCACTCATAGAGAACAAATATTTATATATTGAGAACATATTTAGACAAGGAGAACATCTTTTGCACTTTTTTAACTAAAAACAATGCTTCTTTTTCTATATTTGTAACTACTGAAAAAGTACTTGTATAATGTAAAAGTACTTAAGTACATTTGTATGTACTTAAGTACATTTGTATGTACTTAAGTACATTTTCAAGTACACAAGCACAATTACTTTCGTTAAAAAAAGTACTTAAGTACAAGTACAATTACATTCGTTAGAAAAAGTACTTAAGTACAAGTACAATTACTCAAAAAAAGTACTTAAGTACTTGTACTCGAGCACTTGTAATCGAGTACTGCACAGCTCTGTATAATAGTGCATAGTTTTAAATTTTTAGTAAAATGGAGTAAAATAAAGTTAAGTAAGGGGAAATTGGGAAAAGTCAGGAAAATTTTTATAAGTGCTAGAAAATTTCCAGCTTTTTTAAATTTCATACTGAAATTTAAAAGATAACGTGGGCATTTTTCAAAAACTGTCTATTCTCAACAAAAAGAACAGTTTTCGTCGGTTTTTTTATTTTTTTTTTGTTTTTGCTAAAGATAAATTCAAAAACTGTTGATTTTTTGTGAAAACCCTATAAGGTTACATTTATTTTTTATACATTTAAAAAACAGCCTTTAAAAAAGTGAAAATTGTTTAACTTTTTATTTGTTTTCTTCAATAACGGATCAATTTAAAAACATTGCTTCGACTAGCGTACATTTTCGATTTACGGTGTGTATATGGGACCAAAAAAATGTATATATACAATAAAAAAAACTTAAATTGATATAAATAAATTAAAATTAAATAATCTTTTTTTTTGCTAAATTGAATAAAATCCTTATTATGTAGTTATATAAATTTTTTATACATTCATCCAAAAAACAGCCTTTGAAAAAGTACAAAATTAAAAAAACAATTTTTTTTTGTTTTTCTGTAATAACGGCTCAATTAAAAAAAAACATTGCTTCGACTAGCGTACATCTTCGAGTTACGGCATGTATATTAATCCAAGAGGCATGCTTGTTGTACAATTTAAGTGAATATAAATAAATTAAAATTAAAATTAACAAAACAAAAAATACGACTACTGGTTTTCCACTCAACAAAAAAAAATATATACTAAATTCACGCGCAAAAATGAATAAAAAAATACAAATAACACAAAATAACAATTTATCAACAGGTCCCAGTAAATGACAATACTGTAAAAAAAAAACAAAAGGCAAATCGACAACGAAATTAATAGGTATATACAAATACATACATCCACAAACGTTTCCAATTAGAACCACCCATCTGGACTAATTGTTCATTAAACGTTTATTTAAAAACTTGTACCGCGATTTAAAAGATTAAATTGTTTATTTAAAAAATAAACGGGGACAAAAATGTCTGTTACATCGAAACTATCCGAACGAATGAATTCAAATTTTGTTATATAAGTATATCAATAAGCTACGTATAGACTACAGTCCAGTGGTTCTTAAACTTATGTGGTCTAGGGACCCCCTTTTTTGAACAATTATTTTTCAGGGACAAAAAAGGTCGTTAAATACTTAATCACTGATAAATTGAAATATAAAAGTACTTTATGTAAATTAATTTTTTGCCAAAAATGTTTCACGGCCCCCCGTAAAAGTTTGGCGGCCTCCCGGGGGTCCGCGGACCCTAGTTTAAGAACCGCTGGACTACACAATAAAATTAGCATTCGCCTTGTGACTTATGGTAAGTTTTCGCCTTTAAAAAAAAAATAAATAAAAATTGTTTTTTTGAAATATCAAATCTATTGGGACGAAAGGAGTTTGGTTGGTTTTTACTCTTTTTACGTTAGGTTAAAATACAGAAAATCACATTAAAAATATCAAATCTATTAGGACGAAAGGAGGTTGGATAGTTTTTAGGTTAGGTTAAAATACAGAAAATCACAAAAATCATAATAAATAAATAAAAATTATGTATTTTTTAAATCTGTCAAGTCTAAATTTTAGTGCTAAGTATTATTTTTTTAGTGCAAAGTATTTATTTTTAATGGACAATATTTATTTAAAGTAATATAATTTGTTTTAAGTTCAATATATTTGTTTGATACTGAATAATTAATTTTTCGTGCAGTATATTTGTTATAAGTGGAAACGGTTAAATAAAAATTGTTTATCATTAAAAAAAAAATGCATTTATTAAATACAAAATTAAAATGAGCTCCAAAATAGCAGTTTTACATGTATACAATATTAATTTTTATTTTTTTTTTGGTCGTAGATTATTTTTTTCTAAAACCACTAATAAAGCAATAAGTAATATTTGATATGGTGGTGCTAGTACATTCGAGACCGGTCGAGTATTGAGGTGCCAGCTTGGCAGACCTCCTCCACGTCTCTTGCCCGTCAGATCGATAACATCTATGTATTAATATCACGAATTAATGACACAGTCTCAACCCACTAATGACCTCAACTTGCAATCCCGATACTTACATATGTATATATATTTATTTTATATACATCATATAAATATTCGTTAAAATATATAGATGTCTACAAAGTCTTGACACCTATGTTTAATACATCTGTACGAACGGACCTTTTGTCTGTCAAAGCAAAATATGTCATATGCATAGACTTATAGAATGGACTGCAAACCTGTGACGTGACCAATTAGAATTCTAGAAAGAGACAGGTATTGGCTACATATTCGCTTTGTCTCTGTCACACTTTTTCGCCAGTATTTATGTATATGGTCCTATGTAAGAAACTTTAATGTTTAACTGTTTTTTAGTTTATTGCCTTTTCAGGGATAAACTGCTGAACCGATCTCAATGAAATTTGGTAGGAAGTTAACTTGCATTCTAAGGAAAGACATAGACAACTTTATATTCTAAGTTTTAAATACACATGCAAAATTATGATAGATATAAAATTAAGGGGAGAAGGGCATGAGCTTAAGTTAAATTAGAACTTTTTTCGATTATTTTAATGGCTTAAAAAATCTGGAAAATTCGTGGTAGCTGGGTTTTTTGATAATATCAACCACAAATACTATTGTCATTTCAAACTATGGGAAAAAAAGAATACAAAATATTTATGGTATAGTAGTAATTATGTCGCAAGTAATATCATAGAAATATGTCTATTGTTACCTGTATTTAAGGTTTGAGGGATAGGGGGTTAAAAATAGGACTAATAAGCTATCAATTAGCGTTTGATTCATTACTCTACAATTATTCATTTCGGAGATATAAGCTTTCAAAATTTGACATATTTTTAACCAAATTCAAAAAAGGAGGAAATTTTTAATTTGATAATATATATTTTTGAGCATAACTCCGACAAATATGCACCAATTTGGATGATTTTTGTTTGGTCGAAAATGTATACTCCTGAGGTGGTCCCATATAAATTTTATCAGAATCTAGCCATAGACTTCTTAGATATTTCAAAAACTGTTAAATATACTTTTTCAGTGGTTTTAGTATTTTTTTAAGTCAGTCTTTTTTTGGATGCCCTCAATTTTACCCCCTTATACCGAATTCTATCTCAAACTGTGGAAAGAACTTGAGCATATTTTGGCCTATTTTAAGCGATCTATACAAAAATAATAAGCTAAATAATAGTATTCAAAAACTGTTCAATGTATTTTCCAGTGTTTTTAGTTTTTTTTAAAGTCATGCTTTTTTGATGCTCCCAAATTTACACCCTAATATGGAGATTTACGTCAAAACTATGGAAAAAACATGCGTATATTTTGGCCAGTTTTATCCGATTTAAACAGAAAAAATAACCTAAATAATATTAACATTTTTACGGATAAGATAACCTAAAAGAATAGTAATTTTCATTAAAAAACATATTCTCACAGCTGGTACTCGGATATGGACATAAATTTTATAGACACCTATAGATATACATCACCCAGCCCCCCCGGGGGCACTTGCTGTAAGTGTGGATTGTATTATATATTTTTTTGCAAAAAAAAAAACACATTAATTTCTTTGTTTTGAAATATCTCGTGCGTCGATCAGAATCGAGTTTTTTCACTTAATTAACAATATTCGACATGAGCATTTATATTAAAAAGACGGTGCATTTGTGTATTTAGCGAAAAGAATATGTAGTCATATTTTATGTCTTTAATTAAATGAAGAATAAATGAATATAAATATATGGTCATGAATTAAACCAGTGGCGGAGACAGTTGATTTATTAGGTTGGAAATAAATTTTATAAATTATGGCAAATTTTTTTAGATAAACATTTATCAAAATGGGAGAATTTAATGATGAAAAATAAGTTAATTAATCAGTAGCGGGTATTGGGTAAATAAATTAATTGTAATACTATTTTTTATGGAAAAATATAAGAATTCAAATTTATGATTTTTTGGGAATATCTGGATTTTTTTTGTGGGGTAAATAATTTTTTTTAATGTATATATTTTTGAATTTAGCGTATTTTAGGACCCCTAACTTGTGCATATATATAGAAAAATATGTGTTTTTTAAATAAAATATCATAGGCCATTTTTTTTCGGATAAAAGTTTAGGGATAAAAAAGGGACCTTCAAAATTATTTTTGGTAAAAGTTATATTGATGATGACCTCTAGACTTCCACTAAAAATAATTTTGATTATAGCCTTCAAATATCCCTTTTCAACCCTTCAAAAGATTTTTGCCTCTGACTTCAAAGTTTTAATATTATATTTGGGAGGATTGGTTTAAAAAAACACACCCTGTATATTCCCTGTCGAACAGTTTATGAGTTAGTTATGCTACAGACTGATATACAGACGGACAAAAAATTTTCGCAAATTCCATTTTGATTAAACCCTAACAAGAATTCAAACTAATATTTTAAAAGTGAAAAACTTTTTGTTACTTTTATTTATTTATATTTATATATATTTAAGGAGATAGTTTGCATCTTGAGAAAGGACTATATCCTGGAAAAAAATACAAATTCAACGCAAAATACATAGTATTTAATAAAAAAAATCTAACCCTGAAGAATTGCTATACACTGCATTTTTTATTCATACATGAATATTAACAGGTGATATAAAAAATGGCTGTTAAAAAAGAAATAATATATTAATATGTATAAACATACTTATGTGCGAACGAGTTTTTTGATGAAATCATTTATTATTTAATTATTTTTTACGATATTTACAAACATCAGATTGTTCAGAATGATAAAAATATAGATTATTATATTTTTGTTCAACTCTTTTCGGTATTCTTTTATTTGTGTATTAATTGTGTTTTGTTTTGCATATATTTAATAAATATATGACAAATTTGCATTTTGTATTTGTAAAACTAATTTAAATACAAATGAACCATATTTGTATAAATGTTGTGTTAAAATATATTATGCCATTTTGTATAATTGAATGAATTTATAATAAATTTCAGTATACATGAAAAAATATAAAAATCGAGTTTTATATTAATTCTATTAGCTTTCCTGTAACCCGCGGTTTCGTTCGCGTATATCTTCTTCTTTTTCTCCTTCTCTTGTTGCGTAAATCTTGGAATTGGTAAATAACTATATACAGTTATACACACAAAAAAACTGTATTGGACCAAGAAAATCTTGTTTTGTATATAACGAAAACAATATTTTCTTAATATAAAAAAGTACTCTTAATCCAACTACATTATTTCTTCGTCCAAGAATACTATAGTTGGTTTAAGAGTATATTTCTTATCTATAGAAAATATTGATTTCGTTATATACAAAACAAGGTTTACTTTGCTCAAGTAAACCTTTCTACCTGTGTATGCGGCCGGTTATTGAGATTTATAACACTGTACTATCCGCTTGTGTTTTAATATTATTCAACCACTTGATGGTAAAACATATATAATATAAACAATTTTAAAGTGAAATAATTAAATAAATAATATTAAAAAAGCTAAATTACAATTTTTTTCTGCATAGTTACTGCTCAGCTTTCTGATGGATTAGTGTTATTATATATAGCTTAAAATAAACTTAAAATCTTAAGCTTTCTAACAGTGAAAGTCTCGTTAAAATCGGCTCAGTAGTTTTCGAGTTTACTCAAAATTAGTCAAAATTATCAAATGATACTAGCTGTTATCTTCGTGGTAATAAAATAAAAATACAAATTCCTGTTATGTCCTTCTTCAGAATGCAAGCTATCTCTCTACCAAATTTCAACAAAATCGGTCCAGCAGTTTAGCCGTGAAAAGGTAACAAACAAACAGACATTTAGACCTACCAATACGAAAAAAATAAATAAAAAATCATAAAAAAAATTAACGAACGATCCCAAAATTCGTAACCACCAATTAGAAAACAATAAATAATATATATTTAGGGTCATAATACTCCCTAATTCAATACACCTGTCAAAATAATTATTTATAAGCAATTATCACGTTAAATTTTATGCTTTATATAAAAATGAGTGGTTATAACAAGACCTATTTCCGTTGTAATTCGAAACATCCTATATATATAATTATTAAGTCTGTGTTTACAGTATGCATGTCTCGTAATTATTGATTATAATCACACTGTAGCTATTGGGCGTTCTTATATTATATATGTTATTAAATCTTATGCAAATATTTTTAATTGGACCCTCTGTATTTTATTTTTACACATTGATTAAATTTATTAAAATGTTGAAGAATTTTATCACTTTTTCAATTTTGAGACGTACAGTCTGTGTCAAAAGTAATGTTTATTTATTTTGATATACAGTGGTGCCTCGCATAACAAACTTAATTCGTTCCGGGAGCAAGTTCGTTATGCGAAAAGTTCGTTATGTGAAACGCGTTTTCCCATAACAATACATGTTAAAAATTTTAATTCGTTCTGTAGCATAAAATATGGTACTGTAGGTAACATAAAAAAGATTGTACATACGTTTTTTTAATTTTTTAGTCAGAATCAGATTTAGGAGAGTCTACTGAGGCTTGCAGGGTCAAATCCTCTTTCTAATTATTTCTTGTTTCATTTCAACAGAAATTCTTTTTTAGAACTCATAATATAGACAAACAAAATAACATTATTAAAACAAACAGGTGTGTGAGTTAAGCACAGAAAAGAACGACTGACGCGCGTTGATGCATGTTCATGCAAGTTTGAGCATCGACTGCGTGCGACCTTGGAAGTTAACACGATGTAGTTCGTTGAGCGAATCGAGGTTCGTTGAGCGAGTCGCGCAATGAACGAATAGAAAGTTCGTTGTGCGTAGCGTTCGTTATGTGAGGCGTTCGTTACGCGAGGCACCACTGTAATTTATTATATACAGACTAGGGATGTTACGGAGCTCCGTATCCAAAACCGAAACTATCGGATATCCGAAAAGATTTGACCTCCGAAACCGAAACCGTAACCGAAATAATAAAATTCTGAAATCCGAAACCGAAACCGTAACCGAAATAATTAAATTTTGAACTCCGAAACCGAAACCGTAACCGAAATAATAAAATTCTGAAATCCGAAACCGAAACCGTATCCGAAATAATTATTTCGGATATTATTTCGGATAGTTTCCTACTTATTTCCCCGAGTCTCGAGACAAATAAAACATACGAGCATATTATAAATTTGTATTTACCGCCTGAAAGATTCGCGTATCATGTACTTTTATTTGGTCTCTCTATTTTTAATTTCGCTACCATGGATTGAACAGATGATTTTTCAAATAAATTTGCAATAATCACTTTTTTGAAAATCTACTCTGATAACGACATTAAAAAGCAAATATATCGTGACTCAAGGGTTGAAATCAAAAAGTTATCTGACATTTTTTATTGCATTTGAGGAGACCTATCAAATGATACCCCACTAAATGGGGTAAGATGGGTTTTCAGTATACATATAGAAGGGGGGTCCAAAATATTTTTAACAGTGTTCGCTATAATTTTCAGTGAAAGTACTAATTAAAAGCTACATTCTGAAATTTTTCAGATTTTTAGAATTGATGGTTTAGAAAATATAGGGTTGGGGCGCCTTCATAATGACTTTGAAGAGCAAATAAATCGTGATTGAATGTCCTGATACATTTTTTGTTGCATTTTAGGAGATCTTTCTAACGACACCCCACTCAATGGGGTAGGTGACTTTTTTAAACACTTCATTTTATGGAAGGGGGGGTCTAAAAAATTTGTTTTTCAAAAATCTTATCATTTCTGTTTTTGGGGCATCAATCTACGACCATATACCAAATTTCATCTTATTATGTCAAAATTTTAACAAGACGGACGGACGGACGCGCATGGAGAAACTATAATTACCATGTATGGAATTGCGTCGGAACTTTTATTTTGAGTCGTTAAAACCGATATGTTGTATTAAACGATATCGTTATAACCGATTTCGACTGTATATATGCTTATTTCAATGGAAACTATACTACGGGCTGAAAAATAAAAAAAATAAAAAAATATCCGTATCCGTATCCATATCCGAAACTAAAGGGGGCAAAATATCCCTATCCGTATCCGAAACCGAAACTAAGAAAAAAAAATATCCATATCCGTAACCGAAACCGAAACCAAGAAAGAAAAAAATCCATATCCGTATCCGAAACCGAAACCAAGAAAAAAAAATATCCTTATCCGTATCCGTAACCGATATGTCATATCCCTAACAACCCTAATACAGACTGTCTAAATAGCTATTTTATTGGCCTACTAGATTTTAGCCAGAAACCATTTTAGTTCTTAGTATTTAAACTTTAAAAAAATACCATTTTTTTTGTGAATAAAATTTGTAGAAATGATCTACAAAGATCTCTAAAGATCGTTGTAGATCGTGATACAGATTAAAACTGAAAATTCATGAAATTTTAAACGTTGAAAAATCACTATTTTGTAGATCGTTGTAGATCATTTAAGATCTTTGTAGATAGTTGTAGATCTTTGCAAGTCTCCACAGATCAAAAATCAGTGAAAAATATAATATTGTCTCAAAATGCAGATCTGTCGAAATCTGAGTATATCTCTGCAGATCTACAATTTTTTCCCCTACAATTATTTATGTAAAGATACGTCTCCGATAATTGTTTTTCTTCCAATTTAATGAAATTTACACAAAATATACACACATTATACACACCTAAATCTTCCTCGTGAAATACTCTCTCAATTAGTGAAAACCGGAATATAATCTGTTTAGCAGTTACTGAGAAAATCGATTTTTTTTATATGTATAAAAATTCGTAACAAAAATTACTTTTATGGTCAAGCTGTATATTATTTATATATAATATTAAATCAGTGGCTCCATATTTTTATTTATGGAGATTTAAACATGGCATTAATGTATTTTGAATAAAATTACTGGTTTCATGAAAAAAAAAACAGTCGTTAAAAATTTATATTTGTTTTTTAAGAGCTGGGATAAAATTTGTTGATAAATATTAATAGGTCTTATTACGATTATTTTATATGAATTTAAATGATGAAATATTTTTATACATTCATATAAGGTTTATGAACCATCAATAATGTGTAAACATTATTTTATTAAAGATGTTAAAATCGCGAACGATGAAGTAAACTTATAGATTTTTATTTCTTCATTTAGTTAGGTTATGTCCGGCATTATAAAGGACTTATATAGCAAAATTACTAGCTAGCAAGCACTCTCAAATGAGGTACATATCAAACTTATATGACAGTTCTCTTGGAGTTTCATGAAGACTTTGACAAGTTTCACGCACGCGTTGTATGTAAACACAAACAACGGTATTAAAACAGTGGTGACATTATGATAATTATACCACGTACGGTCAGTACGGTAATCATCAGGCCTAAACCACTGGACGTATTGAAGCCATATTCACACCATATATTTGTTTGGTGCTCGGGAAGGTTTATAGATTTTTTTGAACCCGATAGGTGACTGTGGGTTCGAGATATTTACGAAAATGAGAGAAACTGTTCAATGGCTACTATGTTTTTATATAAATAACAGTGACATCATGAAAACAAAACACGGCTTTAAAATAAAATATTTTTTTAGTAATTTGACGTGATTTTGACGTTTAAAATTTTATCAAATATTAATAGCTACATACTGAAAAATTATATATCTATTGGTGATAAGCGAATTGAAATCGGTATGTTTTGTTGTATTTCTTAAATTCAATTGTTTTTCAATTTAAACAGGTATACTACGTAATTTTATTATTTTATTTTATTTTATCTATTCGGTACGTGGGACATGTGTTTTTAACATAACCTACGATACAGTTTATTTATATTCTTAAAATATAGTGAAATTATATAAAAATACATGTTTAAACATCGGTCGAAATACTCAAAATAGTCAAAATAACCCTAACAAATTTAACACCATAACAATTAGAAAGAAAGAGCATACAAAATAATATTTTGGCAAAACAACGTTTGCTGGGGCAGCTATCTTATTATATGTATATTATGCTATAAGTATAAAAATACAAGTCAGTCCGCGGTAGTCGATACCAGATAGTTAAAAAAATATTTTACGAAAATGAATACTAAAATATGAGTTGGCGTCACACCCGTCACAGGGCTTTGAACGCTGACAATTTTTTGTAAAATTACTGTAGACTTTTTATTCTTTCAATATACATATGTATTGCATTAAGATCTACAGAAAAAAGGTAAAACCATATTATTTACTAGTATTATTTAGAAATTATGAACTCCAATCCGAGTTAAAATGTCACATCCGTCACCGCTGACTGACCCTAAAGTATAAAAATACCAATATTAAATTTTAATTAGTAAATAATATTAATTTAATAATTTCTTTCTATCCGGACATAGACTTAGACCAATTTGCGTATACATATTATCATATACATATCTAGATAACCATTTAAGATCAATATAGGTTTTAGAAATACCAACATGAAGAAAAAAAACAATTACTATAACCACAACCGTGAGCGTTGTACAAAGTTATTTAATTATAGGTTATGTTATAGGCTCTCAGCCCCTTAACAAGCTAGTCATAAAGTCATAACAATTTTCTACAGACACTCCAGACAATTCTGATTTGGCGCCATTAAAAATATTTCAAGCTATCTCACTTTTGTATGTAATAAAAGTCATAATCCTATCTTTTGACGGGTGAGAATCCGAGCACGATTTTATTACCCAATCATCAATCTTTTACTGGAGATTTAGTGTCTCTTTTTATTACATGCTGTCGATGATGTATATGTCTTTTTTTGTTGCATTTTATGTAAGTTGGGGTTTCTTATGGTATAAATATGATGGAGGTGAAAAAATGTCAAAATAAAAAAACTGGGTAGTTTTAAAAAATCTGTAATTTTGGTAAAAATGGTCATATATGGGTTAATAAAAAATTAATTTAAAGATTTAAATGTATACCTACTTTTCAATGCAGTTTTTACAAATTGCATTTTTAGTATGTTACAGCAAAATTAGAAGACAATAAAATAAGCAAAAGAAAATGTATAATTTTTGTAAAATGCATGTCCAGGAAAAATATAGAAAATCGAAAAAAAATTTGTAACGGGCTAAATTTTTGCATATACCTTAGTATAAGGGTACTTAATAATGTGTGAAAGTTCCTCATCGATGCGATGTGACGTTTGCAAGTGTCAATTTTGTGGAGTCAAAGTTCACGAAAATAGTATTTTTCAAATATCACGAAAACGGCGACCTTTTTGAAAAAAAGTGTATCTTATTAATTTGTAGCTGAGATAATTTACTACAAGAACAAATCTACGGATTTTTATGTAGGAGAAACCGTTCATGAATTATAAAGAGTTATTTATAACTCCGCGAACTTTTCTATAGCATACGATATCGTTCTATGCAAAATGTAATATAGAACTGAAGCTTAAACAAATATATTCTACATAACCAGCAAGATCGAGATAACTATTTCTGTTTCATAAGAATCGAAAGTACATTAGTTGACAATACTTTGGACAAAAATTAACCAAAATTACTACGTCAAAACAAAGCAAAATGGGGTCTTTAAAGTACGCAACCCTCGTGCGATGTTTTAAGCACATTTTCCACTTATTTATTTTAATAAATCGAAATCTTTTGCAATATAATCATTCGGCAGACATCCGTCTATAAGAATATATACATTTATACATGAAAAATATTATTACAAATTAAGAAAACGGCGCTTAAAGGATGATTTCTGGAGATTTTTTTATGATTTTTTAAAGAAAATTTTCGTTATTAATTAATATTGTGTGAAAAATGTGAACCTTATAAAAAATACTTCAAGTAAAATTTATAAAAAACATATTCTTGAAGAAAATTAGTGGTAGCACAAGTAAATACACTCGTAAAACAAAAAAATAAAAGTAAAATCTTTTTTCGAAATTGTTATTTTCTCGTTAGATGTATAATGTCAAATAAGTATAACTTCTATCGCATATATATAAGTACACACACCCATTTTTTCTAGACCGTCAGAATGTATCCACATGTTTAAAAATCCTATAAAATTTGTCATCATTTAAATAAAAAAAATTGACATAAACGATTTAGAACAAACAGAGGTCAAAATTCAAGAATCCTTACCTTCTTCCAGTAGGGTCTATCGTGAAAACAATCATCAAATCTTTGATAACTCATAAATCATAGAGTCCCTCTCTCTCGTACAGTCACGCCTGCATATACACCCATCTCATTTTATTCTTGCTTGGTGGTCAGTTAGAGAATCCGGTCAAACTTGGTCATGATACAAATTATAATAATAACTTGAGAGATGATATTATCGCCGAGGTAGGTGATTTGAAAAACAAATATGTTCTCATCTTACTCTGACAGGTTAGGTTAAGTACATATTGTCGTCTCTGTCGCACCTTTGCCTCTGGTAAAGGGGTATTTATGACTTCGTTCATAACTATCGCGTGGCGTGTCTCCCAGTTTCAACTGAGGAGAATTTTACTGTATGATTTATTTCAAAATCCAGTTAGCGTTGCAATAAACTTTGAAACTGTCTTGTTTTTCAGTTGTCTTTCTTTTGTTTTTTGGGAGTTGTAGTATGTAAGATTTTCGTTTAAGAGTATCTAGTTAGCGTTGCAATAAAGTTTACTTTGGAAATCGTGTTTTATTTTGGGTATTTTTTTTTAAGTTGGCGATTTGTTAAGGCTATCGTTTATATCTTATTGATTTATTTATTTGGTTCTTTTTGGTTGGTATTGGAAGGAGAGAATTTTAAATTTCATCATTGGTTGTGAGTGTGATGTATGTCTCCATTTTCCACACGTGTTGTGTGTTGTAATTTGTTTTATATACTGATTTATTGTTTTTACAATAACTTAATTTGTTTAAATCTTGAGGCTTCCGCGGTGAGCATGATATGGATCTTGGTTTCTGGGTGTAAATCACGTCGATTTGGTCGTGTTATCGGTCAACGTTTCGTCACACATTGCAGTGGACATCTTCGGAGCTCTTTTAAAAGCACTTTTAGAAACGTTGGACGATAACACGACCAAATCGACGCGGTTTACACCCAGAAACCAAGATTCTGTATATTTTTTTTAGTTTATATGCATAAATATAGGAATTCGACCCTCTGTAGAATTATTTTATTATTTGAATACATTTTTTATAGTTCGTTTCTAAATAATCATAATTTTAACAATGCCATTATGGTAGTTTATATAAAACTTATTATATAGTTTTTCTTCTTATTATTCCTTTTGTACTTTTTTTCCTATGTCTATAAACTTTCGTTCTGTTAGTCAATAAAAATATGTAACCATAGTCATGGGCGTACCCAGCATTTTGTTAAGGGGGGGGCAGATTTTTTTTTTTTATAAACCGATTTAGTCAGTGTGTTTCGCCTAGGAACCCATAAGAGGGGTTAGAACAAATGGGTTATTAACATTTTTAGGTATTAAAAATGTTGTGTACCTACTGTCCTTATAAATGAGCATTATTGTAAATAAACATTGGGTAATTTTTCCTTTTTTTCTTAAATATTCTATCTTTTCTGTGCTACGCTGTTGCAACTTTGAATTTTGACTACAAACTTTTTTTCAATCGTAAATTTATTTTTATCATAAAGAAGGCAAAATATCTACAAAAATGTACTCTACCTATACATATATGTACTTATTAGCTGTCGATTTTAGTGGGTTTTATTCATTCTATTTTTTTCTATTTTAGGTAAAAAATCAATATGATTTGACTGGTCTATAACTCGATAAATATATAAATAGTTTAAATGTAAAAAAATAAAATTAACATTTTTTTGCCTAATATAAAAAGGAAAATTTTAACAAGAGATTGTAATTTTAAAAATGATATTTTTTCTGGATCAAAAATATAAATTAAAAATCAAATGTACATCAAATAATAACAATATAATAACTACCTAACTCGCTATCGCGCGTAGCGCGATTTTTTTTAAAATTAACTCATAACGTGACTCAAACGTGAGTTTTCAGAATGAAAATTTTGAAATACCTGTAAATTTTACTCTTCCTAATTATGTATTAGCTGTCGATTTTAGTGGGTTTTATTCATTCTATTTTTTCTATTTTAGGTAAAAAAATCGATTTGATTTGATTGCTCTATAACTTGATAAATTACAGGGTGGCCCAAGTAAAACGAAACGGGCACGCTTTTGGTAATTTAAAATAAGTTTTTGAGAAAAAGCTCGAACACGTCGATTTTGCTTTCAAGGGGGACATCTTTTGCTATAAATTTTTTGCAAGAATCTTTTCAACCCTCAGCGCTATGAGCGCAACTCTTAAAATTTTATATAGCATGATAGGGCAAGTGATACCTCATTTGAAAGGTTTTTTCATTCTGAATACGGTGCTTTTTGATTTTTTCAAATCTGTTTAGTTTTAGTCAAGTTATTTACATTTTGAATTCCAGAAATGCAATGATTTTCTGATCAAAAAACAAATATTTACAACTAAAATTAAAAACAAAGTAGGCTTATTTTCTTATCAAATAATTCAAAAACATTCAATTTGGACATTTATTGAATTAATTAAAAAATCAAAAAAAAAAAAAAACTAAAAAAAAATTACCAACATCCAAAACTTTAATTAATTCAATAAATGTCCAAATTGGATGTTTTTGAATTGTTTGATAATATGAGAATATAAACCTACTTTGTTTTGAATTTTAGTTGTAAATATTTGTTTTTTGATCAGAAAATCATTGCATTTATGGAATTCAAAATGTAAATAACTTGACTAAAACTAAACAGATTTGAAAAAATCAATAAACACCGTATTCAGAATGAAAAAACCTTTCAAATGAGGTATCACTTGCCCTATCATGCTATTTAAAATTTTAAGGGTTGCGCTCATAGCGCTGAGGGTTGAAAAGATTCTTGCAAAAATTTTATAGCAAAAGATGTTCCCCTTGAAAGCAAAATCGACATATTCGAGCTTTTTCTCAAAATCTTATTTTAAATGACCAAAAGCGCGCCCGTTTCGTTTTACTTGGGCCACTCTGTATATAAATATGATAGTTTAAATGTAAAAAAATAAAATTAACATTTTTTTGCCTAATATAAAAAGGAAAATGACAACAGTTTTAACAAGAGATTGTAATTTTAAAAATGATGGTTTTTCTGGATCAAAAATTTAAATTAAAAATCAAATGCACATCAAATAATAATAATATAATAACTACCTAACTCACTATTTTTTAAATTAACTCATAACGTGACTCAAACGTGAGTTTTCAGAATGAAAATTTTGAAATACCTGTAAATTTTACTTCTTCAATTTCATAAATACAATAGAACTTAGGCATATGCAAATAATTAACCAGCTAAATGTATAGTAAGTCAGGTCCAGGGGGGGGCAGCTGCCCCCCCCCTGCCCCCCCCTCGGTACGCCCATGACCATAGTGTATTTATAGCTAATGCAATCTTGTATAGCATTTTATATGTAAAATTTTGAGACCTTTTTTTTAAAAATCGGATTTTGTCACTTTTCTACAAATCGGGTATAGACAATATATCAAAAAAATCAGGGCTCTAGCTTTTTTAGAAGTGGAAAAACTTTTGATACTTGGTGAGTGAGGGCATTTTCTTTTATTTTCCATATTTAAGACGGTTGGCATTATAGAAAAATAACGGAGATTTCGATAAAATTTTGAAACTAACAAGACATTTATATTCAAAAAATCCTAGCAAAATGTCAATGTCATTAGGAAAATGGTTTAACAGATATTAAATAATAGTATATTATACCACGAGTCAATAATGATAGCTATTATTACCGAGGAATAATTTTCGAACCGAGCCGCGTAGCGGCGAGGGAGAAAAAAAAATTCCGAGGTTATAATAGCCATTATTGCGAGTAGTATACTGTACTTTATCTACGACTATTTTATTTACTTTCATAAACACAACTGAATACAAGGAATGCAAGCTTCAATACAAAAATTTTTGTTCTAATCTCAAATTAATAAAAATTAAATAATACCATGGAAACAAAATACAAACTCTGTTATTATAAATTATGCATTTTGATTTTTCCAGTAGCTGCAGCTTGTAGTACAATTTCGGGAGGTGTACAAGTAATAGACTCTTCATTTTTATCCATCTCAATACAAATACACAAACACTAGGTGCTTTATTTGACAGTCGCAAATAAATTTTTTAGACTTTAGAATTTGTGTATTTTGTTTCCATGGTATTATTTAATTTGAGAAATTTTGTGATTGGTGCATTTAGAGGGAATAATGACCATTATTCCCTCTGTTGCACCAATCAGAAAAGTTCTTTTTTCATTATTCCCTCTGAGAGATATAAGTCGTGGATAAACAAATTAATTAACATGAAAACTGCATAATTTCGTGACATGACAAGACTTTTCAAAATGATGTGCCAGAAAGAATTTAATGAAAATTTGAGCATACATTCTTTATTAATTTAAAAAGATATCTGTACATTTTCAGAACGATTATAAATTAAATTGTAAAAAAAGAGAGAGATGCATCTATGTGATTGTGCATGCTCCAGAGAGAGACACAACTTGCCTTCACTCTATACTTATCCACAGACGTTTTCCCTAGACCGTGCCCCACATCACAACCCAATTTTTATAAAAAAAAAAAATTTCCCCAAAATGAATATAATTTTGTTACGCGCCTGATTATACGGCCTGTGGTTCGAGTCATGTCTCAGTTAAGGCGCCATTGGTTGCCGGGGGCGCTACACTGGTGTATTATTTTAGTGTCTGTAACCAGCTATCATCGTTTTGGCCCACTGCGCTCCTACTTGCTACAAAATTTATATACCCAAATTATACCACCGTATACAATAGTATACATATATACTATATTATATATGTATATGTATTGTGTCTGTGTGTGTATGTGTGTGTTATTGATTTGTACGAGTCGTCATTTTGTCGTCTCGTGCTGATCATGTTGATTATCATGATGTGAAAACGGATGCAGAGATTTTTTATGTAATCAAAATGAATTTTCTATAGTTGTATATTTTGATACAGAAAACTTCGATTTATCCATACGAAAAAATAACACTGTTTTGTTACTTTTTCACGGCTAAACTGCTGAACCGATCTTGATGAAATTTGGAAGGAAGATAGCTTGCATCCTGAAGAAGAACATAGGTTAATTTATACCCTGGGAAAAAAATATTAGATAAAAGAAATTCAAATTCTAAGTGGATGAAGTCGACGGGAAAGTTTTACAAAGTTGTACGAATGTAAAAATGTATGTTTGTTATTTTTTCACTGCTAAACTGCTGAACTGATCTTCATGAAATTTGTATCCTGGAAATAATATTAGATTAGATTCATTAGAAATTTCCATGTGGATGAAGTCGTCGTTTTATTTGCATTTTAATTTAGATTTTTAAATTTTTGTCAAATCGGATTTGATTGGGGTTTTCATTGTTAGAAAAGCTATGCATAATATTTAGCTTCAATAAATAAATGTAGCAGCACTGATACAATACGTATTCTTAGGTAGGTAGGTACAATTCGATTTTTCTTAATATACGCGGGTGAAGCCGCGAAAATTTATTTATGTATCAAAAAATGATACTAAAACGTAATAGTTTAATAATAACAGTGCTATAGTATCGAGCTCGTGTGAAACGGTTTTTTATATGAATTTAATATGTCGAAATCGATCATAGTTGGATTTTTATAAACAAAAGACTATTGTGTTTTTTTTTTGATCAATTAAATCTTCAGGTCAACGTTTATATAATAAGTTTGATGATATATGGCATTTATCGATTAAAAGAGAAACGAATTAGGCAGTTTGAAAGTCGAATTTCATTGGAATAACGCAACGTTATATTGGCATATATGTTTTTTTTATTGTATTATAAAAAATTTATTTGTTTTATTTTTTAATTTACCAAGGTGCAATAGATTCATCGAAATTAAAGCATGCTTTAAAAAATTGGTTTTTAATTTTCCAAAACACTCGAATTTTGATATAAAGAAATTCATTTTCTTTAGATATTGTTATATTTATTAATAAAAAAACATCTGCCACATTTGCAACTTACACTTTAGTTTTGTCCAAGACTCACTTTCTAAATTATTTTGCCAGTCAAATTCATTAAAAAATGACTGCAAGTGAGAAAGAAACAGATCGTACTTTTATTAACTGCGTACACTACGTTCTAACCCACCACCCGCCCCTTAAAAATAACTCCTCAACATCAAAATTTATCAAAAACTTCAATACAAACATACTCTTTTGTTTTTCAAAAACTCACTTGAATTCACCATTGTTTTGCCAGTCAAATTCATTAAAAAATTACTGCAAGTGAGAAAGAAACAGATGGTATTTTTTTCAATAGCGTACACTACGTTCTAACCCACCCCCTGCCCCCCTGCCAACATCAAAATTTACCAAAAATGTCAATACAAACATACTATTTTGTTTTTCAAAAACTCACTTGAATTCACCATTGTTTTGCCAGTTAAATTCATTCTAAAATGACTGCAAGTGAGAAAGACACAGATCGTTTTTTTTTCAATAGCGTACACTACGTCCTAACCCACCACCCGCCCCTCAAAAATAACTCCGCAACCTCAAAATTTACCAAAAACTTCAATACAATAATACAAACATACTCTTTATTTTTTTCCAAAACTCACTTACAAGGGAACCTTTTCAAGTCGAAAATTCGTATCTAGTTTAAACTTTATATATAGTTAGAGGAAGTCAAAGTAAGTAAGAAAAAAATTATCATAGCTGCGGTAAAATGGTTTAAGGGGGTGAAACACCCCTATGAAAATGTGCAAAAGAATCATATTTTTTCAAATAACTCTGAAACTAATGAAAATTAAAAAAAATCTATAATACAAAATTTGCATATTTTTTTATGATAGATAAAATTCGAAAAAATTAAACCGTTAAACCCCACTTCCCACCCACATTTCATAGGTTTAATTTTTTCGAATTTTAACTATATCTCCATTCGAAAGAGCATAAATAATCATGAAAATTTTGTATTATAGATTTTTTTAAATTTTCATTAGTTTCAGAGTTGCACATTTTCATAAGGGTGTTTCACCCCCTTAAACCGTTTTACTGCAGCTATGATAATTTTTTTTCTTACTCACCTTGACCTCCTCTAACTATATACAAAGTTTAAACTCGGTACGAATTTTCGACTTGAAAATGTTCCCTCGTTAGACTTATTTCGTCAGTCAAAATCATTAAAATATACGAAAACAAATAAAGGACATCTGATAGACTTTTATTTTTATTTTTGTTTCCCTCCGTGAATCAAAACTAAACTACAGAGCCCGGTCTGTGATGATTATGATAGCGTGTTTGTTTTTTGTCGTATATCCACGAATAAACGTATAATTCTCAGGTGTTGATTGCCCATCGCCTCCAGCAAGGATTCCAGCTTAACTAGGTGTTGCTGATAATTATATGGTACACTCACTAGACTCGTCATCAACTATATATGTATACGAGGTTCTCTAGAAATGCCTTTGGCTTAAATAAACACACGGGCGGAGCTGGATTGAAATATATGATCGGATTATTTTACACGGAGAAAAATATTTCAATAAAAATCACTCGATTTTTAGCTGCCACTGCACAGGTAGAAAGGTTTACTTGAATCAAGTAAACCTTGTTTTGTATATAACGAAAACAATATTTTCTTAAGATAAGCAATAATCTCTTAAACCAACTATAGTATTCTTGGACGAAGGAATAACGTAGTTGGATTAAGAGTATGTTTCTTATATTAAGAAAATATTGTTTTCGTTATATACAAAACAAGGTTTTCTTGGTCCAATACAGTTTTTTTTTTCTGTGTGTGGGGTACCAGATGCCCCACATTTTTTCAACTACAATGCAAGCTGTTTACAGTTTACAAGGTTTTCAATTTTTTAAATATTATATATTTTTTTAAATAATCGATTGGAGTGCATTCCGTATCGTTCGAAGATGATAGAAGAATTTTATTGAATTAAAATATTCAATAGCTTACGAGTACTTAGCATTTTAGTGTTTGGGGTACGAGGTGATCCCAGTGTGGCAGGTATATTATTTTGTAGAAGTGGAGCAGCTAAGGGTTAATATTTGACCTAAACGGCACAAAATATTGTAATTCTTATTAGGCCGTACATGTACTTACATTTAATGGAATATTTTAATTTGTTTATTATTAAAAATAAAAAAGGTTTCATGTAATTTGAAAATTGAAATAGACAGAACGGTATATAATAGTAACATGTACTAATTTGTACAATGTAATGCAGAGTTAGTTTTTCATTATTTTGAATAAATTACACGTGAATATATTTGTCTTATAATTTTTATAGTATTAAAAAAAGTTGAAGTTTCGAATGATTAGTTTTTAAAACGTCTCTATATAACCAATTGTGTAGAATTTCAATAAATAGAGCACTTTTGGTAAGTTCTCCCATTTATCGTGTGTTAAAAACTCTATTTTTAATATCAAATTACTCAAAAACTATACGTCCAATATTTTAAATAAAAATTAGTAAAATATAAGTACGAGTTATCCATAAATAACATATTGAAATTTTAGAATTTTATTTGTACATTGCTTTAATGATCGAATAACCTTAATGCGTCAACGAAAAATTTAGAAAAAAAATGTCTGATTAGGAAATTTTCATAAATATATCCAAAATCGTTTTTTTTTAACTTTTTTTTATTAATATCCCAATAATCTAGTTGAGTTTTTTTACGTATTATTTTTTTTCATGATGTCTGTCTGTCTGTCTATCTGATGTTACAACTTAAATGTTAAATTACGTTAATTTTTCTTCAATAGAAAAACCGACCATTTTTTAAAACGAATTTTGAAATTTTATATGATTTAAATATAGTTAAAACCGATTATAACGGTATCGAAGGGGCCAGTCATATTACGTCGTAAAAAGCGGTAAAAATGCAATTATATGGGATTTAGTTGGACTTTTATTTTGAGTCGTTAAAATCGATAAATTGTATTAAACTCAAAAAAATGTTAACGCTTTTGTTAACTTCCGTTAACTTTAGTCCGTTACATTGGTTGTTTGATGACAAGTACATAAGAAAGTTGTCGAAATAGCTAAAAAAAGGTCTTCAAACATTTTGGATGTTTAACTTTTAACGGTTAACTTTAACTTTCGTTAAATTTTCAGTTAACTTTAACTTCCGTTAAATTTTCGGAATTTTAACGCTTTAACGATTAACGAAGTTAACTTTTTTATTCACGGATTAACGATTAATGAAGTTAACTTTCTTATTCACGAATTAACGATTAACGAAGTTAACTTTTCGATTAACTTTACAAACCTATGTTTGTTTATTATTTTTAAATATTATTTCCCCATTAACCCATACACTACAGACGCCACTGCACAATAAATGTTTATAAACACATATTTACGACTATGTTGATTTTTAAACTGACTTCACAAAATTGAAGCAAGTATAATAATTCTATGTAAATTCTTGTAGATCCATTTAATGATATATTTGGAATCTATTTATGATTTTCACATAGCGATATTGAATTTAGGCTTTTCTGAATGGGTATTTGTTGGTTTAAAGAATTCAGTAATTGGGTAATTATTTTGATGTAATGGTAATTTTTGGTACACTAATAAATTTTCTTTGGTACATTTTTTACTTGATGTTTAATTTTATTTTAATATCCACTTTTATAAATTGTATTCATGAATAATTATTCGATAACTATACTAGCTTGGTGCCACCAGTTTTTGGTAACCAGGTTTATTTTAATACCCACTGCTAGATTTTCTAAATTATATTCATATGTGAATCGATAATTTACTAGCTGGATGCCGGAATGTCACCACTTTTTTGTACACTAATACATTTTCTTTAGTATAGATTTTTACTTGATATACTCAGGCTTATTTTAAAGTCCACTGCTAGATTTTCTAAATTATATTCATGAATAATTCGATGATTATACTAGCTAGATGCCGGCATGTCATCACGTTTTGGTACACTGGTAGAAAGGATTTCTCAAACCAAGTAAACCTTGTTTTGTATATAACGAAAACAATATTTTCTTAAGATAAGAAATAATCTCTTAAACCAGCTATAGTATTCTTGAACGAAGGAATAACGTAGTTGGATTAAGAGTATGTTTCTTATATTAAGAAAATATTGTTTTCGTTATATACAAAACAAAATTTTCTTGGTCCAATACAGTTTTTTTTTCTGTGTACACTAAGATTTTTTTTAGTATTCACTGCTAAATTTTCTAAATTATATTCATATATGATTCGATAACTTCACTAGCTGGATGCCGGAATGTCACCAAATTTATGTATTGTTAAGATTTTTATCGAATAAATGAAGACGTGAATTAAATATTCCTGGTAATTTTGTCAGTGTCGCTTTTTATGTGTAATTTTTCTCCATCTTGCGTCATTGTGTGATTTTATATACTTTTGTTACTCGAAAGATCGTTAGGGATTTGGTAAAAATTTCATGCAAATCGGTTCAGTAGTTTATGAGATTAACGCTTACCTACAAAAGATAATATTTTTATTAGTTAAAATAGCTTTAAATTTTGACGTTTTTATACTGATTTTAAATTATTAAAAAAAAAGTATTATGAAAAATATTATTTATATTTTTTTTCTATAATTTGGAGATAAAAATAAAAAGAACCATAAAATATTTGGGTGCCCTTTGGATTGAAAATTATATATTTTCGTAAATTGCGCCAATTACAACTTTTAATAAGCACACTATGAACTACCATTTCTCCAAATTACAAAAAAATTAACCCAAAAATAAAAATATGAATATTTTCTTTATTAAATATTACACCTTAAGAATTTTATTACACGAAATAATTTCCTTCAAAGGAAGCAATTAACTCCCGTTCTATACAAACTTCTAATAACTTAATAACATAATAAGTAATAATCTCAAAATAATGTCACAGTTCAAATATAGTAAATGGAATAATAATATAAAAAAATCCACAAACTTACGTGGTACGTAAAGTTTTGAAAGTTACTCAGCATGCAAGGTATTTAAATTAAGTCATATAGAACATTGGTGTTACAACTTATTTGAAGTAAACGTCAAACTAAGTCCTCGGGCTAAAGGCGGGATAAAATATGCCCAATATTTTTCAGGTCCAATGCTTATATCACCTACCACAGTGAAAATATGATAAATACAAAATTATACCTTATTGACATGTGTATAGTTAAATATTGTACAATCGACCATGTAATTGTTGCATTGGAAATTGTCAGGACCGGCTCCAACATTTTTTATACCCTAAAATTTTTCTCTTACAATAGGCATGGTGACTAACGTGTCTGCTATTTCCAAATATAGTTATTTCTGCAGAAAATAAAGGTTACATTGCAAAAATTGACTCTTTTAAAAGTCATTTTGAATTTGACGCCAAAACGCTCGCAGGTGATATTTCAGAGTTGTGACGTCACACTCCTTGTCAACAATAATCAAACATTCAGAGTTAGACAATAATTTAATTATTTTGTGTATTCAAAATGGATTCCAAACTATATAAGTTCTTAAATAAGGTATGTACCTAATAATCTTGTAAGAGGAATTGATATAAGTTAATCACTTTTGACGTTTACTGATGCTTGACGACGTTCGCTCTGATTGGTGTTCCATTTAACATGGCGGATTGCTGTGTTTTGCATTTTTTTTGCTGTACGATCAAAGTGTGACTTATTTTGATGTATTTGTGCCTCTTAGAATCACCGGGGAAGATTAAGAGGGCACTTAAGTACAAATTGGTTCGAGATAAGAACAGATTTTGATTGTATGTAATGTACTACCTTCAAAACGTAAAGAAAAGTTGATTTTTGCACGGCGGATGTCTGTCTGTCTGTGTGTTTGTGTGTGTGACTGGATGTATTTATAATTTTATTTCGTTCACGATACTACTGAAAAAATGTATCGATTTGAATGCAAACCTATTGATTTTTGATGCTAAGGGATTTTGGAAATATTCGAAATTTTGTAAAAAGTGTGTATTTTCTCACTAATTTTGATAAGACTTGGTACACTTGTAGTTTAATCCAACCTAAAGGATACTTAATTTTCTTACGTGCTAAAACAGCCACTGAAGGGGTGAAAAGCACCCTCAAAATTGACATTAGGATATTAGAAAACTAAGTTAAAGTTCATATTATTATTGAAATTTTACAAAATTTGTTTTTAAATCTTCATTAGTTTCAGAGTTATTTGAAAAATATACACATTTTCGTAGGGGTGTTTCACCCTCTTAAACCATTTTACCGCAGCTAAGATAATTTTTTCTTACTTATTTTGACCTCCTCTAACTATATACAAAGTTTAAACTCGATACGAATTTTCGACTTGAAAAGGTTCCCTTGTGAGTATATTTTGTTTTAAAAATTATCATTTCTGATTTTTTTAAATTTTCCCTAGATCCGACCCTGCCTGCTATCATTATTGGCCACCCATATTCATTATTCATCTGTCCAACTGTTTGTGTATTTTTCATACCATATGATTATGTTTTTTTTTCTTCTCTAACAAGAATTGTTTTTGGTCGATCGTGTTTTTTTTTCTCCTCCATGTTCAATTTCTGCTATGTAATAATAAGTAGTGTGGAGATGGGTCTCTAAGACAGTCTCTTGTGTGGTCCATATTTGAGGTTATGTTGTAGCATATAAACCCGATGAGTTATAGATTTTTGAAGAGGTTAATGTTTTCACATAATCGTTCTCTTGTTTTTATTATGTGTCCGTATTTATATTCATATTTTATGTGTATAGGGTGACCCGAAAGTGAGTCATAGGAAAATTAAACTTTTTTTATTTTCTAATTTTTTTTATTAGTTATTATTTTTAGTTAAACTACCTAAATTTAGTCTTATTTAATGTCTACAGAATGACCCGAAAGTGAGTCATAGTCAAATTAAACTTTTTTTATTTCCAAATTTCTTTTGTATTATTTTTAGTTAAATTATTTAAATTTAGCCATTTTTTATGTATACAGGTTGTCCCGAAAGTGTGTCATAGTAAAATTAAACTTTTTTGTAATTAGTTTGTATTATTTTTAGTTAAATTACTTAAATTTAGTCATATTTTATGTCTACAGGATGACCCGAAAATGAATCATAGTTAAACTTGCTGCCCAGTTTTTTAATTTCCTGTTTTAAAAAAAGATTGTATTTTTTTTAGTTAAATTTAAATATTTTAAAATATAACTTGCTACCCAGTTTTTTTTAAATTAGATTCTATTATTTTTAGTTAAATTTAGTCATATTTTATGTCTACAGGATGACCTAAAAGTGAATCATATTATAAAAAACTAGTCACTCTATTTTTTTCCTAATTTTGTAAAATTAGCTTTTGTTTTTTTTAGTTTAATTAAAAATTTAGTCATAAATGATGTATATAGTGCGTCCCGAAAGTGTACAACCAATTGAAAATCTTCTAATTAACAGTACATTTTTTCGTAATTATTATATTTTTTTTGCAAAATTGTATTGCATTTTGAATTATAAAATCAGTCATTTTATGTGTATAGTGTGGTCTAAAAGTGAAATATTCTAAATTTTGATAGATTTTTTTATTTTAAGTAAAAGTATGTAATAAACAGTAAAAATATAAATTTTATGGAAAAAACATAATTGGCAACGTTTTTTTATGTCCTTCTATATACAGGATGTGCTAAAAGTGTACAAAAAACAACACATCAATAAATACAGTAAAAATTAATGGTCACTATAAAAAATATAACATTTTTATTAACAGTTAACAAAATTTTTATGTTGTCATACTTTGGACTCACACTGTATATATCTCAGTGGTGATAATTTGAATAATTTTATTTTTTATGGCCTGGTTGGTTATTAAAAACATAATATACAACCTTAAGAGATTATTGTCTTGAAAATACATATAAAAAATATATTATAATATAAAACTAAATGATAGTGTTCTATTTTTTTCTGTTCAAGTTTGTTATGTTTATCTCCTTATTTATTAGGTTAGGTTATTTGTTTTATGAATTTAATAATATGCTGCAAAATGTTCTTTATTATCTACAGTAATCTACACTAATATTATACAGAAAAAAAACTCGATCTTATTGAAAATTTGAGATGGAAAAAATGCTTAATAAATTTATCTTGTTAATATAACAATAATTCTTTAATATAATAATAAATAAAAAATCTTATTGAGGATATTTTATTCATTTGAAAAATATATCTTCATGTTTATCTAAAAAATGTTTCATTTGTCAAATTAATAAATAATTTATTACACCAACTAACGAAACTCTCAAATAGATTAAACGTAATGGTTGTATTAATAAATATTTATCAGTGGGAATATTTTTTATACAACCCAACTAGTGAAAGTGTAATTTTCGATATGGTAAATTCAGTGATGTCGTTTATAAAATATTTTTTTATATTTTCAATACGAAACAAAATTTTCACCGTGATAAAAACATTGTTAGTAATAATATACATTTATCAATAAGATAAACGTGGATATTTCCGTATTGATAAAAAATTATCATATTAAAAAAACAACCCAAATCGATCACGGATTTTTTACATTGATCACATTTTTTAACACATAAACAATTTTTTTTTAATTCGCGAAAAAATTCAGGATGATACGAGAATTAGATACATAAGTCTCGTCTTGATACGAGATAAATATTGCACTTTTTATTGATGTAAATAAAATGTATAAGTAGGTATATATTTCTTAATACATTTTGTGAAAGTCTGCATTTTTAATTGTAGCTATTATGAGTAATTATTTCATAATTTAAAAATTATTAAATTACTTTGACAACTTCATGTGTCATACTTGTTATAATTAATTTTATAAAAGAATTCGGCATGTTCTTTAAGTGTTTGAGCCAATTATGAACTATAAAAGTGTTCAAAAAGAATAAAAATTGTGTCAACAAAATTTAATCCTATAATTTTGTGTCATAAAAAATAAAATTGAAGAATACAATATATGTTGTAGGTATAATAAATTCGTTTAAAATTAACACACAGACACACACACACGCACATGGTGTGGTAGTTCGGCTTGTTGTCTTAATTAGAAAATATTTATACAGAAATTAACAGTGTTTTAATTATAATAATTAATTAGAATCTGAAAATGAGATGACATTTGGAATTATTCGAATAAAGCTGACAAAATAATTCTCCGAATAAAATTTACATCGCATAAGATTAAAAAAATGTGTTATAATTTCTTCTAGTTCAGAAGGAACATTGACTAACTCCGCAGTTTGTCAAAATGGAAAAAATCTTTGTTGCCCGTCCGTCTGTCCGAATGTCTGTCTGTCTGTCTGTCAAACCCCTTTTTCTCCGGAACGGTTGGAACTTACTTAACTAACTATCTAGTGTACAACCTTGTTTTCTTATTGCTTCACAGTTACGTCGCTTGCTTCGAAGTTACGACAAACTGTTAACACTCGTCTTAGTTACGTATTCAAAACGATACCTAATAGATGAGAGTATATAGACTTACTTAACTATTAGGGTGGCCATTAATTTTATTATTTTCGAATTTCTTTAAGGTCACCCCCCCCCCCCCAAATTTCTTATAGGTAAGAAAAAATAATGTATACAAAATTTTAAAGTGATTGCATGGATATTATTAACACGTGCCACGTGAATATTAACACGTAAAATGCATTTGATTTTTTCAATTTTTCTTTAAACAGCTGTATCTTTGTGAAAAATAAATGGATTTTGATGTTTTAAAACGCATTTTAAAGCTGACACTTTCTAGTTTTTGTATCTTTTATACGATTTTTCGTATCGCCTCTTATTACTTCTTGAGAGATTTCAGAAAAAGTGAAAGAAGCCTAAAATTTAATAATTCAAAATTGATGTTCCGAACTTCAACAGTAGGTTGAAACAAATTATTTTGAGCAAAAAACTTGTGTCCCAAAATTTTTCGTAAGAGAGTTTTTTTGAAATCTCTCAAGGAGTAGTGGGAAGCGATAAAAAAATCGAATCAGATGCTCAAGAACTAGAAAGTATCAACTTTAAGATGCCACCCTAATATACAGCCCTGTTTATTTATTGCTTCGAAGTAACGTCTAACAGTTAACACTCGTCTCAGTTACATATTCTAGATGAGATTAAGACTAGAGTTACCTAAGTATCACGTCTACAGCCCTGTTTATTTATTGCTTCGTAGTTACGTCGCTTGCTTCGAAGTTACGTCTAACAGTTAACACTCGTCTCAGTTACGCATTCAAGATGAGATTAAGACTAGAGTTACCTAACTATCACGTGTACACTAGTAGCCCTTTTAATTTATTGATATCATCATATACAGGGTGTCCAAGATAAGCGTGCAATGCATGGGGATATCCTAAACGGTAAGAGATACAGATGTGGTTAAATGAGATGAATTATTTGTAAGAAAGGGGTGAGTATTACAACATCAAAAAATATTAATAATTTTATGTGGTTCAGGCGGTATACCCAAAATACTGAAAATTCAGAATTTCTTTAAATGACTATAACTTTTTTGGCAAAGTAGATAGGTACTTTTTGTTTGCGGTTTCTTAAAGCACTTTTTTGGGTAGAATTGTTTGGTGTATTTAGAATTTTTATATTTCTTTTAGTTTCCGAGTTACAAGCCCTAACTTTAGTTTTTCTTATGGGCCGCCTAGTTGGCTATATCATATTCGAACGTGTTTTTTACTCTACTTTATAATGATATGTCACATGTCATACTTATTATTAAAAAAAAGTAAAAACTTTTTTTTTTTAATAGTTTATTGTTTTTAAATATGCATTTGTTATTTTCATTGTTGTTATTGCGATTTTTGTTTAACAATTTTTGTTTTTCATGGCTTACTTAAATGTTTGTAATAAAATACTTTATAAATATCACCAATATTTAGTACTTCGAAATATTTTCTATAATAAGTATGTCATGTGATATATCGTTGTAAAGCAGAGTAAAAAACACGTTCAAATATGATATAGCCAACTTGGCGGCCTATAAGAAAAACTAAAGTTAGGGCTTGTAACTCGGAAACTAAAAGAAATATAAAAATTCTAAATACACCAAACAATTCTACTCAAAAAAGTGCTTTAAGAAACCGCAAACAAAAAGTACCTACCTACTTTGCCAAAAAAGTTATAGTCATTTAAAGAAATTCTGAATTTTCAGTATTTTGGGTATACCGCCTGAACCACATAAAATTATTAATATTTTTTGATGTTGTAATACTCACCCCTTTCTTACAAATAATTCATCTCATTTAACCACATCTGTATCTCTTACCGTTTAGGGTATCCCCATGCATTGCACGCTTATCTTGGACATCCTGTATATGTATATTATTGTATATGTATTATAAATATGTATAAAGTAACACATTTGTTGATATTAACAAGTAAAATGTTTTATATGATTTTAATTAACAAGGAGAACGTAATCTTTGTAATCTGAACTGAACCAACAAGTGTTCATTTGAGTAAATGTGTGTATTTATATCAAACCGGAAATAGACCGACGTATAATCGACGTCGAGGTATTTTCCTGTCGATAATCTTGGAAATATAACAGCTTTTCGTGATTTTACTGATTTATTATTTATTTTATAAAACATTTTATACCTATATTTACAATTTATTAACACATTATACTTAAATAAATATCATACAATAATTTTTAATTATATTTATTATACATATACAGTGCTCCCTCTGTTAACGCGGTTATATATAGGTTCCAAAAAACATTCCATTGCAAACAATACAAAAATAATTGGACTAGTAAAAAGACGTGATAAAAAATAAATAACTGATATATAGGATTGATCTTGGGTTCTGGGTGTAAGCCGCATTGATTTGGTCGTATTATCGGCCAACGTTTCGTCATACATATTGCAGTGGAAAACATTTAAAAAATTGTATCTGAAACAAAAAACAATCTATCTGACAGGAATCAAACCAAAAACACATACACACACACACATATAAATGCATATAAGTTGTAGACGGGGCGGGCCCCCCATCGCGCCCTAACTACTACCCTGGCGCCATGCACGGGGGCCGTTAATGTTAAAACAGTGCCTTTCTTTCGGGCATATTTCATTCGACTGTCATCTCGCAGACATACACTTGTCATAACCGTTTGCGTGTGTGTATGTGTGTGTGTGTGAGTGTGTGTGTGTGGACCCAGAAAAAATAATTAATTTTACGTATAGGTTTTTATTTTTATTATTATATTGGATGGTCTGGGTTTTTAATATAATATAAATTATTATTAATTGTTTATAGTGGTGACATCTATGCATATTGCAAATCAAAATTTTTATTTGAGTTGTTTTGATGATTTAATAAATTTTAAGAATGACAATATTTTTATTACACTTTATTTCGAAAGAAAATGCAGTAGATACCGGTTATAACGACATCGGTTAATACGACGTATTGGTTATAACGACTCAAAATAAAAGTCCAACTGAATCTCATATAATTGCATTTTTACCGGTTATTACGACTTTTTACGACCAATATAACCGGAACCTTCGATGTCGTTATAACCGGTTTCTACTGTATATTTTTTAAATTGTTTCATAGTACATCTGTCTTATTATTATTAAAATAAAATTCTTCAGATATTACATAAATCATAATATACCTGACTACAAAAAAATGTTTCCAAGATTTTTGCTATATAAAAATTTTACAGACTTTAATCTATGTTAAAATTTCCATAGATTATAACATAACTATATATACAGTTTATTATATATATAACTGATAATTTTAAACTAAAATCTATATATTAATACTTAAGTAATATTTGTGTATTCGAATTAAAAAAAAAAACTAATAAATATTTTAATACATTCATAAAATAGATAAATACCATAACTGTTAAAATGTAATATAATTTTTAACTGATAAACTTTAAAAACAGGTAGCTCTTCTAAATAAAAAATAAAAACTGTCTAGCAGAGATATTCCCTTTTTATCTTATCTACAACACCAGAAATATCATCTTTCATATTAAAAAAAACTAAGAGCTGCCGAAAAAAATTAAGGAATAATTAATTTTTGATAACTAGTTGACAAATACATTACTAGAAAATAATATTTATTACATTGAAAACCATATACATAGCAGTGGCGTTACTTTAAACATAAATAAGAGTCAAATCATACAATACAATGTTACCTGGGGATATAAATTTAATCTGATTTAATCCAATACTTACGCAAAAGATCTCATTGTTTTTTTTCGACACATTACATAAATTATCCCCAAATTATATATATCAAAATTTTCCTCGTGAATGTTTCTATCGATTAGTGAAAACCGCAATAAAATCTGTTTTGTAGTTACTGAGAAAATCATACAGAAAGGGACTTTATTTTTTTCTTCAAGTTTAAGTTTTTTCTTTATTTCCCCCAATTCATATATTTTGTTACGCCCCTGTGTAAATTATATGTTTAGATGCATTCCCAACAATAAATTCAATTAGCAATTAATAATTTTGACGTTTTTGGAGATAATTAGTGCCTTTACTGATTACGAAAATATATATTTGTCAACATGTATTTTAAGAAGCATTGTGACATTTTGATCTTTGTAGAGGTCAGTGAAGGTCACTAGAAATTATCGACAGAAGAAGTCCGTCTTAATAGATAACTAAAAAAATTATTTGGTGTTATAATGTTTATTTAGTTGTCCAAAAAGTTTAACCATATTTTTTTTATTTGATTTTTTCTTGGTCGTATATAAATTTAAAAAAATATATATTTTTCAATGATTTATATTTTTTGTAAATTTATAAGATTATAAAACAAACCAAATTTTTTTTAGGCTTATTGTTAGTAAAATTTCAATTTGTAAAAAAAATCTCAAAAGTACAGATTTCAATATTTTAAATCTTTAAAATTCATTTTTTACTTTTTTTTTTACCATTATTTTTACCATAATTACAAAACTTTGAAATTTCCTTTTATTTCGACCCCATCTTTTGTCAATATTTGGAGAAATCAAAATTATTAAGTCAAAAATATAAAAACTATAAGTAAGGCCTATTTCACACATATACGGTTTCATTCGGTTCGGTTCGTTTTCGGCCGCTGCCAACAAGTGTGAAACGATGATTCAGTTTGTATTCGGTACCTAATAGAAACCGTACAAAACTGAATACTCCCTCCACACGGACAGATTTCATCAGGTTTCAATTCGTGTCCAGGGAACACAAAGTTTCGGTTTTAACCTGATAGCGAGTGTTATTTTTTTTAAGTTTTGTCGCGGATTTTCTAATAAAATGAGCGGTTTTCTAGATGTTGATGTGGATCGTCTTCATGCTCTTTAGCTTCGGGAAAATAGTGTAGAATGCTCCAAATTTCTGCTGTAAAGTGTTGAGAGGGTGCTCGCAATGAATTCTATAGTATTCCTCCTTCATTTTTTAATTTTTTTTATAGAGAAACAACATGGCAACAACTTGCTTTCTCTCCATGATAACTACTGAGTTTACGGAAAAAAATAAAATCTAATATGAACCGTATGAGAACCGTGTATGTGTGAAAGGGTTTGATTCGTTTTCGGCTGAAACCGAAAACAAACCGAACCGAATGGAACCGCGTATGTGTGAAACAAGGCTAACTGTTGTTGGTGAAACCGGGCATAAGACTTACAATGTAATCTGCAATAAAAAATAGTAGTATATTTTTTTTAATAATTTTAATTCATTTTGTTGTTCTTCTTCTTCTTTATTAATTAATTTTTGTAGTTGTTTAGTTATTTTTTAAAACGATATAAATATATGTACGTAGACTTTCTGGACACCTTTATTTTCAGTGTTTTTATAAATAATTTCGTGACATTATATATGTATTGTAATTAAAACATATGGTTATTTGTTTTTAATTTTATTTGATAGTTTTTTATTGTATACATTTATTTTAATTGATAATGATATACATATAAGTTACTCAATTTATTTAAAAATATTTAAATTGCTATTTAATACTCATGCAATTTTTTGAGTGGGTTTTTTGTTGATTTTTAAACTACCAAAAAAAATTATGAAATATGTTTTCAATTTTATCGTAATGATTAACATATTTTTCTTCACTTTCCCTGCAGGGGGGGGGGGGGGGGCATATTCTTTAATATATTATTATATGTATTTAATTAATTTAAATAATAATATTTAATATCAACTGTACTGTCAATTGAGTAACTTTTACAATCTACATTGTAATTTTTATAATACGCAATTTTACTTCCATGTTCGAAGAAATGGAAGTATTGTAATACCGTCAAAAAATCATGTCCGAAAAAAAAGCAGATTCTGATTGTACTAACTTCAAAACGTAAAGAAAAGTTAATTTCCGCATGGCGGCTGTGCGTGTGTCTGTGTGTCTGTGTGTGTGTCTGTGTGTGTGTCTGTGTGTCTGGATGTAGAATTTTCTTCCGTGTACGATAACTACTGTAGATATGCACCGATTTGAATTATTTTTGGGGAAAATGTTTGCCTCAGTGAGTACTCCAGACCTATTGTTTTTGGTGCTAATCGGATTAGGGGTTTCCGAAATATTCGAAATTTTGTACCTATTATCGTCTGAAAAGTGAATATTATCTCACCAATTTTGATAAGACTTGGTACACTTGTAGTTCAATCCAATCTAAGGGGCACTTATTTCATAAACGTGCTTAGATAGCCACTGAAGAGGTGAAAAACACCCTCAAAATTTTAATTTTAAATACTAATAAATACATGTTCCCATGGAAACAAGCGCAGTTAAATTCAAATGTCAGATAATTATTATTTTACAAAAATGTGTATTATACAACTAACATTAGAATATTAGAAAACTAATATTTATAATACAAAGGTGAGTTTTATATTAACAATTATCTATTGTAAAAGATATTATAGAACATGGAAGTCATGTATGGTTCTCCATACCGATATTTACTATACAGTGATGTCTCACACAACGAACGCCTCGCATAACGAACTTTCTGTTCGTTCATTACGCGACTCATACAACGAATCTCGCTTCACACAACGAACTGCCTCGTATTTCATTTTACCACTGCTCAAACTTGCACGAACATGCACCAACGCGCGTCAGACGTTATTTTCTGCGCTTAACTCACACACGTGTTTGTTTTAATAAATGTAATTTTGTGTGTGAGAATTTGACTCTGCAAGCCTCGGTAGACTCTTCTAAATCTGAGTCTGACTAAAAAATAAAAAACTTATTTATTGTTACAGTACCATATCTTACGCTACAGAACGAATTAAAATGTTTAACATGTATTGTTATGGGAATATGCGTTTCACTTAACGAACTTTTCGCATAACGAACTTGCTCCTGGAACGAATTATGTTCGTTATGCGAGGCATTACTGTATTATTATAAATTATTTAATTTCGAATAAAAGACAATACAATAAAAATACAAAGATAAATTATATTAATAGTATATTTGTATATTAATATAACAAATTAAACTATTCGCTGGGTGCAAAGTAGGTAGTGGGGGAAACAAAATCGATCACAGCGCACAACGTGGCAAAAAATAACACTTTGGGTGGACTAACTGTCATTTTTAATAGACTCGTTTTTAACTGAAAATAGAAAGGTCAACATGGTTAATCCCACTATAGGCTATGTGCAAGGGGGTGGAGTTAGAAATAATGTCGATGCGAGTGTTCGTGTTAAGCAATATTGTAAAATTATCGGCGCCAACATTTAAGGTTATGCTGTCAATGTAAATGAATTAATTATTTCTCTATTATACGTCATAATTAAAGAGAAAAAGATACCCAAAATAAATAATTTTCACGTACCTTTTATGCTATACTATTTATATTATATGCAAACAGCTAAATTAAATGATATTTGTTTAATAAAAAATTTCACGG
The DNA here is from genome assembly GCA_949319165.1 of Sialis lutaria. Taxonomy (NCBI): domain Eukaryota; kingdom Metazoa; phylum Arthropoda; class Insecta; order Megaloptera; family Sialidae; genus Sialis; species Sialis lutaria. The sequence continues at coordinate 2,544,284 of OX439232.1, forward strand.
TATTATACATATTAAACAATGATAAAAAGAGAGTTGAATCCATTCAATCCTTCTCTATTACCCGCTAGCGGCGCTAATAGACTTCGTGCACATAGCTAATAGTCATAAATAATCGTCTAAAATGTATATATGACGATATTTTATTGAAATTATTTGTTTGTTAGTACGTCAAAGTCCACCCAAGCTGCTACTAAAGTTCACCCGTTAGTTGGCGCTGTCATCGCGCACGCTGTGAATACCAATAATATATATTTAGATCCTGTACGCAATAATTACTAATTGATATTGTAACTTTAGTAAAAAACACGTGACCTACCCTAGCAAGAATTACAATATTTTAGACCGTTTCCAGATTACTACATCAAATAGAAATATTTCTTTAAAAATTAAATATTTTTTCGTGTACTATCTTATTGACATTTTTACCCGCATTGAGTAAATAGGTCGTATTTATATAAAAATAGGGCGTATAATGTCACATATACACACACTATGAATCCCGTTTTAAAAAACCACCGATACCTGCCATAGACAAAGGCCAGATTAAAGCTGTACAGCTGTCTGTTTAAGCCCCTACTCAATGGGATGAAACTAAAATGAATAGCGTTAAATTTTACACTTTGATAATAGGCTATTATAACGATACCTACTTAGTCTTTGGACATGTCTTTATTATTGTCTATGTATGATACATACCTCCTTTCTGGATCGTAGGCTGCTATGAATATGCATAAACAAAATGGATCCTTTTGTACTAGAAGATACGTATCGAGGTCTTATTTTGCCTACGTCCTCTTGAATTATTTTTCTTGTTTTTTTTATATACAGGAAATTTTTAAAATTTACTATGAACAATTGAGAAATGGAATTTCAAAACGTCTTTTATCCATTTTTTCGGTAAAAAATTTTTTTTTTAACACCCACAGATGTTGTCTCAAAATGGAGATCTGTCAAGATCTGAGTAGATCTCTGCAGATCTACAATTTTTTCCCAGGACTATAAAGCTCCTTGTGACTATTACTAAAGATTTTTCCGTTCAATACATACTAAAATCTATAAAAATGGAGTTTTAAAATCTAATAAAATTTCAAATAGAATATAACAATATTTTTATGACTTTCCAAACATTTTGGAAAATGGGCTAGATACGTTTTGAAATTCCCCTTCTCAATTATGTAGTTCCTCGTGTTAAATAAGTTATTTTTATTATAAATACAGTTGAAACCGAATATAACGACGTCGTTTAATACAATATATCGGTTTTAACGACTCAAAATAAATCCGAATAAATCCCAAATTTTTACGACCTAATATGATTGGTCCCTTCGATGTCGTTATAACCGATTTCGACTGTATTTGTTTTTCTTCCACTGCCTTTTTTAACATAAAGGGTAAATTAAATTTTTTTTACTGTAGATATTTAGGACAAGATATTGCTGAATAAAAAAATCTAGCTGTTTTTATTTTGAAACTTGCAGAATTCATCAGAATCCATTTAGGTTAATACAATTTTCTGTCAAATTTCAATCTAGCTGATATTTTAGATGTATATCATTTTCAACAAATTCATTAAAAATCTATGATATAATAATCTAGTTGGATATTATTTTTAGCTATAGATTTTAACGCAGTTAATAAAATTTTTGTCAGCTATTTACTTTGCTAAAATTTTAACTGAACATTATTTTGAGTAAAGTATTAATTTGACTGAATACTTTTAGTATTATTTTCAGCTAAACATTTTATTTATGAATGTCATATACAGCTAAAACTTACTATGACTTAAAAGCTGTATATTTTTCAGCAAACAGTAAATCTAGCTAAAAAAATTGCTGAATATTTACGCAACAAAAAAATTATTTGCCAAATTTTTACATTTTTGTTTTAAACTAAACATTACCTTTTAGCTAAAAATTGAATTTTGATTAAGCTAAAATTTAAGCTAGCTATTATTTTCAGCCATATTATCGCAGCTAAAAAAGCATAATACATTTTTTTACCAAATTTTTATCAAATTTTAAATTGACCATTATCTTTTAGCTAAAAATATAAATTTAACTAAGCTAAAATTTGAGCTAGCTAATATTTTCAGCCATATTATCGTAGTTAAAAAAACGTATTACACTTTTTTACAAAATTTTTATCAAGTTTTAAATTGACCATTATCTTTTAGCTAAAAATTTAATTATAATTATAACTAAGCTAAAATCTAAGCTAGCTATTATTTTCAGCCAAATGTTCCCGCAGATGAAGTTTCGCGTGTCAGGCTTGGACCTGAAAGCGAAATACATCCTCCTTCTCGACATTGTCGCATCGGACGATTACAGATACAAATTTCACAACAGGTACGAAAACCAAAGGCCCTTTTGATTGACGGTAGTCATATTGTTTCAGGCGCATGTTTCCAGCCTACAAAGTGAGGGTATCAGGCCTTGACAAAAAGTCCAAATACATTCTACTTATGGACATCGTTGCGGCAGATGAATGCAGATATAAATTCCATAACAGGTTAGGTTAAGTTTAAAAAGAAACCGGGGCAAAATTTGTTATTTAACTACATCTTCTTGCTACCCTTGTTTAGTAAATTTACTTATTTATTAATACTCTCAAGGCTAGAAGCATGCGCTATTATCGCCTATAGGCTTCAAAACCGTCACAATTCAACAAAAAAATAATAAAAAATATTTTTCAGGTTGTTGAAAATTTTATCATTTTTTTCAACAAGATAGGCTCGTGTTTTTAATTTTTTCTTTGAATTGTGTCGGTGTATGTATTAAATAAAATAGAGTGAAACTTCTCCAAACTTCAGTGGTGCACCCAGAAAAAATCGAGAGGGGGATTTAATATTTTTTTTTGTATTTATATGTAATTTTTATTTTTTAATATAAAAGTTGTTAAATTAAATTATGCATATCGACAAACTTGGGGGAAGTGGGGGGGGGTAACCCTTAAATCATCTTTGGATGCGCCACTGGATTGTTTACATTGATTTTTGACCAAGAAAATATATTTTCTTAAAATAAGAATCGGCCCAAGTTTATTTTTTTACTTGTATAAAGGGATTTTTCAGTTTTTTTACCAAATATTGGTCAGTTGGATGCGTTTCACTTTATTGTCTATTTCAGTGTTTTTCAACTTTTAATCATTTTATGTGTGCGTCAACAAAATAAAAAAAAAGTTGAAAAATATTGGGATATCAAAAAAAATGTTTTTTTTTCTGGTAACTTTTAGGGTAGTAAATCTTTTATTTTAACATTTTCACTAAATATGATTAAAAAAATCTTTTCTGGAAATTTCATGACTTGAATTGCAACAAAAAATGTACGAACATATATGATTTTTTTTTATTTTGGTATTTTAGTATTATTTGTACAAAAGGTACATACATTTTTCATATTTTCTTTGTAAAAATTTATCAAAATATTTAAATAAATTTACTAATATTTCTTATTTTTATAATAGTCCGTACATTTTGTAGTAAATAGCAAATTTTAGCAATGATTTTGCCCCAGGATACTCAATATTTTTTTAAGTTTATTTAGTATTAAGTATAAAAAAAATATTATGCAACCTCCACAATATTTTTTAAGAAAAATTTTCAAAATTGTATAAAAAAAATATGAACTGATTTTTTATAATATTCAGACAATTTTGCAAAGGATCTAATTGAAATGAGTGATATTTGGTTTGTACCTAGAAACCAAATGTCACTTAAAGGGAAAGCCACTGTGACGTTTCAAAAAAATGTCAATGTTTGGAAATTTTTTTAATAGGTATATAACTAATTATTTTACGATCGGGTATAGGACATTTTATTAAGTATAAATATATTCAATTTATTTAATTCCAATTTTTATAGAAAAATATTAATAATTTACAAAGTTATGGGCCTCGATGTGACTACCAAAAAAAATATTTTTCAAATAGTTCCATCGAAATTTTGAGATGGGTTATTGAAAAAAAATTAATAAATATTTTATCAATATCTATATGAATGTAGCTATCGTTTTTAATTTAATTTTTTCACAAATTGACAACGGTTTGAAATTTTTTATTAATTTTTAACACCCTTTTTAATTTAAAAATAGTAAATATCAAAATTTTACAAATCGGTAGTCACTGCGATTACGAAAATTTAGAATAAACATTTTTTTAATCGGTTTATTAGTTTTCGAGGAAATTGCGTTTTAAGGGTCATAACCGGCCGTGCTATCTACTCTCACTAAATTGACTGTAACTCAGTCAATTTTCGGAATTTTAATTTAAATTTTGTTTTAGATATTTTTGAATATGTTTTCTTTAAGAAAATGCAAAAAATCGATTTTTTAACCGACACAGTGGCTTTAATCATTAAGTATAATTTAACATTTTTAATATGACAACATGCAAATTAGTTATATTTGGCTTGTACCCAGAAACAAAAGGTTATTTAACTACCCACCACATAAGCCTTAGTGGGCTCTCACACCGGAGCAACATAGCAACACAGCAATAAAGTAACTACCAATTAGCAACTAGCAATATAGCGATATCATATTGCTTTGATGTGAAACAATATGTCCGATTCAATGTATATTGACAGATAACAATAATATCGCTACTTATAAGTTGCTAGTTGCTATATTGCTATATTGCTCCGGTGTGAGAGCCCAATTATATCTTCAATATTCTTATGACCCCCCTATTTCCAAATTAGTTTTATTATTTCACCCCATTTTGAATTCAAACAAAATCTTAACGCTTTTTTATTTTATTTAGCCGATGGATGGTCGCAGGTAAAGCGGATCCGGAAATGCCGAAACGGATGTACATCCACCCGGACTCGCCAAGTTCCGGGGAACAGTGGATGCAGAAAGTGGTATCATTCCACAAACTCAAACTGACCAACAACATCAGCGACAAGCACGGCTTTGTAAGTACTGTACGTTTCGTGGGGTCCTTGAGCCACACCATTTTATATATACATAATATACCGACTAGCAAGTATCTATTTGTCTTTGTCTGTGTTTATGCTAAGACTCGTTAGTGTGAGAGAGAGAGACGGAATAATCTCAAATCGGGTTTTACGTAATTCCAAAGCTATCGTTGATGGGCGAATTTTTTTTTGCGAATATTAGATCGTTTTTTGTTAATTCCATGGATAACTTAGAATCAAGTAATATTCACAGATGGCATAACCTAATGACTTACGTATTATTACGTAAGTATTGGCAGTAAGGCAGTACCAGATCGGCTACTGGCCGATTTGTGTAGAAAAAAGAATACGTTGTAAGTTTCCCCAGTGTACTGGCGTTTCACAAATTCTCGAAAAATGCGGTGTAGCATTATGCTACAAAAAACAAAAATAATTGTTTCAAATCCTGCCATACCACATAAGTGTTTTTTTTACGATTAACTCACAGTAATGTCACTCTCAAAAAAGTCAAATAAATAGTTAATAATAAATATTTTTTAATTTCTGAAAAAACGTGTTTTTTATATACCTAAACTTGTCTCGTTATCAACATAATTTAAATTTTTAAGATCTTGAGCTACAAATTTAAAAAGTACACTCATCTCGCGATTTAACGACCGCGATTTAGCGACCTACCCCTATCCCCACTATAATACCACCGACTGCTATATTTCTGTGCGAAATTTAAATTCACCAATTAACTTTGAGGTCGGCTCAGTGGTGGAGGCCTCTTTCGCCGAATTACCAACACCGTCGTTAATTGAAGCGTCGAGTGTAGGTGTACATAAAATGGACAGACGATTTTTTAACGAATACACAGAAAAAAATTGTATTGGACCAAGAAAACCTTGTTTTATATATAACGAAAACAATATTTTCTTAATATAAGACACATACTCTTAATCCAACTACGTTATTCCTTCGTTCAAGAATACTATATAGTTGGTTAAAAAGAGTATTGCTTATCTTAAGAAAATATTGTTTTCGTTATACAAAATCAGGTTTACTTGGTTTGAGAAATTCTTTCTACCAGTGTATAAATGCATCTATACACTACCTAGTTTGACATCCAATTTGCATATTTTTTATAATAAAAGCCTGTACCAATTTTCACGATGGTTTATTTCAAAACTGATTTATTTTAATTAATCATTTATTTAAATGTCATCACGATGAAAATAAACATCTGTGACACTAGATCAAGTATTGGGGTCGATAGGTATGGAAAAGGGGGGGGGGGTAGATCCCCTCAGAAATCAGCAGCATTACCGGACACTAACTACATACAATGTAAACAGTGTGATGGACACAAACATAAAGTTAGTAACAGTGAACACAGCTTGCCAACCTCCCACGATCTAGGGTTACCACTATTTACATTTCTGTTTCTGGCAGATACTTTTATTTTTTGTGCGTTCGACTGAAAAACGTTCACAAAGTTTTTCTCGCGACGATTATTTTTTTTCTTTTTTAGTTTTACTTGAAATCATGCTGGACTACATCTTAATTATTTTTTTCTTTACTATGACAATAACATTAAACATTGGCATAACGCATTTAGGGGGGGGGGGGGCATTTATTGTTACCTGGAAAATGGGGGAGGGGTCATATAAATAAAAAACAATAAACTTTTGGATTGATGCTGAAATAATTAAAAATATATATATATAGGATATTTTGTTATGTAATATTGTAACAATAGGTCGAGGGGGGGGGGATAAAAGGCTATTGTCTACAAGGGGAGGGGGTTAAAAAGCTAAAGAAGTGACTGTTCCTTATATTCATATAGTTCAGTGATGGGCAAACTACGGCCCGATGAATCGTTCAATCCGGCCCGTCACATATTTTATAATAATAATATCTAAAAAAGAGACTTACACTCAAAATGTAAAAAACAAGATTTGGATATTTTCACTATGCCTTTTAATGTGGATTGTGGATTAGTGAATCCAGAATTGCAGCTTGAATTAATTGAACTCCAATCTAATAGTCATCTCAAACAATTATTTCTAAATGTTCCAAAATTATAATTCTACAAGGGCTTGTCAAAAACCAATTTTCCAAATTTAATATCTCACGCCCAAAGAATTTATGCAATGTTTGCATCGTCCTATATATGTGAGCAACTTTTTTTCTATAATGAAACAAAGAAAAAGCTGTATCAGAAATAGACTGACAGATGAACATCTCGGAGCACTATTAAGAATAAGTACGTCCCAATTTAATCCAAATTATGAAGAACTGTTGTCAAACCAATCGCAACTACATAAATCACATTGATATTATAAAAAATAAACATTTTTACATAATGTATTTTTCAATAAAAAACTATTTTGGCCCGCCAAATTTTTTTTTTTTAGTTTTTGGCCCGTTCTTAAAAAAGTTTGCCCATCACTGATATAGTTAATAGTGGTATACTTCTAAGATTCACTATGAATTAATGATTTCTCATTATTTCAGTTCTTCCTCTTCTTCTTTTCTGCTTATTTTTCTTCTTATTTTTCTTCGTCTGTTTCTTTTTCTTCTTCTGCTTCTTTTTCTTCCTCTTTTTCTTCTTTTTCTTCTTCTGCTTGTTGGTGTTCCAATCTACTATTCTTAACTCTGTATAGATTTTTGTTCCGAAATTAAAATACGTTTGGCACGCCACTGTGTGTCGGGGCCCGACAATGGTGATCATCATAACACCAGTAATCACTTGGCCGAGTATTTAAGTAAGCAAACACACACACACAGTTGGCCGTGGTCTCCGTCCAGCGCCAACGCAGGTAAAGCGCGCTGCTGCTTAATTCAAATGCATATTTACACGACGCGGTGGCTTTGTGTCGCAGCCGCCATGTTTACACTCGTCAGAGACATCTGTCGGCTAATGCGCGGTAGCTGGTGTTGCGAAATACGGAGTATATATACATATACGTACTCTTAATTGATGGTGTTTTTTTTTTGTAATTTGAATGCGTGGCAGTCAGTACTGGAATTAGTTTTTTTTTTTTAATTTTCTTGCAATGGGAATTTTTTTATCTTATTTTCAGTGCAACTGTCTTTTGTTATTTATGTCCGGGAAAAAATTGCAGATCTGCAGAGATCTACATTTTGACAAAACATATTTTTCACTGATTTTTGATCTGTAGAGACTTGCAAAAAAGATTTTTCAACGTTGAAAATTCATGAATTTTCAAATTTTTAATCTCCATCACGATCTACAGCGATTTTTAGAGGATCTTCGTAGATCCTTTTAAAGCTTTGTAGATCTTGCAGGTCTCCACAGATAAAAAACCAGTAAAAAATATGATGTCTCAAAATGGAGATATGTCGAGATCTGAGTAGGTCTCTGCAGATCTACAATTTTTTCTCGGATGGTTTTTAAGAAATTAACATTGTTACCATTGTGCTCCGCAAAATTTGCATCGTTAGGTCAGAAGTATATTAAAATAAATGGTATTTCAAATGTTTTATATTGCATTTAAAAATATTTCAAATATAATTGATTGGTGCAGAAAAACGTCTAAATTTTGGTAACTGTTTTGTATAAAGGAATAGGTGGCTTGTTATGGGCCCATAAACTACCCTAATGTAAAAATTATCTTTATTCATATCAAATCCATAGACAACGCGTCGAAAGTGCATCCATAGATAACAATTCACTGTTTGATTTTAGGTAGCTATAGAATCATCTCAATTTAATTCATATGAAGATATGTTTTTTTTTATCCAGGTTTTAGTATATATTCGGTTATGTTAGGTAACATAAGGAATAAGCATTGTCGATAATAGTAAATCAAAGTTTACCACCAGTGCCTATTTTGCAATACGCTGCCTAAACCGTTAAATTTTGAACAATATAATGTATAAGTAAAGAATTAGGTAGAATAAAAAGATCTATATTTTTCAAAAATCCTAAAAATTAATTTCGTAGTTCACACACGTGAAACCGCGGGCATAAATAGTTATATTTTAAAAAAATATATTTTTGTTATGAATTTTCGATATGATCATTTTTTATGGAATACAATAATTAGGAAATATTTCCAAGCCGGCCCTGTTTATATATGATTTTATTTGATCTAATCACTTATGTATAAATATATAAATAAATAAACGCCCATTTTGGGTCTCGTAATTCCAAGAAATGTCTTGATTAAAATTTTTGATTGTTTCTTGAAATTAAAATGGGATCCAATCCAGTACTTCAAGCCAAATTATGGAATTTGTGTTGGCAATAATTGGCTGAATCACATGGAAAACTTAAGCGTCACCAGGCTCAGTCAATTCAACATTTTAAAACCATACTAGGACTTATCAAATTTGATTTTAAAATAAACAAATTTTCAGTTTTAAAATGAACATAAAAAAAATTAAAAGAATTCAAATTTTTTGTTAATGAACTCAAAAATAAAAAGTACCTATTATATGACTCAATCTAATTTTTGACATGATACTTAACACCCATTTTTAGTTAAATGAATGTATTTTGCCCAGAATGTGAGTTACATTTTTTATTTTATTTTAAAGAAAAGGATTTTTTTTGGATCAGATTTTGATAAAAGATTTTTTTAGCCCTCTACAGGTGTTTTCTTCTTCTCCAAAGATCCTAAATCAGACAAGAAAAGTTCCCACAAAATAAGACACACTTATTTGATCCTGAAAAGATATGCTACCACAATATAGATAAAAAAATCATATCACACGAGCACAATTTTTCATTTCAAAATGTGTAAATTTTAATAAAAACATCTATAAAATTAATTAATAAAAAAAACAGCTATAAAAATGATAAAAAAACTGCATTGCCAGATTTGAAAATTTGAATGAAATCGTACGACGGGAAGTTAGTTAAAAATCGGTTACAGATTTTGAGTTAAAACAATTTTATATATTTAAAAAAATGGATTTTTTTAAATAGGTCCATGTGTCACGACCCCAAATCAAAATTAAAAACAAAACTGCAAATTCCTAATATTTCAATAATTTTATAATTAAACATTTTTGATAGCTCAATTAGTATCACATTATCTATTTGAAACAGGCCCGTGTGTCACGACCCTAACCCGATAACAATACGAAGTCGCCTAACGACAAAAGACCAACAATAAAGGATGCGCCACTTGAGGAGCACCAAACTGTAAACATCCAACGTTTTGTACAGAGTAATATTGTCCACTTTAAGCATTGTCAGCCGATGTTGACTTAGCGCACAGTTCTTAAGCAACATCGACTTAAGGTACATGTTAGCGTAAAGGCGGTAGACTTTGTGGCCAGGTCTTGTAACAGATAATCCCGGGTATGCGACTAACTGGCTTATGTCTAATGGGTATGAACTTCATACCCATTTACATTATTGTTTTTAAGGTTGTTGTTCACTGAAAGTCGTGGCATCTAGCGGAATTTAGCATAAACTACAGGGTTTTACTATGTCGATAATAAATAACAAATAGATCTGGCAACAACTTACAATATTAGACAAGAATAGAAGATTTATTTTTAACAATTTTATAATTATTACTATTGCTGACAATAGTAATAATTATAATAACAATAGTAACTATTATTATTATAAATAAAAACATTAAATGTTAATCAATAATAACTTGCTATTTACAACGCGCGTCAGTTATCAATACCACGTTTTTATATTTCGAAGAGCGCGCCGAATGCGCTGTTGCCATATCGTATATTTACGTCATGTGTTCGGGAATTTATCAAAGTTAAAAATTAATAATTATTTAAGTAGATGGTAAATCATTCCAGAATTTTATATATACATTCTTTAATAACCAATCTATAACATATCCGTTTTTGGTTAAAATCTGACGTTTAGTTTTAATACACGAATTAAACGAATATCGAATTCCAAGTGGATCCCTATGCTTGTAATGTATAAGAGGCCAACTTTGCACGTTTATAATTAATAAACGAAATGGTAAATTGACCTGAAATTTTTTTTATAAATGTGAACTAGCTTACTTTACACAATATTAAAATTTTAACAAATTCTGTAGTGATCGATTTTAGTGAACAACAACCTTAAAAAAAATATGTCAAAAAATTCAACTACGAAAAAAACGTTTCAAGTTTGACGACATATTACTCCGGAACTATAAATCGTACAAATTCCAATTTAGTCTTAAAATGTTCGTAATAAAGTCCAGTATAACATATTAAAATTTCAGACCATTTCGATTAATCGGTTTGTAGTTATAGCCCTTTAAGTATTTGAAATTTTTTTACATTTTTTTAAGTTGGTTCAAATGATTGAAAAGTTATTATTTATTTTTTATTTTGTCGATTTATAAATAATTGTAATATTAATACGGACCTAATAAATCGGCCCACTTCATCTTCTTTTTTCTCTAAGTGGACCCTTTGGGGGTATATGGAAGTTTAAAAAAGGGTCTATAGTATTTCAGTTGTTTTTGCTTTCTACTTGTACTTTTTCAACAAGATTGTACTTAGTATATTTATTTTATGTTTTCATAAATCTAAAAATGTTATGGGGTCTATAAACAAAACCATTATATTAAAAGAGGTCGATGTAGGAAAAAGGTTGGGAATCCCTGGTCTAAAGACAGTATTTTAAACAGAAAAATTAACTTTAGAAATCCATAAAATACAAAAAGTTAATATCTTTAATAACATAGGTAGCATAACAAATTTTAACTTCATAACTATTAGGTAAATACAAAATATAAATATATATAATACAACTTACGAAATTTGCATTAAGGTGTATCCTTTTTCACCAGGGTCGTTGCAACTGGAGTCCCTACCAGCAAAAAAAAAGTTATTTCAATATAAATTAAACATTTGTTGAAATTTTGCAAAGAAAAATACATTTTACAAGTTTTAATAGATCAAAATTGTACTTTTCCGCTAGTTTTTGATTTTCGAGTGAAAAAATTTGAATTTTTTCATATTTTCTTAAATATATCTTGAAATACTGAAGAAGTAAAAAAAAATTTTGTACACAGGTAGAAAGGTTTACTTGAGCCAAGTAAACCTTGTTTTGTATATAACGAAAACAATATTTTCTTAAGATAAGAAATATATTTTTAAACCAACTATTCTTGGACGAAGAAATAATGTAGTTGGATTAAGAGTACTTTTCTTATATTAAGAAAATATTGTTTTCGTTATATACAAAACAAGATTTTCTTGGTCCAATACAGTTTTTTTTGTGTGTACGAAAATCGTGTTTTTTTTTGCGAAGAATGCAATTCTGTAATAAAAAATGGGTTTCCATATAAATAAAATACAATATGAACTCTAGACCCCCCTCAAAAACAATTTTGATTGCGCCACTTAAGTTCCTTCTTAAACCCCTTTATTCCAGTGTTTTTTTTTATCTTCAAAATTTGAAAATTATTTACGTCCCCCTAAAAAAAATTTTAACTGCCGTCCCTGTTTTTAAAATACTCATTACTCCTGCGACTTAGCAGGTACTCAAACTTAACAATACTAATTACAATTGTAAATAAGTTTCTGTAAGTAATACTTCAAACAAATGATAATTCGTTTAAATTGATATTTTTACAATTATTGTCTATGTATTAGTAATACCAGATCCTTACAAGGATAATATGACTAGAAAGGATTGTAACGGCGCCGTGAGTTCACGCCTGAACGACGCTACGTTTTCTTTTCTTTCTTCTATACTTTTTCTTATTCTCAAACTAGGAATTGTTTATAGGGATCGGGCTGCTTTAAAAACATCGTTTTTTGTAGATTTTTGTTTGAAATTATAATACCAATCAAAATAGTTACTATAGAAAAAAAGTACTCAAGTTTAACCATCCCTAATAATGGGCATGTTTTTTACTCTACTTTACAACGATATGTCACATGCCATACTTATTATTAAAAAAAGTAAAAACCTTTTTTTGTAATAGTTTATTGATTTTAAATATGCATTTGTTATTTTCATTGTTGCTATTGCGATTTTTGTTTTTCATGGCTTACTTAAATGTTTGTTATAAAATTATTTATAAGTATCACCAGTATTTAGTACTTCGACTTATTTTCTATAATAAGTATGACATGTGACATATCGTTGTAAAGTAGAGTAAAAAACACGTTCAAATATGCTATAGCCAACTTGGCGGCCCATAAGAAAAACTAAAGTTAAGGCTTGAATATAAAAATTCTAAATACACCAATCAATTCTACATAAAAAGTGCTTAAAGAAACCGCAAACAAAAATTACCTATCTACTTTGCCAAAAAAGTTATAGCCATTTAAAGAAATTCCGAATTTTCAGTTTTTTTGGGTATACCGCCTAAACGACATAAAATTATTAATATTTTTTGATGTTGTAATACTCACCCCTTTCTTACAAATAATTCATCTCATCTGTATCTCTTACCGTTTAGGATATCCCCATACATTTCACGCTTTTCTTGGACACCCTGTATATATTTTTTATAACAACTATGCATCGGTTTTCTCATTTCGTTTGAAAGAGTATACCCCCGCTCCCCGCGCGAATTCGTCAATATACATTATTAAATTTAATGCTAGACAAAAAAAATAAAATTATATATAATTACAAAATAAAATTTAGCCCCCCCCCACTTTGAATTTTTCTGGGTGCGCCACTGGATTAAATCAATATCCTCCTATAGATCTATCATATTTAGTTTAGCAGCAACTGTAATCTTCTAAATTGCCGACCAAATTGATTCAATTGCAATCGACATATTTGCAATATAATTTTATAGAATCGATCAGAGAAAATTCGATTAACAATAAAATCATAAAGAACCGATCTTTATTATATAATTAGATGAAAGTTTGTTACCAGCATGCTATTATTTGTTTTACAACAAACAATTGGACGGTAATAGCACAGTACTTGAAAAATATGAAAGTTGGAATATTTGATAGATTTTTTTTCATATGCTAATTTGCATGTATTATTATTTTTTATTCTTCAGTCTCTTATTGATTTCTTGCAATTTGTGATGTTTTCTTATGCATTACATAATAAGTTAAATTAGTTAGTTCTTATGTTTGTTTAATTTAAATTTTATAAAAGGTTAAAGTAAGATATATTTTAATTTAACTGTCAAATACTTTTGTTTTGTCACGCAATGATATTGCATTACAAGGAAAGTAAGTTAGAAAGTTAGGGGGGGGGGGGGGTAAAAATCTTTGTAAAGATCGCTTTGAAATTTTTCATCACCCCATATTTTTGCTTGAAATAGACAGAACGGTATATAATAGTAACATGTACTAATTTGCTGTAATGGCAAAGCTAGTTTTTCATTATTTTGAATAAATTACACGTGAATATATTTGTTTTATAATTTTTATAGTATTTAAAAGAGTTGAAGTTTCGAATATTACGTTTTTAAACCGTCTCTATAAAGCCAATTGTGTAGAATTTCAATAAATAGAGCACTTTCGGCAAGTTCTCTCATTTTTAGACTTTTATCTATTCATTGCTCTAATGATCGAATAACTTTAAATAAGTGACAGTATTTTTATCATAACTTTTTATATTACACACAAGTAGAATTCAATATTAATTTTCATCTTTCATATAATAATTACAGCGAAATGAAAATAAAATAATAAAATTAGTGGAGACAACAAGTTGCCTAATTAGTGGTAAAATCCCCAAATACATTCATATCTGTATGTACCCATATCGTTAGTTCAGATAGCCCCGTTCAGGTCCTAGGCTTTTGTTTGTTAGAGTGCACATTAATTTTTGGCTCAGCGATTCGGAATATCAAAGAAGGCCGACTATGTATCTGTCTATATCGGCCAAAACTAGGGATAGATGTGTCTCTATCTCTGTATGTTTGTGTGTGTGTGTGTGTTTGTGTGTGTAAACCGACATGACCTATAGTGTTACACTTTGGTATTATTATAGCATAGAAAGATTTTATACATATCTACAATAGAAAACCTAAAATGCAACCATCGTGGTAAGCAAATTTTTTTTATAGTAAAAAAATATCATGCGTACAAAAGTAGACATTGTAATATTGTTTATTATTTATTAATAATTTTTTTTTAATTTAAATTTTTTGTAGTGTAATTCTCAGCTGATATCTCGCCACTTTTTGAAGTGGCGAGATTTCTTTAGGCGCGTTCTGGGTGAAATTTTAACCCAATAATGTTAGGTTAGGTGACTTAGGTGTGTAGATAATACAGGTTTCTGTTCTGATAGTCGGTGAAATATGTTTTTTAGTTTTGCATTTGCACGATAGATGTCACTACGCCAATAGATTGAAATATTAACGGGACACCCCCTCATATGTTATTTGTTACCAAAAAAAAATGATGTCGCAAACTCAGTATTGACAGTTAAAATTTAGGTTATGCACAATGCAGTTCAAACTTACCTAACGTGTGTTTTAAATAGCTATTTTCAAGTTTCTCTGAAAATACTACTTTACGACTTTTAAGGAAAACTCTATAGAAAATTTAACAAATATAACAATTTTTTTATGTTTAAACAATTGCAAAAATTGAATTTATAAATTAATTAAAAATAAAACTATAGACTTCTTTAAAAAAAAACTCCAGTTACCAGAAAAAGTCATAATATACAAGAAAAAACAGAAAAAATTTAGAGAAAAGTACTATTTTTAGAAAAACGTGAAAATTGCTATAAATTTAAAATACACGTTAATTTTAAAATGCATTGAATATAGCCTAAATATTAACATCAACGCTGAATTTGTAGCTATAGGTACCTTATTTTTTTAGATTGAGAGGGTTACCCGTTAATATTTCAAAATCAAATTCTTAGTCGATTTCTCGCCATACTTTTTTAGACACCCTGCTCTACAAAATCCACACATAACGATTTATATAAATTCACCATAAAATAACCATAACTTAATTATACATGGATTCCACCTTGCCCCACATAAAGATCTCGTGATGACATAAATAACGTTGGTTGCATGGGATGCATAAAATATCTCTCGTGCGGGCTCTCGTGTCATTTCACACACGGAATAATGTCGTTTAAATATCGAACACCTATATGTATATATCACATGAAATATATGTCACTCACCCAACCTGAGAATTTCGATAGTCTTTTAGCAGAAACAGTGGCGAATTTAGAAAAATAACTAGTTTCATTGAGAACTTCACTGATTTATTCAGTGAACGTAAAAGTCACTGAATCAATCAGTGATCTATACCAGTTCTCACTAATCAGCAAGTGGTTTTGGTTATATTAGTAAAAATCTACTGATTTGTTCAGTAATTTTCCACTTATTCATTTACACAGGTAGAAAGGTTTACTTGAACCAAGTACATCTTGTTTTGTATATAACGAAAATTAAGATAATCAATAATATCTTAAACCAACTATAGTATTCTTGAACGAAGGAATAACGTACTTGGATTAAATGTATGTTTCTTATATTAAGAAAATATTGTTTTTGTTATATACAAAACAAGGTTTTCTTGGTCCAATACAGTTTTTTTTCTGTGTAGTGAACGTAAAATTCACTAAATGAATCAATGGTTTATAATTATAAATGGGAAAGTAATTATGTCTGTCTGTTTGTTACATTTTCACGGCTAAACTGTTGAAGCAATTTCGATGAAATTTGTCAGAGAGATAGTTTGGATCCTGAGGAAGAAGATAGGCTAGTTTGAAATTAAAAAAATGTATTTTTGTACGATTATGTTAGTTTAGTGACATCTAGCGTAAAAATAAGAAACTAAAAACCTGTTTTATCGACTATCATAACAGAAAAATTTATCAAAACCCACACGTCGGTGTTGCCGCGCAACCCACTTGACACAACTCAAAAAACACCCTTGCCAATCGATTCGTGAATCAATTCCGAGTCTAACGAGGTACATGAAGCCATATATGAAAAATTTTGAGGGTTGCGCTAAAAATATTTTAGTTTATTATCTATGAAACTAACCCATTATGGTTGTTCTAGTTACGTAACTTTGGATGTTATTCCTTCGTCCAAGAATAGTATTGTTGGTTTAAGAATATATTT
Source organism: Sialis lutaria (assembly GCA_949319165.1). Lineage (NCBI taxonomy): Eukaryota > Metazoa > Arthropoda > Insecta > Megaloptera > Sialidae > Sialis > Sialis lutaria. Next base: position 2,561,219 of record OX439232.1, read on the forward strand.
CTTATTTTAAGATAATATTGTTTTCGTTATATACAAAACAAGGTTTACTTGGCTCAAGTAAACATTTCTACCTGTGTACCCTGAAAGAACTTTTTTAAACATCCTGTAGCTCAAAGTGTGTTGAAAAAGACAGACGGCCGGACGGAAAATCGAGCATATAAGCGTGGGTTAAGCTAAAACAGATTGTTAGATAGTAATTTAGTGTTTAGCACACCCTGTATATGTACTATCAAGTAAAAATACAACCCTCTTCATATACGACATTCTTTATTCTCGACAAAAACATAACCTCAGCGATATCGCGAACCCATTCTGTTACAAGTGTGTGACATAAAGCGAAGTATTTTATGTGTTAACATGTATGTACAGTTGTCATAAGGGAGTCTTCAGTTATTATTTATTGTCGAATGTTTCGTGGTCGTGTAACGACATGTACTTCTATTCTTGTATATCGGCTCTTAAAATAAAACTTATTTTTGATTTGTTATATTGCATCGAACTTTTTCAATCGCTGGCACAGTTTTTTTTTTTTTTGTTGGATGGAGAAATAGGCTAACAGTTTTAAGTTATTGTGCATTTTAAAGTTATACGTCTTGTCTTATAGCATACTGTTTGGTTACGAAAAGTTGTGTTTTAAATTTATATTTAACCTACATTTAATGGAATATTTTACTTTGTTAATTATTTAAAGTAAAAAAAAGTTTCATTTAATTTGAAAATTGAAATAGACATAATGGTATATAATAGTAACATGTACTAATTCGAGTTAGTTTTTTATTATTTTGAATAAATTACACGTGAATATATTTGTTTTATAATTTTTATAATATTTAAAAGGGTTGAAGTTTCGAATAATTAATTTTTAAAATGTCTCTATATAGCCAATTGTGTAGAATTTCAATAAATAGAGCACTTTCGGTAAGTTCTCTCATTTATCGTGTGTTAAAAACTCTATTTTTAATATCAAATTACTCAAAAACCATACGTCCAATATTTTAAATAAAAATTAGTAATAAAATATATGAGGTGTCCATAAATATCATATTAAAATTTTATACTATCTATAAAATGATAGGTATCTGCGATAGGTGTCAAATATAATCGTATATATGATAATCTTGACACATGCGCGTTAAGTATAAATCAGTGACTTAAAATAAGTACTGCCATTCTACGAATCGATTGGCAAGGATATTTTTTTAGTTGTGTCGATTAAATGACGATTATTTTCGTTAGGAAATATTTTACTATAAAAAGTTTAGTGACCTATTATAGGAAATTGAATGATCTACAAAAAAGATTCTATAACATTTTCATGTAACTTTAATCGTTCTTGAGATTTCTTGGAAAATAAATATTTTGGGATGTAACCCTTACACACGATTTTTAAATGGGACCGTCCTCAAGCCAGACCCAACCAAAAAATCAATAGATGTGCTATATAAAAATCAAAAATTACTCAAAAATGAAGTAACATAAAATTTGTATAGCATTTTTTTTCTATAATATCGATAGAGCTCCTAGTTAGCTAAAAACGAAGAATATTGAAGAAAAAATATTGAATAAAATCTAAAAATGCAAATATTTCGGCAAAGACCAAACGTTTTGATCGCAGCATGCCATGCGTTTTTGTTCAGTGGCGCCGAATGTGTTAAAAACCTATTGAGTCTTATCAGCACGGTTATCGTGTTGATAATCGTGCCTGGATAAAAATAGTCGAGATGTGAATGACTAGAAGAAATGTTAAATAGATTGATTTTTTTTATTCTTCGTGTGAGGACAAATGGGAGGGGGTAGAAAGGGGTGGCGGGGATGAATTATTGAAGTAACTTGGCACGTAGGGTCGATTCATAATTTAGTACGATTGATCTGGTAGGTTTATAGGTAATTTAGGTAAAATATAGTTTATGTATTCGAAGAAATATTTTTAAGATATTTTATTTTTTTACTTATTTTGACTATTTTATGAAAAATATATTTGATATTTACGTAATCTTATGTAGAGAAGTAAAACAAATTATTACAAAAATAGAAAACACAATTAATCGGTGTTTTTACCTCATACTATTGATATCACTGTCTGATATCAACCGTAATAAAATTAGATATTTTTTCAAACCGTAACATCATATTTTTCATTGATTTTTTTGTGCTTGGGGGTAGTTTTACCCTTCATTTCAGGAACCAATCTCTAAGATCAACTGAAATAAAAACATAATAACCAAAATTCGTTAATTTTCTTAAATTATTCGTATTTACCTAATGATTTTTATAAATTAGTTGATAATTTGAGGGGAAATAAATAAATAAAAAATTTTTACCTCACACTACTGACGTCACTGTCTGATATCAACTGAAATAAAAATATAATAACTAAAAATTTGTTAATTTTCTTAAATTATATAAGTAGTTTAAATTAATTTGTGAGGAAATAAACCCCATAGTACTTGGGGGTCATTTTACCCCACACGATAGGTGCCATTGTTTGAGATTAAGTGGATTAAAAATTAAAATATACCTAATAACTAAAAATTTCTACCAATTTTTTTTATAAATTCGTTGACATTATTTTTATAAATTACCTATGGATGGTTGTACCCCACACTCATGATGTCACTGTCTGCAATTATGTAATTAGAATAAACCTTAAAAAATAAAAATACACTGATTTTGTTAAATTATTTATACAAAACTAAGAGTTTTCATTTTTTTTATATCTTTTTTTTAAATAACATTTGGATAATTTAACCCCATACTGATGCCACCACTGTCTGTGATTAATTGAAGTCAAACTTAAAAAAATAAAAAAAACGTTAGTTTGATCAGTTATTTATACAAAACTAAGAGTTTTTATAACTTTTTTTTATATCTTTTTTTTAAATAACATTTGGATAATTTAACCCCATACTGATGCCACCACTGCCTGTGATTAATTGAAGTCAAACATAAAAAAAAATAAAAAACGTTAATTTTGATCAATTATTTACACAAAACTAAGAGTTTTTATAACTTTTTTTTATATCTTTTAAAAAAATAACATTTGGATAATTTAACCCCATACTGATACCACCACTGTCAGTGATTAATTGAAGTCAAACATAAAAAAAATAAAAAAACGTTAATTTTGATCAAATTATTTATACAAAACTAAGAATTTTCATAACTTTTTTTATATCTTTTTTTAAAATAACATTTGGATAATTTAACCCCATACTGATGCCACCACTGTCTGTGATTAATTGATGTCAAACTTAAAAAAATAAAAATACATTAATTTTGTTAATTTATCTGTACAAAACTAACAGTTTTTATATATTTTTTATATCTTAAAAAATAAAACCTGTGGATAACTTTACCCCACACTGATATCACCGCTGTTGTACAAAACTAGCAGTTTTTATAAAAATTTTAAAACCTTTTTTTCAATTATCTATGGGTGGTTTTACCCCATATTGACGCCACCACTGTCTGTGATTAATTAGAACAAAATCATTAAAAAATTGAAAGTACATTAATTTTGTTCAATTATTTAAACAAAACTAACAGTTTATCTATGGGTTGTTTTTACCTCTACCCCACACATACTAACGCCACTGTTGATGTGCGTGTACGTACAGTTCGTCGTCTGTTAGAACAGTGTTAATACACGCGCCGAAATGACGACTACCCGCCAAGTATTGTTCAGTTTGTTTGAAATGCTTTACGATATCACATCATGCAACTTGACTCTCACATACACCTAGATGTTACGCATATACATATTATACTAAATACACAAGCAAGCGTTGGAATATGTCTGACATACACGCATCATAATAGTTATAATAATAACATTTTCACTTTTACTGGTGTGTTTTTTTCTCTGTAATATTAAACAAATATGTTCATTATAGTAATGAAAGTAGACGTATTTTGTTGTTTTACATAATAATTTAGTGTTTTTTTTTTGTAATGAAGTCGTTTGATCTTATAAATTAGGGTTTAGGTGCCTTTGTTATTGTGAAATTTTGACAATTACTTTTTTATGTATTTTTTTTAATCCTAACCTAAGTTTTAATCAAGTGTAATATAAAATTATATTTTTTTAAAGTAAAAGAGGTTGGGTACTTCAAGATTAATGAAATACTGAAAATTAAGATTTTTTGTCCAACTTGTTTTTAAGTAAATAAATTTTTAAGTTCAGTTGTAATATATGGTGTTAAAAGGTAGTAAAAAATGATAAAAATCAATTTAAGAAACAGTAAGATTGATTTGAAAATTAGGGATATTGTAAAGTATACATTTATGTAATTATTTAAACAAAAATTACACGTATCAACCATACTATTATTAAAAAAAACAATATAAGAAATATGAAAAATATAATATTTAAAATGTATAAATATTTGAAAACAATTACGTAACATGGCAAAATGGCAATAGCGCTAGTATTCTAAAATGTTAAGTAAAATAACAAATACATGAGTATGAGTGCAAGTGAGAAGGACACAGGTTGTAGTTTTGGCAACAAAGAACACTGCGTCCTAGTAAATCCTCAACCTTTTTAAAACTTCTTAAGAATTAAATAAAATTATTTAATTTAAAAAAAAATCAAGATTTTGTATTTCAATATGTTAAATTATAAAAGTTAAAAGGTATTAACTTAAATTTTGATAGTAAATAGAAGAAGAAGGAGAGGAGACGAAGAAAAAGAAGAATTAAAAAAAAAAAAATAAGTAAAAAATAGAATTTTTTTTGGTTTCTAAAACTTTTTTTAACTTTTTCAATCTTTATTTCGATATAATTTTCATTTTTATATATTTTATGAAGGTCTTATACTTGCAAACAGTGAAAATACCAAATAAATCGGTTCAATAGTTTTCAAATCAAATTGAAACAAACAGACAGACAGACATACAAAAATAATAAAAGTTAGATTTGAAAATATAGTGTGTAGATAAAAAAAAATATTTTTTTTTAACAATTTAAGTTAATTGATTAGCCATGAGACGAGACAAGGTGTCAAAAATCTCGTCCCGTCTCGCCTCAATGCACAATCCCATTAAAAATTAACATGCATATATAACATATATTCAAAAAATTACAAAAAAAACATTAAATATTTTTTTTGTTTTACCACGAGACAAGGTTTTCATAAGTCTCATCCCATAAAAAAAATCACGTGTATATTTTTAGAAAAAGGGGGGGGGGGGATTCATTGAAACATATTCAAAAAATCACAAAAACATGAAATATTAGTTTTATTTTGGTTTGCAAAGAGACATACTTGTCACAAGTCTCGTCTAAATTCACAATTTCATAAAAAAATGCACATGGTTATTTTTAGAAAGGTGGGGGGGGGTCATTGAAACATATTCAAAATTTAAAAAAAAACGTAAAAATCACGTATATATTTTTTTAAAGGGGAAAGAGGGGGGGGGGGTATCATTGAAACATATTTTTCACAGCCGTTTCGTGATAAGCAATAATCTATCTGATAGGCTGTATAAGTGACACAATGCGGCGTTGATATAAAAAACTACACACGAATGAAAAATGTGATTTACTTGATGGCACAAACATACGTACCCCTATCACCCATACAAACCACCCAACATTCCACGCGCCCTTACATATTTCATCAAAACTTCTACTTTTATGTTAATAACAATAAATCTAATATTTTTTCTGTTTGACAATATTATTATGCATACCTATATATTTTTTAAGGTTAGAAATTTTTGACAGTTGTAATGTGAATATTTTGGATTTTTATTACTTTTCTTGAAAATTGATAGGTAATTTGTGGTAATAGGGGGATATTAGAAAATTTTAGATATTTGGGAATATATATTTATTGCTGTTTAACATGATGATTTTATATTTTAGAATACTTTTTTTGACTGTCTTGAAGCCAAAAAATTTGGAATATTGAAACATTAAAAATTATTGAATAATATTCATTTTTTTTAACTATTTAATGTAACAAGGAGGGGAGAGACGTATTGAGGGGGGGGGGCAGAAAAAATATTGAGCCAAATTATATGTATGTACTGTACCAGCATGAATTACTGCAAAAGCCTGAAAAAAGCATATTTAAAATAATCGCGGATATATAGCATTTTTATTATTTAAAATTAGAAAGAATGGTGTAATAGGGAGGAGAGGGGGTATGGACGAGGGGGTATATATACTGTATCAGAAATTACTATAAGGTAGCCGCGGAAGCCTAAAAATTTAAGATAACATTTTAAAAATTATTGAATAACATTTTTACTATTTAATATTTAGAAAAAAGAGGAGGGGGATATAGAAGGGTTAAAAAAGAGAGTCAAATTATACTAAACTGTACCAGAAATTAGTATAAGGTCACCGCGGAAGCCTAAACATTTAAAATAACATAATAATACGTATAAAAAAATATTGAATAACATTTTTATTATTTAATATTTTAAAAAGGGGAGGGCGATATAGGGGTGATGTTAAAAAAAAGTCATAGAGCCAAATTATACTATACTGTATCGGAAATTACTGCAAAAAAACGCGGAAGCCTGAAAAGTTCAAAATAATATATATTTTTAAAATTATATATATGAAGTAAATTTTATATACTTCGAAGCAAAACAGATGCAGTTGAGATAATAAAGAAAGGTGTAGTTTGGGAGGAAAGGGGGTAGGTAAGGGGGAGAAGAGGGAAGAGGGTATATGATATAATAACTCATATCAAATTTAAAACATCAGCTGTGAAAAACAACACGCTATAAGAATTATTACCAAATTGTACTTAAAAATTAATAAACGAACTTAGTACTTCTGACTTCTCTAAATACAAACGCACGCTATCTTCTATTATATGTATGTTTATTATATACATGTTATTTTATACATACAAACAATTGTATATAATGTACTTGTATATTTATTATGAAAGTATATAATAACAAACTAAATATTTTCAGATACCAAAATGATCACGTTTTCTTTATAGTATATTAATTTAGGTACCTACTGGAATCAAACAAAAAATAATGATTATTATTAATTTATTATTTTACTAACGTTTTGGACCCTGTCTTACATGAGTTAATATCCACAAATCTATTATTAAATTAATAAATAAAATATTCAAACCGTTACTTTAAAATTCTTTATTCAATCGAAGATGCATGAAATATGACTGAAAAATGACATAAAAAATTGAAATTTTCAAACCGCAGGTCTATATTTTATAACGTTCTCTAAATATATTTTTAGTTTTTTCAAAATTTTGGAGAAAATTGATTTTTGTCGACGGATTTGGAATCAATGTGTAAAAATCTATATAATGACGTGTATAATAATTTGAAATTAAAAGAAGAAAAATATCATAAATACGAAATAAAACGTAAACAGGAATTCTAGAATGAAAAGAAGTGAGAAAAAAAAGTACACAGAAAAAAAACTGTATTGGATCACGAAAACCTTGTTTTGTATATAACGAAAACAACATTTTCTTAATATAAGAAAAATACTCTTAATCCAACTACGTTATTCCTTCGTTCAAGAATACTATAGTTGGTTTAAGAGATTATTGCTTATCTTAAGAAAATATTGTTTTCGTTATATACAAAATAAGGTTTACTCGAATCAAGTACCTGTGTAGAGTGGACAAATAATAAAAATTAAAAATAAAGTGAAATTAAGTAAAAACAGAAGTGATAAATTAAAAATTAATTAATAAAAGGCACCCTAAATGAAAGAAAAAATATAACTAATTTTACCAAAAATAAAACAAAATTTTTCATGTAACAAAATTTCTATCACACATACACATGCATAATATATAAATAAATAAACATCACAACATGCCCTTATATATATAACACACTCACAAACAAACATACAAGCACACAAACATACATGCTATATACATATGTATACGTTTATAAACATAACTTCTATCACAAATGCTATAAATTAATATTCTTAATAACGATAATTAAAATCGTACATAATTACAGTCGTTGTTACCTGATCCTTCAGCCCCTCCCTCTTTACCCCCCCTTTTCCCACCTCTATATCAACCAACCCTTTACCCCCCCCCCTTCTCTCCCTTATACTAACGTCACGCGCGTTCAGTTAGTTCGCGCCACTTATGTGTAGTAGAATGTAGATTAAACCCCCACTCCCCCCCCTTTCGCCCGTTCTTTAACTCTTGTACCCCTGGTTATGTAAGAGCAGTGGCGTGAAGGTAAAAATAGAAAGAGTTGATTTTTTTAAATTTTAATTTGCCCGAGAAATTTTTTTCTTAATTTTTAAAGAAATATTACTATTTGACGTAGTAATTTTGAAACGGTACAAAATATTGTAATTCTTGCTACACGGTTTACTTGGTTTGAGAAAGGATTTCTCAAACCAAGTAAAGCGTGTTTTGTATATAACGAAAACAATATTTTCTTAAGATAAGCAATAATCTCTTAAACCAACTATAGTATTTTTGAACGAAGGAATAACGTAGTTGGATTAAGAGTATGTTTCTTATATTAAGAAAATATTGTTTTCGTTATATACAAAACAAGGTTTTCTTGGTTCAATACAGTTTTTTTTGTGTAGGGTAGGTCACGTGTTTGTTACTAAAGTTATAATATCAATTAGTAATTTTTGCGTACAGGATCTAAATCTATATTATTGGTATAGTTTAATTTGTTATACCAATAAACAAATATACTATTAATATGATACATTTAATGTTATACGTCTAGTACACTGTAAAAAAAGATTTGGTTCCGAAAAATTTTGTTTTTAATTTATAGTCAGAACACATGTACCTACCTTTAATAGAATATTTTACTTTGTTAATTATTAAAAGTAAAAAAAGTTTTTATTTAATTTGAAAATTTAAATAGACAGAACAGTATATAATAGTAACATGTACTAATTTGAGCTAGTTTTTCATTATTTTGAATAAATTACACGTGAATATATTTGTTTTATAATTTTTATAGTATATTTAAAAGGGTTGAAGTTTCGAATAATTAGTTTTTTAAACAGCCAATTGTGTATTGAATTTCAATAAATAGAGTACTTTTAGTAAGTTCTCTCATTTATCGTGCGTATTAAAAACTCTATTTTTAATATCCAATTACTCAAAAACCATACGTCCAATATTTTTAATAAAAATGAGTAAAATATATGCGAGTTATCCATAAGTAACATATTAAAATTTTAGACTTTTATCTATCATTGCTCTAATGATCAAATAACCTTTATTTTTTGATACAAAATTGAATTTTTTAATCATAGCAACTGTAATTTTTATTAAAAAATCGATAACATTTTTCTCCGTTCACTTTTTCAGTTACGCCACTGTTTCTACCCCTTTCGTGCGGCTGTTTTTGTAAATAATATAAAATATCTGATCGTTATAAATAATTCTAACACTCGCATTGAAATAAGTTGACGGCTTCTGACAGATGTGTTTATTTTTAAAAAAGTAAATAAAAAGTAATATACACGTATAGAGATTGTTATAGGTGCCGTTTTTATTTTTACCTTTTACTATGAGATCTGTTTTACCGATTAAACCAAAAGTTCATAAGTCTAGATCGAGATTTGTATAATTTAATTTAAAATGAAAAACCGTATTACGTTTTTTTTTTGTTTTTTTTTTTCGGAGTACATTCACATTTTGTACCTATATTTAACACTTATGGACTCGCTACTGGGTCTAACGGACCCAGTCCTTCGTATTTTGGTTAAAATCTTTTAAAGTTTGAAGTGTGCGACATTGCCGCTTTTAGTATTTTTCAACGATAGAATAGCACGGCAGATGACGGTCATAGTCGTCAGTTTGTTCAAATTGTCATAGCTAAATTTGTTACAGAAAGCGACTGAGATGTGATTTTATCCCAAAGAAGATATTTTTTTTTTAATTGTCAAAGTTTTTTTTTTATAATGATTGATCTCCCATTGTTAATTCATATAAGTACATTATAGTAGTGTAAGAAAATATAGAAGATTTTGTTTAAAATAAGTAATTACAGAAATTTCAACAATTAGTCTAAATCTTGTCATAAAAGTATGAAAAAATTCCTTTTATTTTTGTAATGACTGTTTGATTAAGTAAAAACAATAAATATTAGTATATGATTGAATATTATCTTTCTTTATTGACTAATTATCCTTATAAGAAAATAAATGTGCACTTCTATTCAGCAGTTTTGGAATAAACATTTGATATTAAGTTGGGTCCAGCGCATCCGGTAGCGAGTATTTATGTTACAAATCAAGACGCGAGTCTCTAAGTGTTAATACTATACAGGATGACCCAATTTAAGTGCACACCTCTAATAACTTTTTATGGTGAAATGTTATCAAAAAACTTTTCAGATAAAAGTTACACGGTTTGGAGGGGGACATAGACGTATGAGGATGAAATTTTTTTTAGGTGGTGTTTTAATGGTGATATGAAGGTCAACATCATTTTTTTAAATAGGAACCTATAGTTTTTATCAAGTTGTTTTATTTTACGTGAAAAATCACGAATCTTTTATTGAAAACTTTTTTTGAAAAACTTAAACCTTTCCAAGATATCTAATAAAATAAGTCGAGATTTTGAACTTTAAATATTTTTTTACTCACAAACCATCAGGTTTAGGGAAAAAGTATAAAATACAAAAAATGTTTATTTCGGTCTAATAAAACTTAAAGAATTATTCTAATTTTTTTTAACATTTTTTTTTTTTTGCTTAAAAAACCCCCTTGCACATAGTCTATAGTGGGATTAACCATGTTGACCTTTCTATTTTCAGTTAAAAACGAGCCTATTAAAAATGACAGTTAGTCCACCCAAAGTGTTATTTTTTGCCACGTTGTGCGCTGTGATCGATTTCGTTTCCCCCCCTACCTACTTTGCACCCAGCGAATATAGCACATTGGACTCGATTTATCTGGGGATATAAATTTAATTTGTACTAAACCTAAATATTGCAGATACCTCTCCGGCGGTTTTTTTTTCGTCGTTAAACCAAGCGGTTGAATCACCAACAACGTCGTTAAATCGAGCTCTGAGTGTAAGCTTCACCTTAGAAAAAGATAAGCGATGATATTTGTCTTATGCGGTGTTTACACCGAATGAACAAAACGGAAACATCGTGTCTTTAAAATACTTCGTATTTAAAAATGTATAGGGTTTATTCCTTTTTTGTCATAAAAACACTGTGTTTCTGTTTTGTTTACTCGGTGTAAACACCGCATTATATATTTTCGAATGTATTATAAGCGATTTAGGGTAGTAGACGACTTAAGATACCGATCGTATATGTTCGTGAAAGTTTTTATAAAATCGAGATTTACGTTTATAAATATAAATAAACAAACAGTTTTAAGGTCACTGGTATACATAGTAGACGTATTATTAACACATAAGAAGCAGTAGTAGGAGATTAAGATAACACATAATGTGACCTGAACAAGGATCCTTGCGGTCCTTTGTGATGGAAGGATTAGACCTTGTAGCTTTTAAATGGACTACAACATGTTAGGTACTCTTTTTTTCTGGATCATCTTAATATGATAATTTTTTGATAACTTTTTTTCTGTCTCTTTTGTCTTATATGTATACAGTGAAACTTGGTTAAGTGGGACTTGGATAAGTGGGAAACTTATATAACTAGAATTTATATTGAGGTCCCGTTACTTTTACACCAAAATATTAGTTGAAAATTATATAAAACTAATTTTTTTATTGCCTCTCTTACTGGAACAGTTAAGATTGATTACCTTTATAACTGAGACACGAGAAAAATTTAAAAAAAATGTTAAAAAAATCTTCTGTTTGGATGAACGTGGATATTTGGGAAACTTGGTAAATGGGACACCTCTTTAAGTGGGAGTTATCCAAGTTTCACTATACCTATGTATATATTATTTTTTGGAAACTATATTAATTTGCTTATTTTGAAATTTATTTATCAATGTTATAATCTATGTAAAAAATTGTTAAAACGATCTTGAAATTTTGATTTTCAATGAGCTCAAAAAAATTAACAAAAATACGTACATTTACTATGAAAGATAACCTCAATTTTTTACAACCAAAAACGGATGTTTACTTTTTAAATTAGAAAAATTATCAAGTAACCAGAAATATTTGTTTTGTTACTATAATAAAATACACGTACACTATTTATTATCAGTATTACATACGTATAAGAAAATCCTATAGAAAGTCGCAAATATTTTCTTAATGAATTCAGTCGTTTTTAGAACAGAAAAGATTTAAAATAGGACGTTTAAATTTAGACGATAATCAATTTTAAATTAACTATTTACAAATATTTTAACGGTATAGCACCCACGCTATTTAATTTTTATTTAATCACTCGAAGTTAATAACAATAAAAATAAATATTAGTTTTCGCGGTGTGGTCTTTATTTGTGGTTTAATTATGTATTTATATTGTGCAGTAAATTGCAACACCTTCATATATAAATATGTCTACCTACGGATTCCCAGACATACAATTTTCATAAATACTGATTCTGTATGCTAATTTTGTATATAATGTGTTAATGCGACGTTTTTACTACCGTATATTAACCCGGTATAGGCAATGCTATCAGTTCATTTAGAAATTTCAACGGTCATGTTTTTTTAAATTTTTTTTTTTTAATAATTGATTTTTGTTTAATTCGATGGATATGTGCGCGATCGATTGATTACTGCTGTTTTTGTTTTGATACTGTGTAATAGTGAAAATCACATTAAGATCGGTTCAGCAGTGGTTCACTAATTTTCTCTGCATGTATAAGAAAATTATTATACTTCATATAGAAAAACTTATTATGAAAAAAATAAATAAAAAAATAATAATCAAATTTTTCTAAGTTTTTTATTAGCTTGGCACTGACTTTAAAAAACTGTACAAAAAATCGGGAAAAAATTGTAGATCTGCAGAGATCTACTCAGATCTCGATAGATCTGCATTTTGAGACAATATCATATTTTTCACTGGATCTACAAAGATATCTGAAGATCATTGTAACGTTGAAAATTAATGAGTTTTCAACGTTTTAATCTTTATCACGAAATATAACGATCTTTAGAGATCTTTGAAGATCCTTGTAGATCTTTGTAGGTCATTATAGATCTTTACAAGTCTCCACAGATCAAAAACCAGTGAAAAATATTATGTCTCAAAATGCAGATCTGTCAAGATCTGAGTAAATCTCTGCAGATCTACAATTTTTTCCCTGGAAATAAAATCGTTTTATTTTTATTTTTTTATATTTCCCTTTTGAGTGGAATATCTTCGAAATCCATAATCAAATTTTGATAAAATTTATATGGGATTATCTCATAAGTATACTCTTTCAAATAAACCAAAAATTATCTAAATCGGTGCATATTTGTTGTTGGAGTTATGCTCGAAAATACATAAAAAAATTTTAATTCGATTAAAAATAGTTGTTCGACTGTTGACTGTACCTAATTCTTACAATTTAAAAAATATTGTATAACATTCAGAGACCTCGAAAAGAATACGCTTTAATTAATTTTCATACAAACAATTTAGCGCACGCTGTATACATATATCTTACAGGATATAAATATGTGAGATACTAATCGAAAAAAAAATCAATTTGCTCGGAGCGGCCGGCGACAAAAACCCGCTCCCAATCGACGGCGTTCAAGACAGATGCTTACATATTAATCAGTGAGTATACCAGTGTCACACGGAGTCCGTTCTCTAGTTAATTAGGAACATCAACTAACACATTAAGGGTGTTCACCAGTACTGATAAAAACCTAAATGAAAAACTTTTATTAAGGAAATCAAAACGTATACTTTTACTGATCAAAATTTAAAAAAATGAAGTTCTGACTTTAATTAAAAACTTTACTTAAAGTATTAAGGGTGTTCGCAAGTGTGAATATTAATCTAAATCAAAAACTTATATTAAAAAAATCAAAATGTATTTTTAGTGATTAAAAGTTTTGACTTTAATTAAGAACCTTACCTACTCAAAGTATTAAGGGTGTTCGCAAGTACCGATATGAACCTAAATCAAAAACTTATAAAAAAAAGAAATCAAAACATACTTTTAGTGGATAAAAAAAATAAGTTCTGACATTAATTAAGGACTTTAATTAAAGAATTAAGGGTGTTAGCCAGTACCAAAATATGCTTAAACCTAAAACTCGTACTAATATCTTCAAAACGAACTTTTATCGTTTAAAATTTAGAGTTAATAAGAAAATTTAATTATCGTTTTAAGTGGTTTTCTGGCTTTCGGTGATTAAAAATGAAAAATCTTTGTTATGAAAATGTTATGCAAAAAAAATTGTAGTTAATATTTTTAAAGCATTTATACAGTTAAAAGTCCAGTTTTGTTCAATCAAAGTGTCATTTTACCCCAAATTTCAATCTGACATTTTTTTAAATATTAAAAAATGTATAAAAAAAAAATAAAAAAATAAAGTGACTATCTAATTTTCTTCCGTAATTTTTTTATACATACTTATTATTTAAAATATTGATATAACATATATTTAAAATAAAGAATATAAAGTCATAATTCATAAAATAACAATATTAACTATTATCTTTTCATAGAATCAAATTTAAATTTAAAATTTAATATATTCAGAAAAAACAACCTAAAATCACTTTCAAACAGCCTTAAGTCGTAGACCACCCGAGCTTAAGGTATTCTGATTATACATACACAATTATATACCCACACACACATTAATTATACACATACACACACACACACACACACATACACACACACATCTATACCTGTATATGTATATGTACATGTACATATTATACATATACATATGTACAAAAATATGTTTTAAAAGAAAAAAATGACAACGAAAGGTACCTAATCAACGTTGGGTGACTATTTTGGATGGATTGTTATCTCTATGATGAAACATCGATTGCGGGATCAATTATAGATGTGAGTTATGTTAGGTTCTTGGATTCTGGGTGTAAGCCGCGTGAATTTGGTTGTATTATCGGTCAAATATTTTATAACAATCATTTAATTTTTTAAAGAAATTTTACTATTTGACGTAGTACACAGAAAAAAAAACTGTATTGGACCAAGAAAACCTTGTTTTGTATATAACGAAAACAATATTTTCTTAATATAAGAAACATACTCTTAATCCAACTACGTTATTTCTTCGTTCAAGAATACTATAGTTGGTTTAAGAGATTATAGCTTATCTTAAGAAAATATTGTTTTCGTTATATACAAAACAAGGTTGAGAAAGGTGAGAAATCCTTTCTACCAGTGTAATCTTGAAATATAGTAATTCTTGCTAAGGTAGGTCACGTGTTTGTTACTAAAGTTACAATACCAATTAGTAATTGGTATAGTTTAATTTGTTATACTAATAAACAAATATACTATTAATATAATTTATACTTTACACAATCTTTGTATTTATTGTATTGTCTTTTAATTAAAATGAAATAATTTTATTAATAAATAATTCAACTTAAGAATAAATCTTGTAAATGATATTTATATACGAATATAGTAAAAATTGCATATTATATTATAAAAATTACAATGTTGATTGTAGAAGTTACTCAAATGATCAAATTGATAGTAGGCACATGCTACCTACTTAAAACTGATAATATTTTTTTACTTTTTTAATCGGCAACTGTAATTTTTATTAAAAAATCGACTCCATTTTCCGCCGTATATATTTTCTTAAAAAACATTATATACCTTTCCAACCTAACCTAATTTGTCTCTTTTTACTCCCCCCTCCCCCTCCGCTTCCCATGTATATCCATATACAAAATGCATAGTTAATAAATAAATCAAGTTAATTTTTTTTAATTTTATACAATTTCCAAAAAAGTAAATTTAGATCTTTCTATAACCTATCCCAATTCGCTCTTTATTATATTAGACCCCATTTAACACCACCCCTGAACTATTACAAACACACACACACACACACACACACACACACACAGACACATACACACTTTCCTTAAGGCGACTATAGATAAATAATGCATAAACAAGATATGACAGCAGTAGTGAAGTTAGCGGCACTAACCCATCATTGTTGCCAACTGTTAGTACTGAAGTACAGATCGATACACATACACACACACACACACACACACACACGTACATACACATACTGGCTGCCCATTGCTATTAATTACATATGTCGGGAGAGGAGTGTCGATGTCTACTTTATTTATTATTTAAACACATACATACATACAAAAGCTGTGTCATTGCTTGAATATACTATCGATATATAACCAATGGCGTGCGTTATTGTATTGTATCAGTGGATGACGGTGGTCTAACTTCAGAGGAAGCAATCGGAAAGCTTTAGTGGTTAGAGAAGATTCATTTGATTTTAATCTATTCATAGAATAAATAAAAGTCTGTCTGTATACATGATTTTCTCAGTAACTGCTGGACGGATTTTTTTCTGGTTTTCACATATGGATAGAGTGTTTCACGAGGAAGATTTTGGTATATAATTTGTTGATATTTTGTGTAAATTTTATGAAGTTAGAGAGGTATCTTCGCGTGTGATGCGATAAGTGCGAAAAGAATTTTTAATAGGTTTATTGCAGATTACATTTATATCCCCATGTGATAAGAATTCTTCAAAATGGGGTCCCTAGAACACATAAGTTTAAGAACCGCTGGGGTCGATTGCTACATTTATTGTTTTAAAAGGTTATACAATAAATAATGAAAAATGAACAACAAAAAATTTGTAAAATATCTATATAAGATAAACTATGGACGCCACTGATAATTGTGCATATAGGAGGGACATTGCCGATAGGAAATAACAAATAGGGGGTGGTCTAGTTTGATATATAGTGTATATATGTTTCTTTTACTTGAACAAAGTGTAGATAGTACCTATGTACTTATATCAGCTGGAACAGTAGATATACTTTGTCCATACATCTATTAATAATTTATTGTCCAATCCATTTGTATAATATCAGATATACCTATATAGATTATAGATATATACTTTATATCTATAGGTGATCATTTAATCATTTGACACATATACACGGAGAAGAAAGGAATCGATTTTTTTATAAAAATTACAGTAAAAAAATACTCTGCCTTGTAAATGCACGGTGCTTCCTCGTGCTAAATTCATCAAAGGTAGTTAATTATTGAACAATTTAAATAAAAACCGATAAAGTATTCAGATGAACTGCCTGTCATTGGTTAACCATTTAATTTTCATAAGATTTTAATAAAAAAATTTAATTTTACATTTTTCTTAATACGCGCCTGGTTATTATGTCGTATATTTTGAATTTTTTGACAATTTCAATCAAAATCATTATTTTTCTGCTATACGAATGTCAAAATGACATTTAAAACGTCAAAGTGACATTTAATATGTCAAAGTAAATAGCAATTTAAAAAAACAAATGACGATTTTTATAAAGCAAATTGAGATAAATCTTTGTAAGGGAATATTTTACAACAAAAGTAGGTAACCTATATTATAGAGAATTGAATGCTCTACAAAAAAGGCTCTATAAAATTTTCACGCAACATGTGTCTTTCTTGAGATATCTTCAAAAAATAAATCTTTTTGGATGTCACCCCTCCCCCTTACACACAATTTTAATTATTTTGAAATGGGACCGTCCTCAAGCCAGACCAAACCAACCAACCAAGTTTCATCAATATCGATTCAGTGTTTCATGAGTTAAGCGTGTGACAAGGATTGGGGGACAGACACACACACAGACAGACAGACACGGAACAAAAAGTGTTTGTCTTGACCTGAAACGGATAAATAAAGTAAAATTTTTGAAATCGGAGAACAAATTTTTTTTCTCGTTTTAAAACGATAACGAAGCTTCTCGTATCTTCGATATTGCAAGGAAGCAATACTATCAGTTTTAACAAACATATAATTCGTATTGTAATTTTAGTAACAAATACGTGGCCCTAGCAAAAATTACAATATTTTGTACCGTTTACGTCAAATAGTAATATTTCTTTAAAAAAATAGTGATTGTTATATATGAAATATTTTTCCACATTTTGGCCCAAGTCAACGTTTTTACCAGTGAATGTATTCAGTAGTGTATTTTATATTGATTTACTTACATAGAAACAACATAGAAAGGCATAAGTGACAGTATAAGTTAGTAAAGAGAGCGATATAACGTTCACTTCAAGACGGTCATCTAGTTTTGCATTATTTATCATTGACAGACTGTGTCGACGTGTCTTTGTATATACACGACATAAATATGTGTGTCTGTGTCGGTGTTTGTGTCGTCACAGGGCAGGACTAAATATTTTTCTATATTTAAAAGTATTTAACATTATTTTTATCGAATTTTATTAACCTTTAGAGGGCTGAGATTTCAGGGATATTTCGCCCTCAGAAAACTAGATAAAAGGTATCTTATATCATTGATTGATCATAGGCAAAGTGTCGATCAAGGAGTGAGCCAATATATTGGCTTTCCGACCCCGGTGTTAAAAATTTCAAATTTGAAAAAATATTATTTTAAATAGTACCTTTTTTATTATACCTACAAATATACGTTTTCGATGTATTTTAATCTAAAAACAAAAAATGAAGATTTTCTGGCCCTATAGAGTTTAATTATAAAATTTGTTTTTATTATAAATTTACAAGAATACCTTCGCGTTAAGCTACGAAACTTTCTTATACGAGTGCACAGTATGATACGTGTTTTTTAAATTAGGTAAAAAATATATTTCTGGCTAAATGATAACATATAGAAAAAAATGAATGGGGCATAAATTATAGAAAAATATATTCTCTATAACTTTTACTTCAAACATTTTTTTCTTATTTGGACCGTTTCAGAAAAAAAATCGAAAAATTAAAAATGTTCTTCCAAAACACTACAAACAGACAGACAGATAGACATCATGACAAAAATCGTACCTATAAGGCCTATTTCACACATATACGGTTTCATTCGTTTCGGTTCGTTTTCGGTCGCTGCCGACAAGTGTGAAACGGTGATTCAGTTTGTATTCGGTACCTAATAGAAACCGTACAAAACCGAATACTCGATGTTAGCGAGTGTTATTTTTTTTTAAGTTTTGTCGCGGATTTTCTAATAAAATGAGCGGTTTTCCAGATGTTAATGTGGATCGTCTTCATGCTCTTTAGCTTCTGGAAAATAGTGTAGAATGCTCCAAATTCCTGCTGTAAAGTGATGAGAGGATGCTCGCAATGAATTCTAGTATTCCTCCTTCGTTTTTTAATTTTTTTATAGAGAAACAACATGGTAACAACTTGCTTTCTCTCCATGATAACTACTGAGTTTACGGAAAAAAATAAAACCTAATATGAACCGTATGAGAACCGTGTATGTGTGAAAAGGTTTGATTCGTTTTTGGCTGAAACCGAAAATGAACCGAACCGAATGGAACCGCGTATGTGTGAAACAAGGCTAAGAAAGTCAAATATCAATTAATCAAAATTAAGGGTCATTATTCGTTTTGTCTTATGAACGGTTCTAAGTAAATAAAATCTGAACAAATCCTACAAGCAAATTAATAAATTTACCCCCACCCCTTTGGTATCGTCATCGCCTATCGAGGGGAAACTACAGCCGTACTAAGTTAGACATACGGGGTGCGAGGCTAGTCACGCCCCATGGGCGGAGTCACCGCCCCTCCCCCACCACCCCCTGGCCATTGGCAGATATATATATACGCAACTCACCCCTCTCCAATTTTATTTGGCTGCACTTTTGCTATTTTTACGTTATTAATATAGGTTTAATTTTATATTTGTTTTGCACAACAATGCACCAGTTTTTAGGTTAAATTTAAAATAAATATTTAACATATTTTGTTTGTCTTTTTTTTATAGGAAATGACAATGAATTTTATTATTTGCATTTTATTTTCAATAGATGTATTTATTATTTTTATATTTATTTGTTTTAATTAATACAATATTTATTTAAAACCTTTAAACAATTTAATACAAAAAAAAATCTGGAAAATATATGTGTAATTGATAATTTTATGGTATGTTAAATTTTTGTTTAACCGCGAAAGCCTAAACTTTAAAAAAAAATATGGCTTGTACCCAAAAGTAATACAGAAGTCTCATTATATTTGCAAATATATACAGGGTGTTCGCGGGAATCGAGTGATCATTGCTAACTTTGTAATTATTGCAACTAGAAGATCGGTTAAAAAGGTAAAGTATCAGTATTTTTTCCGGGATGAAAAATGGCGATGTCAAAAAAAAAAACAATTGAATGTCAAATTTCAGAGTTATATTGAAATATAACTTTTTTTTAAATGGAACATCCTGCATATTATTACTGAATTTTAATAGCTAAAAATGTTTTCTTTATAAAAGTGGTAAAATTGATAGAAAACAAGTATAAAATTAATAAAAAATATCAAAAAACAGTATGCTATGAAGATTTAATAAAATGTAAACAAATGATTAAAACATTTAAAACAATAGTTGATTATGTCATTTGCTCGCAAATTTTTAATGTTGTTGAATTTAATCGATAACGAAAAAAACAATTTATTATAATTAATTTTTTTTTTTTGTGAATAATACTCAAAAACGTTAAAAATCTGCGAAATAAGGCACAAATACCTGAAATAATTGTTTTTAATTTTTTTATGATTTGTTTGTATTTTATAAAATCTTCATAGCACACTATTTTTCGATATTTTCTATTAATTTTATACTTGTTATAACTTGTTTTCTATCAATTTTACCATCATACATGTATTACACTTTTATAAAGAGAACATCCTCAGCTATAAAATTCAATAATAATATACAGAATGTTCCTTTAAAAAAAAAGTTATATTTCAATATATCTCTGAAACTTGACATTCAACTGTTTTTTGGTACCGCCATTATTCATCCCGGAAAAAAGACTGATACTTTGCCCATTTAACCAATCTTCTCCAATCATAACAAAGTTAGCAATGATTACTCAGTTCCCACGAACACCCGTATAAAAATAAAATTCCCCATAATTAATTTATTTATTTATAATATTAATACTAAATATTTAAGATTTTTAATCTACCTGACTTTTCCCTTTGTTCCAGGAATTCCAGGTGAGTGACACCTCAGAAAGAAACAAAAGTAGGTTAAAGAAAGTAATTAAAAGTAATACATAAAATTATCAATTACTTTGAAAAGTAAGCAAGTTTCCAGGAAAATTCAGTCAGTAAGGTTTTTTTTTTATTTTAAATATATTTATTTATTTATTTATAAAAAAGGTGTAATTTTTTTTATTACAATTAATTTTGTTAACTATTTAAAGCTTTTTAAGGCTTCCACGGTGATCGATACACATATTCTACAGAAGTTTAATCGGTATAAGATTTTCATAAACGTCTTATTTTTTTGCAAATTTTATTTGGGCTAACTCTTGATATTTTTTTTATTACAAATAATTTTGTTAAATATTTAAGCCCTACATAGAAAAAAAACTGTATTGGACCAAAAAAACCTTGTTTTGTATATAACGTAAAAAATATTTTTTTAATATAAGAAACATACTCTTAATCCAACTACGTTATTCCTTCGTTCAAGAATACCATAGTTGGTTTAAGAGATTATTGCTTATCTTAAGAAAATATTGTTTTCGTTATATACAAAACAAGGTTTACTTGGTATGAGAAATCCTTTCTACCAGTGTAATCGATACACTGTTTTTAATTTCTAATTAAGGATTTTTATTCACGTCTTATAATCGATATTTATTTTTTTTTGTAAAATATATTTAGACTAACTCTTGATTTCTTTTATTATCTAATTGTAAGAAAAATCTTTAAAAAATAATACAAAATAGTATATTTTCATTAATACAGTTTTTTCATGTGTTAAATTTCCCTTCAACGTTTAATAAACTATAGTAAAAGATAGATAGGCATATCACTATCTCAAAAAAAAAACGATTTTAATGGATCCCCTATATACTCTATATAAAACCTCCCTTGTGTTTTAACGTACACCCCTAACCTCTCTAGAGGGTAGAAAATGTCGAAGTACACACACACACACACACACACACACACAAACACATAGTGCAGTATAAATACTAAACCCCATTAAAAACTCATCTTGATCCAATAATACTGTATATAGACGATTCATAACTAACTTACCGTACTTTAAAAAAAGTTATATTTTAATTATTGATATATTTGGAAGGTAATTTTTTTTTTAATTTTAACTGGTGTTTTAAAGTTAATATATTAATAACATTATTAGAAATTAGAATTTATTGCGGACTTAAAAATCACATTTGAACTGGATTTGATAACTGACCATACAAGTAATTTTTATTATATATAATCAAATTGAAGTAATATTATTTTCCAAAGCACGCTAAGACGAGACTTTTCCTGGCTTCGTAGCTTCTTAAATTTGAAATACAGTAGTAAGAGTAATAACCGGTAAAAATGGAATTATATATGGGATTCAATTTGACTTTTATTTAGAACGTATGTCGTATTAACCGATTTCATTATAACCGGTTTATACTGTATATTAGATAAGGCTCGTAATCTTCAAAATATTAAAAAAAAATTTAAATAAAAATGTTTAAATTATTTAACAGGTTTGGAAATTCCGAATCATCCTATATCACAAATAGGTTCAAACATATATGAGTTAAAATGAACAATGCACATTATCAATATGCGTGTGCGTGTAACGATAGGAGGGGGGAGTGAAATTACAGAAGGAGGGGGGGGGGGTAAAACGTTTGTTCAATATATAGGGTCCAATTAATTGTTGTTAATAATTAATTAATATCTTTTTAATTTCGAATTTAACATAATTTCAAAATTAAATTAACTTGATTATGGACCCCTATATATATGCTATATGTAATACAGATTAGGCTTTCGCGGTTATAAGGATTTATTTATTTTAATTAACAATTACTTTTTATATTTTCATATATATTTTTTGGAGAGATAGTCACCTTAGCTTATGAACAGTTTTTTTTTAAAGAATATTGACACCTATATGAATAAAAAAATGTACCTTAATCCAGCCCTCTTTTAATTATTTAATTTATTTATTTATCTGTTAACATTAATCAATTTTTTCTACATTATACAAAATAATAAGATTTTTTTACCGAGTATGTACTAAAATAATGTCCCTTAATGCGACCCTGTCTTAATTATTTTTATATTATCTCTCTCTACTATAATACACGATAAAACCAAGGGCTTAAATATTCTCTTAATTCAGTTCTGCCTCAGTTATGTATTTTTTACGAACCTTGTTTTTTTACAATATACGAAAAATTTTATTTATGAAAAAATAATAATTGTTTTTTTTTTAATTGAATTCCCTTAGACCGACCCTGTCTCAATAATTATCCAAAAAAGTCTTAAATATTTTCTTAGTTCGGTTCTGCCTCAATTATGTATTTTTTATGAACCTTGTTTTTTTACAATATACGAAATTTTTATTTATAAATTAAATATAATTGTTTTTTTTTTAATTGAATTCCCTTAGTCCGACCCTGTCTCAATTATTAACCAATTATTACACTATCTACCTATCTTTCTCTACGATTAAAATAAACCCTGTTATTTTCACCGAGCTAAATTGTCTTAGGAAATAGTCATTAATAAACTTCATAAAAATAATTGACAAGTTGTAGTAATTTTTAAATATTTTATCGTTTTACTAACTTTTGATGGTGAACTACGAAATATTAGGTAGTTTACATTTTATTTTATTTGTTAAGGCATTAAATATAATTTTAAATTAATTTCTGCTTAATTAATCATTTTGTTTGATAAACAAACGTGGTATAATACTAAATTTGGATTGGTTATAATTTTTATTCGAATGGAATACACAGAAAAAAACTGTATTGGACCAAGAAAACCTTGTTTTGTTTATATAATGAAAAAAATATATTCTTAATATAAGAAACATACTCTTAATCCAACTACGTTATTCCTTCGTTCAAGAATGCTATAGTTGGTTTAAGAGATTATTGCTTATCTTAAGAAAATATTGTTTTCGTTATATACAAAACAAGGTTTACTTGGTTTGAGAAATTCTTTCTACCATATATATATATACATGTGCCCTTGTGGAAGGGAAGGGGGATTTAAAAAAAACAGTTATTGATATAACATCAAATAAAATATATTAAATAATATAAAGAAATTGAAAACAAAAATTGTTAGCTTCAAATCGTTTTATTAATTTTTGATAAAGTTTTGTCTTGAAAAAAAGAATGGCGCGAACAGAAGGGGGGGGGGAGCAGGGGGACCTGTCAATAGTATAAATAGTTTTTTCTAGTAAAACATGTCATTCAGTAATTCAGAAAAACCTGAATGAGTAAAAAAAATGTAATTTGAAATTATTAATACATTTTTACATTTTACAAATAAAGGGCGACGAAAAAAATCATAGTAACGCCACTGAAATTTGGTGATACCATATTATTAATTATTAAATCACCACTGTTTTTATTGCGTTAAAATATTAACAAATGTTATGTAACTGTCATATTTAAATTAAAAATACAAAAAAATATTTTGATTTATTTACATTATAGCTTTTTAATAGTTCAAACAATTACAAAAATCATTTTGATATTAATTCATATATGACTTAAATTTGTCCCTGATTAATTTATAAATAAATATTACTAAGGCCTATTTCACACATATACGGTTTCTTTCGGTTCGGTTCGTTTTCGGTCGCTGCCGACAAGTGTGAAACGATGATTCAGTTTGTATTCGGTACCTAATAGAAACCGTACAGAACTGAATACTCCCTCCACATGGACAGATTTCATCAGGTTTCAATTCGTGTCCAGGGAACACAAAGCAATGAACGCGTTCACACATACTCGGTTTAGTTTCGGTTTTAACCTGATAGCAAGTGTTATTTTTTTTTTAAGTTTTGTCGCGGATTTTCTAATAAAATGAGCGGTTTTCTAGATGTTGATGTGGATCGTCTTCATGCTCTTTAGCTTCGGGAAAATAGTGTAGAATGCTCCAAATTCCTGCTGTAAAGTGATCAGAGGGTGCTCGCAATGAATTCTAGTATTCCTCCTTCATTTTTTAATTTTTTTTATAGAGAAACAACATGGCAACAACTTGCTTTCTCTCCATGATAACTACTGAGTTTACGGAAAAAAATAAAACCTAATATGAACCGTATGAGAACCGTGTATGTGTGAAAGGGTTTGATTCGTTTTCGGCTGAAACCGAAAACGAACCGAACCGAATGGAACCGCGTATGTGTGAAACAAGGCTTAGTATACTAAACAAAATAATTCTTATTATGTTAATTAGTATACATGTAAATAAAAAAGCGGCATCTTTAAAAGAAATTGGTAGCGTAAATAAAAATTAAAGATCACAAGTTTTATTTAACATTTTAAATATATAAAATAGATAAACTAACTTCAAAGTATGTTATTACTTTATATCTAACACATTATAGATAAAACAGATATTAACTGATGCTTTTTAATTCATAATAAATATTTTTAACGCCAATAAAAACTGTTTTTAATGCACCAATAAAAAATCTCTATAAATGTTTTTTTTATATGTTTCGGATAACGACTATAAAAATAAAATGAATACAGTATTTGTATAGATAATGTAATTATTATTTATTTGTATTAAGAGTTTTGTGGATATTGCCTGCCCTGATTGCCCCAGGGCACATCTATAACATGTTGGGTTATAGCAGATATTATATTCTTAATTAATTCCATATGAAGAAAAAAATACATTGGAAAATTATATAGGTACTATAATAAAAAAATTCGGATTGGTTTATTGCAAAATTATTAAATATAAATAAAATTGATCATAGAAGAGAGGGGAGAGGGGGGGGGGGTAGATATATTTTATAGTTAGACACGAAAATATAGTAATTATTTGAAAAAAAATTTTTTTTTTTTAATTTTCAAATTTGATTTCTTAATTTTACTGTTCTTATATTCTTTTTGAGGGGGAGGGGGTCGTATTTGTATGTATTTGCAAATGAATGATATCATATATTTGTTTATAGGATTGTTTTTTAATATATTTTTAATTTTTCTACCCAAGAAAAATTAAAAAATTTTATTTAGAAATTTTAGAGTATATATCATAGGTTTTATTATCAGGCTTACTCACTTATTTAAGCGACTTACTTAACCAGTGGCGTACTCTGGTGTAACACCCCCCCCCCCCCTTCCGAATTTGTCGATATACATTGTTATATTTAACAACTGTGATACATAAAAAATACAAATTACATATGTATAATTAAAAAATATATTTCCTCCCACTCTCCCGATTATTTTTCTGGGTGCACCACTGTACTTAACTTCTCCTCTTTTATTTTCTGTATAACTGAAATTTCATCTCAATTTTGAATAATACAAATAACACCCTCATGAACTTCTTTCTCGTAGAATTTTTATAAAAAAAAAAAAAAAAACATTTTGTCGATTCGAATTAAATTTTAATACTTTTTTAAACGCAACATTTTGAGGATACCTGGTACCTTATTGGACAATTAGCTGACCAAGTAGTATGCTATGGACACACACACACACACACACACACACATACACACACACACCTTATATTGGTTATTAATGTAAGTGGAAAGTGGTGTCACCTATTATCTAAATGACGTACTAGATCTCGCACAGCTCCCGGTCGGTAATGCAGATAAAGAGCCACCGCCGCCTTTGATGGGTCTATCAATTATTTACCGATCGCGGAGGTCCGGGCGTCCGCGTGTGAAATAATCTGTATACAAAATATCCTAGCGCATTTTTTTGGTGGTCTAATTATCACTTCTTTGGAATGTGTCGGGTATACTCAGAAACCCAGACCAACGTGGTCTTAAATGTAATTCGAAAGTCATTTACTTACCCTGAACATTTTTGATATTAAAATCAGTGGCGTAGATAGCTTTTTGCGATTGGGGGGGGGGGATGACTTAGTATTAAATCATATAGTTACATTTTATAGTACAAAAATTGGTTGTATTCTTAATATTGTTATATGTAGGTATTATTATTGAAAAAATGCTTGTGTTATATAATCATCTTATAATTTTCGCAGACTCATAGGGGGGGGGGGGGGATTGATCCCTTAAATCCTCCCCTAATCGCGTCACTGATTAAAACTGCAAAATTGTGAAAACTAGATAAAAATCTGTTCGGTAGAAAAATTATTTATACATAAATAGATTCTCCATTTTATGTTTAATGCTACTGCTCAGCCACTTGAAGGATTAGCGTGATGATATAATAAATAAATAAACTAATTTTAGGCTCTTAGGCTTGCAACGGTCAAAGTCTCATTCAAATCGGTACAGTAAGATAGACAAAAAATACAAAAAAACTATCAAAAATGATTGTACTATACCGTAAGTACTGTAAAGTGCGGGGCTGGCTTTGCGGGGAATGGTACGGGTTAGTGCCTGTGCATAAGAATAGAGTGAAGATCTCTTTCTTTTTTCACACATTTTTTAATTAAAAAAGCGGTTCCAAATCATTCTGAAAATTAACAGATATCTTTGTAAATGAATAAGGAATGTATCCCCTTTCAAATTTTCATAAAATTCTCTCTGTCAGATCACTTTGAAAAGGTCTCGAAATTATACAGTTCTCATATAAGAATGCAGGTTAATTTGTTTATTTAATATCTCTTAAACTTTAAACTATTTTCCTAATGAGTTTTTTTAAATTCAAATGTCTATATTTCATCAAAATCTATTTTATTTTGTATGGTAACAATCTCTTAATTTAATGTTATTAATTAAGTCCTTGATGGATTAGCATGATTTTACTTAGACTTATAGGGTTTCCAACGATAAAAATTCCATCCAAATCGGTACAGTAATATATATATAATATTTTATCTAATAAAACTTGCATCGACGAGTCACCACTGTCTTTTTGCATTCATATTTCACAAAACGTCAATAACAAATTAGCAAAAATTTCTAATTAAAACTATAATTTGATAAATGGTTACCGAACATAGCTCTGGGGCAACAATTCACCCCCTAACCTTGATTGCGGTACTATTTGGGGACAGTTTAATCCCCCCCAAATATAGGGGTGATGTTTTGGAAATCATCATCAATAGGGATGGTTTTTTATTTTTTTGAAAACTAACCCCTCTAATTAACTATCGGCATATTGTTATCGTTTTATCTTATCTATGACCCAAAACAATATTTATTGTCATAACATTTAGTTGATTTGTGTTCCAACTGCCGATATTCAATTATAACAATAACATACAAACACAAATATGGGCGGTAGTGCATTATACAGGGCCGTATTAGGACTCATTTTCATTAAAAACTATTTCACATTATGAACAATATTGAATGTTATAAAGATCTGTATTAATTTGAATTGCCATAAGAATTACTATAGAGAAATTACGGTTTTTTATTTTAAGTTCAGCTCTGACCAGTATTAATAAATCATTTAGGAAAAAATACAGTGATAAATTAGATTAATTTTTTTATGTCATGACATACCTACATAATTTTTCAATTTAATTTTTTTATATAATATTTAAAAAAATCTGAACATTTTGTGTATATTTCTTGATATGATAAAACTCAATATATAACAAAAATTCCTGAAAAATACGGAGAAAAAAATATACCACGACATAGATATTTGTTTAAGCTTTCTAATTTTATAATAATTCTGCAATTTTCATTTGAAAATATTGAATGTAAGCCTTAAAACATAAAAACTAGTTCTATCCTTTGTAGCTTCATCTCTGTTTAGTTTCAAGAATATCCCATTTTTCATTCGATCGTCAATTGTCACTGATTTACTTGTATCTGTCATTTCCCTTCAGGGCTAGACTTGTGGAAATAATTTTTGTTTTCTACGGTAGCGACATCTCGTGGAATTTAGTTTCGGAAAAATCGGCATGAACAGCCTTAAAATAAAACTGTGATACTACACAGAAAAAAAATGTATTAGACCAAGAAAATTTCATTTCAATTAAAATACAATACAATAAGTATTGTGTAAAGTATTAATTATATTAATAGTATATTTGTTTATTGGTATAACAAATTAAACTATATGAATAAAATAGATTTAGATCCTGCACGCAATAATTACTAATTAATATTGTAACTTTAGTAATAAACACGTGGCCTAGCCATAGCAAGAATTACAATATTTTGAACAGTTTTAAGATTACTTTTTTGAAGAAAATTTAACATAATTTAATTTTTTTTTTGAGTTATAGCATCAGATAGACAGACAGACAGACACCATGGTGAAAATAGATCCTGCATTGATATTGTAACTTAAGTAACAAACATGTGTCCTATAACAGTAGCGTAGATAGCTTTTTGCGATGGAGGGGGGGATTTAGACGAAATACCTTTTTTAATTTTTTTTTAGATATTACCAATTTTGAAGACTTTTTGTTAGTCATTGCCAATTTTGAAGACCTTTTTTATGGGGGGGGGGATTCATCCCCTTAATCCCCCTCTATCTACGCCACTGTCCTATAAAGAATTACAATATTTTGTACAGTTTTAATCAATACGTCAAATAGTAATATTTCTTTAAAAATCGAGTAATTTTTATTAAATATTTTTCTCCGTATATACAAATATTTTTAGTATAAGTAATACCTACACGATGCGCCGGATCTGTCTAACAAATTCGATGCAATAAATAAACAAGGCAGCCACCACACTGACAACAACAACACTATACAACATATATTGCTACATATACATACATAGAGATTCAATTGTTTCCGTGCGCGTAAATTCGGTGCATGTAAATCAATTTGTTAGAGACCGCACGCCCCCGCCACCTAACGCGCCCTGTGGCATCGAACGAACACACACACACACACAAATGTTGGGGGGTAATTGTTGTTGACAATAGACGCGATCGGTATGAACGGTGTTACTGATTTACCGACACTGTCGATTGTTTGGAAAAAAATAGTGTTTTTTTGATAATCGAACTATAGGTGTGAATGAAACTAGCACCAATCTTGACCGCTTTAAGAGCAAGGGAAGGGGGGGGGGGGTGCTTCTTTTGTAATTTTGACTAATAAAACAAGTAAGTCTTTATTAAATCAATTTGATTTCTAAAATCCGTTTTTTGCCTTTTAAATTATAACCAATTATTTTGTTTATACTTTTTCTCCAGTAATGGGCAAAGTAAAATCAGTGCTGCACACTTGCTAGTGATAAGTACTACAACACAAAACTTATAAAATAAAGAATGATATAATTAGAAACAATGTAAAACAGATTCTATGATAATATAATACTTAATAAATAAATTATACTAATAATTAGTTTAAATGTCGACCATTTTGACACCCATCATCAAATTAAGTTGTTTTACAGTTAAATGTCTATAGATTAATATTTAGTAATGACAGTAGGGGCTAGCAAAAATTGCTAACTTGCAAGCAATTTTGTGATAGTATCTATAGATTTGCTATGGAATTTAAATCAGTGATACTTCAACGTATTGTAACTCAGTACAAAATAATTATCATAATATCACCACTGTTTTAATACCGTTGTTGGTGTTTACATACAACGTGTGTACGAAACTTGTCAAAGTCTTCATGAAAATCCAAGAGAACTGTCATATAAGTTTGATATCTCAGTTTAGAGTGCAAATTTGCTAGCTCCTTTAGAATACCGTTTACTAAACAAATGAAATCAATTAATAGGGATCGAGTGTTCTGGCGTTTTAAGTAGGGCCGGATTTAGAAATTTACCGCCCGTAGGCAGTTGCGAAAGTGCCGCCCTTTTTGATTGAATAAAAATAAAAAAGTGATGTTTTTGACCAATAGAAATCTGAAGACCCTTTTTTTAGATCTTCAAGTATAAATTTTATCATTCTTTTTTTTACGCTATAATTTGCCGCCCCTAAAATTTTGTCGTTATAGGCACGTGCCTACATTGCCTGCATGGTAAATCCGGGCCTGGTTTTAAGTAAATAACTACGTCATACCAGTGACAGTTCTGCTAGACGCATTTGCGATCACGTGACAAATAGGTAAAATATTACATTTTAAAATTAGGTATATTATTAAAATACTGACTTATTTCACGAAAAAAAACATTTGATTGTAAATGAGTCATCCTGATGCAAAACCTACTATCCACATAATTTAAAGATTTTGAGGTTTTTGTATCTTTAGGCGCTACTCGTCTCAGGCTACAAGTATTATAATAAATTGTGCTGCAAACCCGACAAAAATCTCTTAAAATTAAATTTGAAAAATTAAGTCGGTTGCAGAAATTGCTATATTTTTGGTGAACTAACATAAAAATTATTTTAATAAAAGTAATAAATTTTGTATCGAATTGAGACAAGAAAAAAACATGACAGGTTTTGCATCTAGACTCATGAAAAAGGCATAAGGATATTTTACCTAGAAGCTGCAGTTTATGTAATTTTGCTAGAAATCTGTTCAAACACACATAGCAGGTTTTGCATCTGGACTACTCAAATTATAGTAACATAAACTACACTATTTAGAACATTATTAATAGTGTCAAATACCGTATTGATTGACATATAAATATGTCTATAATAGCTTCTTACGAAAATCTTATTAAAAATTCACTACTACATAATTATAAATAAATATCTGTCGATATAAATATAGCAAAAAAATATTACACCGATCATAGTAACACCTATAAATGTGGTGTAACTTTTTTTTAAGTAACAACTAGTACTTAAGTCAGATATAAAGCCTATCATTATATAATAATAATAATAATAATAATAATAATACTTTATTTAAGCAATTGTACATAGTACATTAAATGTGTCAAATAGAGAAAAGGAAAAATATATATATATAAAATAAAAATAAGACAATATTCTGTAATTATATGTAATTTGGCTTTCTTGTATGTACTTTATTGAATAAATTCCGTTATATTGTAGTGTGGATTTTCCTGTAAAAATTCTTTTATTTTTATTTTGAATATTTTAACTGGCAACATTTTGATTTCATCTGGTATTTTATTATATATTTTGATACAATTATTTACAACACCATTGTAAATATAAGATTTTTTTGTTTGCTCTTGGATCATGTTATGTTTGAACCTAGTGTCGTAGGAATGATCTAGGAAATAATTTTCAAATAAATTTAAATTGCATTTAACAAATTTTGCACACTCCGTAATATATACATCAGTAACTGTTAGTATTTTAAATTTTTTGAATAAAGGTCGACAGTGATCCCTACTACCCGAATTATTAATAATTCTTAAGCACCTTTTTTGTGTCTTTAAAATATTTTCAGTTTTGCAAGAATGTCCCCAAAACAATATTCCGTATTTAATATTTGAATAGATATAAGCATAATAAACCTGCATTAGGGCATTTGTTGATACTGTACCTTGTAACGCTCTTAATAAAAATGTATATTTGTTAATTTTTTTATTAATATATTCGCAGTGTTGGTTTCCATTTAGGTTTTTATCTATTATAATTCCTAGGAATTTTACTTCGTTTATTAACTTGATAATACCAAAGTCCGGTAGATTGAGATATTGTAGGGAGTTATTTTTAAAATGTAGTGCTTTAGTCTTATCTACGTTTAATTTTAAGGAATTTTTGTTGAACCATAACTGGATATTTTTTATGGACTTATTTATAGTATTTATTAGTATTTTGTTATTTGAATTATGATAAAACACTGATGTATCATCTGCGTATAATATTACATTTTCCGTGACATTTTTTGGTAGATCGTTGATGTAAATTAAGAAAAGCAGTGGTCCCAGAATTGAACCTTGAGGAACTCCTCTGACTGAAGTTTTAAATGTAGAATAGTTAGTGTCGTCATTATATTTTATTTTTACGCATTGTTCTCTATCTGTCAGATATGAATGTAATAAATTTAAGGCAATTCCTCTGACGCCATAGTGACTTAATTTATATAGTAGTAGTTCTTTATCAATACAGTCAAACGCCTTACTTAAATCTAGGAACATAGCTATTGTTGACTCGTTTTTATTTAAAGCTGTTAATATTTCGAAAAGTGATTTAAAAACTGCTTGATCCGTGGACCTATCTTTAATAAAACCATGTTGTTGGGTTGACAATATATTAAAATTTTGAAAAAATATACGTTCATATGTGGCTTAAACAGGAGGAAATTAATAATACAGTTTCTATACTTATGCATATTAATGTAGACATACATACATAATACATATATACGAAACAGTGGCGTAGATAGCTTTTTGCAATGGGGGGAGAGATATCACTTAATATTTACTCTCAATTTCATTATAAAAATCATCTGATATGTGCTGCAAAGTATAAAAATTGGTAATATCCTTTATTTAGATTTATTCATTATTAAAAAAAAGAAGCTATTATAGGGGGGATTGATCCCCTTGATCCCCCGTATGTACGCCACTGATACGAATATATACATATATAAATATTACATGTATAAATAAGCTATATAGATAATTATAGTGACTGACAATGTGAGAAAAATATCAATTAAAAAGAAAAAAACATTTAGAATTATAATTTTATTACTTTCTTTTTTGGAATGTAATCAAATCTTTTTGAATTCAATTTTGTATTTTTGTATGTTTAGAAAAAAAGGGTCGATCAATTGCGGTCAGATTTTGATTGTACTGACTTCAAAATGTATGTATGTCTGTCTGTCTGTTTGTTACCTCTTCACGTCTAAACCGTTGAACCGATATTTATGAAATTTGTCAGGGAGATAGCTTGCATTCTGAGGAAGGACATAGGCTATTTTTGTATCATGGAAAATTTATTAAATAAAAAAATTGACTATCATAACAGAAATATGTATTACTTAACTTTCTTCTTCTTCTCCACCTAAATTCCACGTGAACCATATACATCTTATTATAAATATATTTCAACAAAGACTTCATTTGAAAATTTGCACAATTTTTGTCAAAATATCGTATTTTTTTAAATTAAAAAAAAAACATTTTGGTGGAAATTTGACCAACTATACAAATATATATTTTTTTATTAAGTTCAACGTATCTTAAAATTTCATCTAAACTATTTATTTTTGTATACCGATTCTTATTAACTTTCTCCACCAGTGTAAAGATGGCCGAAACGTCGGTTAACATATTTGTGATAGGATATTTTAATTCGCATATATACATTTTATCTAGACCTTTCATCGTAATTCATTTAATTATGAACGCATAGACAAACAAAAAATGTCTAATCAACAGCACGCTAGACACCTGCTTTGTATTTGTTGTAACTTACACCTTTATCATCTTCGTACCAGTGGCTCTAAAACAATGTACCAATAGAAACAATTAATACAGTGGTGCCTCGCATAACGAACGCTGCGCACAACGAACTTTCTGTTCGTTCATTGCGTGACTCGCACAACGAACTTCGCTTCACACAACGAACTGCATCGCGTTTAATTTTGCCGCCCAAACGCTCCTACATATCACGAAGTTGCCCGAACTTCCAAGATCGCACGCAGTCGATGCTCAAACTTGCATGAACATGCATCAACGCACGCCTGTCGTTCTTTTCTGTGCTTAACTCACACACCTTTTGTTTTAATAAATGTAATTTTGTGTGTCTAATATATTATGAGTTCTAAAAAAAGCAGGAAGGTGATTTCTGTTGTAATGAAACAAGAAATAATTAGAAAGAGGATTTGACCCTGCAAGCCTCGGTAGACTATCCTAAATGTGATTCTGACTAAAAAAATAAAAAACGTGTGTACAATCTTTTTTATGTTACAGTACCATATTTTATGCTACAGAACGAATTAAAATTTTTAACATGTATTGTTATGGGAAAACGCGTTTCATATAACGAACTTTTCGCTTAACAAACTTGCTCCCGGAACGAATTAAGTTCGTTATGCGAGGCACCACTGTAGAATGTAATTAGTTTTAAATTGCCATTACTACAATCTAAGATTAAGTAGGTAATAGATATGATGACTAATTAAAATAAACTATTCTATGATGATCTTACGTGTCTCCTATTTTTAAAAAAATACTTATTTCTGCAGAAAATAAAGGTTTAATCGCAAAAATTGACTCTATTAAAACTAATTTGGAATTTGATGCCAAAACGCTCGCAGGTGACATTTCAGAGTTGTGACGTCACACTTCTTGTCAACAACAATCAAACATTCAGAGTTAGACAATAATTTAATTATTTTGTGTGTTAAAATAGAATTCTAAAGTAAATAAGTTCTTAAATAAGGTATGTACCTAATAATCTTGTAAGAGGAATTGATATTTGTCTAAAATAAAAGTCAATCACTTTTGACTTTTACTGATGCGTGACGTCATTCGCTCTGATTGGCGTTCCATTTAACATGGCATTATTTTAACAACAATTATATTAATCTCGCTTTTAATATAAAAATAAAAACAGTTTTTAGAATCTTTTTAACCTATTTCATTATTTAAAATCATAATTTCAATGATACTTTGTTACTGGCATCGTGTCTATTAAGGTAGTTGACACTTTAGGGTGCGGGGCTGACGATGCGGGGAATGGTGTGGGTGAGTGCCTGTAAATAAGCATAGAGTGAAAAGAAGGTGTGTTACTCTCTGGATCATGTGAAATTATCTTTTTTTTTAATTAAAAAACGTGGTTTCTAATCATTCTGAAAATGTACAGATATCTTTCTAAATGAATAAAAAAATGTCTGCTCAAATTTTCATTAAATTATCTCTGCCACATCACTTTGAAATGACCTCGAAATTATACAGTTCACATAAGAATGCATGTTAATTTGTTTATTAAATAACTTTTCGTTACCACTGTTTCAACAGGCCAATCCAATTTAAGAATCCCAACCCCAAATCTACTTCATAGATATAATAGTCCCGTCTCTAACACCTGAGGTCTATGTATCCATAGATAGGAGGTGTATAGTAGTAATAACACAAATTATATAACTGCTAAAACAAACATATAATTATGTTGATTTAACGCCCGCCGGTTATGTAATCATGCAACCAGCGCAGTTGGCTGTGGATTGTAACAGCGCCACCGTGGCCATGTGGCCGGCCGTAGAACCACATTGCAATATAACTATGTATATTATACATAGTTAATATTGGGTTATATATATACGCGATCATTATCTTTAAAAGTGTTTGTTTTATTATATACACAGGGAGGGGGGGAGGGGGTGAATTAAAAAAAAGAAAGAAAAGGTTAGGATGTATATAAAGATGCTATTGCATTTTCTTAGTTCGTTTTGGCTTATGAAAACTCAATTAAATTATAAATAGATATGTAATAAAATTGGAAGTCCAACCTGTAAGCGAGAGGTAAATCGTTTAGTTTTGAAATTAGTGACCTCCGTGAATATAGCAATAAAGGAAAATTGTGTATGGTTCTAATGTGGATATTATATGTCAAATTTTATTAGTACAGTAAAAATAGTCAAAAATTTCCAAAATAACACACAAAAATTCCTTCATCAACGAAATTTGGTACAAACGTCGTAGTTTTATACATAAACTTTAAGAAACCGTTGAGCGTAGTCGACTAAGGGGCGTAGGGGTAGTTTGGTAGGGGGTGAAAGGGGTAAAAATGTGTTTTTTTCATAAATAACATCAAAAT
Organism: Sialis lutaria; assembly: GCA_949319165.1. Classification (NCBI taxonomy): domain Eukaryota; kingdom Metazoa; phylum Arthropoda; class Insecta; order Megaloptera; family Sialidae; genus Sialis; species Sialis lutaria. Next base: position 2,597,884 of record OX439232.1, read on the forward strand.
GGCTTACCTATTTTATTAAAAAATATTTCAGATGTTTTTAGCAAAAAACTATTGAGAAAACTTTTGGGCCCAAAAAATGGAATAATGCCCCATATAACTGTTTTATCGTAGTATTTCGATAGGTAGTTTTTGTGTCAAGGGTCCTGAGCCAAGTAGAAAGGAGGGGGGGGGGGGGGTAGATAATGTTTTTTTTTAAGAAAAGTTTATCTTTTTTAAAATAATTTTCATTTTTTTAATTCATCTTTAAAATGAAGCTCAAAAGTATTTTCTGCCTAAGAAAATTTTACTGTATTGATGTAAAGAAGACAAAATATAAAATTCAGTTATTTTTTAATAGTTAATTATAAATTGCAGTTTTAAAAATAAATAGGTATAACTTTAAATATAAATTTTTCTTAACAAAATAAAAATGTTAACAAAAATGCATTGTAACTTCTAAATTAGCTTAATTTTACTTATTTGTATTTCTATCTCAATAAAACAAAAAAGAATGGCATTTGTTTTTTTTTTCATTACTAGGCCTCATTTTGCAAATTTTCTCTGATACATATTTTTTTAAAATTAACATTTTTGATGTAATTTTTTGCAACAATATTTTATTCGAAAATATCAATCAAAAACATAATAATAAACAAGTCTATCATTATATAAAAAAACGATAAAAATCATGTATATTACTATAAAATAAACACTATATTATTTATAGGTCAATTACAATTTGAATTAAATTTTACGACATTTTTCGCTTCGCCTATAGCCAGCGAACAAACAACAAAAAATAGGGGGATTTAGTATACAAATTATTAAACCTAAATACCCTGTCTGACAGGTGCACCGACGTTTCTACCAAAGATTGATTACAGTCAATGTTTAAATTATTTTCATGACAGAAGTTTTGTTGTTAAAAAAATGAAAACCTACGTTAGATCATATTAATTATATAAATACTATACGATCGCAGCAATCGTTGATTTCTATCAGCTGTTATTTTTTTTTGCCTTTTGTTTTGTAATTAGTAGGTAAATGGGTAGTTCGGAAATTGATGATTAGTATTAAATACAAGGGCGTCGACACGAATAGAAATAAGGGTATTTTATTTACTATTATATACTAAATATACTTAAAATGCAAAATTAAATTTTTCAAATATTTTTTTGAATTTTTTAAATAGCTGAATCTCCGCGAAAAATGGTCGTAGAAGAGTTAAAAAAAAACTGTTCTAAAGCTTGAACGTTCTAGTTTTTGAATCATTAATTGAAAATTTTATTATCCTTCAGGATAACCTCCTTTTTTAAGAAGAAACGTCACAAAAAAATTTCAAAAAATTAAAATTATATTATACAGTGTCAAATCAAAAAAGAAAGACAAGGAGAATTGTTACTGTAATAAAAAAGGAAGAGGGGATATTTTTATTCTTCCTTGTAACAACTTTTATGTTGTTCCCCCCTACTTATAATTTATTATGCACAATAAAATCGCATTAAAATGTAAATTCAAGCCGAAGAAAAACACCATTAATATACACAAACTGTGAAATTATTTGTCGTATATCCGGTATGGTTTCAGATATTGACTCGTATTGTGGCTTCCGGTATACCGGCGGTACTAAAAATGGGAATAACATATATACATTTAACGTTTGAATGTCAAATTTAATTTCTTATTTCGATATAAATATATTTAACCGTATATAAAACATTTTAGAACCACTGTTTTACATACAGACCCATAATTATGGAGGAGACTAGGGGTATAGTTTGAATTTTAAATTTAATTTCTTATTTCGATATAAATTTATTTAACTCACATATAAAAAACATTTTAGAACCACTGTTCTACACGTAGACCCGACTATAAGGGGCGGGAAGAGGGGGGGAGGCAGGGGTATAACTATTTAACGTTTGAATTTTAAATTTGATTTCTTATATCGATATTAATACATATATTTGACTGTGTATAAAACATTTTAAAACAACTGTTTTATTTACATGTAGGCCCGGAGATAAAGGGGGATTAGGGGTATAGCTATATCAGGCCCCGAATTTTAGGGCCTTTTTTGGTACATATAATTTAATAAATAAAATTAGGCATAACTTACTTTTAGCCATGGTGACGTTAGGTACATTTAAAAAAACGGTTAAAGTAATGGGCCTCAAACTTTTTACTGCCGGGCCTGTCCACATGGTTGTAAGAAATACAAATGTAAATAAGAACGTGGAAAAGGATCATGGAAGAAAAACAGTGGGGAAGAAAAATTTCCATAGATGGCGAACAAATTGTATTTTCTTGAAAATGATTCTGTGTTGTACTAACATTTTGAATATTTAAAATAAACGTATATATAGGGCGAACAATATGCGTCGCTGCTGAATTAGTACTAATTTTCACTGTGCGTCGTTAAATTTTCGAAGTTGCGTTGTTTTGGGTTCGAGTCTTTAATTTTTTTTAATTAAAACGAGAGTAACTTAAATAATTCACTTTGCGTCGTTTCAATTTGCGTCGTGTTTTTTTGGAACGTAACCACGACGCAAAGTGAGGTATGGGTGTATTAGAAATATTTTTTAAACAATATTATTACCTATCATTTTTAACACTTTAGCTATCTATTTCTTATATTGCACCCTGTATATATTAACCAAATTTAGACACAGAATTACAAATCACCCTCTATATCAGTATATCCAAAAGTGTTAAACCAATCACAAATTTATACAAGACTAGCGCATTAGACCCGGTATTACCCGGGGATATAAATTAAATTTTTAATAAACCTATTACACAAATCGCTGACTATTTTTTGCGCGTGCAAAGATACCTCTCTAACTTCATGAAATTTACACAAAACATCCACAAATTACACACCAAAACCTTCCTCGTGAAATATTCTATCCTTAAGTGAAAACCAGAAAAAAATCAGTATAGTAGTTACAGAGAAAATCGTTTACAAATAGACAGATTGGATTTTTTAATTTTAATATAATTTCACAATTTCTAATGATCCCCTCTTACCGCTCGCTACTTAAAGACTGTAACAAATCAACTAAAATTTATAATTATTCATACACTTTAATCCAAAACTGGGTAACCCCTCCTTTAAAAAAAGTTGTAAAAATAAATTTTAGAAACCCTGTTTTTTGGCAGAGAATCGAAAATAAACTTTGTAATGTAAGCACGCAGTCGTTGCTAAAGATGCTGCAGGTGGATGGGGTTAAATGGGATGGGTGGGGGGAGGGGGGGGGCGGATGGGGTTGAGGGGGTAGATCAGTGTTCAGGGTGGATCAGTGAGAGTTTTCTTTCTTTATTAAGACCGTTGTTGTGTCGTGTGAGCGTTTTTCTTGGGAAATTTGTTTTATTTGATGGATGGCATAAGTTGTAGATTGATTTTGAATTTTCTTCGATACAAATGGTCTTGTTTGTTGTAGTTTTTGTGTTATTTATGTGGAATTTACTAGTTTTTGTTTTTGGTGTGTTATATTTATTATTTATTACTGATTGGTAACAGATGAATCGAATTGTTTCAATAAAAGTTTTAGAGGACAACAAAAAATTGAGTTTACAAAAAAACTTGCACTTAGAATTCTGAATGAATTTTAAAAAAATTGAAAATATGAAAGAGTTTATGCCCGATATCATAATTTTTGCACTCTCAAATGAGGTATTAATTTTGTGATAGTATCTATAGATTTGTTATGAAAATTAGATTAGTGTTACTTCAACACATGAAGTATTGTAACACAGTTGGTGCAGACTCTGACCGGTATAGAATAACATATATAATATTGCGTGAAACTTGTCAAAGTCTTCATGAACTTCTAAGAAAACTGTTTTATAAGTTTGATATCTAATTTTTACTAGCTAGCAAATTTGCTAGCTTCTCTATAATATCGGACATGGTTTTTTTACATATACAGTAGAAATCGGTTATAACGACATCGAAGGGGCCGGTCATACTAGATCGTAAAAGCGGATAGTCGTAATAATCGATGAAAATGCAATTATATGAGATTCAGTTGGACTTTTATTTTGAGTCGTTATAACCGATAAGTCGTATTAACCGATATCGTTATAACGGGTTTCTACTGTATATTAAATACGCCGCAAGTGACATTTACAAAAAAATTATATTAATATTTTTGATTAACATATACAAAAAATCAATTTTTAAATCTTTCATTTTATTTATATGTATGTACTATATTATATAACGTCAAGATTCTTGTCTTATGGGTATAAGAGATGGTTTTCTCGGGCAAAAGTTTTTGAAAAAGAGGAAAATCTATTGCTCCTACAGGAAAAAATATATAAAATTTTAACAAATAAAGGTGGGGTATTTAAAATATTTTTTTTTAGCAATCTAGCATTTGTTTTTAGTTAATATTTTTAAGGGTCATGTGGAGTAAATAAAAAAAAACGATCTATTATTTTTATTATCATTCATATTTACAATACTTCTCTTGCATATAAGAAAGTCAATAAAAAAAAAAAACATAAATAATGTTAGTCCAACGTGAAAAGTTAGCTAGAGCTACCTCTCACACACATGCAGTGTTTTCCCGAACCCACTTTTCTTTGTACACGGATGAGAAAAACCGGCGCATATATATCACCAGCTCCACGACGGCGGCGGATGGAGCTGGGTTTGGCCGGGGCGGAGCGCTCTGCCGGGAGATTAAATTTCCTCCCTTGTAAGGAATATATATATACATATAGGTGGATGGGTGGGTGACTGTGTGTGTGTGTCACTCATACCCCAAGTACAGGCGCTACGGTTGGCACCACTGAATGCGTTCGCGTGTGGAATTCCGAATTCCCCTACACCATTTGTAAGACAGGACCGGGTTAAGAATTCTAAAATAAAATTTTAAGGGAAATTTATTATTTATTCTTGAATTTTTTAACATACACAGAAAAAAACTTTATTGGACCAAGAAAACCTTGTTTTGTATATAACGAAAACAATATTTTCTTAATATAAGAAACATACTCTTAATCCAACTACGTTATTCTTTCGTTTAAGAATACTATAGTTGGTTTAGGAGATTATTTCTTATCTTAAGAAAATATTGTTTTCGTTATATACAAAACAAGGTTTACTTGGTTTGAGAAATCCTTTCTACCAGTGTACAATTGGTATCACTGAATGATTTCGGTGTAGAATTCGAAATTTTAGGGGTATATCTATTAGTATGGGGGTCAGGCGTTCTTGTGTGTCTTAATTATGCCTAGTCTACCATTTTTTTCCCTGTGAAAATTTTTATAATCGCGAATTTTCCGATGTTTTATTGCCAGAGAATTGTGACTGGAAAATCGGAAAATATATTTTTGTCGTTAAAACCCAATAGTTACGGGTTTTAGCTCAAATCCACCCCCTCCCATGTTTTCTATGTAACGCGCCACTGCATATATGTATAAAAACAATTGGTTAATTTTCTTGTATAGAATTTAAAAAAAATTATAACAAAAAATTAGTTTTACTAAAAATCCGCGACAAAAATTTTCGCATTAAAAAAATTGTCATCACTATGTAAGATATCATTCAGTTCAAATTACCCCCCCCCCCTTGCTTTCTGTGAAACACGTCACTGCATGCTATATTTCTTATTTAGCATTTAAAAAAATATTATTCCAAAAAATTGGTTTTACACTGAAAATCCACGATTACAAAAAATTGTCATTACTATGCTTGAAACCATCTAGCTCAAAAATCCCCCTTCCCTTTATTTTCTGTGAAACGCGCCACTGCATATATAAAAAAAATTGGTTAAATTTCTTGTATAGCATTTAAAAAAAATATTATACCAAAAAATTCAAAAAAACAAAATTCGTTAAACTGAGTACCTACGGCCCTGCATCCGTCTCCAAATTGCGTCGGGATTTTTTTGTATTTTATGTTACGCTTTTCGTGTCTGGGATATAAAAAGAACATGGTTTAATTTTTTCTGCTCAATTTTCTTAGAATTTCGAAGAAAGGAAATACAGGAGAGAAAAAAAACATACAGTTACATAAAATATATCTTCGTATTATTAATATACACATTTTTCAAATTACTGAAATTTTCCTCTTAAAATCAAATTCATTCTTGACTTCCTAATATAAACCGTGTCATTTGAAACAGTGACACACCAAAGGGGGGGGGGGTAGGGATTAAAACCCCTCTTAATTTGTACATTTTTTTAATCCATCCTGATATTATAAATGTGAAAATCTGTCTGTCTGTCTGTTTATTAAATATTGAAATTACCAAAAAGTAACTTTAATGGTATTTTTAAACATTGTACATTGCATACATACATAATGTATTACAGTTTGATCAGAGATACAATGTACCAACATTCTATGCATGTAAATATGTATTTACTGACGTAGAAAGTCTGTAATTTTACTAATCAACAATCAACATACGTAGGAGAGAGGAGAAAGCCGGGAGAGGTATTGCTTGTGCGTAGATATTGGAAACATTACACTGCGCGTCGTTCTAACCGGACAATTTATTGTTAAAATAGGTCGCTATAAGCAGTTGGTCGCTTAAACCGAAGTTGTACTATACGGATATGTTTTCATAGTACGTCTACACTGGTAGAAAGGATTTCTCAAACCAAGTAAACCTTGTTTTGTATATAACGAAAACGATATTTTCTTAAGATAAGCAATAATCTCTTAAACCAACTATAGTATTCTTGAACGAAGGAATAACGTAGTTGGATTAAGAGTATGTTTCTTATATTAAGAAAATATTGTTTTCGTTATATACAAAACAAGGTTTTCTTGGTCCAATACAGTTTTTTTTCTGTGTATATGAAACCTAATTTGAGTTAGAATTTTCGTCGCTTAAAACAGTTAGTATTCTACTGTATATGAGGCAAATGAATAAAAAAAATTCACCCCCGATTTTTCTTTGGGTGCGCCACTGATTTGAATGAATATTTTTAAATATCTAAAAAAATATTTATAACAATGTGTTCCTGGTTGCCAAAAGTCGGCTTTCAGACAATACCTTCATGTAATACATGAAATTGGGGAACGTTAGGCGAAACTGCAAAGCCATAACTCTGGGTAAAGTGGCACAGTGATGACAGGTGCTGCGGGGGGCCCCATAAATAATCAAACCCCTGGACGACAAAAGGTTGAAAATTTTACTGCCGCATTTTTGTAAAATCTCTTTTTCGGTAATTAATATTCTTTGCCGTGTTGTTGTTTTTTTGTTTTAATATATTTTTCTCTGCCTCGTTTTTAAGATTGATAAATGTTTTACATTTTTATTTTTGTAGGTTAAGGGATGACACATGTGATGCTGGAGGTAATTTGGGAAACAAAGCGGGGTTTTTTATGTGTAGGGTGAAGTAGGGAAAATACAAAATTGCTTTATTTATAATATTCTTTTTTTGTTTTGAGGTGAATTGAACTTTATATTAATAAACTACAGTAGAAACCGGTTATAACGACTCCGGTTAATACGACGCAGCGGTTTTAACGACTCAAAATAAAAATCCAACTGAACCCCATATAATAGGCATGATGACTAATTTTAAAAAAATATTCTATGATGATCTTACATTACTTATATTTTCAAAATAATACTTATTTCTGCAGAAAATAAAGATTTAATCGTAAAAATTGTCTCTTTTAAAACTAATTTTGAATTTGACGCCAAAACGCTCGTAGGTGACATTTCAGAGTTGTGACGTCACACTCCTTGTCAACAATAATCAAACATTCAGAATTAGACAATAATTTACTTATTTTGTGTGTTAAAAATGAATTCCAAAGTATATAAGTTCTTAAATAAGGTATGTACCTAATAATCTTGTAAGAAGAATTGATATTTGTCTAAAATAAAAATCAATCACTTTTGACGTTTACTGATGTGTGACGTCATTCGCTCTGATTGGTGTTCCATTTAACATGGCGGATTGCTGTATTTTGCATTTTTATTTTAACAAAAATTATATTAATCTCGCTTTTAATATAAAAATGAATACATTTTTTAGAATCTTTTGAACCTATTTATATTAAATACTAACTTATTTAACCCGATGTTACCCGAGGATATAAATTTAATCTTTAATAAACCTATTTGTTTTCACTAATCGCTAACTATTTATTCGAAGATATATCTCCAACGATTTTTCCATGAAATTTAAACAAAATACACACATCTCTCAATATAACAACCTTCAATACAACGACCGGCAAACCGCTCTATACAGCGACCGTTTTCCTAGCGTGAAATATAAATTCACCAATTGACGTTAAAGTGGACGGGCCGAAGACGTGTCGTTGTATAGAGCGGTTGAAATACAGATGCCGTCGTTATTTAGAACGGTGAGTGTACTTACAAATTATACACCTAAACTTTCTCTATCCATTAGTGAAAACCTGAAAAAATCTGTTCAGTTGTTAATGAAAAAATTATGCTCAGCAAACATACTTAGTTTTAATATTTTCTTTGACACATAAGTTTTAGATATGAATAAATTTTTAGTTTAATTCAGTCTGTGCTAGTAGTTGACCTCCACACTGAACTCAACTGTCTGAGTAGATAACTATATTATCGACAGAGCAACCGTAGTGACTGGTGACACATTTTAGATAGGTCTTTTAAAATTTTCTGTCAATTACACTGACATATTTATAAATAAGCAAGCATATATACATAAATACATACATCTATAAAATGAAGTTATAAAACAACTACTGAACCGATTTGTATGCGGTTTTCACCAAAAGTATAACATTTATCAGAGCATGTTCATATCTACGAGTATTAAAGTTATACGTCTAGCATACTATAAAAAAAGATTTGGTTTCGAAAAATTTTGTTTTAAATTTATATTCAGAACACGTGTACACCAATACCTCGCTTTGCGTCGTTTCGTTTTGCGTTTTTTTCGAAGTTGCGTCGCTGCTGAATTAGTACTAATTTTCACTGTGCGTCGTTAAATTTTCGAAGTTGCGTTGTTTTGGGTTCGAGTCTTTAATTTTTTTTTTAATTAAAACGAGAGTAACTTAAATAATTCACTTTGCGTCGTTTCAATTTGCGTCGTGTTTTTTTGGAACGTAACCACGACGCAAAGTGAGGTATGGGTGTACCTACATTTAATGGAATATTTTACTTTGTTAATTATTAAAAGTAAAAACAAAAATAATTTAATTTGAAAATTGAAATAAACAGAACGGTAGATATATAATGTACAAATTTGTACAATGTAATGGCAGAGCTAGTTTTTCATTATGAATAAATTACACGTGAATATATTTGTTTTATAATTTTTATAGTATTTAAAAGAGTTGAAGTTTCGAATAATTACTTTTTAAAACGTCTCTATATAGCCAATTGTGTATAATTTCAATAAATAGAACACTTTCGGCAAGTTCTTTCATTTATCGTGCGTTAAAAACTATATTTTTAATATCCAATTACTCAAAAACCATACGTCCAATATTTTAAATAAAAATTAGTAAAATATATGAGCTATCCATAAATAACATATTAAAATTTTAGACTTTTATCTATACATTGCTCTAATGATCGAATAAACTTAATATTTTATAAAAACATAATATTTTAAAACATAGTAGCCATTGAATTTGAAAAAAAATCTACACGGATTTAAAAAATTATGGAACGCATCTACCGCGTAAAAAGAGACAACAAGTTAAGATGACTTGGCTCCTGAGGAAGTACGAAACTCCTATAAATTTTCAGCTTGTTGAAATAATAGTTAATAAATCATTTACATGGACTGAAATATGCTTGGGTTGAAAATATTTAGTAGCGGTTTTAAAAAGCATATAATATTTGATATGTACCAACATTAGATCACAGTTACAGTGGCCCTGGTACAACTATATCTATTTGGTAGAGGTATTAATAACTGTCGATTTTATCTTTTGTATTTTAAACTCAATCAATCAAATAAAAGCGAAATAGAAAAAACAAATATTATGTTGAAAACTTGTCAGCAAATATTTATTTTGTACATGTTTTTATTTTTATTTTATTAATTTATATTTTTGAAAATTCTGTCTGTTACATTTTTACGGTTAAACTGCTAAACCGATTTTGATGAAATTTGGTAGGGAGATAGCTTGCATCTTGAAAAAGGGCATAGGCTACTTATAATAAAATCAAATAAATAGGTAACATGTCCTATTTTATCGACTATAGCAGAAATCTTCTTTACCCATGTACCTAACTGTCTTCTTTTTCTTCTTCTCCATGCGTGACCTAAATTCCACGTAAACCATATACATAATATATATCTTATTAACAAGTAATATTTATTATAAATACGGATGTAGTTTGTTTGTTATTTTTTCACGGCTAAACTGCTGAACCGATCTTGATGAAATTTTGTAGAGAGATAGCTTACATCCTAATGAAGGGCATAGGTTACTTTTTATCTCGAAAAATTGATTAGATTTAAAAAAAATACAAATTCTACTCGGACGAAATTGCGGGGTTAAAACAAAATTTCCACATATTCGTTGAAGATGGTTTACTGAAAATATGGCGGAAGATAAAGTGGTAAAAAAATATTGCAACTATGATATTTTACCCAGTGGTGCATACAGAAAAAAATCGAGGGGTGGTGTTAGTTTATTTTTGTAATTGTATGTATTTTTAATGTACAAATTAAATATTGTTTATTATTATTGACAAATTTAAAAAAGGGGGTTACTGGTCTTACCCCATCTATTTGTAGAAAATTTTGGACAAACGTAATAAAAGAAATATTGAAAATTGTTTACCCCTTATCAAATTTAGTCGTTTTCTTTCAAAATTATAAAAATTAACATAAAATATAACGATTGAAATTATTTTAATTATATAATTAAAAATTATAATTAATGCATATAAAAACTTTTTTTTCGTTTTTTAACTTAACTTTCCAATAGGAATCGGTCCGAAAATCGAAATAAAAAATTCCAACATATTTTTTGTTCTCTTCTATTTTTTAATTTTGAAAATATTGATTTGCAAAGATGTTAAGTACTTCTGGCACAACGCACTGTAATCTCAAACTGATACAGATGAGACTAGGTATAATTATGAGCAGGCTGGCGCCCTCGGGAGGGGGCCAAGAAAGGATGCACCCCCAGCATGGGGTTAATTATTTCAAAAGGGAGGTCTAATTTATTCAATGCTATGTTGGTTTTTGTAGATATAGATGACGTGCGATATCTTCTGATCCATTGTTTTAGTTCAGGAATCTTTCTGATTTTAAGTCAAATGACTTACTTTCAACTGTTTTTTATTATTATAAAAAATGATTAGTATGTTTGGGGTAGTCATTAATTTTTGTTTAGGAATTTTCGTGTGATATTTAATATGTGATAAACTGATAATCATTATTTTTGCATCGATCTTTAAATCGAGTCGAGTTTTTAATAAAAAATTGTATCAAAATTTTAACAAGTCAATTGAGTAACTTCTATAATCGCTATTGTAATTTTTATAATATGCAATTTTTACTACACTTTGCACGTAAATTAAAGGGACACCCATAGACATAGAGAAATAGACAGTGCATTCGTATAATGGTGCAACATTTGTTCTGTAATATCTGTAAGTAAAAGAGAGATGCAAGTTTTTTGGAACATATTAATACAGTATTACATATATAATATTTCCAAACAATTTATGTCTCTTTCATTTGACACGGCTCTTTTTTCGAGTCAGATGCACTGTCCATTTCTTTATGTCTATGGGGACACCTAAAAAATAATCTTTAAATACTTCTAACTCTACTTTATGATGGTCTAATTGGTTCCTCAATATCTTTTCATTTTTGCGTCCGTCTGTGTTTGTACGATTTTCTCAATAACTACTGATCGGATTTCATTACGGTTTTCACTAGTGGATAGAGTGTTTCACGAGGAAGGGTTACATGTATAAAACTTATTGAAATTTTGTATAAATTTCATGATAAATTTGATATGTATTTTTTATCACGCACTATATTTTGCTTTACCTCTTTTATCATCAAACCACTTCTTTTAATGAAATTTACGAAGGTTGCCATCTTCCCCATTGATATAAATACACTCAAATCTCTAAACAACGACCATCCAATTAACGTACGCTCCAAGAAACGACTGGCCAACCACTCCATGTAACAACCTTCCCCTATCCCTACCACAATACTAGTGTGACTACTATATTTCTGCGCGAAATTTAAATTAACCAATTAACGTGATGTGTGCCCCTCTAGCTGACGTTGTTAGGAGATTTTGAATTACCGATGCCTACGTTGTTCAGAATGACGAGTGTAATGCAAAATATATATAAAACCGAAGAAAAATAATTGATACGATTTTGCTTTGCTTAATGTATGAATAAAATATCAAAAAAATGATAATATGCGTATCTCCATCAGCAGAGAATAACTGTAACAAAATGTAAACGAAGCAGAGATATTCAACGCTTAACAATCGTATATATAAAACAAATAACTGTCTGCATTTGTACAAAAAACTGACGTCCTCCTGAAATGTACGATGTGGAGTGAGCGATACGCATAATGCATACCGTGTGTGCGAGTGAGACGCGTGTGTTGTAGGCGTGGCTACGTGGCGCCACCGTGGTGAGATTAGGTACTAACTATTTAATACGTCTGTCTACGCGCACTTGGAAGTTTCTTCAGGCTTTGACAATTGTTCTTGTCGTTTCGAATAGCGTTTGTTGGTTGAACCTGTTAATTAGATAGATCTAGTAAGCTGGGACTTTTTTTTGTATATTTTTGTTTATGACGTTTTTTTTTTCGTTTTTGTTGTTTCCGTTTTGATCACAACGTTTTTGTTTTTTTATAATCATACGAAATTTAATACGATTCATTGTTTTGAACTATTTGAATGTTGAAGTTGAAATGAAGCGATCAATTTTATAAATACCCAAGTCAATGATGCTTAAATTAAAAAAAAATCTATGATTTTCAGTAGCGCACTCAAGGAAAGGGGGGGGGGGGATTATTTATATAGAAAATGTCGTGAAAATTTGAAATTTACAAATCGCAATTCTGTATCTCATAAAGTTCTCGAGGTATGGCCTCTCAAAGTTTTAGTTTTTTCAAAATTTTGGAGAAAACTTTTGGACGTCAGATTTGATTTTTGTCGACGAATTTGGAATCAGCGTGTAAAATTCTATATAATTCTATAAAATTCTATGAAAATAGCATCCAAATTTCCGATTTTTCCGGCGAATTTTCTAAAAATAACATCCAAGTTATTCTGTCTTTTTTTAAAGACATTCAGCAATTTACTGGTTATATAAGAAAAGTACTCTTAATCCAACTGCATTATTTCTTCGTCTAAGAATACTATAGTCGGTTTAAGAATATATTTCTTATCTTAAGAAAATATTGTTTTCGTTATATACAAAACAAGGTTTACTTGGCTCAAGTAAACGTTTCTACCTGTATATATGAAACCTAATTTGAGTTTGCATTTTCCTCGCTATAAACGGTTACCCGTTATAAACGGAGTCGTTATATTCGGATTTCACTGTATATTTTAAATCTGTAGTTTATTTTTTTATTTGTTTTTTTATAAAGTTCTCCCCCGCAAAAAAAATCATGTAACGCCACTGTTTTTAGTTTTTACTCATACGCAAGAAAATACATAAACACATTTGGATACGAAAATTACACGAACATAGCCAAATCAAAAGCGCAATTTCAGCATCGCGGGCAAAGATAGGAAATAAGAAAACACACAGTCGCGCAAATATTGAAACGGATATTCTGAAAATCGGCTTTCCCGAGTATTAATGCTGACTCCTGAAATCGATCCCGTGTAATCCCGGGGAGCGAGTGTGTGTGTGTGTGTGTGTGTGTGTGTGTGTGTGTGTGTGTGTGTGTGTGTGTGTGTGTGTGTGTAAGGCAACAGAGAGACGTGTGGGCGGTTGGGTAAAAAATAGCACCCCAAATTGTGTCGGAGGTCGACAAACGACTTCGCCGTTCAGTTTCAATTGTGTCTAACAACCCTGCCCGATCAATTGTCTTTCTGTATATATAGGGGAAGATGTGTGCCCGTAACACATTTAATGCCATCGACAGTTTGGTTTAGTAAAAAGAATACTTGATTTGGACGTTAAATCCATTCCAAAAACGTGTCATTTTTATTGTTTATTTAATAACTAATTAACGAAACTGTTCTAAAAAAGACAGAAGATTGTCTTTCTGTATAAATAAGGGAAGATATGTGCCCGTAACACGTTCAATGCCATCGACAGTTTAGTTTGGTAAAACTTATTATACTTGACTTGGGCGTACAATGCGTTTCAAAAATTAATAACTAATTAATGAACTGTTCTTAAAAAGACAGAAGAACATTTATTTCATTACTTTAATTTATATTAAAAAGAGTCGTTTCTTATAAGGATTCTGTTGGTGAAAATCGCACTAAAATCGGTTCAGTAGTTTTTTAGTTATTTGATGTATATTACAAACGACACAATTTTCACAAAAATTGATTTTTGTACAATAAATTAACTCTACCTACATAAAAGGAAGTTTATTTTTTACTTCTTTTGTTAATTTTTATATTTTATCGCTAATCTCGAAAACTACTGAACCGATTTTACTGCGGTTTTCACCAGTAGATAAATAATTTTCCAGAGCAGGTTCCTGGTTAATATTATACTTTTTTAAACTATATTTATTAGTTTATTGAAATATAAAAAAAAACGTATTAACATGCATCTAAAATAATATTGATTTCCCTATGTACCGTACTTAAATACAACAATTATATAAGTCTTTGGAAACACATACAAATTGTAGTGCGAAAATTGAGATTCTACAAAAACTTTTATTGTAAATTATTAAAGACACCAGGCCTATATTGTAAATTTTTAGTTTTAAGTGCCCATTGAAACTTTCGATTTATTCATCAAGGACTATCAGAATCCAAAGTTTCAAAGAATTTGTCTGAGACCCGATCCACATAAAGATTCTGTAAGGCCCTTTGAATTACGCAAAAACTGTATTTATTATATAATTTTTCGAAATATAAAAAGTAGAACATTTTATTTGCATGCATCAAAAATAACATTGAATCCCCTATATACCGTTCTTAAATACAAAATTATGTATAATAAACGATAAAAAAAATTGCATGTATCTAAAATAATATTGATTTCCATATGTACCGTACTTAAATTTAACAAATAAATGGCAAAAATATTTTTTTTAATAAGTAAATAATTTCTAAACCAAAAAAGATCAAATAAGTAAACACCATTCAATCAAAAACGCATTAAACAAAGATCACGGTCCCTAAATAATATCAGATTGTGTTTATATAAATTAAATCACCCCTCCCCCTATGAAAAAAACACCGCTTCGAAATCTATTAACAACGGACATAACGGTTTGTCTCGTATTTCACAGAGAAAAACAATTGATGGGGACATTCTGTACAACAACTGTGTATCGTATATTTGCCCGGGATTACCCCACATTATCTACACATGTTTGTACTTTTCCCCAATCTCCCTTATAGTCGATAGATTTTTTTACCGAAAATAAAACTTTGATATTTTTTATGCGTTAAAAAATTCACTTTGATTAGAATTTTAAGATTATATAATTACAATAAAAAATCTAAGGCTGTCATATCATATAGAAAAAAATGACAGAGTACGTTTTTTTCAAGAAATTGGTAGATTTTAATGTATAGAACATGGTGATAACTTTTCCCCCCCTTCACAGGGGGTGCATAACTTTCTAGGGGCTTACAAAGCTGTCTAAAATCAGTTATTTGGGTATACCACTGGGGCTGTCAGTTTTATAAGAAAACATGTTTAATAAATCTTAAAGCTGATAAAAATACGAATAAAATAGTATTTTTAAAAATTATATATCGTAAATAGTTATTGAAATAGAGCCCACGAAAAAATCATTTAGTGACGTCGAATTTGGAGATCACGCCTAAAATGTAGAGTTACGTTCGACCGCTGTGTTTAATATGTATTTAATTGAATTTCAAAATGAAAATTTAAATTACAATAGAGATCTGTCAAAATATCTCTTTGGTACATGGAGAAATGATTTTAATATTATACTATTATTAAGTTATTAAGTAAAGTCTCTAGAACCAAAGGTGCCGTAACTTTGGGGTATAACCAATGTATTCCTCTTGCAATAAGAAAAAATGCACATGTACCAATGTTTCCTCTGAAGAAATAAAACGGAAATAAACATCAGTGTTGTAAAAAAAAGATCGTTGTCATCGTAATCCTACCAACCCCAGCAATAAGAATAAACTAGAAGAAAATAAAAACGTTTCACATCACCCCCCCCCCCCTAAACCCCGCGCCTATCAAAAAGCGTGACCTCAACAGCTAGCCCCACGTTTTGGTATGAGTTCTTCATAGAAGGTCCGTCACATAAAATATCTCCTACAAACAATGGCAAGCGACCGTTGCGGTTCTGCGTGCGCGCAAGGTGGTGGGAGGGGGTCTCGGGTTACCCCCCCCCCTCCTTCCTCACTGTAACCGTTAGAAGTCGACGCGTCGCGGTGCCAAAGTGAGCATAAGAAAACGCCAAATACGGCGCCTAGACCACACCCTTAGCTGTGTCTCTCATACATACGCGCGTAGATAGTGGTAAGATATCGACCCCTTTGTAAGACTCCGTTACCCCCCCCCCCCCTCTTTCCCAATTCAACCGACACTTTCGCCGTGGTTCGTTTGTGCAATGGAAAGTCAAAATATTTCGGAAATTTTGTTCGTTCAGGAGACATTATTTTTTAAAATAAAACAATTGAGATGATTTTTTTTTCATTTTCGAAAAATTACCTTTTTACATTTCATGAGCCCTATTATATAGAAAAATGTCGGTCAGACTGTCTGTCTGGCAAACTAATTCAATGAAAAAAATATGTTTTTTTCCTTGCCTCCCAAAAAATATGATATAACTTAATATTTTTTTGATAAAATTAAAAACGGATGCCGTTTTTTCAGTTATATATGTCCTAATTTTCGTCTGTCTGTCTGGCCAAGAAAGCATTCAAATGTTTTAAATAGTAATCAAGTGATACATTATGAATTTTGTTACATTATTTCTTTGTATATCATTTTAATCCAATATTAATTTTGGCTACACAGAAAAAAACTGTATTGGACCAAGAAAACCTTGTTTTGTATATAACGAAAACAATATTTTCTTAATATAAGAAACATACTCTTAATCCAACTACGATATTCCTTCGTTCAAGAATACTATAGTTGGTTTAAGAGATTATTGCTAATTTTAAGAAAATATTGTTTTCGTTATATACAAAACAAGGTTTACTTAGTTCAAGTAAACCTTTCTACCTGTGTATAAATTCAAAAATAGTGGCTTCTGTTGTAATATCAATTATCTTAATATTTTAACCATCAAAATTACTCGCTGTTTAGCTTTACGACATATTTATATCTAAATTAAAATTTTCTTTTAAAAATAATAACTTTTTATCGCTTACGAAAATTAGGAGAAAATCGGTTCTTTTATGTTTAATTTAATTTGAAAATTGAAATAAACAGAACGGTATATAATAGTAACATGTACTAATTCGAGCTAGTTTTCATTATTTTGAATAAATTACACGTGAATATATTTGTTTTATAATTTTTATAGTATTTAAAAAGGTTGAAGTTTTGAATAAATAGTTTCTAAAACGTCTATATATAGCCAATTGTGTAGAATTTCAATAAATACAAAACTTTCGGCAAGTTCTCTCATTTATCGTGTGTTAAAAACTCTATTTTTAATATCCAATTACTCAAAAACCATACGTCCAATATTTTAAATAAAAATTAGTAAAGTATATGAGTTATCCATAAATAACATATTAAAATTTTAGACATTACTCTAATGATCGAATAACAAAAACAACTGAATAAAAAAAAAATTCATTAGTTTACAAAAGATGTATGAGTAAATAAGTATACTTAAGCCTTATTTAAAAAACATGCTATAATTTCTTATACAGTGTTATACATATTTTAAATTGGCCCTGTGTAAATTAATTTAGTTTTAATTAATGGATTTAACTATATACAATTATCCCGTACCCTTTTGTGTAGTGTAATAATGAACTTAATAAATAATTGTACAAATTAGTAGAGAAAAGACAATTTAATCAAATTAAGCCTATTATAAAAAATCACAATTAATATTTATAATTGAACTAATTTGTATAATAATAAATATAAACACGAATGTTTGTTTTAAAAAAAATTCTCAAGGCCATAAAAATGCATTTATGGTTTTAATTTTTATTAATTTAAAACTTTTTTGTGATGCATTAATTACAATATATTTTTTTTCTTGGATGTAATATTTAACTACTGTACATAAGGATTTCAATGTTATATTAGATGCATGTAATTCTGTATGAGTATCAATTTTTTACTGATCAATTTTTTAAATGATTTAATTTAAGAATTTTTAAAAATGCTTTGTGAGAGTATAAAATCGTATACCGTCCAAATGAATAAACCTGGCACTTTATCTAACGTCACTTTTTGCCGCTGGTTAGAGTACCAACCTCATACATTTATTTTACATTCTAATTCCACTCAGCGACGTTACAGCGCTGTCTTATTTGTCAAATCACCAATAATTAAAATAAATTCTAAAAACATTCCAAAGTAATTTATTAATTATTTCTAAAAACTTCTTTCGATTAATTCGACCAATATTTTACCTGCCTTTCCGGCAACATACACACAGTACCTTTCGAATGATATAAATATCTTTCCCCCCATTTTATAATAAATACTAAAAAAAGGTACGACCATTTTCTATGTTCTCCTATAGATTTGGATCTCATTTAAAAAAAAATGTAAAAAACTTGCATGCATCCGAAAAAACTTTGATTTCCTTATGTACTGTAATTAATTTTTTTACATTTATTTACGACATTTTAAATAATATCGTTTATATATGATATTATATATAACCTATAGATTCCATCTCAAATGAAAAAAAAAACTAAACGAGTGAAAACTGTGCGTATATCAGGTATACCACCACAATAACAATGTAAAGATGCGTCCTCGCTCGTGTTCTCCATCTATCGATCGAACCGTGAACTAACTGCAGCAGTGACGGCGGCGGACATATCCCTATATCGTAATCAATTTCACAGACAACGTTTTAGTGTGGGCATCCGTGTCCCTAATGTAACTACCGCTCTCCCCCGGCATAGGGGACAGGATTCTCGTCGAAATGAACAACTGAAATCTAATAGAGAAAATACGTATTGGGGTGTCCCGCAAGTCCTTACCGATTTTATCCAACCGAAATTTAAATTCTGACTATCGAAACTGTATTCGAAATAAATGTTATAATAAAAACGGAGAAACTGTGGTTTCTTAGTCACTTAAACTTAGTCTGAAACTGTTAAGCTCCTGATGAGGACTTCTTGTGAAGTCGAAACACGTGTCGAGTGATTTTTTTATTGTGGTTAAGGTGGCTATTACACTATCAAATAAATATGTCAAAGATCTTTGATAAAGATTTGATCATATATTAAATTATAAGTAATTTCGTAGCCGAAACCGTCCACGAACACTTTTCAGTCGCCATTTTGATTTATCCATCAAAAACTTTGATAAAATATAAGAAACTGTCATTATCTATGATAAAAGAAATATTTTGAAGGTAAATATTACGTAAATATTATAAAAATTGACATATTACACTGTCATATTTCTTTGATCAAAGTTTTATCACATTTCTTTGATAGTGTGTAATAGCCGCCTAAGGTGTACTTTTTTTAGTCTAAACGAAATAATTATATTAAATATTAGCGTATTGGACTGGGTGTTACCCGGGTTAATAACTACTAAATAAAAGTTACCTAAATTAATAAAATATTCAAACCGTAATTACAGAATTCTTTATTCAATGGCTTCTATGTTTTTATATAAATAACATTTATTAGAGTGCTTTGACATCATGGAAACAAAACACAACTTAATAAAGATTTTTTTAATATTTTGATGTTAAATCTTAAATTTTCATAAAATATTAATAGGCACGAATATGCACACAAAAATTATTTAACTATTGGTGAAAACCGCATTAAAATCCGTTCAGTAATTCCCGAGTTAATAAGCCTCGTATATGCAAATGAACATCGAAACCAAAACCAAGAAAAATTTAACGGCCAAAAGCGTGTAGGGTACATAGAGTTCTGTAGCCATTCTCACTAGGATTATCTGTTTGATAATACGTATCAAAAGTTATTTTACGAGACGATTTTTATAAAATATCGAATTATTTATAAATTTTTCATAAACCATTTTCGCTATAGTGTTCGTTATAATTTTCATTGAAAGTACTAATGAAAAGCTATAACATTCTGATATATTTTTTTGCATCGATAGTTTAGAAATTGGATGGACGACTTTAGAAGCAGATATCTCGTGACTGAAGGGTCAAAATTAAAAGGTCCTAAAACATTTTTTGTTGCGTTTTATGAGACCTATCTAAAGACACCCCACTCAATGAGATAAGCGAAAATAAATTTTGAATCTATGGAAGAGGGGTCCAAAAAATATTTTTTCAAAAATTTAACCTTTTTTTGGGTCATCGATATACATATATCCATATACCAAATTTCATTGTAACAGGTATAAAAATACGAGAATGGAAGGCATGTGACATTCATACAAACAAACAGACAGACAGACAAACAAATTGGTAACTTTTGAAATTATTTTTTCAAAAATCTCAAGTTCTGAACCAGAAAAAAAAGATGACCTGAAATCCCAATATCGATTCGGAGAAGTTTCACTGTGTTTACACCGCAAATAATTGTCAGTTGTGAGAATCCTTACCCTCTATTTCCATCGACATCAGATCATCAAAGTAATGATGCCTGTTCACTGAGTATAGGTTGGTATTCGTGCCGAAAGGGGGGGGGGGGGGGGGTGAAAACGAACACTCGAGTGATTCCTTAATGTCTATATCACTCTCTCTTGCGCAACCCTCCACACCCCTATTGTTCCTGTATTAAAAACGAATGCAAAAAATTCGTTTGAGAATTTTCATTCAAAACAAATTTTTTGTAAGGATCCTAAAATATTTTCTGACAGTTGTGTTATGTTATCTATGAAATTAGAACTGATAATATACCAAACGAAAAATATTATAAATAACTTTAACTTAAAGATCAACGAACAAAATTTTACTTATTGTTAGAGAATGCTATCTTCTTTTTATTTTCAAATCTAACTAGTGCTTTCCATTGAATCACGCATACTTTGCTTGTACCTAGAAACCCCGAGCAGCTTCAAATCTTACAGAAATTGTATTAGATTTTACTCCTTTAACTTATTTATTATTTTTAGCAACAATTTTAACTTTGAATGCCTATAACTTGGAAACAAATTACCTTTAAAAAAATTAAGTACAAATTTGGAAAGCTAAAAGTATTTTCTCCAAAACTCTCCCAAAAATAGTCGTACAGCAAAACAAAAAATAGCAAATTGAAGTAAAAAGCATGATCTGTAAAACCTATTCATTAAATTTGGTGAAAAAAAATTATCACGCCTCATGGAGGCTGTCAAATTTTGAATTATTTCCACGCAACTTTTTTCTTCGTAAAAAGTATTTATTATTAACAAATCAACGAGCAAATAGATTGATATTAACAAAATCTGTTGTATAAAAATTTGAAAAAAGACCTTGATTTGAATGTTTACCAAAAAAAACCATGACCAAGCAAAGAGGTTAAAAAATATACAACAGTTAATTCAACAACAAATAACATAAACCGGATCACTTGAAACAACACATCTTTTACATGCTCACACACACACACTCACACATACACACACAGATAGATGTCGCCACATTACTTGCTGTGGGTGGCTATCTGTCGGCACACGGCGACAACTAAAGCCAGCTGACAATACTTTTACATTAACCTGAAGCTACTGTGCAGATACCGAACACAGTAGGCCATGCATTCACTCCTCACCTCATATCCATAGCCAACTTGAAAACTCCGTATGGTCGGACGTACCTTTTAAGAAAACCCAGTAGGCCAAGCAATTACTGGTACCATTCATATCAGTTGCTTGTTTGATAAAACCATTCGGTCCGGTGTAATTTTTAAGGAGAATCAAGTAGGCCAAGAAGTTGTTGGGTGTATCGGTAGTCATGGCTTGCTGGGATAGTTTAGTTGGTGGGATGGACCTTTTAAGAAGACTCACAGCCTACCGAGATGTGTATTACTCGTATTAAAGATTATTATGCTAGTTAGTGTATTTGTTTTTTAGTTCTTTTGTTTTGTGGACATATGCCGACTGTTTGGTGTTTGTAATTTGTGTTCATTGATTATCGGTTCGGTTAAATTGGTTGGGTGATTGATTTATGTATTATATTGGGCTTTATTTATTCGCGTTTTATAAGAATTATAATGTATGGGTAATGGGTATGTTCAAAGAATTTTTTGCTAAGTTTTTTTTTTGTATTTTCTTACACTTAACGTTTTTTTTTTCGAATCCGAGATTTTGATGCTAATATCCATTTTGATCTTCCATGAATCTGACTGTCTTCACGACGATGTCTGTCTATCCGTCTGTCTGTCTGTAAACGCTCTAGCTTAAAAACAACGAAACTTTTTTTTAAATAATCATACAACCAACAATTGATGTAATCCTATCAATTTTTGAATTTTTCGAATTTCTTTTAAAACTGCAAATTAAAAAAAAATGCTTTAGATTGTATGGAATACGAAAGTGTGTCTATCTGTCTGTTTGGTACCTTTTCACGGCTAAACTGCTAAACCGATTTTGATGAAATTTGGTAGGGGGACAGCTTGCATCCTGAAAAAAATACATAGGCTGCTTTGTATCGTGAAAATTGTACTCCGAAAAATGCTTCGGATGAGCGAATTTCGCGGAAGACTGAATTATTATTAGTGCAACATCTTCAAACTGGCCAGACAAGGTTACTAAGTATGTATTATACTTAAAAAAATATACGGGTCGTTTAAGGAAGAGGTTATATAAAAGATTTGGTCAATTTGAAAAATAACTAATTTCTAATATCAAAAATATGTGAACAGTAGCTCTGTCCGTTTACTACCTTTTCATGAATAAACCACTGAACCGATCTTGATGAAATTTGGCAAGGAGATAGCTTACATCCTGAGAAACAACTTTTTATCCTAAAAAGTTATTAGATAAACAAATATACTAGTTTTAAATATGTTTCCTGATTTACCGAAAATGATCTCATATTTACATAATTAATTTAAATAAAACTTTTGATGGATTTATGTGTTTTGGCTTCCGAACGAGTGATATAATAATGGTATTCGAAGATTCAATAAAAAACAGATCGCAAAATGAATAATGGCGATGGTTGAGCATTAATTACGAGTTACCAGACAAGAGCAAAGAACCGGCACAGGTATTTCTGTGAATGATATCACGATACCAACAATTAACTGTCAATAATTTTTGAATCATTCCGGTTTCTGGTTCACAAATCAGACGTATTGGTGGCCTTTGCCGCACACGCATTGCCCGTATACAGGTTGATCATAAAGTAACTGTACTTACGTGCTATTATGCAGCTAGTAAATGTCTAGATAAAAGCCTTTTTTGAATTATTCCGGTTTCTAGCTCAATATTGGTGATCTTTGCCGTACACGCATTGTTCGAATACAGATTGATCATAAAGTAACTGTACTTACGTGCTATTATGCAGCTAATAAATGTCTAGATAAAAGCCTTTTTTGAATTATTCCGGTTTCTAGCTCAATATTGGTGGTCTTTGCCGTACACGCATTGTTCGAATACAGATTGATCATAAAGTAACTGTACTTACGTGCTATTATGCAGCTAAGAATTGTCTAAATAAAGGCCTTTTTTGAAGTGTTTCGGTTTCTGGTTCAAAAATCAGACATATTGGTAGCCTTTGCCGCACACGCATTGCCCGCATAAAGAATGATCACAAAGTAACTGTACTTACGTAGTACCATGAAGTTAATAAATATCTAAATAAAAGCGTTTTTTGAATTATTTCGGTTTCTGGTTCACAAATCAGACGTATTGGTGGCCTTTGCCGCACACGCATTGCCTGCATACCTACAGGTTAATCTTAAAGTAACTGTACTTGCGTGCTAATATGTAGCTAAATTAAGTATATTTGTTTCTTGGTATAACACGTGACCTAACCAAGCAATAAATACAATATTTTGGACCGTTTCAAGATTACTACGTCAAATAATAATTTTTCTTTAAAATTGGGTGATTGTTATGAAATATTTTTCTCCGTATAATAATGTTTACTTAATAAAAACCTTAATAATCAAATTTTGTTAGAAATTGCTATAAATTCTTTAAAAAAATGAATACTCTACAACTTTATAATCATCCTGTATTCTTGTGCATATAGAGAGACACTCATATCTGCGCCTTCAAAGGCGATGGTTTTAAATTAAAGCAAAACAAATACACCTAGCCATCAATTATGCCCACCTGTGAAATCAGGTTTAAATCATTTCTAGTGTCGCGTATCTTAGGCGGCTTTGACTTTTGATGACGTATACCATCACATAACCAGGCTGACGAATACTATAAATGAGACAATATGCGAAAATTATGCTTAAGATATTCTGGGATCAGTTTTAGATCATGCCCCAGAACTGACCACTTATTTAATTAAATATACTAAATAAGAAATATTTGTTGATATTTGATTATCTATTACTGCCATTACTGAACCATAATCTATAGACACTTAAGTGGGCTCTCACACTGGAGCAATATAGCAACACAGCAATAAAGTAACTACTAATTAGCAGCTAGCAATATAGTGATATCATATTGCTTTGGTGTGAGACAATATGTCCGAGTCAATGTATATTGACAGATAGCAATAATATCGCTAGTTATAAGTTGTTAGTTGCTATATTGCTATATTGCTCCGGTGAGAGAGCCCACTAACAGCTTAATTTGATGACAATCGGCCAATGGGTGTTAAAATGGTGGGCATTTAAACTAATTATTAGTTTAATCTATTTATTAATTATTTTAATATGATAGCATCCTGCCAAATTTCATCGAGATCGGTTTAGCCGTGAAAAAATAACAAACAGACAGAAAGACAGACATTGAAACAAACAGAATGAAACAAAAATAAATATAATCCAAAAATCATTATAATTTCTAATTCTACACAGAAAAAAATAATTAGTTTATGTGTTCAAAAATGTAATCGATTCTGCTCCAATAGAGGTTGTTTGTTAATATGATAATTTTTTACCAATATGGAAATATCCACGTTTATTTTACACATAAAAAAAACTATATTGGATCAAGAAAATATTGTTTTGTATACAACGAAAACAATATTTTCTTAATATAAGAAAAGTACTCTTAATCCAACTACATTATTTCTTCGTCCAAGAACACTATAGTTTGTTTAAGAATATATTTCTTATCTTAAGAAAATATTGTTTTCGTTATATATAAAACAAGGTTTACTTGGCTCAAGTAAACCTTTCTACCTGTGTATTGATAAACGTATATTATTACTAACAATGTTCTTATCATGGTGAAAATTTTGTTTCGTATTGAAAACATTAATTTTTAATACAAAAAAATACTTAATAAATGACATAACTGAATTTACCATATCGAAAATTGCACTTTCACTAGTTGGGTGGTGTAAAAAATATTCACACTGATAAATATTTATTAATACAGCCATTAAGTTTAATCTATTTGAGAGTTTCGTTAGTTGGTGTAATAAGTTATTTATTAATTCGACAAATGAAAATTAACAAGTTAAATTTATTAAGCATTTTTCCAACTCAGTTTTTGTTTCTGTGTAATTATATCTCATTTGACCCGATCGAAGACACCCATGACACATATCTACAACAGCTACTTGATTTCATATTAGCTCTAATGTGAGTTGCGCCGTGTTAGATAAGTAATTTTTGGTGTTAGCTCGGCCGGTAGTTCGGTAGCTTTATCTAAATCTAGAAAAATAATGACCCTGTAATAAAAAAAATGTGTACATGTGGGCGATCGGGCATATGCCCACAGATGTAGAGATTATTGTCTGATTGGTGTTTTTACTCAAATACCGCGGATTCTTCTCACTTACTTACCTACCTGACTTAAGTCACTGTTTGTTTTTTTTGTGTTGAAATTTTGATAAAGAGATATATACAGATATATTTGAACAGCCAAATTCTTTTAAATGTATTTGTGACATGTATAAGGCTTCCGTGGTGGTCGTCAGAATGTTTTTTTATTTATTCTAATACGAATTTACTATTTTAATACGAAAAATTTTAAACTAACGATAAAGAAATTTTGTAAGTTAATAATATCAAAAAGTGATGCACCGATTTGTATAAAATTTTCACTGTACGGTCCAAAATATTGTAATTTTTGCGTGCAAGATTGAAATCTATATTATTGGTATAGTTTAATTTGTTATACCAATAAACAAATATACTATTAATATCATTAATTTCACAGAATTGTATTATCTTTTAATTGAAATGAAATAATTTGTATAGAACTTTATTAACAAATAATTCAACTTAAGAGGCCATACCAGTGTGAAGTTTTCAAAAAATCAATTAATTTTTTTGCCTTTTTGGAGAGTTTATAGTTTCAAGAATATTCTGTGAAAATTTCAAAGCCGTATCTCTAATACTCTCCAAACAGCAGCCTTCTAAAGAGCGACCGCTCGTAGATATGAAATGCCCAGGAGCTGACGTTAAGGGGTCATACCAGTGTGAGATTTTCAAAAAATCAATTTTTTTTGCTTTTTTGGAGAGTTTATAGTTTCAAGAATATTCTGTGAAAATTTCGAGGTCGTATCTCTAATACTCTCTAAACAGCAGCCTTCTAAAGAGCGAGCGCTCGCAGATATGAAATGCCCAAGAGCTGACGTTAAATGCGTTTTTTCTCGAAATGAGATTTTTCAAATTTTCTGACATTGTAACTCAAAGAGCAACTATCCGATTTACTTGAAATTTGAACTGAGTACTCTTGAATATATTTACTCTACGATGAACTAGGATATTTTTGATTGGATGAAAATTGTCGATTTGGCATTAAAAATACGACCATTTTATAGGCAATAAAACAAAATTTTTTTTCATAACTACGCCATTTTGTTAGATTTTGATATTTTTCGAAAATAATACTTTCTAGTTTAACGACATTATTTCATTTTTCAATTTCAACTACTCCATCGTCCGAAATCATGGCCGCAGTGTAGGAGATTTTTTTTTTGGCGCCTCTGAAGACAGCGTATAAGTCGCTTAGATATCGATATTTTTACGTGAAAAAATTATAGAATACACCTCTAATATAGCTAAATATATTCTCAATTTTCCAAAATATTTCATTAAGTATTTTTCTTCCAAAAAATTTTCGAAAATCACCCAAATTTCCAGCGTTCACACTGGTATAGTCCCTTAAGAATAATTAGTTGAATAAATCAACATGTAAATGATATTTGTTTACGAATATAGTAAAAATAGCGTATTATAAAAATTACAATGAAGATTGTAGAATTTACTCAAACTGATATTATTATTTTTTGATACAAAATTATAATTTTTATTAAAAAATCAACTCAATTTTTTCTCCGTTAGTTAATCAAAAATGACATATCATTAACATAAGAAATAATTAAAATGTATGTTTAGTTTTAAGTAAAGTTTAAATTAAAGATAACATTAATTTATTTTTATTTACGAAAGATATACCTACTAAGTTCATTTCAAATTCTATGTATGTTCTTTTAATGTAATAGACCCTACAAATAGAGAAAGTTTATCACGTTTTAATTAATTTTATATATGACTTAAGTACATTATGATAAACGTGCCTTAACTTAAGATTTTACTTAATTATATATATTATTTTTTAAAGACCACCCAAATGTTTAGAATTTTATAATAGTTAAGATTTATTTAATTTTTTTTTACTTTACTTAAGTCGGTTCTTGAATTTTTTTGGAAATTTTGGAAATTTTATTATTACTTTTTATATTAATTACTTTCTTTTTTCTATGTTGAAATTACTGAATGATGAAAATAATGTTATTTTCTATTGTTACAGACGATTCTTAATTCAATGCACAAATACCAGCCCAGGTTTCATCTGGTCAGGGCGAATGATATCCTGAAGCTTCCTTATTCTACATTCAGGACGTATGTCTTCAAGGAAACTGAATTTATAGCTGTTACTGCCTACCAAAATGAAAAGGTAAGTTTTTTTTTATATCTAACATATTCTTCAAAAAAATTTTTGGTAAAATTCAAATCACTGTAACTTTGGTAAAAATGTTTGTAGTTGAATAAATAAAAAATGTTTTTAAAGACTGAAATATATACTTTTCAGTAGTTTTTGAAATTTTAATTTTCATTGTTTTTTCGTATAGTTATGGGATTTTAAAACAAAACAAAAAAATTAATTTAGATTCCTCAAAATAATTCCAGAAAAAAAATTGGTAAAATTAAAAAAACTGTAATTGTGGTAAAAATGTTCCTAGCTAAATAAATAAAAAAGTATTTTAAAGATTGAAATATCAACTTTTGAGTATTTTTTGAAATTTTAATATTCAATCATTTTTCGTAAAATTATGGGATTTTAAAAGAAACACTAAAAAAATTAATTTAGATTCCTCAAAATAATTCCAGAAAAAAATTTGGTAAAATTCAAAGCACTGTAATTGTGGTAAAAAATTTTGTAGATAAATAAATAACAAACTATTTTAAAGATTGAAATTTCTAGTTTTCAGTACTTTTCAAAATTTTAATATTTATTAATTTTTCGTGAAGTTATGGGATTTTAAACAAACAATTTTTTTTAGTAATTCTCAAAATAATTAATTATTTTTTTATTTGCAGATTACCCAACTAAAAATAGATAATAACCCATTCGCCAAAGGGTTCAGAGATACAGGAGCAGGAAAAAGAGAGAAAAAGTAAGTTTCTTATTTTTCAAACATTATAGTACCTATTCATTTTATTCCTATTCATTTGATTAAATATAATTTGCTATTTTTACTTTTTTTTTACTTCATTCGGAATTCACTTAAAATTTTTAACGGCAGATCTATGCTAAATTGGGATCTACTTATGTTGCAAAGTAAAAAAAAATGATTTTAACTATAAAATAACAACAATAAGGTGTTATTTCGTAAAAAATACTTAATGGAACTTAAGTATGACGTCACATAAACAAAATATAGTAAATAATTAGTCAAACAATTTTTACAAAAAATATTTTTTCATAAAAATGTTATACAGGGGAATAGGTAACTAGTAACTAGATGGTCTATATTAAAAAAAGCATAATCTCGCCCCCCCCCCTATTTTAATTTTATAAATTACCTACTATAATATTTTCCATGAGTAAATAAATAATTTTCATTGATTTATTTCTACAACAACTAAAAATAATAAAAACTCTCGTGTCGGATCTAACCAATTTCACCATAACCATAGATAAAAATCATATCATCCCCTGAATTACGCATCTAGCAATTTATCTGACCTTAAAAATAAATGTTAACCCTCTGCGACAATCCCCTTAATTTGATACTATTAGAGTTCCTATTGTCACCCCTTAAAAGCTTCGGCGCCCTTTCATCCCATGCGGTATGTTTCATTTAAAATTATCGCCTTTTTAACATCCCCGAAACCCATCCGGAACGAGAATAGACCGTGGAAGATACTACAGAAAAGGATAGCTATATATCGAGTCGAAAATAAAATTGACTCATGTTTGATCACATAGAACTCTGGAATTATAAATCATAGGAACTTCCGGTTTGTACTCAAATATTTGTTTTATAGTCTAGTATTATGTGTTGAAATTTCAAAACGTTTTGATAAATAGTTTAGAAGTTACAGCCCTTTTTAATTATAATTTTGATTCGACCTAAGAACAGCCTACTTGCCGATCGGATATTTTTACTTTAAAGGCTATAACTAAAAATCGATTGATCGAAATGATTTAAAATTTTAATACGTAAAATTAGATTAAATAATGAACATTTCAAGATAAGCCTGGACTCTCTGTGATTAACAGTTTCAAAGTTCTATGTCTCCAAATCTGGAAAAATTAATCAGTCTAAAAAAATCGGTGTTTTTTGATGTACTTTACTTAAAAGGCTATAACTAAAAATCGATTTATTGAAATGATTTAAAAATTTTACAAATAAAACTAGATTAAATAACGAATATTTTAAGACTAGCGTGAAGTTCGTGCGATTTATAATTCCCGAGTTGTATGTCGTCAAAAAGGAAAATATTTTTATTAGTCGGTGTTTTTGAAGTACTTTATTTCAAAGGCTATAACTAAAAATCGATTAATCGAAATGATTTGAAATTTTAATACACGAAACTAGATTAAATATCGAATATTTTAAGACTAATCTGAAGTTCGTGCGGTTTATAATTCCCGAGTTCTATGTTGCCAAATAGGAAATATTTTTGTTAGTCGGTGTTTGGAAGTACTTTATTTAAAAGGCTATAACTAAAAATCAATTAATCGAAATGATTTGAAATTGCAATATATAAAACTAGATTAAATAACGAATATTTTAAGACTAATCTGAAGTTCGTGCGATTTATAATTCACGAGTTCTATGTTGCCAAATAGGAAATAATTTTGTTAGTCGGTGTTTTTGAAATACTTTATTTAAAAGGCTATAACTAAAAATCTATTAATCGAAATTATTTGAAATTTTAATACATGAAAATAGATTAAATATCGAATATTTTAAGACTAGTCTGAAATTCGTGCGAGTTTTAGTTCCCGAGTTCTATGTCGTCAAAGGTTAGACGTTTTTGTTTAACAACGAATTAAATAAAGATAGATATGTTTGCGTACGTTTTAAAGGGATATTCTCGATGCACGAGTAAAGTATCCGTATGCGCGTTGTCAGAGGAGAAGAAGAAGAAAAAATTGCGTAGTGTAATTTATTCGGAGTGTATATTTTAAAGTTTATGTAGTCGACAAATAAATGGTCTGGTGAAAATGCAAATCGGCTCAGCGTGAAAATTGTCTGTGGTTTTCAAAAGCGATGCTAATTTTCACTTCTTTTGTTCGATGAGACTCTTCAAGTGTTGACATTTTTTCACCGCAAATGTTGTTT
Organism: Sialis lutaria; assembly: GCA_949319165.1. NCBI lineage: Eukaryota > Metazoa > Arthropoda > Insecta > Megaloptera > Sialidae > Sialis > Sialis lutaria. The sequence continues at coordinate 2,629,039 of OX439232.1, forward strand.
TGTTTGTTGGAAAGTTACTTTTTATCTCGAGAGAGAGAAAAAGAGGTGTTGAATTTTTGTAAAGGATACTTTTGTTTTGAGAGAAAAATTTTTAATGATTTTTTTTATAGAGAATAATATTTTTTTTTATAATACATACTGTATATAAAGGGTGGCCAATAAATAGATACATATCTACCAGTCGATCGTGACTGTATTTTAAATAGGTACCTAAATATGTAGTAAAATTATACTGTACGTGACACCAATACGCGAGATTCAACTCGCAATTGATTTTTTTTAAATTATGTATAATTCAGAAGATGTATTTACAATGTGCAATCTGCACCTTCTATTTTTATCACTTCAAAATTGTACTGTACGTGACACCAATGCGCAAGGCTTGACTCGCATTGATTTTTTTTAATAATGTACAATTCAGAAGAATGCAAAAATGCACCTTCTTTTTTTGAAGAGTATCATTAAACGGTTTATAATATGTAGATATGAATCTTTGAAATAAAAGTTGTAGAAAATATTATTACCTATAATTTATGTCCTATTATTTTTTTTGCTAAAATCAACTGTTTTTTAGATATTTTGAATAATAATAATATAAAAAAAGTTTTTATTTTCGAATATTTACAATGCACAATGTGCACCTTCTTTTTTTGAAGAGCATCATTAAACGGTTCAAAATAGATAAAAATCTTTGAAATAAAAGTTGTAGAAAATATTATTACCTATAATTTATGTTCTATTAATTTTTTTGCTAAAACCAACTGTTTTGTAGATATTTGAGAATAATAATAATATAAAAAAAGTTTTTATTTCCGAATATTTACAATGTACAATGTGCACCTTCTATTTTTGAAGAGCATCATTAAACGGTTCATAATAGATAAAAATCTTTGGGGTAAAAGTTGTAGAGAATATAATTACCTTTAATTTATGTTCTATTAATTTTTTTTTCTTGAACCAACTGTTTTTTAGATATTTTGAATAATAATAATGCAAAAAATCGAAGTCATTTTCACTTATCGCTTTTACGCAAAGATACCTATCCGACGATTGTGTTTTTTTTTCGACTTAATGTTTACACAAATTATACATCAAAATCTTCTTCGTGAAACACTCTATTCATTAGTGAAAACCGGAAAACAATCCGTTCAGTAGTTCGTGCACAAACAGACAGACATACTTACATATTTCTACCAACATTTTTTTTTACTAAACTTTATTTAGTAAGATTAGTTACTAAACTACAATTGGCTAAATTATCTATCAGAACAAAATATACTAACCCCGAATTAAATGCATTATTTCAATCATCTAAATATCATAATTATCAGTTTAATGCAACCACTGAAGCTTTTAAAACGCCAAAATTAATACATCAGAAATAATTGCAACATTTTGACACCCTTGACAATAAAGGGTTAAGCTATTGTTATTGAAATGTCAGCCAGTGCCTTGAGGCTACCATTAGAGTGGTTAGGGTGACCCCACCCCCCTCTTTTGACGACTTAATGTTTACTGGTTTTATTCACTAGGTATTAATTGTTTTGCTTCAGTGAATAATGGGCTGTTAAAATTTTAAACTATTTTTTTTTCTATAATGTAAATTTATGATATTTTAAAATAGATTTAAGGAAAGTAAAATTAGATGAACAAGAATTAAAAGGAAACTTAAAATGCAAAAGTTGTCAAGTTAAAGAAGCAACATAATTTGAAAATAGTTATATTTATACAGGATGGCCTATAACTGCGTTACAAATCAAAGTTGTATTTTTTGATATACAAAGTATATTTTTTTATTTGATAATCTAAAAGCATTCATTTTTCTAGGGATTGTGATGTAGCATATATGGGATTATGCTGGATGTTTAGAAATTATGACCAATTTTGTAATTGTGTTCAGAATTGAACAAGAAATTCGAAAATGTTAAAATATATAGGATGTTCCATTTGAAAATTAAAAAAAAATAGGTTCAGAGTTTTGATACACCCCGTACAAATAATACAATTTTGTCAATGTTTGACGTAATATCGCAATTTCGCAATGATAGAAAATATACCAAAACTAATTTAATTTCTAATAATTAGAAAATTACAAGGTGTTGAAAATATTCCTATTTTCTTATAAAATTGGTCATAATTTCTAAACCACTCAGTATAATCCCATACATGCTATATCAAAATACCCAGAAAAATGGATGCTTTTAGATTATCAAATAAAAAAATATTCTTTGTATTTAAAAAAATATAACATTGATTTGTAACGCAGTTATGGGACACCCTGTATAAATATAATTATTTTCAAATTATGCTGCTTCTCTAACCTGACAACTTTTGCATTTAAAGTTTTCTTCCAATTCTTATAATAAATGAAATATTGAACTTTTACACAGTCTTGGAAGAAATATTGGGCAATATTTATATTTTTTAAGTTTATAGTATTTTTGTCACATTATGAGTGGATATCGACTTTATTTTCGAAACTATAAAAGTTAGAACAATATTTCAAATTGTAACTACCCTTGAATTTGCATTTGGAAGAATAATAAGTTATGGGACAGCCTGTATAAATGTAACTATTTCCAAATTATGCTGTTTCTCTAACCTGCCAACTTTTGCATTTAAAGTTTTCTTCCAATTCTTATAATAAATGAAATATTGAACTTTGACACAGTCTTGGGACAACCTGTATGTACAGGGTTACACATTAGGAGTGGATATCAATTTTATTTTCGAAACTATAAAAGTTAGAGTAATATTTCAAATTGTAACTACCCTTGAATTTGCATTTGGAAGAATAATAAGTTATGGGACAGCCTGTATAAATGTAACTATTTCCAAACTATGCTGCTTCTCTAAACTGACAACTTTTGCATTTAAAGTTTTCTTCCAATTCTTATAATAAATGAAATATTGAACTTTGACACAATCTTGAGACATTCTGTATAAATATGTAAATCGCCCAATTTTTAGTTTTAAGTATCTAGTCCTCGAATTACAACTCCCTAGTTGTTACAGGCAAGCGATGCTAGCACAAAGACACGAACCGGATAAGCATAGCAGCAGTGGCGGGTCCACAACACAGCATCCTGTAGTAGCAACACGTGTATCGGCCGATAGCAGTAGCGGAGGTTACGGTAACCTCCAGTCTTCTAGTGGAAGCAACAACGTGGACGACGACGAAAGACCTTTGGACGTTGTTGGACCACCAGACAGTCCAGCTGCACCCTTACATCACCATATTGGACATAGATTAGGAGCCCTTCGGCATGCGCATAATGGTAAGTCGAATTTTTTTTTTTAATTTGGCTAATTTAAGGGGTTATATACAGTTAGAATTTTCAAAAAAAAAATCGTTTTTTTATTTCATTTTCTTACTGTACATATATTTAAGTACACACACAGAAAATTTCAAGTCAATCCAGCGATTATTTTCGAAGTTGCACGCATATTTGTAAAGACGTCGCAGAGCGTTTGAATCTAGGAGGTCGGAGCGGCTGCGCGTTTTTCTCAAATCTGTGTTTTTAAAGTCGGTGACCACGATTCCTCGGAAACGGCTGAACCGATCAGTCTCAAATTTTAACACATGTTTCTTAAGTATATTTTTTTAGTAATTAATCGAAGGTTTTTTCTCACCGATACATATTTTTTTTATAAGCAATTTAAGGTCAAAATTTTTGTCTAAAAATTTGTAGATTGAAAAATTGATTTTTTTTAAAAGCCGCCATTTTATCAAAAAAAAATATTTTGCTTATTCCTTCGATTAAGTACAAGATTATACATTACTTTAACGAAATCCGTTTGGGTTTTTTATTTTAAATGATCCAGTCCAGAGATATCTAGGACCTCCTGGAGAACAGCTTGTAGCAGCTTTCGAAATTATTATTTTTACAAATAAAAAATGTTAAATTACAATTAAAAGTTACCATAATATGTGTAAAAATTTTTACATTAATAAAATTAAAAGTATTCTCTTCAAAAAATTCTTGAAAAAAAACTTTTTTTTTGGCCTTCTGACTGAATATAACCCCTTAAGGGAGCTTTTATTAATTATATTGGGAATGGGGAGGAGGGGGAAGAGGGGTTGAAGTAAAATCTTACATGGTAGTGGAAGGGGTCAGTTCTTCTTTGATACCCGGGCATGAGTGTAACGAATCTTTCACAAAAAATTAAATAGTCTAAAAATTGGTACCAACTTTTATTTTGTTATTTACCTTATGACAGATGTATTTATATATTTGAAACTACATTAAAAATTTAGAAAACTGAATTCTAAGATATTTTCATAAATCCTATTTTCGAACGTATTTTTACATATCATATATTAAGGTAGAATAAAAATATGTGTACCAAATTTTAAACAATATCTCACTAGAATTTCTATATAGAATACTGCATGTTAGTTAATTAGAAAAAAAATCATAAGACAATTGGCGGGTCCCTCACAAGCCCGCCATCTAAACTCTAGCATGGCTCTCTTGTCTAGGCGCTGCATCAACCACATCTCCAACATCTGTAACGGGAACAATAGCAACAGCCCCGGCCAACTCTGTATCCGGAGACACCGCAGACGAAGCCCTACGAAGACGACTCCACGCCGAAGACAGCGAACGCGATGGTTCCGATAGCAGCTGTAGCGAATCGATAACCGGTTCAACATCGACCGCATTCAGACCAACCGGATCGAGTTCGCCATCGAAAACGCCAGCGGACTCTCTACAGCCTGGTCCTTCAGCAGGGGGAGAATATCCATCCCCCAACATCTCCGTAGGCCCCCCAATACATCCTCCACCACATTTACTACCATATCTGTACCCGCATGGATTGTACCCTGGTTCGAATACGCCGCATTTCGGACCTCCGTTAAGCCTGTTTACTGGGCATTCGCCTGGAATGAATCCAAGTTTATTGTTCAATGCCCAGTTAGCCCTGGCTGCTCAACATCCTGCTTTGTTCAGCCACTATTCTAATTTAGCTACGCATCCACATGCAGCCCATCATTTGAGCCCAACTTCACCATTGCATCAGCTTAAAGCAGGGCATAGGTTTACTCCATATACCTTGCCAGCGGGTTCTACAGGGCTTGGGGGATCTCCTAGTGCGTTTGAAACGGTCACTCCTAGTTCACATAGAAGTTTGAGTAATTCACCTTCTGCAGTTGGTGGTAAGATACGTTCTGGATCGATTTCACCACCTATTAGACCTTCGACGACTTCTCCTATACCACCTCAGGAATCGGCAAGTGCTTTGGCCAGTGTTTCGACAACATCTCCGAGTGATTTGAAGAGTATAGAGAAAATGGTAAATGGACTTGATGTTAAGCAAAACTCGGACGAAAAAAGTGCTATCGAAAAATGAGATGTAATGGAGGGAGATAGAGACGTTGATTAAGACGCAGTTCGTATTCTCCCTCCTTTTCTAAGCAATGGTCGGGTTGTGTAATCAATGTTTTTTTTTAATGTAATTAATTCTTGAGTATTTTGAAGTTCCGTACTGTGGACAAAATTATGGATTTTAGATGAAATTTTTTTTCGATGATACTTTCGCCGCTAAGTGCTTAAATTAAAAAAAAATGCTTGAAACATAGAAAAAAAGTACAAATAATTGTAAAAGTGAATTATAGTCAAGAATTTTATATATTATATCAAAAATATGGACGTTCGAATTATTATTTTTGTTTTTTATTTAATTATCAATGAGATACGTCAAATGTTCCTGAGTATAGATGTTAATAAATAATTGAATTCTGGGGTTTAAGTTGTAAATAAGTTAAATATAAAATGTAAATATATTAATAATATTATTACACACGAAATAAAATAAAAAAAATGACGCAATTGTATAAAAAAAAACTGTAAATTTTTCTTTTTATGTACCAAAGATTGTAATTATGTAAAAAAATAACATTATTATTTTTTTGTGACTAATTGCTATCTTCTTTTTGTTAAATAATTAATTTTATGTAGAACAAAAATGAATTTAGATTTTTTGAGAAAAATTCTAGAGTTATATTTATGTTCCTTAATTAAAAAAAGAAAATAATTTAAGTAAAATGATATTCTAAAGCAATAATCACGTAATCTACAAAAATAAAAAAAATAAAACAAAAAAATCAGAGTGCTTGTGTTGAACGACTTTTTAATCACATGTATATATCATAGCTATCTTGATTTGTCCATACACATATTATTATAGACAATTATAAATATTTAAAAAATATTATACGAACAATCGGTTTTTGTTAATTAATTATTCATTTGTTTTTATTTAAATATTGCAAAGTATATATATTACAGAAATATGTAACATTTTACAGAATAGAAATATTATTTTCTTCACCTTCTGAGTTCATATCAATATTCTCAACATAGAAGACACGGTGTTAACCCTGAAGTCAAGAAATTCTCACAAAATTTATTAAAAAAAACTATTATAGAAAACACTCTCTAAAACTGAACCAGTGAATAAAGTCACTGATTATAATCAGTGACTATTCACTGATTCAGTTTCATATTAACACGTAAACTGCGGCGAAAATTTATATGACTTTATATTAAAATCGGATAAGATTCACCGTCAAAGTGTTAAGAATCTCATTTTTAATTTCACCGGCAGGGAAAGTGTTCATATTGTTTTAAAATCGAAATATCCGCCGGCAAAGTGTTAAGAATGTAATTTTAAATTTTCACGCAGGCAAAGTGTTAAGAATTTTGTATTAATTTAAAAAATAATGCTGTTAATCTATTGCATTAAATTAAGAAATTTCTGCCGTCAAAGTGTTAAGAATGCAATTTTCAAATTTCAATTGTTTAAAAGGTCATTTATAAATGTTCAAATTAAAATACATGAAATAAGTTGATATTTTTAAGTTTTGACCTCACCCACCGTCAAAGTGTTAAGAATTCTGATATAATCTCTATGTATTGCAATTAGTGTGTCAAAAGTAAGTAAACTGCTTATTTGTGTAAATGTGGATCGTTTTTCATTTTGAATGCAATCAAAAAACAAAAAATAGATTATCTCTAGTGAAATGATGTATAAAATTAATGTTCGCAAAATTTAATATTAATACATAATATAGACAGTATATTGAATAAATATATGAATTTAAAAAATAATATTTTGTATATTTTACTTAAGATTCCTTGATAATTAATTTTCATTTCAGATTTGACAGTAGGTAAGTAACACATAACTAAAATATTACTAAAAATACTAAAAAGCTAAAATAATACACATCCTTTAAAGAGGTAAAAAAATATAGGGTGTGGGGTTGGTGATGCGGGGCACGGTGCGGGTAAGTGTATATAGATAAGCATAGAATAATGGCAAGGTGTGTCTCTCTCTGGTGCATGTAAAATCACATAGATGCATCTCTCTCTTTTTACCATACATTTATAATTTTTTAATTAAAACACGTGATTCCTAATCATTTTGAAAATTTACAGATATCGTTGTAAATGAATAAAGAATGTATGTTCAAATTTTCATCATATTCTCTCTGTCACATCACTTTGCAGTCAAGAAAATGTTTGTTAAAATGAGGAATAAAAAATAAAGTCCTGGCTAAATCATCAAGGATGGAAGACAAAAAAAATGTTTGTTAACTTCTTGCAAACAACAGCTCTCAATAAATTTTGATTAACATTTTTTATTCTAACATAAAAGTTATAATTTTTTCTGTTAACCCCCTCCGAGAATTAAGGCTGTTTACGCGAATGATACAAGAAATAAGTTTGTTTATAATTATATTTCGACTTTCATCCAACGTTTTTTTTTTTACATATTTCATTTAAAAAAAAATCAAAATCCTATGCCGCGCAACCCACTTGACACAACTAAAAAAAAAACCCTTGCCAATCGTTTCGTGAATCAATCCCGAATCCAACGAGATACATGTAGCCATATATGAAAAAATTTGAGAGGGGGGGGGGGGAGTCATGACCGGAAAAATTTCTAAAATGGGCTAAACTAGAACCACAGACCTACCATTTAGCGAAAATTCGAAGTCTGTATGTGATCAGGGCGCCGAGATCTCGCAGTGGAAGACAGACGGACGGACAGATGGAAAATCGAGGGTTGCGCTAAAAATAACATTCACAAATATAATACTTGTGGAAAATACGTATAAGAAAGTCTTACATGTAATCCACGATAGATAGACTTTTAAAGCGCAATAACATCAAACAAATATCAATAGAAGATACTGCACGAGACGTTTGCTATAATTGCAGTCAGAGATCCAGCCGGAGAGATACGGGGTCGGTCATTTCAGTGAGTCCTTTGGGAAATTGGCGTACGGTCGCTATCTATTCCTATTTTATTGAAGATCCTTGCCACAGATATAGAAATAAATCGACATATTGCAACATACATTTATCTGCTATAGGAAAATGGATTTTACAACACTCGTTTTCATATGCAATGTAATCAGTGGCGGTGGAAGTGTGGGTGCAATGGGTACCCCCCCCCCCTCAACTTGTAGATTATAAGTTATATTTATACACATAAATAATTATAAAAAAATCATTAATTTGACAGATATAATTCAATTAATATGTATACCAAAACCAAAATAGTTAAAACGATCCTATATTTATTAAAACAAAATGGAAACAATTGTTGCCGCGCAATTTCCAATCGATTTGTGAATCAATCCCGAGTCCAACGAAGTACATGAAGCCATATATGAAAAACTAGCGGAATCCCGCGGCTTCGTTCGCGTAAATTTCGAAACTAATTAGAACCCCCCATACGTGATAGGGGATGACATTTTACATTTTTTTATATTTATTTTTTATTCATTATCTACAAAAAACGTAAATATCTCGGATCTTAGTTAAAAATTGTAAAAACTAACCCCCTATTTCGAGTTTTTTTATTGCAGATTATTTTGCCCGACTCCACCATTATTACGTAAGTAGCTATGCAGATAAACATATCAAAAACACAGACCCTATCTACATACCTCTGCCATAAGGGGTTGAATGTCGAAATTTTTATTTTAATAGATTACTATTTTGCCCGAATTTACCTTTATAAGTAAAGCAGGTAAGTATGCAGATAAACATATTTAAATCCATCTTCGCCCCCGTCCCATGCTATAAGAGCTTGAATATCGAACTTTCATTTTTAATTGAATATTAATTTGTCCGAATTTACTTTAATATCATGAACAATTATGAAGATAAATATATCAAAATTTTACCACCTCCCCCATTCCCATAGGGGTTGAATTTTCGTAACGGATATTTATCTTGTAGAGTACCTACTTGTGCCATGTTTCATTCGGTGAATACAAAAAATATATATTTTACAAATATCCACCCCCCTAACACCTTAGGGGTTAAATTTTGGAAAATGCTGAAATAATTGTTTCATTATTTATATTGTAGAGTATGTTCGATAAGTTTCAATTAAATGCGAACAAAAAAATAGTTTTTTATATAAATTTTGACACCCTGTTTTAACCCCGTAGAGGTTGAATTTCGAAAAATCTTTTCTTAGTGGTTGCTTACATCATAAAAGGAAGGCACCTACGAAATTTCACGTTTCTAGGTCCAAGGGTTTGGGCTGTACGTTGATATATGAATGAGTGAATGAGTGGTTAAGGACAAACTATTTTATAGATATAGATTACAAGAAATGAACTGCCTTGGATTACTCAAAGAAAAAATATAATACCTATCTACGCGAACAATTTTTTTTTGTTTTCAATATGTCAAAAAAAAATTCTAAAAATAAAAAAATGTAATTTTTAAATACCCTTCCCCTCTTTGGGATAAAAACGTTTAGAATTCAACATTTTAACATGCAGATATAAGATCGCCGATCGTTAAATTCTGATTGAAATTCAACAGTTTGGAAAAACCACCCTAAAATAGAGTGGCAGCCAGACAGGCGGTTAGGGGTTTGTGGGGTTTGGTAGAACCCTGCTCGAGATGATTTATTGTATCCAATAGATCGGACGTGGAGATTAGAGAAAGAAGATGACCAACAACAGGGGAAGATATCTTACAGATTGTAGTTGCGGCATGTCGATTATTCCTAAGGGATTTCAGATTTATACCAGCTTGCGTAAAAAGAATATTAATGGAAAGAATTTATACAATCATATCCGTTGGATTTAGATGCACTTGTATCTTATGTGGTTTGATATTGAATCAAAATAGAAATAAATATTTAAAAAAACAACTTAAGGGGGATGGCTACTGTGACGGAAAAAAAAAATTTTTTTTTCTTAGATTTGTTTTTAAAGTTTACATACTCATATGTATACAAAAAATCGAGTTAAAATTTTGAAAATTGACGGAGTTACAGTCAATTTAGTGAGACGAGGTAGCACGGCCGGTTATGACATAACAAAAATATTAAACACGTTTATCTCGGAATGACATTTTTCGACCTGGTCGACACGATTCCTCAAAGACTAATGAACCGATTTCAATTATTTTTTTTTTTATAATTTTCGTAATTGTAGTAACTATCGTTGCACGTAGCCGATTTTTGAAATTTTGATAATTACTATTTTTAAAACCGCTTTAATAAAAAAAATAAGTCTTAAAAATGAAAAAAAAAATTAAAACAATCGCCATTTCGTGAAAAAATGAAATTAAAAAAACCGGCTACGTGCAACGATAGCTACATTCATATAGATATTGATAAAATTTGTATTTATTTTTTTCATATAACCCTTCTCGAAATTTCGAGTCGACCATAGAGAAAATTATGTTTTTTGGTCGTCACATTGAGGCTCATAACTTTGTAAATATTTAATATTTTTCCATAAAAATTAATATTAAATAAGTTGAATATATACTTAATAAAATGTCCTATACCTGATTCAAAAATAATTAGTTATATCTGTGAAAAAAATTCCCAAACATTGACAATTTTTTGACCCGTCACAGTGACTATCCCCCTTAAATTTAATCCTAGAACCATTGATACTACACAACAACACATGGTTGGTGTACATTTGTACATACAAGACAAAAATAAAAAATAAAAGAAAAACAATCAATGGATAAGTATTTCAAAAATCCATTTAGACTTGATTATAAAGAAGTTAATTTCCGTAAGGATGTGACATGGAGGGGGACCTACGACAGCCTAAATCCAAGGATCAGTTTATAGAAGGAACTATTGTTCCCTCAGGAGTCATATATGTATACATGTAAGTCTAGTTAGGGGAGATGATTGCGATACATATACACTACAGAATGCTGTGTGACATATGCCTTGACAAAATGATTACATTTGTTGTAATATTGACTTCTTCGACTTTGTTCGGTTAGTTTTTATAAGGCTTGTATTAAAATGCACTTTTTACTTTCTTATACTATATGTTTATGAAATATACGTATTGTAAAACCGATTTTTTTTCGAAATCCGAATTTTGATGGAATTATCAATTTTGACCTTCCCTGAATCCATTCTGACTATTTTCGCCATGATGTCTGTGTGTCTGTCTGTCTGTAGACGTTGTAACTTAAATACGACAAATCGTAGAAAGGTGGAATGGTATACTTAAGATTAATTTTTGTTTGGGAAGAAAACCTCATATTTTTGAAAACGATCTTTCAACCGGAAACAGATGTTTACTGATTGTGACATCGATTTTTGAATATATTTTGAATGACAATGAAACAGTGCGAATTACAGAAAAATGGTCAAGATAAAAATTGTAGGTAATATAAATATCTTTAATATTATGTTCTATTCATTTTTCGAAAAAACAAATTATTTTTTTAATACATTTCAAATGGTTCATCATAACAGAGAAGAAATATCTGCAATGACTATCATGGGACTTTCTTATACGTAATACAGATATTGAACAGTGTACGTGTTTGCCATAGGTACCATGGGTCTTTCCTATATGTAATAATACCTACTGATTGTGAGAGTAAACAGTGTGGGTTAATCTAAATAATTATTTTGGCCTAACAATTCCACTCTGGAATCGTAAGGCTCCTGATGAGGACTTCTTGTGAAGTCGAAACACGTGTCTAGTGACATAACTTTTGTGGTTAAGTTGCAATTTTAGTTTAAGTGACTAAGAAACCACAGTTTCTCCGTTTTTCAAGTAAGAACTAGTATATGTTGATTGATTCTAAAAACAAAAGTTAAGGCCTGTCTTTATATGATAGTATAAATGGAAATAGAAATAGTAAATCAATTAATAATTGATATTGTAATTTTAGTAACAAACAGGTGACCTACCTAGCAAGAATAACACTATTTTGGACCTTTAATACGTCAAATAGTAATATTTCTTTAAAAATTAAGTGATTGTTATACATGAAATATTTTTTTCAGTGTTAACTTAATTTTTAGGGATTAATACACTAGTGCATATCAATGTCCATTTACAATTGGAAAGTTTATTAAATTCTAAGCAACGAATTAATTTTAAATTCATATTTATAAATATTGGAACTATGGTGTAAGCATGTCAATAACTTCTAAATAACGACTAACCTAAGTACAATAATGCATCTACATATTTCTTAATTGAATTAGTATTTCGTAGTATTTTATGAATGTCTAATAACTAATTTGTAATTTAAAATGTTTAGTCATAGAGGGAATTAAAAATTACGTCAGTTTAATTTAATAATTTTGTTTGTTTTATTCTTTAATAGTTTTCATAACTGATTAGAATGTAAGTAAGTATAAAATTATATGTACGATGAAACAATATAATTGGCAGGTTTTATTTTTCTATGGGTATTAGGGTGTTCCAAAAAAAGTCGATAATTTTTTTTTTTCGATTGCATGTGAAATTCTTGTTATATATGCTATAAAAAAAATTCTGTAAAAATTTGAGCCCTTAATATCAACTTGAAGAACTCCATCACCGAATTTGAAGATTTACCATTGATATAACATGGAAAAATGATTTTTTAACGTTCATTTCTCCTGCAAACTATGTAGAACATTATTTTTCGGAAAAACTATGACTGATCCTTCTTCAGTATTAAATTCTGTAAAAAAAAAGCTCTTAGGGTCCAGTCTCTAACGTCAACCCTCTCGTTTTTAAATTTCAAAAAATCTGTATTTTTTAACGCAAATAAAAACGAGAGGTTTGACGTTAGAGACTGGACCCTAAGAGCTTTTTTTTACAGAATTTAATACTGAAGAAGGATCAGTCATGGTTTTTCCGAAAAATAATGTTCTACATAGTTTGCAGGAGAAATGAACGTTAAAAAATCATTTTTCCATGTTAAATCAATGGTAAATCTTCAAATTCGGTGATGGAGTTCTTCAAGTTGATATTAAGGGCTCAAATTTTTACAGAATTTTTTTTATAGCATATATAACAAGAATTTCACATGCAATCGAAAAAAAAAAATTATCGACTTTTTTTGGAACACCCTAATGGGTATACATATTTATAGAGCCCCTCCCATTATAATTATATTTAAAATATATGCCATGTATGCCGGGGTTACCATATATACTGTTATGTCTTATACGTAATACGTATTTTTAGTGCAGTGTGAATATTTTTTACCACCCAACTAGTGAAAATGCAATTTTCGATATGGTAAAAACAGTGATGTCATTTTGTATTTAAAATATATGTTTCAATACGAAACAAAATTTTCACCGTGATAAGAACGTTGTAAGTAATAATATACAGTGAAGCCTCGCATAACGAACATAATTCGTTCCAGGAGCAAGTTCGTTATGTGAAACGCGTTTTCCCATAACAATACATGTTAAAAATTTTAATTCGTTCTGTAGCATAAAATATGGTAGGTACTGTAACATACAAAGATTGTACACACGTTTTTTATTTTTTAGTCAAACTCAGATTTAGGAGAGTCTACCGAGGCTTGCAGGGTCAAATCCTCTTTCTAATTATTTCTTGTTTCATTTCAACAGAAATCACCTTCCTGCTTTTTTTAGAACTCATAATATAGACACACAAAATTACATTTATTAAAACAAACACGTGTGTGTGAGTTAAGCGCAGAAAACAACGATTGACGCGCGTTGATGCATGTTCGGCTGCGTGAGACCTTAGAAGTTTGGGTGACTTCATGATACGTAGGAGCGTTCAGGCGGCAAAATGAAATACGATGCAGTTCGTTGTGTGAAGCGAGGTTCGTTGAATGAGTCGCGTAATGAACGAACAGAAAGTTCGTTGTGTGCAGCGTTCATTAAGCGAGGCATCACTGTACATTTATCAATAAGATAAACTTGGATATTTCCATATTGGTAAAAAAATAATCATATTAACAAACAACCTCTACCGGAGCCAAATCGATCACGGATTTTTTACATTGATCACATTTTTTAACACATATACAAATTATTTTTTTCTGTATAACTCCAATCTGCTAATGAGTTGATATCATAACATTATATTTCCACGCAATATATTTGCTATAAACTATCACAAAGGGGTAGAAACACACAATAGATATATTTATCCAACCCTTATAACTAAACCCTCTATATGCAGTTTAACACTTTGTTGCACTTCCCTTACAAATTGCGTCCGATACTAAAGTATCATAGTCGGCCGGATTCATGGCACATATGATCGTATTTATTATATCCATTTAAAATTATCAGTTTTTCATTTATTTTTTATTTTTTGTAATTTTAAAATTTATTTTGTAGTCAACGCCATTTTGAAGATTCCGTAGAAAACTAGTAATCCTTATACTTTTGTTCTGTCTGTCTGTCTGTCTGTTTATACGTCACATCCCTCCAATTCTCTTATTTATATACCAATTAAAATGAAATTTGGTAATGGACGTAGATTGATGACCCAAAAACAGAAACGAGAAGATTTTTGGAAAAGTATCTTTTACCCCCCCCCCCCCCCCTTCCCTCTCATATACTAAAGTGTATTCAATTTTGTTTTTCACTAACACCATTGAGTGGGGTGTTTTTAAATAGGTCTCTAAAAATACAACAAAAAATGTTCTACGACCTTTTGATTTTAACCCTTCAATAACGATATATGTATTAGCTTCCAAAGTCGTTATCAGAAGTATCCTTTTAATTTCTAAACTATTGGCGCAAAAAATCTGAAAAAAAATCAGAATGTAGCTTTTAATTAGTACTTTCAAAGAAAATTATAACGAACACTGTAACAAAAATGATTTATGATAAATTTAGAAATAACTGTTTTTTTATAAATTGTAGTGAGAATGGCTACGGAACCCTATCATGTGTGTACCCAACATGCACTTGACCATTTTTTATATAGGAACATGTATTTTTTATTTAGAAACCTTATTGTAAGTACGTAAAAAATACATGAATGTATATTATTTAAAAAAAATACGAAATTAGGGATGTTGGCATTACAGTGTGCGGGGCTGGCGTTGCGGGGAACGATGCGAGTAAGCGCCTGTGGATAAGCATATAGTGAAGATAAGGTGTGTCTCTCTTTGGAGCATGCAAAATCACATAGACGCGTCTCTCTCTTTTTTTCACACACTTATTATTTTTTAATTAGGTAAATAACGCGGTTCCTAATCATTCTGAAAATTTACAGATATCTTTGTAAATGAATAAAGAATGTATATTCAAATTTTCATCAAATTCTCTCTGTCACATCACTTTGAAAAGTCCTGCCATGTCTCATGTCATTATGCAGTTATCATAAGAATGCATGTTAAATTGTTTATTTAATATCTATTAAACTATTTTCCTAATGACCTTGGCATTTTGCAATGATTTTTAAAATATAAATGTCTTGTTATTTTTAAAGTTTCATCAAAATCTATGGAGTTAACTGTTAACCTCCTTAACTTTCAAAGTAATGTAACAAAATAAAAATAGATTTTGGAAATTCAAGATTTTTTTACTCGGGAACCACTAACGTTAGAGAAAAAGTACATACAAGAAAAACTGTTTATTTTGATCTAATAAAACTTTTTTTTACTATCCAATTTATTGAAGCAAAAAAAATTTGCAAAAATAGAAGTAAAACAGTCACATTTTCTTATAAGTTATACATAAACATATAATTTTAAACTGCACAGCATGTCTTTGAGTCCATCGATGCAAATATAACTCTATACGTACCGAATTTGATTAAAAACGGTCCATTACCCCGAGCCGTTTGCGTCGCGTGCCCCCCCGCAGAGAGGTGGCCGCATTCTGAATTGTAAATTACATTTATTAACTTGATGAATGGCAGAGTGCTGTGACACATCGCTACTGCGTTGTATCTTGTTATAAATTCAAGAAGAAAAAAAGTAACATGAGCGTATTATTATATAGTACAAGCGCATTGGACCCGGTGTTACCCGGGTTAAAATCAACAAACTATACATGTAAATTAATGAAACCGTTTAATTAATTATAGAATTCTTTATTCAATGGCTACTATGTTTTTAGGGTTCCGTAGAAAACTAGGAACCCTTATAATTTTTCCATGTCCATCCGTCCGTCTGTCTTGTAAAAATTTTGGCATAATAAGATGAAATTTGGTATACGGTCGTAGATTGATGACCCAAAGACAGAAATGATAAGATTTTTGAAAAATAAATAAATTTTTAAACCCCCCTTCAAAAAAAATTCACCTACCCCATTGAGTGGGATGTCGTTAGAAAGGTCTCCTAAAATGCAACAAAAAATGTAATAGAACTTTTTAATTTAAACCATTCAGTCACTCTCTATTTTCTAAACTATCGATTCAAAAAATCTGAAAAAAATTCAGAAAGTACCTTTTAATTAGTACTTTCACTGAAAATTATAACGAACATTGTCAAAAATATTTTGGATCCCCCTTTCATAGACTGATAAGTGAACTCACATTTTTTTTTCATCTACCCCATTTGATAGGTCTCATAAAATTCAATAGTAAAAGTCAAATGACTTTTTGATTTTAACCTTTCAGTCACGAAAATTTTGAAATAACTCTTTTTTTATAAATCGTAGTGAGAATGACTACGAAACTCTATCATGTGCGTGCCCAACACGCACTTACCCATTTTATCATATAAATAACAGTATGCTCTGTGTCATATTGAAAAAAAACATGACTTGATAAAAGATTTTTTTAATCTTTTGATGTTAAATATTATGTTTTTATAAAATATTAATAGCTAAGAGTATGCACTGAAAAATTATCTAACTATTGGTGAAAACCGCATTAAAATCGGTTCAGTAGTTTTTGAGTTATTTTGTAACATGTAGAAAAATATAATGTCGAAGACACGAGAAGCTTTGTGATCGTTTTAAAATGATAAAAAAAATATTCTCTGACTTAAAAATTTTGACTTGATTTTTCCGTTTAAGGTCAAGACAAATACTTTTTGTGCCGTGTCTGTCTGTCTGTGTGTGTGTGATTGTCTACAGAATTCTTGTCACATGCTTAACTCATGAACCACTCAACCGATATTAATGAAACTTCGTTGGTTGGTTGATTCTAGCTTGAGGATGCTACCATTTTAAAATCGTTTGTAAGGGAGAGGGGTGAAGACCAAAAATAGATCTTTTTTTCAAGATATCTCAAATACGACACATGTTACGTGAAAGTTTTATGGAATATTTTTTGTAAAGCTTTCAATTTTCTATAAAATTGGTTACTACAAATTTTATAGAAAAATATTGCCTTACGAAGATTTATCTCAATTTGCATAGAAAAATCATCATTTGTTTTTTAAAAATTAAAAATATACGAAAAAATAATAACAAATGTCGAGTAAATATTTTTAAATAAAAATGTATAAAAATTAAATGGTTAACCAATGGCAGGGCAATTTATCTAAATATTTTATCAGTATTTAATAAAATTATTCGATAGTTAACTACCTTTAATAAACTTAGCACCAGGAAGCCCTGTGCATTTACCTACTTGGCAGATGTTTTTTCCAACATTATTTTTACTAATTTTGCGGGCGCCACTGATACTGTATTTGTATGTTTACATAATATCAGATACGTAGTTTTAAGAAAACGTTACTTTTTCTAACATTATTTATTTTTACTAACCCCCCTTGAAAAATATTCTGCGGACGCCACTGATACTGTATCTGTATGTTTATGTAATGTACGTATTTGTAAGTAAACATAGCTGGTTAATTAAGCTACAATACGATCAAGTTATGTCTGTAACAAACCACCCCTTGGCGAGTCAAATGACCCAGAATGCTAATCGACACAATCAAGCTGACTCAGCATTGCCAATATCGATCCACATGGAAATCGTATTCAATTATTTACTGCTGTTTTCATTTAAATCATGATACTCATTGTCAGTGGCGTGTTTTGGAGACCATAGGCACTACGAGCCCATCCGGAAAAGTGTTTTATTTTTATAACTAAATTAATTTCTAATTTACGGTATGTAAAGATATTTAATACAATTTGTTAGTTAACAAGCACAACTGGGGTCTATGGTGGAATTTTTATAATATCCCCCCCCCCCTCTTCCTCTAAAAAATAGATTTAAATGGGACACCCTGTATACTGGGTTTCCCATTTTAATCTTTAATTTTTGTGTATTTATCAATTAAATCAAAAAAAATGTTTCAAATAAAAGTTGTTCGGTTTTGAGGAGGGACCAGAATGGCGTTATTAATTTTTTATTTTTTAGATGTCTTCAAGGTCAAACAGGGCCATTTTTTTTTAAATAGAAACTTATATTTTTTATTACGGTATCTTAGTTTATCGGAAAAACAAGCATTTTTTTGTATGACCTAATTTTTTTATAATATTTACCAAAATAATTTTAGATTTTCACTAATTTTTTACTCGAAAACCATTAACTTTAGAGGAAAAGTGTGAAAAACAAAAAATATTTATTTTAATTTGACATAACTAGGACAATTGAAGGGGTTAGAATAGAAAGGGTATAAGTGCAATTTTATAGTTTTCGAGATAAGTGAGTTTTGTGAAAGGTAAGGTTCCTATGTATTGGAATAAAAATGATCCAAGCGACTTTTAATACTCTTAGTGACATTTATCACCCAGTAGAAAAATCATGTAAATGAACTTTCTGTATAGTAGACACTTAACATTAAACACTCATAGTTTGAAACTATGGAAATGTTACTTATACCCTTTCTATTCTAACCCCTTCAATTATATCAGGATTTTTTTAAACTTTTGCTCTTAAAAAAAAACTTTTTATTAAAAAAAAATTTGAAATCACTTTCCTTGTTCTATCAGGTCAAAATAAACATTTTTTGTTTTTTACACTTTTCCGCTAAAATTGACAGTTTCCGAGTAAAAAATTCATGAAAATGAAAATCTCATATAATTTTGTTAAATATCAAGGAAAAATGAAGTCACACATAACATTATTTAAAACAAAAGTTGCTTGTTTTTTTTTTTCAAACAATAAGATACCGTAATAAAAAATATAGATTTTAATTTGAAAAAATGTCCCTATTTGACGTCTAAAAAATAAAAAATTAATAACGCCATTTTGGTTCTCTTTCAAAACCAAACAACTTCTATTTGAAACATTTATTGATTTAAAACAAAAATTAGAGGGGTGATAGATTAAAAATGGGACATCCTGTATAAAGATAACGGGGTCAAATTCAACACAGGGAAAAAGTATCTTTTATTAAAGACTCGAATCATAAATAGTGAAAAGAATATTTTTACTCGCAATCAAAATAGTAAAAAAACAATTTCTCGTTAGCTTGAAAGACACTGTGCATCAATACTTTCATCTTGAGTAAATCTGACCTTTCAGGCATATAATTCGAAAGTTTTCTTTAACATGGAAAATTGTAAATGCTGTATTTTAGATATGCTGAGATTATTACAAAAGTTGTAACTAAATACTCTTATCAACACTTAAGATTTTTTATCAACCATTTTTACAGTTTTATATTTACAATACGCAAAAAAATAAGTGTCCAAATACTTTTCCACGGCAGTGTAATCAATTTCAAACAAATATCTCTACTAAAACCACTATCTCTTACAGTTCCTTAGCAATTATTCATACAACCATACTTTCAAATAGATCCATAAGTTAGTATCGATAACCCCAATATTAACATTGTTCGATCAAAGCCATCTAGATGTGTGTACCACCGCGAAGTAAAAATTAAAATATAATACCAGTTACACCATCGTCTATTGTTTCGACACTGACGAAATACAAAGCATGGGTATCTGAGATAAGGAAGACAAAGTTAGGCATCAATTGAACATCGCGTTTGCCATTTGTTATAGGCGGGTTTTAGGTGAGACTGTTTAGATCTAGATGGTCATGTATTATATATATAAAGCAGTGGATCTCAAACGTTTTGTATATGGATAAATATACTACCCAATTTGATATCCAATCTGCAGGGTCCCTGCATCTTCCCCACTCTTCCTCTTTACAAATTGACCCTGTAGTTTAGGAGGTGTGTAGAGGCCTTAAAAATTTAACATTTACTATGAGATTTTTTTCTAACCGAATTAAAAAAAAATGAGGAGGTTCCCAATTTGATAATATACTTTTGTATGTATGTTTAGGTATAACTCTGACAAATATGCACGGATTTGGATGATTTTTTTAAATACGCCACTCAAAAGGGTAAAATAAAAAAAAAATTTAATAAAAAAATAAAATCGACTTGAAAAACACTGAAAAGTTATAATTAAACCTGACTTAAGAACACATCTTTGAATTAAACAAAAAATAAATAAATAAAATATAAAGAAGCGCACAAACAGACAGACAGACAGACATTGAGGTTTTATTATATATTTATAGTTATTATGGATATAGAAAACAGTTTTGGAAGCTGGTGCCAAACCAATAAAAACTTTATAAGTAAAAAAAAAATAAAACCAACTTCAAAAACTGTTAAATTTAATTATTAGGTAGGTACAATACTTTTCAGTGTATTTAGATTTTTTTAAGTCAGTTTTATTTTTTTCTTAAAAAAATTTTGTATCCTCAAACGAATAACTACCTATTTTATTATTCAATTAAAAAATCTTCCATAACCCGACTAAAATTCAATACACTTTCCACAGCTACTAAAGTGTTAAAACATCCGCGACTTAATTGCTTACCCAACACGTTAGTGTGGTGATAAAGTACAAAAATTACGACATAGCCGGCTAGATTTATTCGACAAGCGCTTATGGAATGTTCTATGAAAGAATAAGACATAGTATACATATATAGATAGTGTGTTGTCTTACACATGTATGTAGTATCGAAGGTAGCTGTGGTAGTCGCGATTTGATCAAGGTATCTCTGACATTTCCTAGTGCACGGCTGGGCCACCGCGTGTGGGAACAGCGATCTGGCAGATAACGTGTATAAGCATGGGCGTCTACTTATGAAGGTTAAAGGGAGATGTTTTTAACCCTTTTACAATAATTTATTCAACAACAAAAATTGATAGATATACAATACCGGGTGTCCCAGATAACTTTTCCAGCATGGGGATCTCAGTATCTATAAGAGATACAGGTTTGGTTAAATGAGATGAATTATTTATAAGAAAGGGGTGAGTATTAATACATAAAAAAATATTCATAATTCTATGTGGTTTAGGCGGTATATACCCATAAAAACTAAAAAATTCGGAATTTCTTTAAATGGCTATAACTTTTTTGTCAAAGTAGATAGGTATTTTTTGAAGACGGTTTCTTAAAGCACTTTTTTGTGTAGAATTGATTGGTGTATTTAGATTTTTTATATCACTTTTAGTTTCCGAGTTATGAGCCTTTACTTTAGTTTTTCTTATTGACCGCTAAGTTGACTATGGCATATTTGAACGTGTTTTTTACTATACTTTACAACGATATGTCACTTGCCATACTTACTGTCGAAAAAAAATTATAATAATAACAACCAAAAAAATATCATTGACTAACCACGCTGATGCCTTGAAATCCCCCCCCGCCCGGGCCATCAGGTTAGAGTCCTGTCATCCCCCTTTATGTGAGGGGTCATGATTTTCATATTCTATACTTATTATCATAATTTTCATGATGTACTATCATATGCTTCTAAATTTCATAAAGAACTACAGTTAAACATGATTAAGTGGGACTTGGATAAGTGGGAAACTTCTATAATTACAATCCATACTGAGGCCCTTTATATTTGCATCTCTGTAACTGAGTAAATAGGACACCTCTTGAAGTGGGACAAAATAACTGGTTTTAAGATTCCAGCTACACAGAAAAAAAACGATCATATTGAAAATTTGAGATGGAAAAATGCTTAATAAATTTAAATTGTTAATATAAAAATATTTCCTCAATATAATAATAAAAAAAATCTTATTGAGGATAATTTATTCATTTGTAAAATATATCTTCATATTTATTTAAAAAATCTTTTAATTTGTCAAATTAATAAATAATTTACTACACCAACTAACGAAACTATCAAATAGATTAAACATAATAGTTGTATTAATAAATATTTATCAGTGTGAATAATTTTTACACCACTCAACTAGTGAAAGTGCAATTTTCGATATGGTAAATTCAGTGATGTAATTTATTAAGTAAGTATTTAAAATATATGTTTTCAATACGAAACAAAATTTTCACCGTGATAAAAACATTATTAGTAATAATATACATTTATCAATAAGATAAACGTGGATATTTCTATATTGGTAAAAAATATCATATTAACAAACAACCCAAATCGATCACGGATTTTTACATTGATTACTTTTTTTAACACATAGACAAATTATTTTTTTCTGTGTATCTAGGTTTCCTGTAATACAAATTAAGTTAATTAATTTCATTTGGGACTTGATCTGGAAAATATTTGGTACTTCTGCAAACCATGACGGATATAACATATAAATATAACATAAGGTATTTAGATAAAGGTATATCAACCGTACACACTTAATTATACAGTGCGAACTCTTGCAAACGATTCATGGGATATTAATTTTTATTGTTTTAGATAGAAAACAAGTCTAACTAATATATTAACATTTATGTTAACGTTTTTTTAATTGCATGTTATAAATTAACCTCTAAGATTATCTGTGTTTCCAATCAGCAAGTTTTAGATTTTTTTGCAGATAGTTTTATAAGAATTTATTACTTTTGGTTGTTTTTAGTTTTTATTTTTGTAATAAGTGATAATTTAATGGAAATATATATTTTGTCTAATGCTGATTCCATTTTGATTATGTTAGCTATGATATTTGTAAGTCTGTCTGTCTGTATGCTATGTAACTCAAAAACGATAAAATATAAAAGGATTAAATTTTGTATTTGTATTTTTTGTAAGCATAGGAAAAAAACTGTTCAATTATAAGTAACTAGCGGAATCCCGCGGCTTCGCTCGCGTAAACTTCGAAATTAAGAACCCTCCATATGTGATAGGGGATAATATATGTATTACATTTATAATGATTTTTATTCATTACCTATAAAAAAACGTAAATATCTCGGATCTTAGTTAAAAATTGTAAAAACTAACCCCCTGTCTACTCCCGCCATTAGGGGTTGAATATCGAATTTTTTTATTGCAGATTATTTTGCCCGACTCCACCATTATAACGTAAGCAGCTATGCAAATAAACATATATACCAAGAATACAAAGATTAAAAAAAACTTTTAAAATTACCTAATCATTAATTTATTGAAATGATTCTACTTCTGTAGTTAGGATTCGATTACAACCAAAGTATAATATTACCTCAGATTTATGTATCTAATTTTGTTAATACACATAATAAATCAACTGAGTTCTTGTTAATAAACAAGAAATTTAATATGCCTTTTATGGTAATACCGAAATCTTCAGACAATTTTTTATATTATATTTATATTTATTCAAATTACGATATATTTTCACGTAACGTATTTTGTATTATTTATAAAAATGTGGTAGCGCTTATCCGTATAGGAAACTACAAAGGGGCCAAGGTTGACCCAGGCTTGCGCCAATTATTGCCAACACTGGGCCAAGATACAAATGATAACTTCGTTCAAGGCTTGTCGACCAAGGCTTGTCGTACCAAGACTGGCCCAGTGTTGGACCAATCTTGGGTAAAGAATAGTTCGGTATTTAAAGGTTGTCCTAATCTTGGGTAAATGATAGGTGTATGAAAGTTGGCCTAGACTGGGGCCAATATTAAAAAGCCACACTTGACAACAGAATATTGGGCCAAGCTTGGGCCCATCGCCAAGGCTGGCATTTCCTATATGGGTATATGCTCGATTTTCCGTCCGTCTGTCTGTCTGTCTTCCACCGTGAGATCTCGGCCCCTTGACCACCTAGAGACCTCGGGTTTTCGATTAATGGTAGGTCTGTGGCTCTAGTTTAGCCCATTTTAGGATTTTTCCGGTCATGACCTTCCATCTGGCCACGGACAGGCATAATGTCCATTTTTCATACAATTTTTTCATATATGGCTTCATGTACCTCGTTGGACTCGCAATTGATTCACGGATCGATTGGTAAGGGTATTTTTTGAGTTGTGTCCGTCAACCTTCATATGGGTTTTGATAAATTTGTTTTTCAATTCTTGAGTATATGCTCCCCGTATCTTACACAAGCCACTAAACCAGGATTTTTGGCGCCCTCTTCCATCCGTACTAAAAAACGTAAGACATTTTGGCGAATTAATTTTTTTTCCAAGAGTAGCTACGGTGGCTTTATTTCGGGCATTCTAACCCTGCTTTAAATTCTGTAATAATTCAATAAATTGCATTATCAATTCGACGATTAAATTTTAATAAATTTCACGAAGTAAGCAAAACGTTACTCGCACTGATAAGTAATTTTGACAGTAAATTTTAATAATTTCAACACGTCAATGATGATTTGTCAAATAATACTGGAAATATAAATACCAAATAAATGTCAAATATCGCCGCTAACTCGTCAAAATTATATCATTTTTATTGAAAAACCCTGTGCATATATCCAAAAGCTCTTTACATCAGCGTTTCTCAACCTTTTAGTATTTGCGACCCAATATCCAATCACAATTCTAATCGCGCACCCCTCCCCCTACCCTCATACAATAATTTTCACTGAAAAATAGATCTCAGCTTAATATAGAAAATGCTTTGTATTGCCAATTTCTAATATTAAACTTTCTTACGAAAAACTTTGCTCTGCAAGACAGGTCCAAAGAAATCGCTAATAATTATTAATCTTGTTTTTAATTTTATATTGATAAATACATTGTGCAGTTTTATATAATCCTATTTATAAGTGTATTATATCAGTGTAAATGAAAACGTGCATTTTAGTTTATATTTTTTATTATGTCAGATTGTATTTTATTGCTTTTCATTCAGTAAATTAAATAAATTTTTTAATAATATTTTTTTCTCAATATGCTCCCCCCCCCCATTCAGTTTTATCACGCCCCCCTAGGGGGGCGCACCCCACACGTTGAGAATCGCTACTTTATATCGAAATTATTAGGCTCTACTAAAATAATATCATGTGATTCAATATAACAAAATAAATAACGCATAGGTAGGTACGATTCGTTATCTGCCCAAATGACAATTCCAAATCATCTCAGTGTGTCGAGATACAGGTGTCACTACCCTCCGTGCACGAGAGATAGGACCACTCTCGCTAACGGCCGGTGTGACAGAGATAAACAATCCTGTTTCTTTCTACATTTCATTTTGAAAATTCCTAGCATTGTTTTAACGTCGCCAATCTGTCCCGCATTTCATGAGATACTTCGACGTATACAGCATGATCACAAAGTCCGTTGATGTACTCATTTATTTAACTTTAATAGTTGACATATATATAATAGGTACACAGAAAAAAAAATCGATCTTATTAAAAATTTGAGATGGAATAATGTTTAATTTTATCATGTTAATATAACAATATTTTATCAATATAATTATAAAAAAAATCTTATTGAGGTTATTTTATTCATTTAATCATGAGATACTTCGACGTACACAGAATGATCACAAAGTTTCTTGACGTAGTTATATTGATTATTTATTTAACTTTAATAGTTGACTAATATTTTTATAGGATGAAAAAATGCTTAATAAATTTATCTTGTTAATATAACACTATTTCCTTAATATAATAATAAAAATTCTTATTGAGGATATTTTATTCATTTGGAAAAATATATCTTCATGTTTATCTAAAAATCTTTTCATTTGTCAAATTAATAAATAATTTATTACACCAATTAACGAAACTCTCAAATAGATTAAACATAATGGTTGTATTAATAAATATTTATCAGTGTGAATATTTTTTACACCACCCAACTAGTGAAAGTGCAATTTTCGATATGATAAATTCAGTGATGTCATTTATTAAATATTTTTTTGTATTTAAAATATATGTTTTCAATACGAAACAAAATTTTCACCGCGATAAGAACATTGTTAGTAATAATATACATTTATCAATAAGATAAACGTGGATATTTCCATATTGGCAAAATATTATCATATTAGCAAACAACTCAAAACGATCACGGATTTTTTACATTGATCACATTTTTTAATACATAGACAAATTATTTTTTTCGCTTCAATAGATTTGACATTTTTAATGTGATTTTTATGGTTTTCTTTATCTTAAAACGCTTAAATATTCGCTTAATGCGTTAAAAAAATATTAAAATTTATGTTTCACGCGTATCAAATTTTAAGTGCAAAGTATTAATAATTATGTTCGATGTATAAAGTGAATACTATCTAATATTTAATTCAATTAAATATAACCCTTAAAGATATATGAAAAACTGGAATAAATAGAAAGTTCTTATAACAATTCTTATATATGTTATACATAAAAATTAATAAATTTACAGAGTTAACATTATTTCTAATTATGACAGATGTAAAATCAGTTACTGTAACAAGACTTATTAAATGAAACATTACTGCGTACATGTTAGGTATTTTTATATTAAACGCATAAAGGGTCGTTTCACACGAACTACTTTTGCAACTACTATAAAATAATTTTAAACAAGATGCCAGTATAAAATATTTAATTTAATAAATTATGAGAAATTTTCTTCTGTAGGCTTTCGTGGCAGTTGTCCATAGGAGCTAACTTTTCGGGCTTTTGTTCACGTTGTCGTGTTCTTAAACTTGACGTTTCGATTCTCATGTCAGAGTCTTCTTCAGAAGTGCTTCTGTTTTGTCTCGACTACATATCTTCGGCAACTGGAATCTGCCAATATGCGGATTTAATGTCCAGAGACGATAGAAATCTGGCATCTCTCAGTTTATCTAAAATAGTAGGGGAGAGTCCCCCAAGGTGGACACTAATCTTTTAAACAATCATAGAATCCAAACAACATTACATATCTTGTACAATTATACATTTTCTGAAACCTTAACTCATAAGCTTACTGTTCATGAAACACAATTTTGATATCATCAATATAACCAAAGTTTTAATTAATTTTAAATATAGTAAAAAATTTCGACTTTAAAAAAGGTCTCCCAAGGTGGACACCTTTGAGAAATCCACTCCAAAAATTGGAAAAATAATCCAAAAATTCATGTTTTGATCATTTTATTCAATCTTTGATGTTTCTTATTTGAAATTACATCGAATGCTTATGAAAAAGGAATTTATTACAAAATAAGCAAATACCAAGAGTTAAATAGACAAAAAAAAGGTTTACTGAGTTACACTGAGGACAAGTGTACCAAGAGCCGCGCATTTGGAAACATTTCAAGGCGTAAGTGTAGAAGAAGAGAGATAACTGCTAACGATTTTTTGAGGAACAGTTTTTGCTGGTAAACCCCATACTATCCCAACGTACCATGAGTAACTACGCAACAAAAAGCAAGTGTCCACCTTAGGGTAAAAAAAGTGTCCAACTTAGGGTCAGAACGCAATTTTCTTGGCAAAAACGAAAAAAATTATCTACTCGCAATATCATGCAAATCTGTTTACAATATGTTTGTTTGGTACGTAAGCAGACTCAAAAGGGTATTTACTTTTCGGAAACACTGTTTTCGATCATTTAATCCCAGTTATTCGAAGCGTCTTCAAAACTTTCGGAGTGACTTTCTCGTACTGTGTAGTGCAGCGGACAAACAGCCACGACATGCCACTTAATGATATAACCAAAAACTGTGTCTTCCCAAACTGTAATACCGACATGAAGCGCACAGTGCTACCACCTGATACAAAAAAAAATTCCCAGGGTGTCCACCTTGGGGGGATGTCCACCTTAGGGGACTCTCTCCTAGATATGTATGGTAGTGGGTATGCATCTCGCTGTGTCACTTCATTCACCTTCCGGTAGTCTACGCAAAATCAGTAAGAACCATCTTTCTTTTTAGCTAGCACTACCGGCGAGGACCATGGACTTTTTGATGGCTCAATAACTCCCAGTTCCAACATCTTATCCACTTCTTCGTCAATACGAGCTTGCACTACTGGAGACACCGGGTAATATCTTTGCTTAATTGGTGGAGAATTTGTTTTGATGACATGTTCCACGACCTTGGTGCATCCCAATTGTGTCAGAGTTGAACTCACCTGTATTAAATAAGCCTTTATCGAAAAGGTAACAAAAAATGTTTCACGGAGACCCTAGTATAAGAACCTCTGCTATAGACTCTTTATAAACTTCCAAACACCCCCAAGGGGTCCATCTAGATCTCTTTAGGAATCCCTGATCTATAAAATTTAAAAATAAGTCATTTTTAATAAAAACTCACCTGTATTAAATAAACCTTAATCGAAAAGGTAACAAAAAATATTTACAAGGTATACTGACGACAACTGTTTACAGTAAAATACGATTGTATTTGTTGTTAATTCATTTATAGTTCAGAAATCAATCTTGAATGACAGGAAATTAAATCGTTATATTAAAAACTGAAAAGTAGATATTTATTGTAACGATTAGAAGATATATGTGAGATCTAGTATTAAGTTATTTTATTTTATAAGAGATTTTCTTGCTTTTAATACTACTTTTTATATAAAATATGTATGTACAAACAAGATCTTTTTCTAGGTAAAAGTAAAAAAACAATCAAGTGCAAGTAGGACTCGCGCCCTAAGGGTTCCGTATCGTTGTATAAATAAAACTTAATTATTATCAGTAGTTATGTACATTAGGGTGGCCATTAATTTTCTTATTTTTTTAAGGTTACCCCACAAATTTCTTAAAGGTAAGAAAAAATTAATGTATATAAAATTTTAAAGTGATTGGATATTATTAACACGTGCCCCCGAGCGATCGAATATTAACACGTAAAATGCATTTGATTTTTTGAATTTTTTTTAAAACAGCTGTATCTTTGTGAAAATTGAATGGATTTTGATGTTCTAAAACGCAAATTAAAGCTAACACTTTCTAGTTTTTGTACTTTATATTTGATTTTTTTATCGCTTTCCACTACTCCTTGAAAGATTTCTGAAAAGTGAAAGAAGCTTAATAATTCAAAATTGGCGTACCAATTTATACAGTAGGTTGAAATAATTATTTTGAGCAAAAAACTTTATTTAAACATGTCTCAGAAAATTTTTCCTAAAAGAGTTACAGCCCCCTAAAAAATAATTATGGACAAAATCTTCGGGGGGGGGGGGGGGGGGGGGCTGTAACTCTCTTACGAAAAATTTTCGGACACATGTTTAAATAAAGTTTTTTGCTCAAAATAATTCCTTATAGCCCAGGAAATAAAGGAAAAAATACAAGGAAAATGTATGAGGCGCCAAATTTTAATAGTGGGTATAACATGCCGAGATGTATATTCCTTGAAAACTCCCTAACAAAATTTGCCCCGGAACAAACTGTTGAAGTTTGGCACGTCAATTTTGAATTATCCTGAATTATTAAATTTTAGGCTTTTAAAAGAAAATTAATGCCCACTCTAATGTACATACACATAATGGACCCGATTTCTAAGGTGTCTTTACATAGACACTGTATCAAAAAAACCGTAAGTTAGTTTGTCACGAAATAATTCCACAAAGAATTAGAAATTATGACTTTAGGATTTTTTCCTTTATTTGTGTTATGGAATCTTCCTTCGTGCCAAATATCAAAAGTTCGGGAAGTATCCTATAGGTTTTGATGATCAATCAGTAACAAAATACGTTTTAAAAACACTCTCAAATGAGGTATTAAACTTATATGACAGTTCTCTTGTAGTTTCATGAAGACTTTGACAAGTTTCACGCACGTGTTGTATGTAAACACCAACAACGGTATTAAAACAGTGGTGATATTATGATAATTACCACGTACGGTCAGAGTCTGCACCAACTGTGTTACAATACTGTGGTGAAGTATCACTGCTCTAAATTCCATAAAAATTCATAGATACACAAAATTAATACCTCATTTGAGAGTGTTTGCTAATTTTTCTAGCTCCTTTATAATACCGGACACAAATAAATAAAATAAAATCTATAAAAGAGTTTGTCCTTAACCATTCACTCACTCACTCACTCATATATCAACGTACAGCCCAAACCCCTGGACCTAGAAACGTGAAATTTCGTAGGTGCCTTCCTTTTATGATGTAAGCACCCACTAAGAAAGGATTTTTCGAAATTCAACCCCTACGGGGTTAAAACAGGGTGTCAAAGTTTATATAATTTTTTTTTTGTTCGCATTTAATTGAAACTTATCGAACATACTCTACAATATAAATAATGAAACAATTATTTCAGCATTTCCCAAAATTTAACCCCTAAAGTGTTTAACAAATTAATATTCAATTAAAAATGATAAATGATATCGAAAGTTCGATATTCAAGCCCTAATAGAATGGGACGGGGACGAGGATGGATTTAGATATGTTTAACTGCATACCTGCTTTACTATAAAGGTAAATTCGGGCAAAATAGTCATCTATTCAAATAAAAATTTCGACATTCAACCCTTAATGGCGGGGGTAGACAGAGTCTGTGTTTTTGATATGTTTGTCTGCATAGCTGCTTAAAGTACAAAGGAGGAGTCGGGCAAAATTTTGCGATAAAAGAATTCTATATTCAGCCCCTAATGGCAAGAGTAGACAGGGTGTAAGTTTTTACAAGTTTTAACGAAGATCCAATATATTTACGTTTTTTTAAAGGTAATGAAAAAAATCAATCAAAAAAAATGTAATATGTCATTCATTATCACGTATGGAGGGTTTTGATTAGTTTCGAAGTTTACGCGAGCGAAGCCGCGGGATTCCGCTAGTATATTTATATTACCTTTTCTTGAAGGCTAAATCAAATCAACATAACTATAAGAAATACAAATAAGGACTGAATTTCCATGAGATTTCCACTTATCCAAAACAGATCGACCTTTTCACCTGCCAGTATGACAACGAAGCGGTATATATACAATGTTACATAGACTACACATATGTGTATGTTAATTTGACCTATTTTGTACAGAGAGCCATTTGTCTCACCGGTGTCACTCTGTATGGTAATATGGTATCGATACATTGCTGTTTAACTGCCCACGCTCACTGTTTAATGCATTGGCACCTATTGAGATAATACCTATGTGTACTTGTGTAATTGATATGCCATTGCAGAAAAAAACATGAGCTGATTTATCGAAGGTTTCTATTGCAATTGTATAGAGGAATTCTTGTGAGGTTTGTAGTAAAAGGAAGTTACCGACCACTTTCTTAGATTAGATTAAACCGTTAGAAGAATTTTTATACGGAAAAATCACAAGTAGTACGTCTGGTACGTGGCAAGTAAAGCCCAAACGCTGCACTTTTTGATTGGAGTATGTCACTTTCTGTGGACATACACCAGGTCAAAAAGAAGATTTTTAGATAGGGAGCCACTTTAAAATCCGCGTAGAACACTGTTATATGGGTTATCAAAGATAGCCCCTATCGGTGTTATAAAATTAGCTTTATCTCAGCTCCTAGTCATCCGATTTCAATTTTCTTTGGATTATTTTATAGTTCTTATTAAGAAGATTATTTTTGTCATTATTCATTTTTCTCTAAATCTCAGGGGTTCTCCTCAATTTTCGAAAATCTGAAAATTTCACTTTTCTTACGAACTTAATTCTTATATAACTTTTTTATCGTGCCCAATATCATATTTTTACTTCGTATAAAAAAGAAAGATAATTTTTTTAGCATCTCATTAATATCAAGATAATACTATTTTAATGAATAACTTTTTTTGAAATTGTGAGTTAAACTAAGAAAAATTGACTAATTTTGGATTATTCTATGTTAGTATACCTTTTATTATATGAAATTTTTTGTTGGGATCAAATTTTTCATATGGGACAGTTAAAAAATTGTAAAATCTGTCTTGAATGCCACTGAACTTTCTTATACAGTAATTTTTTTTACGTATATCTCCTTATATAAAACAAATTATCCTGGCTTATTGATGAAAAATATTAAAAAAATTATAGAACATAAACTATAGATAATAACGATCTCTACAACTTTTGTTATACAAATTTCATTCTATTATGAACTTTAAAAAAAATAAAAAAATAAATTAATCTTTTTCAAAATATATATTTTTTATTTGGTAAGAGGTACAAAAAAATGAATAGAACATAAACTGTAGAAAATAACGTACTCTACAATTTTTTTTTTTTTTTGGCCTTCCATTTCTGATTTAACCAGTTCTTTTTTTACATTTTTTATCATTTAACATTTAAACACATGGACACAAGATGGAAATGTGATTGCACCACTGGGCCGCTCAGGGTAGGTTTTACAAACAGTATGGCCGGGGTCCATGGATTTGGGGTTTGGAACACACAGTAGGTGACTTTTCAGTTTATAGCTTCAAATTCGTGGTTGTGATGAAAGTGAATATCGAGTCATATGTTTCTTCGTTTCTTAAACGTTTGTTATAAACATTTTATTCTATTATAAACTTTTAAAAAAAAAATTTAATATAATGACCAAAAATTTACCTATTTTTTAGTTTAACTGGCGATTTCCAAAGAATTTGTTCATTTAAACAGCATTATATTGATATTAGTGAAATGCTGAGAAAATTATTTTTCTTTTTTATATAAAGTAAAAAAATTATATTGGGCACGACAACAAAGTTATATAACAATTAAGTTCGCAAGAAAAATAAAATTTTCAGATTTTCGAAAATTGTGGAGAACCCTTAAGATTTAGAGAAAAACAATTAATGACAAAAAATAATTATCGCAATTAGAACTTTAAAATAAACTCAAGAAAATTGAAATCGGATGACAAGGAGCTGAGATAAAGTTAATTTTAAAACACCGTTGAGGGCCATCTTTGATAGCCCATATACCAGTGTTCTACACAGATTTTAAAGTGGCTCCCTATCTGTAAATCTTTCTTTTGACCATATGTATGACCACAGAAAGTGGCATACCATAATCAAAAAGTGCAGCGTTTTTTCATGTACCAGACGTACTAAAGTATTGCTTCCTCGCAATATCGAAGATACGAGAAGCTTTGTTATCGTTTTAAAACAAAAAAAAAATTGTTCTCCGATTTTTTAAATTTTTCCGGATCTATCCGTTTCAGGTCAAGACAAACACTTTTTGTTCCGTGCCTGTCTGTCTGTCCGTGTGTGTGTCTGTTCCCCAATCCTTGTCACACGCATAACTCATGAACCACTGAACCGATATTGATGGAACTTGGTTAGTTGGTTGGGTCTGATTTGAGGACGGTCCCATTTCAAAATTATTAAAATCGTGTGTAAGGGGGAGGGGTGACATCCCAAAATATTTATTTTTTGATTTGAAGATAGGTATCTTAAGAAAGACACATGTAACGTGAAAATTTATTTGTTTTTTTAAATTGCTATTTACTTGACGTTTTAAATGACATTTTAACATTTATATGGCAGAAAAATAATGATTTTGATTGAAATTGTCAAAAAATTCAAAATATACGACATAATAACAAGGTGCGTATAAAGAAAAATGTCGAATTAATATTTTTTATTAAAATTGTATGAAAATTAAAAGGTTAACCAATGACAGGCAGTTCATCTGATGCGTGACGTCAGTCGCTCTGATTGGTGTTTTTAATATAACAACAAATACATTATTTAGAATCTTTTAAACCTATTTCATTATTTAAAGTCATAATTTCAATGATACTTTGTTACTGACATCATGCATATTGGTGATTTAAAGTCATTATATGGAACGGTCGTTAACTAGAAGGTCGTTATATAGAGCTGTGAGTGTAATACATTTAATTAAACAAAAGTTCGACTCTGGGGTGTGATCTAAGACTGGTGCCAGTTACCATAGTAAGTGGCATTACACACTTTATTAAAATTCCAAAAACGTTTTAATAAAATGGACACGATCCTTTCTAGAAAACCAGCTAATAAACATCCCAATAATATACCAGTGTGTGTGAATTCCGCGCATTAAGATAACGCTAAGATTGTTCCAATAAGCTGATGTTAAGAGTGATAACAACTTGTGTGTGTAAGTTGGTAGCACTGGTTAATGTTTGTATAATTTACAGAATTCCAGTATAATGTTACCTACACGGCTACTGTATAAGTGTTAATGTTTTACAGTGACGCCCACTTAGCGAGTTAATAGAGTACAGTAATTCTTACATTTAACCCTTAGCTGCCACTGTGGGATACCAGGCGCCCCACATTTTTTTAATTTTAATGTAAGCTTTATAAATTTTATAAGGTTTTCAATTTTTTAAATATATTAAATATTATATATTCTTTTAAATAACCGATTGGAGTGCATACCGTATCGTTCGAAGATGATAGAGGAATTTTATTGAATTAAAATATTCAATAGCTTACGAGTACATTGGTAGAAAGGATTTCTCAAACCAAGTAATCCTTGTATGGTATATAACGAAAACAATATTCTCTTAAGATAAGCAATAATCTCTTAAACCAACTATAGTATTCTTGAACGAAGGAATAACGTAGTTGGATTAAGAGTATGTTTCTTATATTAAGAAAATATTGTTTTCGTTATATACAAAACAAAGTTTTCTTGGTTCAATACAGTTTTTTTTCTGTATAGTTAGTATTTTAGAGTCTGGGGTACAAGGTGACTCCAGTGTGGCAGGTATGTTGTTCTGGAGAAGTGGAGCAGCTAAGAGTTAAGGGGGATAGCCACTGTGACGGATCAAAAAATTGTCGATGTTTGGGAATTTTTTTCGCAGATATAATTAATTATTTTTGAATCAGGTAAATGATATTTTATTAAGTATATATTCAACTTATTTAATATCAATTTTTATTGAAAAATATTAAATATTTACAAAGTTATGAGCCTCGATGTGACGACCAAAAAAATATTTTTCTCTATGGTTCACTCGAAATTTCGAGAAGGGTTATATGAAAAAAATAAATAAAATTTTTATCAATATCTTTATGAATGTAGCTATGGTATCCGTTTTTTTATTTTTTTCCGTAACAGTGATTTTTCTCTTAAGCAGTTAAGGAGATTGACAACATAGGTTATACAGGAGGACCCAAAAGTCACAACACCATTTAAAATTCAAATAACTTTCTACAATTGATTATTTTTTTAAATTTGATTTCAAATTATTAAAACGTTATCCTTGGAAATTAACTATGGAGAAATTCATGACTGAACAATTGTGCTAACACAATGAACTTATATTCGTAATTTTGGAGTCAGAAAACTACCACATAAACAAACTATACTTCGTTTATTCCGGCGGTTTAAAATTAACTGCTCCAGACTTCTTTCTGTGGGGGTATTTGAAAGATAAAGTATACTGTAACAATCCTCGAACCATTCAGCAATTGAAGGTCAACATCCGTAAAGAAATTGAAGGAATAAGCCAAGAAACATTACCACAAGTTTTGAT
The DNA here is from genome assembly GCA_949319165.1 of Sialis lutaria. Taxonomy (NCBI): domain Eukaryota; kingdom Metazoa; phylum Arthropoda; class Insecta; order Megaloptera; family Sialidae; genus Sialis; species Sialis lutaria. The sequence goes on from OX439232.1 coordinate 2,664,758, forward strand.
TCATTATGATTTATTATTCATTTACAAAAATATCTGTGAATTTTCAGAATGTATAGGAACCGCGTTTTTTAAATAAAAAATGATAAATGTGTGAAAAGAAGACGCATCTATGTGATTTCGCATGCTCCAGAGAAAGACACACCTTGCCTTTACTCTATACTTATCCACAGGCGCTTACCCGCACCATTCCGTGCAAAACCATAGTGTCAAGCTCCTTTTAATTTGTTTCATCAACGCGTAAGTAAATTTATATAGTAATAAGAATTAAAAGAACGTTTATAAACCAGTGAAAACTTTTTTCCAGAATTTTTGGAATCACCTTCCCTCTTGTAACGTCTTGTATACACTGACCCCCCCCCCCTCCATCACTCTTTAGTGTTCCATTGCGACGAACATCAGTTTCACTATATACATATAATATTTTTGTCTTTTGTTTTTCACTCGACTACAAAAATTAAATAATAAAAAAAAGATGTGTGCGAAAAAAAATACAGAAAGACGCATTTTTGTGATTTTACATGCTCCAAAGAGAGATACACATTGCCTTTACTCTATACATATCCACAGGTGCTTACCCGCACCGTGCCCCGCATCAATAACCCCGCACCTTATAGTTTCAGCCTCCATTTTATTAATTCCATCAAAAAACGTGCTTTAGTAATTGAATTAAAGTATCGTTCATAAACCATGAACTAACACATTATTTTGGACCCCTCTCTCCCCAAGTAACGCCCTGTAGACAATAACCTCTGACCCCCCCCCCCCTTCAATTTTCCATTATATACCGACGAACATCAAAGTTTCACTTTATATAATATTTTTGTTTTTCGCTAGACTACAAAAATTAATTTTTATTTGTCTAATAATGTGTGCATGTGTGTGTGTGTGTGTGTATGTGTTGGTCATGTGATTCCTAGTGCAGTGTGTTAAATGTAAATAAGGATAATTTAATTGCTAGTCGACAAATGATAGGTCCGGATAAAAAAAACGTTAATTTGCTTAGAGTAGCGTGAAAAACACAACTGAATTTAATTTATTGTATATCAGTTCTATGAGTGTGTTTATTTTTAACAATCCAGAGGCGTGTCAAATTATTTTCTTTAAAATAGATAATATAATCTAATTTTTTTTAGTTAACGTTAATTTTAACTTATATTCGAATCGCTAAAGAATTTGGTTCGCAACTTATAAAGAGCTTATGCGTTTCAGTTTTCACTAGGATTGACACTATAGGATGCGGGGTTGTTGATGCGGGGCATCGTGCGGGGAAAGAGAGAAAGAGTGAAAGCAAAATTTGTCTCTCTCTATTTTTGACTCATTTATCATTTTTTAATTAAAAAACGCGGTTCTTAATCATTCTGAAAATTTACAGATATCTTTGTAAATGAATAAAGAATGTATGCTCAGATTTTTTTCCAAATTCTCTCTGTCAGAAAAGTCCTGTCATGTTTTGAAATTATGCAGTTCTCATAAGAATGCATGTTAATTTGTTTATTTAATATCTCTTAAACTTCTCCTTATGACATTGAAATTTCGCAAGTTTTTATTTTAAATATAAATATCTCGTTATTTTCAAAGTTTCGTCGATTTTTTTCTGTTATATTTCTATGTTGTTATACTCCCTAATAGAAGACGACATTTATTTTCACCCCCCCCCCTCCCGCCTCTTCAAAAACAATAACTATCCCTCAATATTTAATCCAATATTTTATATAAATAAGCTCCCTTTTACGCGGTAGATACGTTCTACAGAAAACCGTGTTTAAAAAATCGCACAAAAAAAACATTTTTTACATTATAAAATTATAATCCGCATAAAAAATGCCGCGTAAAAAGAGACTCTCAAAAATTGAAACAAAAAATCTCGAAACCTTTTTTTTACTCACAATACCCCCTCCCCTCTTGTTCAAAAACAATAAATAATGCTCCCCGTCTTTCAGAGAACAATATTACATCAAAAAAGTAAATAATTTTAAAATTAAACTTAAAAATTTGTACGTCCCTATACCAGAAAAATGTTTTATACCCCCTCCCCTCTTTTTCAAAAAGAATAAATAACCATCTTCTTCATTCAGAGAATAATATTACATCAAATATCTGAATAAATTTAAAATTAAATTAAAAAATCTTTCCGACTACCTCTACTTTCCACGTCCCTGTACCAGTCACCTGAGAGAGTTCGCGGCACTATTTACTATTTCTAAAACGCGCAGCTGTCAGCGCCCGTGTCAGGTTTCTCAACAATACATAACCGCCGTTAATTGGCCACGTACAATTAAATTGATTATGAAAATCGGTACATACATGCGATACATATCGCGACCATGCTCTGTTGGACGAATTATCATATCGGTGATATGTTAATATCGTGCGTAGCAAGTGGACTTTCGTATTTGTGTTTAAAGAACAACACTCCACTGGGATTTTGACATTTTTATTTGTGTCTTCAGAAGAACACTCCACTGGGCTTTTGATATTTTTATTTATATCTTCAGAAGAACACTCCACTGGGATTTTGACATTTTTATTTGTGTCTTCAGAAGAACGCTCCACTGGGATTTTGACATTTTTATTTGTATCTTCAAAAGAACACTCCACTAGAAATTTGACATTTTGCTTCCTTGCAATATCGAAGATATTGTATACCCTTCTACGTGTTTAGTAAATTTTAAAATTGTGGTAATATATTTTATTTGTATGTACAGAAAAACACTCCACTGGGAATTTGGCAGTAATAATGGACTGTAATTATCTACGTGTAAAAAAACGTTTAGTTAAAAAACCTACAAAATTTAATCAAATTCGGCTACAAATTTTAAAATTATGTTAGTATCATACATTTTTATATTTGTATCTGTTTTATTTTTTATTAGTACTACGTAAAGAAAAATATTCCACAAGAAATTTGATAGATGTAATGGAATGTGATTGTGCACATGTAAAAAAACACTATGATATTGATATTCCTATGATAATTCTTCAATTTTCATCTTAAAAATGTTTTAACCTCATTCAATGGACGTACATTTTGTACTTGTGTGTACAGAAGAACATTCCACTGGAAATTTGACAGTTGTAATGGAATGTGATTGTGTACATGTAAAAATAATGTAAGCAAGATTCCTGCACTATTTCTTCAATTAAAATTGTATTAATCTCGTACGATGGACGTACATTTTAGATTTGTGTGTACAGAAGAACATATCACTAGAAATTTGACAGTTAAAATGGAATGTGATTGTGTACAAGTAAATATAATCTTAGTATGGTATTCCTGTACTATTTCATCAATTAAAATTGTATTAATCTCGTACGATGGACGTATTTGTGTGTACTACAGAAGAACTCTACACTGAGAATTTTACAGATTTTTTTTCGCGAAATACCTTTGAAATTCTGCAGAGCCCAGGGTTGGAGACCGCTGATCTACAATTCCTACTTGGCGGCACTTTTATCTCAGACTTAACATGTCCACTCGGCACACTAAAGGTGTTACACGTATCTGTATGTGTGTTTGTCTCTCTCACACACCCACGCACCTCTGTCGCACAAACGCAACCGTTTGGTGTGAATGCAAAAAAAAATGCACGCGGTGATTATAATTCCGGATTTTCGTTTTAATTGAAATTGTGATGAACAATGCCCCTGAAAAGAGTACATCTGTTTTAATACTGGATTGTCTTAACCCTTTCATGACGAATTTACAATTATGTTTTTTGGAAATATGCGAAATAAAAACAATTATAAACAAGCCGTGGAGTGCGATCCTTTATACCAATGTTTTCCTACGTGGGGAATATCGATTGTCAAGGGGGGCAATTCGAAAATTTACTTACTGTGTATGCTCAATAATTTCCTAATGATTTCCATTTCTTCCTAAAACCTATAATTCATTTTTTTTAATGAACATTTCAATTTTTGAATATTAAAATTTATGTATATGTTGGGGGGGGGGGTATAAGAATTTTAGAACGGCTTAGGTGGGGCATAGCACAAAAAAGGTTGGGAAACACTGCTTTATACAGTGTATTCTAAGATGATTAAGCCAAAGGAAAATTAACAAAGGACAAATTAGAAGTGTTGTAGTAGCCTTTTGTCAAATTTAATAATATGCCATTGGTGCATTTTGAAATGCTGCCACAAAATTGATAAAATAGAGAAATTGATACTTGTCTAAAATAAAAGTCAATCACTTTTGAGGTTAATTTTCATTTCTTGACATTTACTGGAATGTGATGTCATACGTCATACTGTCTGATTGGTGTTTCATTTTAAATGGCGGATTGCTGTATTTTGTATATTTATTTTAGCAAAAAATATTAATCTTGCTTTTAATATAAAATAAACATTTTTTAGAATCTTTTTAACCTTTTTTATTATTTATTTAAAATTATAATTTCAGTAATACTTTGTTACAAGCATCATGCCTACTCTCCCCATGTTAAATTTCCTATAACTTAATCAACTTGGAATACACTGTAATATACCACAAAAAGTGGTAATTTAAAGAAATTCCGAATTTTCAGTTTTTTGGGTATACCGCTTAAACCACATAGAATTATTATTTTTTTTTTGGCATAGTAATACTCACCCCTTTCTTACAAATAATTGATCTCATTTAACCAAACCTGTATCTCTTATAGATACTGAGATCCCCATGCTGGAAAAGTTATCTGGGACACCCGGTATTAGAAGTTACAATTTTTCGATATTTGAAGCATATTACACCCAAAATTAAAAAATGCTATAATGATCATACCATCAACAATTTCTTAACCCTTTTTGCGTTCCTGTTTTACCCTCAAACTCAACTTCAACACGATATATAAATATCAATGGACTATCGGACTATGACTGAGTCTACCAACATCAGAATGAAGAAGAAAAAATAATAATTAAAATAAATTTGACTGCACTGGCAACGAACAAAAAATTTTATCAATAGTTTTAAAGTTGTTTTACGCAATGATAGGGTTAAGGCAATAATGAGAATGCTGCTCAGTAATACCTGTTGATATTAATTAACATATTTATTAGTTGCAGATGTCCACAGACACCACCTCTGTGGTTAAATATTAATAAACTTACAGAATGCAGAAGGTGTCATACTTAAAATATTAAATTGGATAATCACAAATATCAGGAGAAAAATTACCAAGATTTTCCAGTACCTTAATTACAATATTCACTTACTTTTTGCTATAAAAGTTGTCACAAGATATTAATAACTATGTCTGTTTTTTTATTTCTTGACTTCCCATATAGGAAATTCCAGCCTTGACGATGGGCCCAAGCTTGGCCTAATATTGGATTGCCAAGTATAGTTTTTTGATATTGGCTCCAGTCTCTGCAAACCTTTAGTCAAATAGTCTTTACCCAAGATTGGACCAACTATCAGATACCGTGCTATTCTTTACACAAGATTGGGCCTATGCTGGGTCAGCCTTGGTACGACAAGCCTTGGCCGAGTCTTGAACAAAGTTATCATTTTATTGGCCCAGAGTTGGCAAACATTGGCTCAAACTTGGGCTTACCTTGGTTCATTTTATTGTTTCCTATAGTGTCCGACCGAAGGTCAGTTTTTGGCCGAAGCCGAAGCCGAAGATTTTTTTTCGTCTTTAATTATAAAATTTTTCCACAAATTGTTTTTAAATGAATAATGAATGATATTTTTTTACTCTCAAAAATATGCATATGGTATAGAAATACAGTCGAGTCTCTTTTTACGCGGTACGATATTTTATCCAAATTCGAGTTAGGTATCAAATAAAAGCTGTCAATAAAAAAAATTCAAATATGTAAACATTTTGTCATTATTAAAAATTTAAAAAATCATAAAAATATTTTTTTCCTGCCTATATCTTCGAAAGTTTTATTGATTTTTTTTTTTAATTTGGGAATATGTATAAATGAAATTTTGAAACTTTTTATGCGATTTTTGATTTATTTGACCTCATTGTTTTGGTTTTACGCAGTTTTAAAAAATTACAGAACGCTATTAATCCTGTGTACAAGGCCAGAATTGAGAAATTTATCTATTTTTGTATCTATCCCTAACTCTTTTTTGTGCAATTTTTTATATAGATACGGTTTTCTGTAGAACGAACCTACTGCATATAAAAACACTTTTCTGTACAATATTATACTATATAATTCAACCTTCGGCTTCGGCCGAAGCCGATTATTCAGCCGAAGGTCAAATTTTAGCCGAAGGTGGCCGAAGCCGAAGCCGAATGTTCGGTCGGACACTAGTTTCCTATAGGGGTTTTCACGGTTTAACTGCTGAACCGATCTTAATAAAATTTGTCAGTGAAAAAGCTTGCATCCTTAGGAAGGACATAAGCTACTTTATATCCCGAAAAATTTAAAAGATAAGAATAGCTAGTGTCAAATATGTAGGAATATATTTTTCAAAAAAATGCATACATATGTATATAAAAATATATAAGTAATGTATGTATATTTTTTTTTAGGGGGAGGGGGCAAAATTCTCAGAGTTGAGAGATTTTGCATTGATTGAAGCCCCTTCAATATATATTTAAATTAATTTGTACGGATATGTCGAAAACAAATTTTTAGTTGAGGTTATTTTTCGAAATATGTATTTTCAATTAGAACCAAAAAAAATTTTTTTTTTTTTAATTTTTTGTAAATTTAGGGAGGGGTTTCATTTTAAGTACTAAAATAGTACAAATTGCAGGAATTTTTGTTAAAGAAGCCTTTAATTAAATTCATATCAAATATGAAAATCTTTTTAGGAACATCTAATTTTAGATAAAAAACTATATATTGTTGTATATTTGGATATAATATGGATAATAATATGCACCGATTTGGACGTTTTTTTGTTTGTTTGAAAGAGTATACTCCTGAGGTGGCCCCATATTTAAATTTTATCAGAATCTGACCATGGACTTAAAAAAGGAGGGAGTTTTCAATTTTTTTGTATATGTTTATTTTTTAAATGTATTTACGAACATACTATTCGCTTAAACTCTTTTTTTTGTTTTTTTTTTGTTTTTTTTGAAAGTATATACTCCCGAGGTAGTCCCATATAAATTTCATTAGAATCTGACTATGGAATTTGAAGATACGGTCACTTAAAAGGGAAAAAATAAAAAAAACCTAAACCGACTTCAAAAACTGTTAAATTCAATTATTACGAGATACTTTTAAGTGTTTTCAGTTTTTTTTTCGAGTTCCTTTTTTATCGTTTAAAAATATTTTTGTAAACACCCCTTCCCCCCTTTTTCAGAGCGTTAATTCGAGGTTCTTCAATACTAACAACAGAAGAAGAAAAATCTAAAAACTTGTTATAAAACTGATCCAAATTAAAAATAACAAGATATAATTTCCAACAAAGTAACACAATAATGAATAAAACGGTACCAGCTTATTATTCACGTCACTTACGTTGTTATGCGCACCGCATAGAAGAAAAAGAGAACGATGACCAGTGGCGCTCCACTCCACTGACGGTGACATGTCGAGTTACGACACGCCATCAGCAATGACTCTTCACGATCGAGGTGTGCTTAGGCACTCAGGTCGTGTCCGAGTGATGCCGATTTATCACCAACTAGGGCTCTGATTCTTAACAAAAATATTATGTAAATTATTGAGAATCCTTAAATAATCAAAAAACTCCACGCAATATTTTTTTAATTTCTAATTGATTTTTTACGTCAAAATAAATATTTCTCTTTCGGTGTCTATCTGTCTGTCTGTGTGTCTGCCATTTGAATACTTGTTAGTTGGGTTTAACTCAAAGCATAGTAGAATTTGGTCCTTCGAAAAAATTTTCAACATAGATTTGACTAGAATTCGAAAAATGGGTTATAAACAAATATTGTATTACTTTTCAAACAATAGAGAAAAAACGAGGGGGGGCACGCATATGATAGGGTTCAGTAGCCATTCTCGCTAACATTCTCTACTTGATAATAAGTATCAATAGTTATTTCATAATAATAACGATTTATAAACAAATTATTATTTCTAAATTTTTGATTAACTATTTTTGTTACAGTGTTTGTTATAATTTTCATTGAAAGTAGGGAAAAGGGTTGTACCTTGGGACATTTTTTACTTTTTTAATTATTGCACTGACATCTTTCGTTCAAATACAATAATCTTTTAGCTCTGTAGAGGCTACAACTGTAGGCAGCTGTTCAATCAACAATCATTTTGCTATCACCAAAGCGTACACCACTACTCATTGTTTAATAAGTTGTTGATCTTTGTCCCAAGGTACAACCTGTGGTTTTACCTTGGGACAGCATTGGTTCTACCTAGGGACATGGCAAATATGTGAATATTATAGCTTTTAAGATGTGAAAATGAAGTAAGACTTACGTAGTCAATGTTTAATAATATGAAAATATAATTATACATAATTATTATTAAATAAACTTTATTTCAAATTAAGCTTCTGTGGGAATGCAATTTTAAATGAATGAAACCCGCGACGTATTGTTGGAGTTGGCAATACTTTTACAATATTGCATGGATTAACACTACTGATGTCGTCAACGTTGGGGAATACAAAATGCTTTCTTTGCTTTCTGAAAATTTCTCAGTCCCAAGGTGCAACCAGAAAAATGTCCCAAGGTGTAACCAATCATTCTTTTCACAAAATAAATTTTCTAAACTCTAAAAAATTTACGATTTAACAACTTCTTGCATAGATTGCTTGCTTAAGTAATGCTGCAATAGTACTACATCAAATAATGTCAATAAAAATGCTTATCTTGTTTGTATATGATCTAGAACAGTGGTTTCCAAACTGGGAGGCGCGCCTCCTTGGGGAGGCGCGGACTAGTGCAAAGGGAGGCGCGAAAAGTTTAACAGAAATTTAATTTTCAATACATCACATTAAGTTATATAAATAAAAAATTACTGTGAAGTTTTAGACTGACAACTATTATTGAAAAAGCAAAACTGATAGAATTATCATGCCATACTTCTAAAAAAAATTCTGAGTGAAAGCACTCCCCTTAATAACACCTAGATTTAATGAAGTTTGTGCTAATAAACAAGTACATTCATCGCATTAAAAATAAATTTTATACGTAAAAAAATACATTTTATACCTTTTTTAAATAGTTTTGTATAATTTTATAAAATAATGGGGGGGGGAGGCGCAAGAGAATAATTTTTTTAAAGGGAGGCGTAGTTACATAAAGTTTGGAAACCGCTGATCTAGAAGTTGCAGCAAAATTTTACTTTCAAGGTACGAAAACAATAAACTGACACTTAAAGCTTCGAATAATGACTGAAACTGAAATAATTTGGTGAGCAAACAAAGGACAGGGTTGCCAATATAAGATGTAATTCTGAGAGTTACCACTGGAGTGGTTAGATTTCTAGAGCAGTTGTCCCAAGGTAAAACCGTCCCAAGGTGCAACCCTTTCCCCTACTAATTAAAAGCAATAATCAGGATTTTTTCCAGATTTTTTGCATCGATAGTTTAGAAATTAGAGGGGTGGGGGCGCTCTAATAACGACTCTGAACGCAAATATCTCGTGATTGAAGGGTTAAAATCAAAAAGTTCTAATACATTTTTTGTTGCATTTCAAAATCTATCTAAAGACACCTCAACCAATAGTGTAAGTGAAAAAAATTTAGTACACTATACAGTCTATGAAACGGAGGTCCAAAAAAACATTATTTTTTTCAAAAATATCATCATTTCTTTTTTTGGGTCTTAAATCTACGCTCGTATAGCAAAATTCAACTTAATACGTATTGAAAAGAAAGAATTGGATGGCTTTTAGATAAATACATACATACATACAGACAGACAGACAGACTGACAGACCGACATTATAAGAGGTCCTAGTTGGCTACGGAATTTTAAAAATAAAAATTCTTTGAATCTCAAATGTATGAAAAAGTGTAATTTTTTAATAACATTTTTTATTGATTTAAGAACAATAAAAAAATGTCCCGAAATTTTTCCACAAGACCCCTTGCTAAATTATTTCGTTAATATATTTTTCTCATAAGTACTAACGTGCCCCCCCCCTCCCTAGCCCCTTCAAAAACGTACTAACGAGGTTCCACTGTACGAATATATGTAAGATATAATAATTTTAACATCTGAAAACTAGTTTCAATAAATACAATTAATTAGAAAAATAAAACTAACATAAGTGATAGCCACACGTAAATATTCGTAAGATTTACCCCCCCCCCCCCCCCCCTCCCAAGTCTTACGTAGTTAATGGGCTCTCTTTTACCAATGTAAGAATTATAAATCAATATTATAGATAAAATCCAGAGTATATTTAGTGATAAGATTAACATAGCAATTTTAATTTTTAAATAGCCCGCTTGTCAAAATTCCAAAAATGGCACAAACATTTAAATTCAACACTTTTTTCATGCGTGCAAAAAACTGTAGAAAAATAAAAACAAACGCCTCAAATAAAGACTGCGCTGTGAAAAAAGAGAAGTTGCGCCGAAACGTTGGAGATATTCAGGAACCTATTTCTTCGTTTGGACAGGGCGCGAAATTGGGAATTTTTGAATAAGACAACATATATTGAATAAGATAACATATATACAGTAGAAACCGGTTATAACGACATCGGTTAATACGACGTATTAACGACTCAAAATAAAGTCCAACTGAATCTCATATAATTGCTTTTTTTACCGGTTATTACGACTAACCGCTTTTTACGACCAATATGACCGGAGTCCCTTCAATGTCGTTATAACTGGTTTCTACTGTAGTTGTTTTTTAAACTGTGGATTTACTCCCCCCCCCCACCCCTTTGTAAATGAAAATCCATGGGTTTTTTAGATTTTATAAATTTCAAGAAATCGCCATTTCTTTACCTATAATTAATTTTTATAATCTTCTATGCATAAAAATGAATGTTCGTTTGTATGTGGCTTATGGACTCGAGAATTGCTGAACCGATTTCAATGCGGTTTTCACCAATTGTTAGATAATTTTTCAGAGCATGTTCGTAGCTATTAATATTTTATGAAAACTTGAAAACCTATGATTTAACTTCAAAATACTAAAAAAATCTTCGTGTTTTGTTTACATGATGTCATAGTACACCATAAAAATGTTATTTATGTAAATACATAGTAGTTGTTGAAAATAGAATTCTATAATTTACCCGTGGATATTAACCCGGGTAACACCAGGTTCATTGCGTTAGTTTATTAATAAAAATAAACAACTGCCAAGTAAAAGTACAGTGCTTTCTCGTGCTTAATTCACCAAAGGTAGTTACTTATTGAACAATTTAAATAAAAACCAATAAAGTATTCTAAAACAATAGCATTGGTTGACCTTTTCATTTTTATACATTTTTTTTTTCAATATTAATTCATAATTTTTTTTAGTACGTGTCTGATTATAATTTTCTAAATCATTTTTTTTTTCTTTTCTACATAGGTACATTAAAATGACATATTTATATCATTTTTTTGCTTATATTTTACCTGCTTTAACGGAATGATTTTTTTGTACATCTATAGCACAGTACCTTTCGAATTTTATAAGTTTCATTCCCCTCCTTTTATAATAATTATAAAAAAAGGTACGACAATTTTCGATGTTCACCTATTTTAATACATAGATTTCAAATTACAAGTATGTACAGTGTACAGTAATGTACGAAACAATTTAAAATATTAAGAAGCAATATTCTTTGTAAAGGAATTATTTACTAAAAAAGACGTAATAACCTTTCTTATAGAAAATTTAACTGTCTACAACAGGGGCTCCCAACCTTTTTAGTAGACCCCTTATGAAGGAATGACAAAGTTCATATAGACCCCTTCTGTAATTATTTATGAATTAATTTTTTTTTTTGCTCTTTGAACCGTTTTTTAACTCTTGCATTTTATAATAAACATCGAATTTCAAATAATACAAATTTCTCATAGACCCCCTATAGACCCCTGGTGTACACTAGACCTCTTTCAAACTTTCATAGACCTCCAGGGGGTCCACATAGTCCATGTTGGGAAACCCTGGTCTACAAGAAAAATATAAAATTTTCACGTAATTTGCATTTTTCTTGAGTTATTAAAAAAATAGAGTATCTACTTCTCCACTATTTTTAGGACCAAACCCTACCAACAAACCAAATTTGTTGAAAATCGGTTGATATGAGTTATACATGAGATAAAAGTCCAGGTTATCGTATGCATTAAATAGAAATCAGCAACGGTGACAAGTGTACTCCATATATAGGAAATATAGAATACAAATTCATAATTTTAAATTTCAAAGTTTGTCCTCCTCAAAAAATCGCAATCCCTCCTCACAAGATCGAATTGTTCACTGGCTAACGATTGACACTTGCGGAAAAATAATGTCAACTGCGGCTGAGCAAAACAAACAAATAAACACAACACTCAACGTAGGGTGGCGGGAGGTGCAAGGGGTGCAAGGGGTAAGGAAGGCATTCACACAGAGACACCGCCACGGCTTTGGCGCGAACACGGCGTGTCGCTGTACCCCCTATCACCCCCTCAAACAAACACGCGGTTTGCATCTTTCCTCCGATGCATCCTCATCCGGAGACCTTCTCAGTGTCAGTGTTGGATTTAAAATTAACTAAAATATACATAAAAAGTTAAGTTACATTGAATATCACCTAACTACACTTTTGTTTCAATTAATTTTTCCGCAAGAAGACCACTTTCAATTTTGACAAGTTTAACTATATCTAAAGCAGGGATCCCCCTAAGGGTCTATGGAAGTTTAAAAATGGGTCTATAGTATTCCAGGGGTCTATGGAAAAAATTTTAATATTATAAAATTCCATGATTTTTGCATTAAAAATATATTTATTAACATATAATAATCTACAGGGTGTCTAAATACCAGGGGACACCATGGGGATCTCGGAAACTATAAGAGATAGAGATTCGGTTAAATGAGAGAAAAGTTACCTTTAAGAGGGAACAGTTCAATGGTGCATTTACATTTTACAAAAATTTCATAGCTTACTAGATATTAACCAAAAACCATTTTACTCCGAAATCTTTCATCGTGAATATTTCTTAAGCGACTTGAAATTTAAAAAAATGTTTCAAATAAATGTTTTAGGGTTTAGTATTGTCTATTTAAATATATTTTTTTAATTTCCAGAAATGTCACTGTTTTTGAGATATGACACTAACATATGTTTTCTTAAATGGAAGCAATATGAAATTTTGTAATTTTTGAACAGAAGATTTTATTACCTTTTCAATGATATGCAACTTGATATACTTATTTTTCAAAATATCTCAAAAAATGATCAAAAAGTACTTTTTATTTATTTAATACACTATATCATCCTAAGATGGCTATGACAATTAACAATAAGATTGAAAAACAATTGAAAATGTATTTATAAGCTTACATAACATAAATTAACTATTTTATTTATAGAAATAAAATATATTTTTATTAATTTAACACAAAATACCAGCCAAAGATGGCTATGGTTATTAACAACAAAAAAACAATAAGCTATTTTATTTTAAAAAAAATCATTTTTTTATTTCCAGTCAAAAATGGCTATGGCTGTCAACTATGAGATTTTTAAATCAACTGAGAAATTGTTATTTTGCCTGTTTGTAACTTATAATTATTTGTGATACGTATTTGTTGATAATATTTTTTTACATTTTAAAAATGCAATATTATTCTGTTGTACCAAATAAATGGATGGGTGGAACTAACCAGCACCACGATCACCAGACATAACTTGGATTTTTTTTCATATGGGGTACCTATTGTTAAAGATAAAGTTTTTTTTATAATTTTCCACAAAGACTGGTAAACTGTATTAAATAAAATAGCTTATTGTTTTTTTGTTGTTAATAACCACAGCCATCTTTAATAAAAAATTTAATTTAATAAAAAAAACAGCCATCTTAATAAAAATATGTTTTATTTCTATAAATAAAATAGTTAATTTATGTTATGTAAGCTTATAAATACATTTTCAGTTGTTTTTCAATCTTATTGTTAATTGTCATAGCCATCTTAGGATGATATAGTGTATTAAATAAATAAAAAGTACTTTTTGATCATTTTTTGAGATATTTTGAAAAATAAGTATATTAAGTTGCATATCATTGAAAAGGTAATAAAATCTTCTGTTCAAAAATTACAAAATTTCATATTGCTTCCATTTAAGAAAACATAAGTTAGTGTCATATCTCAAAAACAGTGACATTTCTGGAAATAAAAAAAATATATTTAAATAGAGAATACCAAACACTAAAACATTTATTTGAAACATTTTTTTAAATTTCAAGTCGCTTATGAAATATTCACGATGAAAGATTTCGGAGTAAAATGGTTTTTGGTTAATATCTAGTAAGCCATGTAATTTTTGTAAAATGTAAATGCACCATTGAACTGTTCCCTCTTAAAGGTAACTTTTCTCTCATTTAACCGAATCTCTATCTCTTATAGTTTCCGAGATCCCCATGGTGTCCTCTGGTATTTAGACACCCTGTATATCTATAAAAGAGTTTGTCCTTAACCACTCACTCATATATCAACGTACAGCCCGAACCCCCGGACCTAGAAACGTGAAATTTCGTAGGTATCTCCCCTTTATGATGTACGCACCCACTAAGAAAGGATTTTTCGAAATTCAACCCCTACGGGGTTAAAACAGGGTGTCAAAATTCATATAAAAATTATTTTTTTTTTGTTCGCATTTAATTGAAACTTATCGAACATATTCTACAATATAAATAATGAAACAGTTATTTCAGCATTTCCCAAAATTTAACCCCTAAGTTTTTTTTTGTGTTCACCGAATGAAACATAGCGCAAGTAAGTACTCTACAAGACAAATATCAGTTAGGTACGGAAATTCAACTCATATGGGAGTGGGGGGGGGGTAAAATTTTGATATATTTATCTTCATAATTGTTCATGATATTAAAGTAAATTCGGACATATAATATGTCATCTCCTTTTCGATTTTATTTCGGAGGTTTTATGGAGGGTTCTAATTAGTTTCGAAGTTTACGCGAGCGAAGCCGCGGGATTCCGCTAGTATAATATAAATATTTAAATAGAGTTGAAAAACAAAAAAAATGTTTGTTTTCTTTCTACTTGTACTTTTTCCAACAAGATGTTAAATAATGTAAAATTTTAGGGGGGTCTATAATAAAAATCATTTTATCCAGAGGGGTCTATGTGAAAAAAGGTTGGAAACCCCTGATCTAGAGCATAGAGATGTAGATGTAATATAAGTGGAGAGATAACTGTGTCAGTAGAGATAGCTTATACTCGGGTACCGCACTTCCTTGTCTAACGAGCTCTGATTGGCTGACAAAAGCGTGAACCGACTTTCTGTACTAAAAACATTGAAATGAAAACAACAGAAATGTACAAAAATCAGTTTTTTACATATAATAAATTAATTTGGCTTTCTGCCACAAATCTTCAAAAAATATCAAAATTATATATCAAATTTACATTAATTTTGAAAGCTTTATAAGTTTTTTGAACAAATCTATTGAATGAATTTTGTAGATCAGACTTTTAACTTCAATTTGCTATTTCTATATCGCTGTACAAAATTTTTATGACCAAGTTACGAAGAAAATTGGATTATTGGTTTTTTACAATCATTTATTAAAAGTGTAGTTTTTACTTTGACCGCAAATAAGTCAGTAAAAAATGGTCGTACAGCAATAAAAAAATATGCAAATTGAAGAAAAATGTCTAATCTACAAGAGGCACTCTTTGGATTTTGTTGAAAAAATAATATCATGGCCCATTGAGGCTATAAAAATTGAAATATTTGAATTTTTTTTTTTTTTAATTTTACAGTAAAATTTGTTTTCAACCCCAAAAATACGTAAGAAAATTATAATCCCGTTAAAAGTAAAAACCTTTTTTGACGGCCTCAGTAATTATCAGATAATACAGTAATTATCAGATAATACAGTAATTTTCACATAAGAAAAAAACCATCTTACGAAAAAATATCTTTAGTAAAATTTATAGAATATCCGATCAAAAAAAAAATCAATAAAATTATTTTCGAAATTTTGCACTAGTCCTGCCCTGTGTACAAACACCTTCTTGTTATTCTTTTCTTCACGTGAATGTTTATTTGTTTGAAAGGTTACATACAGAATGCAAAATGCTGCTACTCGTTTGGAAGCCACCCGAGATAGGTTGTAGTATATATGTATGTAGCTATAGCAGAAGAGAAGACGTTCTCTGTGAATCTGAGACGAACTTCGAATAAAAAACAACTAACTCAATGCAATATGAAAAAAGTTAAAATAATTTACAAAAACTCTAAAATGGGCAATGTTTTGTTTTATAGCAGAGATTCCCAACGGGGTCCAGGTGGACCCCTTGGGGTCTACTAAAGATTAAAAAGGGTTGATACTAGTCTATAGTATTCCAGGGGTCTATTGGGGTTTTATAATTATATATATATATTTATTATTATTTATATATTATAATCGATGATAATTTTTTAATTTTTTTTTTACTTTTTTCTATAGGTTATTTGACTAAATGATGATCTTACGTGTCTCCTATTTCCAAAAAAATACTTATTTCTGCGGAAAATAAATGTTTAATCGTAAAAATTTACTCTTTTAGGACTAATTTTGAATTTGACGCCAAAAATAATTTAATCCAGTCTGATGAAATAATTATTTGTATGCAAGTATAATGAATAATTTAAAATGTCATTTAAATATACCTGATAAGATTTATTTATTTATTTTTATTACCTATTTATGTAGTATATTTTTGATTGTTTTTTAATTTTAATTACAACCATGAAAAATAGGTACTTTATGTTTATATAACTGATTTAAACGACATATTAGTAAAATGACCACATTTCTCTAAGCCTTAGAGAAAAAAAACATATTGGTTTTATAGATTTTTCATTTTATTTTATTTAAAACAATACACGTTACAATTGTTCTAATTTATTACTAATATGAACTGTGATTTTTTAAATAAACATTAAAATTTATGTTCGAGTGTATAAAGTGCATAATATCACATATTTAGTGCAATTATATGTATAAGTATAACCCAAACAAAAAAAAACTTTCTCCTGTCAAATGAACTTTTTATCATTTACGATAATACCACAATTATGACTGCATATATTCAAAAGTACATTTTTCACAAATTCATTTAACTTCAAACCTAAAATTTTTTTTTTTCAAAAAAATAAATTTAAAAAAATCCTAAAATTTTCACGATTCACACAACCCACGATATTTCCTACTACATTTACTCTTGCACTTAGAACACGGCTCTCCTTTAGCATACACACGATGTCCAATATAATTCCCACCAGGGCTGTAATTACAAACCAACAAAATCATTTGAAAAATACCATCATCGTCATCTGCAAAAATACTTATAGCACATCCAATTTTACTCGTATCTGCCCACATCATTTGTGTATAATGCCCAATATCTAAAAAATTATCATCCTTCAACCTATCAATATCTTTAACAGTAACATTTTTCACTTCTTTATAAAACAGCCCAATCGAATCCATTAATACTTCTGTCTTATTGACCCCATCAAAGTAAACATACTTGGCTAAATTCTGCCCAACATAGGCTTTATGAGTATCCCTACATTTATCATGCTTAAATTCGCAATTATTTGCCCAGCATTGGGCGATTCTTTCTAACTCATTATCCCATTTAAGGATTTTCATATCTGCTGCTTTTGGTTGTCCTTTTTGCTTACCACGAGCAACGTAACATCTTTTTCTATTGTGTTCGTCTAGGATAGCTTGCTTTTCTTGGACAGTTAAGGGTGATTGTTTAATATTCTTACATTTTCCTCTTAATGGGCAAGTTGGTAATTGACACATTGTATGTTTGCCATCGCAGAGATCGCAGTAGTCTTTGGAATCGACGTAAGCGACTAGAAGTATCACAAAAATCAAGAATGCTTTGATCGGTAACATTTTTTTAACTAGATTTTTTTTGTATTTATAATTGTATTTATATCAGCAGGTATTTTAAAGATAAGGTATGTTGGCAATGTTTGGAAATAAAGTATTTAATTTATTGAATGTAATCTGAACAGGAAATCGACGGTGACATTTGTATGAAGCATATTTTATGTTTTTCTTGTAGGTGTATACATTTATAATATCATTTTTTACGCTAAATGTTTTGATTATTATTTTATTTTATTATATGTGACATGAAAAAACATTTTTCTAGACTTGATCTTGAAAATTGAAATTGATTATTTAAAAAAAATGTTATGTTATTTTTGGCAAATTTGATATGTTATTTATTATTTGGACAATGATATGCACTAATGTCTCAACCCATATGATGCAGATTTACCTATTCAAAATAAATATTACAACATTATACAAATTTATTAGAATTAAAATTTAAAAAAAAACATGTTTTTGTGGGTTCACACATTAGTGTATATCAGTGTCTGGATCTCGGCTTATGGGTGTAAGCCAAGATCCATATTGCCTCAAGACTTGTTTAACCTCTAGAGGGTCGGAAAACCAATATTTTGGCGCACCAGAAAATCTTAAATTTTTGTTTTTAGCTTAAAATACAACGAAAACGTATATTTTAACTTCCAAATAAATAAAAATTGTTCACGCGAGGCAAAGGGGTAGTTTTTAACCTATTATAGGGGTTGTTTTTGAGTTTACTGTATTTTTAACGTCAGATTTGGATTCGGCGTCGAAAAATACATCAGGAACGTATATTTGTATAATGAAAAAAGGTTATGTATTACATATTTAAAATAATATTTTTTCGAATTTGAAAATTTTAACACTGGTTGTGCCCTTCAGGATCGGAAAGGCAATATATTGGCTCACCCCGTGATCGACACTTTACCTACATATGATCAATCAATGATATAAGATACCTTTTATACCAGTTTTCTGAAGGCGAAATGTACCCTGAAATCCCGACCCTCTATAAAGGTTAAATAACAATTGAAATTATTCGCACTTTTTTATACTTTTTTGAAACTCATTATTTCTAAAGCGGTGCATGATAGAAAAAAATATTTATTATAAAATTTGTAGAGAATATTATTATCTATAATTTATGTTATATTCATTTTTCACATATACAACGAACAGTTTTCAAGATTTTCGATTCTGTATATCAATACTATATAGAATAAAATAAAGTCTTTCTATCTATACACGATTTTCTCAGTAACTACTAAACGGATTTTATCCTGGTTTTCACTAATGAATAGAGAATTTCACGAAGAATATTTAGATTATTTTGTGTAAATTTCATTAATTCGAAAATGTATCTTTGCATGCACTACGTAAAAACTTAACGATTTGTGAAAACATGGTTTAATAGGTCTATTGCAGATTAAATTTATATCCCCGGGTAACAACGAGTCTAATGTTTTAGTTAATGTATAAAGCGGTTTATTTTATTACGAAATTTGTTATAATTTGTCTCATTTGTTCACAAATTCTACGTCTATGCTTTCGAGTCTGACTCATCTCATTTTCTCGGGTTAACGTGTTTGAAATTAAAATTTCAAACACACTGTTGTGTTTTGTTTTGTATAAACACAGCCATTACGATCTCCGGTCACATTCGGTGTCGGTAATCCAGTTTTCTTCTGATTCCCAAGATCCTATTGAGCGACATGAATCCCGAGCAGAGCACGCTATTTAAAAAAAATGCATTATGTAAATCATAGCACACTGTTCTTCTCACGTATTGGACAATCAACAGATGTATGTAGGGTGTTCAAAAAGTTCCCGGAATTAGTTTTTAATTATAAATAAAAGTCCAGAGCATTAACAATTCAGTAGATTTTCAATTTAATTAAATGTAAATAAAGTTATGTTATCTACTACAATATGTAATAATTATTAATTCCAGTTTTATTTTGTTCAGTTGAGGTTATAATTAAAATGACCCCGCAATGTCCTTATGGGAAACTGACTTCCGTTAAATTGATTGAATTTTTGGTATAATGCGTATTTTGTCCCTTTGATCAAATGTCTCAATGGGCAGAAACTCCCAAAGCTTCAGGATTTTGAGATACTGTTGGCTGAAGTAAGAATTATCGTACATTTTAGATGCATTCATTTGGGTTGAAGCTGCCTCCATTTTTAAGTTGTAGTGGTTAAAAGACGTTTGAAAATACCTCGTAACTTTCACAAGCAATTGATTGAAATTTATTATCATATTTCTGAAACGTCCATATGTCATAACATTTATCACGCGTCATAAAACTTCAGTATTCAAATGACTTTTTTTTAATAATCTAATAAGTAGTATTGATGGTTATTAAAATTTAGCGAAAAAAAACTGGTCGTAAAACATTTCTTAGGGGGTCCGTTAATAATTCTAGATAAAATGCATTTTTGCAGTATTACTATAATATGAAGTACGATTTATGGAACTGCAGGTACGAATTAGGAAACTTGATTCCAAAATCGTATTGTTTGAAAAACTTCAGAAAAATGTAAATATATGTATTTGTGATTTTATCACTCCTAAAAAATATTTAAGGAATGAAACTACGTGGAACAAGGAAGGTTTCATTGTAAATTTAATCAAATCGGAAAAAAACGGAAAAGCATCTTCGCGTAAATAGTTAGTTAGATAAATGAAAACAATATTTAATAGGTTTATTACAGATTAAATTTATATCCCTGAGTAACACAGAGTTCAATTAATTACTCCATACATAATTAACACTAGATTTACTAAATTTTAGTCCTTCATTTAAATATCCTGTATATATCAGCGTCAAAATGACGGATCCAGCAAATCTAGTGTTTTAATAGGGCCGGAAAAAATCGTTCACGCGAGCCAAAGGGGTAGTTTTTACCCTATTATAAGAGTTGTTTTTGAGTTTACTATATTTTTGACGTCAGATTTGGATTCAGTGTTGAAAAATACATCAAAAACGTATATTTGTATAATGAAAAAAGGTTATGTACTATTTAAAATAATATTTTTTCGAATTTGAAATTTTTAACACGGGGCTGTTCCCTTCCGGGTCGGAAAGCCAATATATTGGCTCACCCCGTGATCGACACTTTACCTATGATTAATCAATGATATAAGATACATTTTAAGCCATTTTTCTGAGGATGAAATGCTCCCTGAAATCCCGGCCCTCTAAAGGTTAATTTAAAAACTAACAAATCTAGGTATATTTTTATACCTCGTAGTACATTTTAAATTTGTTTTTAGAGTTCAAGTACATCATCTCATTGAGTATTCCGTTGGAGCACCGGTACCAGCCGGCTCTTCTTTTGATTACTCCCCCTTACATAAAGCATTCAGCGGGCGTTCGCACACCAGCACGTGATATCAGGTGTAACTTTTCTCACCTGCTGGGAGCTTCTTTTCTTAACATATCACATATCATACATATACTATATGTTTGTGTTTGTGTGTGTGTGTGTGTGTGTACCATGAACCATAGTCTATATTACCTATTAATTTGAGGGGGGGGGGGGGTGATACGTATGTAGTTTTATACATAATCTTTAAGAAACCATTGAGCGTAGTCGACTAAGGGGTGCAGTTGTAGTTTGGTAGGGAGTGAAAGGGGTGAAAATGTGGTTTTTCATAAATAACATCAAGATGGCTTATTTTATTTTATTCAGATGTTTTTTGTAGCTGTGTCTTAGACCTTTAATTTGTTTTTTATTTTATTCCAATACAATAAAAATTGTCCGAGATACGGTCGTTACAATCTGACCTGTTTATGTGCGAAGTGTGATAACTCAATTTAATAAAATAAATAATGTAAATAATTTACATCAAAACCGGAGATTTTTCATCGTTAAAGAAACACTAAACGATACGCTACTGTTTATTTACAATTAAATCCGGATGCTGTAATAATATGTAGTACGTACTTGTATACACATCTAATGTGTCTAGTAAGTTTCGTTAGGTTATGTTGGCATGCGTGAGATTGATTCAAAACGTTGATTATAACCGACACTAGAGACACGTTCCTATGGTTCTTGAACAACGACGACAACCAGTACTGGTCAGTCTAGGTGTGACAGGAATACGTTACTGGGTTACAGCCACTACACCTTACAGTAGCGCCTCTATGCAACGTGTGTTTAATAGACCTCATTGAATAAAAAGAACCAAATTAATAATAATTAATACATATAAGTTAGGCCCTCCGCACACGAGTCGACTGTTTCGCAACGAGAATCTCAAATCAGTTGCGCAAGCGACTATTTTGTAACTGGTTTGTAATCGATTTATTTCCTCGCACCGCACACGAGCGCGACTGAATCTTAATATTTTAATACTATTATGTATGTAATTATAATTATAAATAAAATCAAACATGTTATATTACATAATAAATATATAAAGTTTATATCTAGGTACAATATACCTGTCATGTTTACTTGGGCTGCTACCTCGTGCTATGCTTTTTCTGTTTTGTCTTTTCTCGAATATCCAGATAGGTTGTAATTATATAAAACTGCACGATTCTCCACCTTCTCGACGAAGTTAATGTTCACTAGCTGTTCATTCATTTTGAATGAAGTAAATAAGTGACAACAATGAATAATAATAATTTTAATTGTTAATAAACTTTATTTTTACAATAAGAAAATTCAAACAGTAAGCAATCACGCAACTGAAACTGAAATTCGACCTGCAAGCACAGTCGCATGAGACCAGTTGGAAACTGATTTCAAATCAGTTTTGTTTCAGTTGCGCCGTGTGCGGTGGGCCATTACACTACACGTGCAAAGTCACCAAACGGTCACTTGCGCAACTGGTTTGAGATTCTCGTTGCAAAACAGTCGACCCGTGTGCGGATGGCCTTACTGGCATCGTTGGATCATAGTCCATTTATTACTTCCATGTTCGAAAAAAAGGAAGTATTGTAATACCGTCGAAAAATCGTGTCCAAGATAAAAGCTAAGATTCTGATTGTACTAACTTCAAAACGTAAAGAAAAGTTGTAAAAAGTGTGTTTGTCTGGATGTAGAATTTTCTTTTGTTCACGATAACTACTGTAAATATGCACCGATTTGAATTATTTTTGGGGAATTGATTTTGGTGCTAATCGGATTAGGAGTTTCAGAAATATTCGAAATTTTGCACATATTATCGTCTAAAAAGTGAGTATTATCTCACCAATTTTAATAAGACTTGTTACACTTGTAGTTCAATCCAATCTAAGGGGCACTTATTTCAAAAACGTGCTGAAATAGCCACTGAAGGGGTGAAAACAACCATCAAAATTTTAATTTTAAATACTAATAAATTCATTTTGCTTTGGAAACAAGCGCAGTTAAATTCAAATGTCAGATAATTATTATTCTACGGTCAAAGTCGTCAACTGTGTTAAGTACAATATGTTGAAGTATCACCGCTCTATGCTTCATAGCAAATTCATAGATACTATCACAAAATTAATACCTCATTTGTGAGTGCTTGCTACTCGTATCTAGTACTTTATGATACAGAACTCCAGAACTCTTGGACTGTTATGCATGACTCTATTATTTTAAGTGCAATCCGCGAAGTGATAGCGCTTATACCGAGTGTCCCAGATAACTTTTCCAGCATGGGTATCTCAGTATCTATAAGAGATACAGGTTTGGTTAAATGAGATCAATTATATGTATGAAAGGGGTGAGTATTATTACACCAAAAGTATTCATAATTCTTTGTGGATTAGGCGGTATACCCAAAAAACTGATAATTCGGAATTTCTTTAAATGGCTATAACATTTTTGTTAAAGTAGATAGGTACTTTTTGTTTGCGGTTTCTTTAAGCACTTTATTGTGTAGAATTGATTGGTGTATTTAGATTTTTTATATCACTCTTAGTTTCCGAGATACAAGCCCTAACTTCAGTTTTTCTTATAGGCCGCTAAGTTGACTATGGCATATTTGAACGTGTTTTTTACTCTACTTTACAACGATGTGTCACTTGCCATATTTATTATCGAAAAAAAAAATATAATATATTTTTCAAATAGTTCATTGTTTCAAATATTCATTTGTTATTTTGATTGTTGTTATTGTGATTTTTGTTTACAATTTTTGTTTTTCATGGCTCACTTAAAAGTTAGTAATAAAATACTTCATAAATATCACTGATATTTAGTATTTCGACTTTTTTTCTATAATAAGTATGTCATGTGATATATCGTTGTAAAGTAGAGTAAAAAACACGTTCAAATATGATATATTCAACTAAGTGGCCCATAAGAAAAACTAAAGTTAGAGCTTGTAACTCGGAAACTAAAAGTGATATAAAAATTCTAAATACACCAATCGATTCTCCACAAAAAGTGCTTTAAAAAACCACAAACAAAAAGTACCTATCTACATACTTTAACAAAAATGTTATAGCCATTTAAAGAAATTCCGAATTATCAGTGTTTTGGGTATACCGCCTAATCCACATAGAATTATGAATATTTTTTTATGTAATAATACTCACCCATTTCATACATATAATTCATCTAATTTAACCAAACCTGTATCTCTTAGAGATACTGAGATCCCCATGCTGGAAAAGTTATCTGGGACACCCGGTATGCTCGATTTTCTGTCCATCCGTCCGTCTGTTTTCCACCGCGAGATGTCGGCCCCCTGACCACTTAGAGCCCTCAGGTTTTCACTAAATGATAGGTCTGTAGTTCTAGTTTAGCCCATTATAGGAATTTTTCCGGTCATGACCCTCCATCCGGTCACAGACAAGCATAACGTCCATTTTTCATATTCACGAATCGATTGACAAGGGTATTTTTGAGTTTTGTCCATCAATGCTTGGTGCGCAGTAATACCAACGTATGGGTTTTGATGTTTTTTTCGAAACTTACGGTGCTAACTTCACACTGGTTTCAATTTAGATTCTTGCCTTTACTCTCTTTGTCTTCTGAATACACATTTTTCAATAACTTGTTCATAATATTTCAAACATTATTTAACAATGAATCTTCGATACAATTAGCATCAGTAATAAACAACAGAAACCAGCGGCTGTGGAAGTAGCCGATTGCACGCAAACCACCGCTCTCTGTGGGGGGGCACTCGCCGCACCTTGCCCCCCCCCCCCTCCTCCCTCCCGCTCCGCCGTAAACGTGAAGGAACCCAAACACCGGCATGTCGTTATCGCAAACTATCATCTTTTTGTGTTTCTGTGTTAAATACAATATTTTTTTTAGGTGCGTTAGTTTTTATGAGTTGTTTTTTTTAGGATCGTTTCTTTCGGTGGAAGTTTAATTAATTTTTTGAAAGAGGTGTTTTCTAGATTTTTGTTTTGAATTATTATGAGACGTTGACAAAAGGTAACAGTCTTGTTTGGGCCCCTCATTATTTTTATCTGTTAACGTAATAAAAAATAATTTGTCAATAAAAATGTTAATAAAATCTATTTTTAGTTTTGATACCTACGATATAGTATCAAATACATATATATGACGTGCCATCGCTAGGGGAGTAAGAAGGGGGGTTACATCCGGGACTAAAATCGAGATTAACACCGCCCTCTCAAAAAGTCAGGTTTTATTTTTTGCACATTAGGCGGGTGTCACCCCAAGTAAATTTTTAAGAACAGATTATTTTTTTGTAAATTGGACGATTATTAATTTTCACACCTTATAGACTTTTAATTATCAAAAAATGTAAATTGGGTCAATTTGTATACACATTTAACCCCCTGAATGTTCAAAATAACGAAAAAGTGGGTAAATAGGCTTTATTTTTTAACTTATGTGATGGTTGTCTTACATAAAAACACAAATTACGTCTATTTCATTAATTAATTTTATATCAAGTTTAACATATTTAAATATTAAAATTCGGAATATCAAATACTTATTTCTACAAAATTTACTCATACAATTTTTAATAGAGTACATACTAATTTCATCGCACCAATATACCGGGTATCCAAGATAAGCGTGAAATGCATGGGGATATTATAAACGGTGTATAAGAAATATAAATGTTATATAACCAGATTAACCCTACTGTCAATAACCGGGTACCCGGGTACCCTTTTGAGATTATAAATCAACATATTTTTTGTTTTACTTTTTAATTATTTTTTTCCGGCAATATCCTCGCTTTACAACCTATTTAAAGTCTACTGATGCTTTTTTCAAATTAATTTTAGCAATATATGTATATTAAAGTTGTATCAAAACTGGCTAGGCGCCCGTTCAATAACCGGGGTACCCGGGTACCCATGTATTTTACTATGTTAGTTGTATTATAATAATTATATAATGCTGGAATTAATTTAGTTTAATAAATAATAATTGTTTTATGAATAAATAGAGAAATGTTTAGTTTGAAAATATTTATTTATTTATCATAATTTATTTCAATTTTGACATTCATTACATTTGGTAAGTGTTTTAGCATGCTCATCACCAACATGTTTTTTTTTTACAATCTGTGCATGATTTTCTCGTTTTTTTTTAGTTTTCTCAACTCTCCTTTTTGTAACAAATATGATACGAGCCTACGACTATTTTTCGTGAAATATATTGAATCAAGAGCTTGTTGTGATATTGATAAGTTGTAGAAATATAATTTATCAATATATTATCAAAATGGTCATATACTCCAATTCTAATAAATATATAAATATAAATATTATTATTATAATTATATTTATAATATATAATAATGACAACAGTAATAAATATTGATATTAAATGAAAAATCTATGTGTACCTTGCAAATACTGTAGCTGATAAATCTTCCATTATACATAGTACTGGTTTTCGCACTAATCATTATTAGTGCGAAAATATTATTTTAGTGAAATAAATTATAATTTATTTCACTAAAATTATATTCACTAATAACTAATAACTGTTCAATATAATACATTAGCAAAAATTAACAAAAGGTACACAAGTAGATGGTAAGGACAGATTTGACCTATCTGGGTACCCCGGTACCCTGGTTATTGAACGACGTTGGAATTCTGGTTATTGACAGTAGGGTTAATTATTTATAAGAAATGGGTGAGTATTACTACATCAAAAAATACTAATCATTTTATGTCGTTTAGGTGCATGGTATATGCCAAAAAACTGAAAATTCGGAATTTATTTAAAAGGCTATAACTTTTTTGTAATTTTTTCTAATAGTTAATTGTTTTCAAATATTCATTTGTTATTTTGATTGTTGTTATTGTGATTTTTGTTTAACAATTTTTGTTTTCCATGCCTACTTAAATGTTTGTAATAAAATACTTTATAAATTACACTTCGACTTATTTTTGATAATAAGTATAACATGTGACATATCTTTGTAAAGTAGAGTAAAAAACACGTTCAAATATGCTATAGCCAACTTAGTGGACCATAAGAAAAACTAAACTTAAGGCTTGTAATTCGGAAAATAAAAGTGATATAAAAATTCTAAATACACCAATCAATTCTAAACAAAAAACCGCAAACAAAAAGTACCTATCTACTTATAAAAAAGTTAAAGCGATTTAAAGAAATTCCGAATTTTCAGTTTTTTGGGTATACCACCTAAACCACATAAAATTATTAATATTTTTTGATGTAGAAATACTCATCCCTTTCTTACAAATAATTAATCTCATTTAACCACATCTGTATCTATTATCGTTTACATAGGATATTCCCATGCATTTCACACTTATCTTGGACACCCTGTATATGAGTACTATAAACGAAGAGTACTTCTTCTATTTGGTACATTAAGAAATGATTTAATTATTATAATAATTAAATGGGAGGAGCCTATCTAAGGAAGTGATAAGCAAATTAGCAAAGGCTGCTAGCCGGGTAAGCATGCAAAATCGGCATTTTGATGGATTTGGCTGATTATTTTTTTGAAAGTCACATTCTATGTAACATTCAACCTGACCAAATATTAGCTTACAAAAATTTTCGAAAAAAAATCATAAGTTGCCTTTTTAAGAAACATAAAATCGCCCTAATTGTATTTGTGCTTCAAAATTTGTATGTTTGCTAAGAACATTTTTATTTTGAAAAAAATCCTATCTACCTATAACTTATAATACAAGAAGAGTCGTTAGTTCGCAGCGGCAATGTGATTTATTGCTATTAAAGACGAATATAAAATTTAAAAGTGATTTGAGGCGATTTTATATTTCTTAAAAAGCAACCCATGATAAAAAATTAGCATAATTGATTCAATGGCAGTTCCCATACATTCCCGGCTACGGCCTATATATTTTATCTTTGTCAGGCCATGGGCCCCGTTAAATTCCCCGTATCTTTCCAGGCTAGTTCAGCCCTGTTGTTTTGCAACAAATTAGAGATGTTTTAAAAGTAGTAAGACACTTGCACTCCATAATAGTATGTTATACCCTTCATATCAGTTTGGGATTTTGATATGTTGTTTGGGTACGTACAAGGTATATTTTATAAAAAAATGGTGATTGCCCTCCGAGTACAACATAGTGTTTTTTAATTTTTTTAATTTTATTAATTTTTTTCTGGTTTACTATGTACAGAGGACCATAATAAAATTACCTCTGATGAGTCATAAGTACCTCTATAATATACCACAAGCGCCATCAAATTCGATTGATGGATTATAAAAAAGAAAAAAAAATTGAAAATCAAAAAAAAATTTTTTTCGAAAACTACAAATTTTTGGAAGCTAATATTTGGTCAGTTTGAATGTTACATAGAATGTGACTTTCAAAAAAATAATCAGCCAAATCCATGAAAAGGCCGATTTTGCATGCTTACCCGGCTACAGCCTTTCAATAAAAACTGAACGAGCACTTATAAAGTTTTTTGTACATGAATATAAATACGTAAAATCATTTTGCAATCTTTTAAACCAACAGAACTATTATATCAGAAAACAGTCGCCAGCTTATAACTCGAAACTGTCACCTGTTAATCACTGTACAAAACGCATTTAACATAAATCAAGGGGGCACAATTCACCTGTTTTTTCGGAGACATCAAAAAGTCCCCAAAAATAATATCCATTGTTCTGAGCAAAAAAAAAATAACACTTCTAGCGGCGAAATAATAATTTACACTAGCCGATAGACACAAAGAATAAAACAAGGTAGAAAATTAAATACAGTGTTACGCCCCAATGTGTTGGGTCAAGTGGACCAGCAGGTGGGCTGGTGACGAAAATGACATAAAACTAGAAGAAATTGTGACGAATTTGGAGTAGGTATGGTCAGTGTTTATATATTAAAACAGTGGCGGGTCGGCATATCAAAAAAAAAAAAAACGTAAATAACAAAAAAAATATATCTGATATGGGAGCCACAGGTCTTTCTTATACGTAATACTGACAATGAACAGTGTACACAGAAAAAAAAGTTGATCTGATTGAAAATTTGAGATGGAAAAATGCTTAATAAATTTATCTCGTTAATATAACAATAAAAAAATATAATATAATATAAATATAATAATAAAAAAATTCTTATTGAGGATATTTTATTCGTTTGTAAAATATAATCTTCATGTTTATCTAAAAATCTCTTCATTTGTAAAATTAATAAATAATTTATTACACCAACTAACGAAACTCTCAAATAGATTAAACATAATGGTTGTAATAATAAAAATTTATCAGTGTGAATATTTTTTACACCACCCAACTAGTGAAAGTGCAATTTTCGATATGGTAAATTCAGTGATGTCATTTAGAAAATATTTTTTTGTATTTAAAATCAGGGCTTTGGAGCGGAGCCCGGAGCTGGAGCGCGGAGCTCTGGAGCACTAGGTATTTCCCGGAGCTGGAGCGGAGCTCGGAGCACAATAATTTTGATTGCTCCACTGCTCCAGTTTATTAAAAAAATACATTATGTAGTAGATTTACTAAATGTACTAAAGTATAGATGTATTACTAAATTAGTACATACATACATTGCATTGCGTACATACACAAAAATCTAGTCCATTTTTTGCTTTGATGTTTTTTTGAGTGTTTATGCATTTTGAGGTTATGACATGTTTTTTTGACGTAAAAGCCGAAAGTAAAAATTTTGTAATTAATGTATAAATACAATTTGAAAAATAGTTTAGAAAATTTTTTTTTTAACTTTTGTAGATTTTAATTTTTTTAAATTTCACTTGGGGCATGGAGCGGAGCTGGAGCAAGTGTGTAGTGTCGGAGCGAAGCTAGAGCGGAGCACTATCAAAAATTGGACTGCTCCAAAGCCCTGTTTAAAATATATGTTTTCAATACGAAATAAAATTTTTACCGTGATAAGAACATTGTTAGTAATAATATACATTTATCAATAAGATAAACGTGAATATTTCCATACCTATTGGTACAAAATTATCATATTAACAAACAACCTCTATCGAAGCAAAATCGATCACGGTTTTTTTACATTGAGCACATTTTTTAACACAGATAAATTATTTTTTTGTGTGCGTGATAATTTTTTAGAATTATATTTAACTGCACTTGATAGGACCCTTAGGGGTAAGTATATAAAAAAAAACGTAAATTAAAAAAATATCTGCCATGGGAACCCCGGGACTTTCTTATACGTAATACTGACAGTGAACATTGTACGTGATTATTTTTTAGAGTTATATTGAATTGCACTTTATATTAGATAGTATTCACTTTTTACTTCGAACATAAATTTCAATATTTTGCACTTAAAATTATATACACTAAAATGCAAAATTAACGGATCACTAAATTTTTCAATTATTTTTAGGTTGTTTTTAAATAGCTGGATCTCCGCAAAAAATGGTCGTAGAAGAGTTTTAAAAAATTGTTTTAAAGCTTGAAGGTTCTAGTTTTTGAAAAAAAATTATATCACTTTTGGTTTTCGTGTTAAGCCCTAACTGTAGTTTTTCTTATGGGTCACTAAGTTGACTATAGCATATTTGAACGTGTTTTTTTACTCTACTTTACAATGATATGTCACATACCATACTTATTATCGTAAAAAAGTAAAAACATTTTTTTTGTTATAGTTTAATGTTTTCAAATATTCATTTGTTATTTTTATTGTTGCTATTGTGATTTTTGTTTAACAATTTTTGTTTTTCATGGCCTCCTTAAATGTTTGTAATATTTTACTTTATAAATATCACTGGCATTTAGTACTTCTACTTATTTTCGAAAATAAATATGGCAAGTGAAATATCGTTATAAAGTAGAATAAAAAAATACATTCAAATATGCTATAGTCAACATAGTAGCCCATAAGAAAAACTAAAGTTAGAGCTTGTAACTCGAAAACTAAAAATGATATAAAAATTCTAAATACACTAATCAATTCTACAAAAAAAAGTTCTTTAAGAAACCGCAAACCAAAAGTACCTATCTACTTTGACAAAAAAGTTATAGCCTTTTAAAGAAATTCCGAATTTTCAGTTTTTTCGTTCTACCGCCTAAACCACATAAAATGTTTAACATTTTTTTATGTAGTAATACTCACCCCTTTCTTACAAATAACTCCTCTCATTTAACCACATCTGTATCTCTTACCGTTTAGGATATCCCGCTTATCTTAGACACTGTAAATATATTCGAATTTATTATAAGCGATTCTCACCTTTACGTTGGCAGACGACTTATGATGCCACCAAATCGACGCGGTTTATACCCAGAAGCCATGATTCATATCATTGTGTAAATATTTTATTTCAAAATTTATTTTTCACGACTGTAATATTATTTAACCCTGCCACTGGTTGAATTATCATCCCTTAAATAATGTTAAACGGCTGTAGAAGATTTTATAGGGCATTGTAAAAAGGCTACCCAGTTATCCGTAGCATTGTTCACGGAGTTATAAATTTATTTTATTATCTAGGTCCGTGTCAAAACTTTTAATTTAATTAAACTTTTGAGATATTGTTCGTCCAATGTCAAAATTATATAATTTTATATTAATTTATTTATTTTATATATTATAGTTTTTTGTTGGTCTTCCACCTTTGATGATTTAGCCAGGAATTTTATTTTTCTTTTATATAGTTATATTTTTATTATAAATTACACCCACTGCAAAAATAAAAAGGGGAAACCACTGTGACGGGTTAAAAAATTGTCAATGTTTAGGAATTTTTTCACAGGTATAACTAATTATTTTAGGATTGGGTAAAGGACATTTTATCTATATCTATAAAACAGTTTGTCCTTAACCACTCACTCACTCATATATCAACGTACAGCCCAAACCCCTGAACCTAAAAACGTGAAATTTCGTAGGTGCCTTCCTTTTATGAAGTAAGCACCCACTAAGAAAGGATTTTTCGAAATTCAACCCCTATGGGGTTAAAACAGGGTGTCAAAGTTTATTTTGTTCGCATTTAATTGAATCTTATCGTACATGCTCTACAATATAAATAATGAAACAATTATTTCAGCATTTCCCAAGGTGATAGGAGGGGTGGAAATATTTGTAAAATATTTTTTTTTTGTATTCACCGAATGATGGGGACGAGGATGGATATAGATATGTTTATCTGCATACCTTCTTTACCTATAAAGGTAAATTCGGGCAAAATAGTCATCTATTAAAATAAAATTTTCGACATTCAACCCCTACTGGCAGATGTATACAGGGTCTGTGTTTTTGATATGTTTATCTGTATAGCTGCTTACGTTATAATGGTGGAGTCGGGCAAAATAATCTGCAATAAAAATATTCGATATTCAGCCTCTAATGGCGAGGGTTGGTTTTTACAATTTTTAAGATCCGAGATATTTACGTAAAAAAATGCAATATGTCATCCCCTATCATGTACAGAGGGTTCTAATTAGTTTCGAAGTTTACGCGAGCGAAGCCGCGAGGTTCCGCTAGTTAAGTATATATTTAAATTATTCAATAGGTACCAATTTTTATTGAAAAATATTTAAAATTTAGAAAGTTATATGCCTCGATGTGAGGACCAAAAAAAAGTCGATTCGAGATAAATACGCTAAAAGTTTTTTTATTCTTCGCATGTGTTAGCGATAAGTGGAAATACACAGAAAAAAACTCGTTCTTATTGAAAATTCGAGATAAGCAAATGTTTAATAAATTTATCTTGTTTAAATAACAATATTTCCTCAATATAATAATAAAAAAAATCTTATTGAAGATATTTTATTCATTTGAAAAAATATATCTTCATATTTATCTAAAAATCTTTTCACTTGTGAAATTAGTAAATAATTTATTACATGCACCAACTAACGAAACTCTCAAATAGATTAAATATAATGTTTGTATTTATAAATATTTATTAGTGTGAATATTTTTTACACCACCCAACTAGTGAAAGTGCAATTTTCGATATGGTAAATTCAGTGAAGTCATTTATTAGGTATTTTTTTGTATTTAAAATATATGTTTTCAATTCGAAACAAAATTTTCACCGTGATGAGAACATTGTTAGTAATAATATACATTTATCAATAAGATAAACATGAATATTTCCATATTGCTAAAAAATTATCATATTAACAAACAACCTAAATCGATCAGGGATTTTTTACATTGATCACATTTTTAAAGTGAAACTTTTATTATATCGTCTCAAACATTTTCGTCTGTGTGTTGCATGTCGCGTGACGCTCGGCCGCGGAGTATGGATAAATACGTCAAAGCCATAGACATAAAGAAATGGACAGTGCATCTGACTCGAAAAAAGAGCCGTGTCAAATGAAAGAGACAGAAATTGTTTGGTTGGAAATATCATATATGTAATACTGTATTACATATATGTTCCAAACAACTTGCATCTCCCTTTCACTTACAGAACAAATGTTACACCATTATGTTAAATACGAATGCGCTGTCCATTTCTCTATGTCTATGGTCAGAGCAGCCAAGGCCAATATGGCGGCATAAGCTGACCGTGTAGTGTATAGACTATTACTCATTTGTGCCAGTGCTCCACGCTATTTTGTTTGTTATTGTCAGTGTTTAATGTAAATGTTGTTATTTATTTGCTTTTGGTAAACAACGACACAGCTAGTGAGTCCAAAAAACTGATCAACGAGAAAGAATAGTGCAAAAATGAATGACGATGAATTAATTTACGCCGTAAAAAACAGAACGCCGACAGAGCACGTGCTTATAGAAAAAGGAAAAAAGATCTTGGTGAGTAAACATAGTTTTTATATAGAATTTATTAGAATTATTAGAACTTTTTGCTGGTGCATGTTGTTGTTTATGGATTTATTTCAATTTTGAGTGCTTGAATTTATTATTCCGAAAATTTTTAGTTAACTGTCTATAATGTGAAAAAAAGTTTCACTTTTACCGTGGTTTCATAAAACCACACAATCCTTTTATTTTTAACACAGACAAATTATTTTTTTCTATGTATAATAGGTTAATTACAGATTAAATTTATATCCCCGGGTAACACTGGGCCCAACTCTAGTTATTTTACAAATTTTGTATATTTTTTTCATAAGATAATCACGAATGTAAGATGGTAAAGATAAAAATATAAAGAGTGACTTTTTAAGCAATAAGTTTGCGTGCGCTGATAATTTGACTAAAAACGGATAAACTATGCGTGTTAGTGCTTAATTGGACAGACACGAGTTAGTGTCGTTTAAAATGTCGCCTTTGGCGTCTGTGGCCTTGTTAATTTTGATGAGTTTTGAGTCTTATCTTACATATATATAAGACAATTTACCACTACAAGTAATTTGTCATTTGTTTTAATATTTTTGCGTGACTTTTTGTTGAAACAGAAAGGGGGAGATTGTACTTACTGTATAAGTTAATAACTTTAACGTTTTAAATGGTTCTTGGCTTCTGGGTATAAGCAGATTATAATCAGTTTAAATACGTATGTCTTATGCCCGGTTTCATAAAACGATTGGTATCTTAACTGGGTAATTATAATTATCTTTATAACATAAAATATAAGGTTGTTTAAAATTTAGAAGATGGTTTCAAAATCGCGTAAAATAAGAACTGTGAGAATAGGCATGGTGACTAATTTAAAAAATAAATTCTATAAGATCTTACGTGTCTCCTATTTCCAAAAAAATACTTGTTTCTGCAGAAAACAAAGGTTTAATCGCAAAAATTGACTCTTTTAAAATTAATTTTGAATTTGACGCCGAAACGCTCGCAGGTGACATTTCAGAGTTGTGACGTCACACTTCTTGTTAACAATAATAAAACATTCAGAGTTAGACAATAATTTAATCATTTTGTGTGTTAAAAATAAATTCCACAGTATATAAGTTCTTAAATAAGGTATGTACCTAATCTATATCTATAAAAGAGTTTGTCCTTAACCACTCACTAACTCATATATCAACGTACAGCCCAAACCCCTGGACTTAGGGACGTGAAATTTCGTAGGTGCTTTCCTTTTATGGTGTAAGCACCTACTAAGAAAGGATTTTTTGAAATTCAACCCTTACGGGGTTAAAACGAGGTGTCAAAGTTTATATAAAAAAATATTTTTTTTGTTCGCATTTAACTGAAACTTATCGAACATCTGAACTTTATCTACAATATAAATAATGAAACAATTATTTCAGCATTTCCCAAAATTTAACCCCTAAGGAGTTAGGGGGGTGAAAAAATTTGTAAAATATTTTTTTTTTTATTCACCGAATAAAACATGGCACAAGTAGGTACTCCACAAGACACATATCAGTTACGAAAATTCAACCCCTATGGGAAAGAGGGGGGGGGGGGTAAATTTTGATATATTTATCTTTGTAATTGTTAATGATATTAAAGTAGATTCGGGCAAATTTATATTCAATTAAAAATGGAAGTTCGATATTCAAGCCCTAATAGCATGGGACGGGGACGAGGTTGGATTTAGATAAATGTTTATCTGCATACGTGCTTTACTTATAAAGGTAAATTCGGGCAAAATAGTCATCTATTAAAATAAAAATTTCGAC
The DNA here is from genome assembly GCA_949319165.1 of Sialis lutaria. NCBI lineage: Eukaryota > Metazoa > Arthropoda > Insecta > Megaloptera > Sialidae > Sialis > Sialis lutaria. The sequence continues at coordinate 2,700,627 of OX439232.1, forward strand.
ATCCAACCCCTAATGACGGAAGTAAACAGGGTCTGTGTTTTTGATATGTTTATCTGCATATAGCTGCTTACGTTATAATGGTGGAGTCGGGCAAAATAATCTGCAATAAAAAAAATCGATATTCAACCCCTAAAGGCGAGGGTAGACAGGGAGTTAGTTTTTACAATTTTTAACTAAGATCCGAGATATTTACGTTTTTTATAGGTAATGCATAAAAATCAATATAAAAAATGTAATTTGTCATCCCCTATCACGTATGGAGGGTTCAAATTAGTTTCGAAAATTACGCGATCGAAGCCGCGGGATTCCGCTAGTAATCTTATGAGAGGAATTGATATTTGTCTAAAATAAAAGTCAATCACTTTGACGTTTACTGATGCGTGACGTCATTCACTCTGATTGGTGTTCCATTTATCATGGCAGAATGTTGAATAATTAATTTTTGGTGCTGTATATTTGTAAAAACGATTACATAAAAAGCGTTTATTATTTAAAAACTGCTTTTCAATACAAGCCTTTTTAAAAAGGGCCTTTTTGAGTAACTCAAAAACATATTTTCAAATATTCTTAGTTAGTTAATTGAAGTATTTAAACATATTTCTGACAAACTAATAAAACATAGAATAAAATGAATAAGACATAAACTATAGATAATATTATTTTCTACATTATGTATCAAATGAATTTTGTTGAATGTAATTGCTATTACTAAACCGGAAACGGATGTTACTCTTCTAAATTTTTGAACTTTTGAATTATTTTTGAAATAAGAAAAAAATGTCGAGTATGTTATTATCTATAATTTATTCCTCATACATTTTTCCAACATTTATAATTTAGCCAGAAAGAATTTATTTAAATAATCGAATATTCTTATATGTAAAATACATCGCACCCCCACAAAAAAGTGTCACAACTCAAAAAATGTCATATTTGAGATAAATATGTAGAATGATTCCAAATTACTATAGGTATATTTCTACTAAAAATTGTCATTAATGTACTTCGTGTACCTACCGTCAAAACTAGCATATTCTAAAAAAAAATGTCACATTTTTTATTTATTTTTTAATACTTAATCACTAAGCGTTTTAATAGTAACTATTTTTCAAATATCACAGAAATACTGAAATATTTAAATTAAATACTGTGTATCAGTCATTTTCCTATACTACCTTTACAATTTTGATTTACCTAAATTGTTATAATTTCATTTAGTCCTATTTCCTCAAAACTACATTTTTTGAGTTGTGACACCTTTTTTGCGGGAGTGCGATATGAGTTCTAATGCGGTGTTTACACCAAGAAAACAAAACAGAAAGACGGTGTTTTTATGACAAAAAAGCAATAAACCCTATACATTTCTAAATACGAAGTATTTTAAAGACACGATGTTTCTGTTTTGTTTTTCGGTGTAAACACCGCATTACTAGTGTTTAAAAAAAGTGGCTATTTTTTTGTAATCCGCGCGTATTTATAAACGGAAGGTTATAAATTCATGGTTGAAAGGGTTAAATGGTGTAACTATCGTAATAAAACTTGTAAATAGAAGACGTATATAACAGTTACATTGTAACGCGCGGACACACGTAGATACTGTACATACATGGGGACATTTCCGCCAAGTTTTTTTTAGTTGCAATGTAACAGTAACTATAACAATTAAATACCGGAGGAAACCAATAACATAATGTTGACAATATAACAAGTAACTCGAATCTTACATACATAAACACTTTGAGTGCGAAAAAAATTACGTGCGACAGGTTTTGACGCGCGGACATACTCACAGGGCCGGACTGTAGAGTTTTGTGCAGGCTAGAAAAATTGTTACATTTATGTTAGCTTAATATCTAACAATAAGTTAGAAATCACTAATTCATAGTGAATATTTAATAATTGAAATACTTAAAAATAGGCTTGTATTTAAATACCTACACTTTTTAGGGTTCCGTAGAAAACTAGGAACCCTTATAGTTTCTCCATGTCCGTCCGTCCGTCCGTCTTGAAAAATTTTGTCATAAGATGAAATTTGGTATACGATCGTAGATTGATGACCCAAAAACAGAAATGATAAGATTTTAAAAAATAACAATTTTTTAAACCCCCCTTTCATAAAATGAAAAGTGTTTTCAAAACAAAAAAATCACCTACACCATTGAGTGGGGTGTCGTTAGAAAGGTCTCCTAAAATGCCACAAAAGAACCTTTTGATTTTAACCCTTTGATTACGATGTATTTTCTCTCCAAAGTCATTATAAAAGTGTCCCCCCCTCTATTTTCTAAACTATCAATTAAAAAAAATTGAAAAAATTCCAGAATGTAGCTTTTAATTAGCACTTTCACTAAAAATTATAACGAACATTGTCAAAAATATTTTGAACCCCTCTTCTATAGGCTGTTTTTTCATGTAAGAATTCTATTTTTGCCTGCACGATCTCGTTAAAAGATTAAATTCTCTGTCCAATGAAATGATAAGGACTGATTTTAAATAATGTTATCATAGTTTTTTTTACCTAAAACATAAATGTTGTTCCAGATATACCGAACTTACTTTAATTATTACAATTTAACGTTTTTCTGTTATTTATTTTGTACTCAACATCTGTATGTCTATATGTCTGTTTGTTACCTTTTCACAGCTAAACCGCTGAACCGATCTTCATGAAATTTGGCAGGGAGATAACTTAAATCCTGATGAAAGGCATTTTTTGTTTCCCAAAATTTATATGTGTACTAAAGTGTACTTTTGTGCGTGCATAAAAAATTATACTTTTTTTGACGTAGTGACATCTAGCGTGCAAAAGTGAAACTAATAACCAGTTCTATCGACTATCATAACAAAAAGTTGTTCTATATAACTAATTTAAATTCTACACAGGTAACAGATAGTATTTTCAGGTGACAGAATCAATGATTTTTAAATTTTTGTAATTAATTAACTTGTAAAAACGTCCCCCCTTAATCCAGGCCTGGCTGTACGATCAGTAAGGAAACTGACACTTTATGACTGTCTCAAGCGTGTTCTTTGTTTAATGGGTTTTTTTCAGTTCCCATGTTTAAAAGATGTATGTTTGAAAGTAGCCAGTACATATTAACAACCTAACAAGAAATCGCCAATTATGAATTACCTGATAAAGACAATAATGTTTAATGTATATATCCATATAGGTATATCTATATTTTTATTTAAGTTGCTAATTTAACATAATTTATTATGGTTTAAATTAAATTTGTTTTTTGATTCATTGTAATTTATTTTATTTTAGTTTTAACCGATTTAAAAAAAGGATGAGATTTTCAATTCGACAGTATATATTTTTTATGTATATTTGGGCATAACTCCGATAAATATGCATCGATTTGGATTATTTTTGTTTATATGAAAGAGTGTACTCTTGAGGTGGTCCCATATAAATTTTATTCGGATCTGACCATAGACTTCGAAAATATGCCATTCGAAAAGGGAAATGGAAAAAAAATTAAGAAAGAATAAATTAAAATCGACTTAAGGTAGTTGATTCGTAAACATGTTTTCGTCAGATTTTGTTTAAATTGCACAGGAATATTCCCTAGATTAATATCTGAAAAATAGCCCATTTTTATTAAAATTGACCATCTCAAAGTCATGAAAAACGATCTCAAAGTTTATATTTTTAACACAGCTTATATGGACTAACCGTACACTAACGTAACGTTTTATTAGATAAAATTTAAACGTAGCGTCAGATTTTCATAAAAAACTGACATGTTGTATATTTATATGAAAGAAAACAGTATACAAAAAATTGGAATTATTGACCATCCCGTTATTAAGATTTAACCAGATTTAACTACCAAACCATCACATAAATTACAGTATTGTTGACAATGTGGCAACAACGTATTCATTTGATTATAGTAAAAAATACACGAAATAATGAAATAATTTTTTACAAAAAATGATAAGTGGATTGAAGGGAATTATAATCGATTTCATTAATTTATTAATATATTCTGTGGTAGTTTAGATGATAAAATATAATCATTTGACAAGTAGTTAATAGTAGATAATGTACAGCGTTGCCATGATCATTTCTCTAAATTAAAAATATGTACTCATGGCCTAATGTGATCACATTATGATGGACCAACTACCTTAATAACTGTTTTATTATAATATTATAATTATTATAATATAGTACTTTTCAATGTTTTTAAGTTCGTACGTATGTCACATACTTATATTTTTATCGAAAGTAATTGTATAATTGTTTCATTATTCGGGATACAAAGTAAACTATGCTTTTCCTAAAGATGCAAGCTATTTCAATGTCAAATTTCATCAAGATCGGTTCAGCGGTTTATCTGTGAAAAGGTAACAAACAAACAGACAGACACACTTTCGCATTTATAATTATAATATTAGTATGGATTAGTGAAATATTTTTTTGAAAGGGTATACTCCCAAGGTGGTTCCATATAAATTTTATTAAAATTTGACCATGGACTTCGAAGATACGCCCCTCAAAAGTGAAAAAAAAATAAGAAAAAATAAAATAAAATCGACTGCAAAAGAATAGGGAAAATATAATTACCTACCTAAAAACAATTTCAAGCCAATAAAAAACTAACTTTTGAACCAACCTGTAAAAATTTTCTAAAATTTCGCTTAAAACGCATAATATAGCTTCAAATTATAAATACAATTTTTTTTAATTCAGGGGGGGGGGTAAGTTTGACAGCTGGAATATCTCTGATTATATATGTAAGTATATGTATAACGAACATTAAAAAATCATAAAAATCGGTGCTGTTTTTAAGGGTTCTGAAGTTTTGGTAATTTTCGAACTTCATTGACTAGACTATATATACTTTAAGCCCTCGGTAATCCGGCGTCCCCTGTAATCCGAAATGCCAATTATATTTATATCCTGCGTAGAACCATTCAAATTGAGATTTTTACAAAAGGTAAAAGATTTAGAACTTTGCCCATCGCAGGTCACCATCATAATTTGTCGTATAACAAGGTACTCCTCTTAAAAATATTCCGGACTACAAAGCAGTACGCTATAGTTCGACAAATTTAATAATCCGACACTACTTTGTAAAACAACTGTCGGATTACAGTGTGTCTACTGTTGTAAATTTTTACTAAAAATCATCGAAGGTAAGAAGGTAACCAATAAAAAAATACATAATTTTGTCCACTCAAATTATTTTCATTAACAAAAAAAATTGGTGTCAAAATAAACAAATTAAAAAAAAACTATAATAACGATATTAAACCCATCAATTTACACAAACACTAATAATAATTACGATTATAATCATTAAAATTACATATCGCCACCAATTTCCTATGTCACCAAGTAAATAAACTTCCAAGAATTATTCGTACCCGCTTCCAACAGAGCGGACAACGTTTACAGATCTTAACCCCAACGTTTGACTATTGGCAAAACACCAGCCGCTCACATGACATGCAACCACATGAAATTTAACGTATTTGTAATTATTTTCATGCAAGGAACTGGTTTTGTCTTCCTGTTTATAAATATGAGAACGTCTTCGCATTATACGCGCACGCATACACGAAATACCAGTGACGGCTAATTGTAAATACAAAGGACATTTTAAATGTCTATTTAACACGTTGACTGCCAACTACGAGATAACTTGTAGATTGCTTTCTTTGCTAAGACGCCGACTACGAGTTATCTCGTACTGTGTTTACTTGCCATATTCGTGCAGCTACGATTAAACTCGTAGTATATCAGTGCTAATATAGATAGATGGCTTCTGGGAAAAGAACAAAAAATCAATGCTGGCTTACATGAACATAAAATTTAATTATTAAATTTTTAAATTTAATTATAACAATAGTTATAAAACAACACACTCAAGAAAGACGTAAATGTGATGCACTCGACAATATATGAGATACTACTGACGAATATGGACGCATATATCTGATTCAGCTTTAGCGAAGCGATAGGTCTAAGCGTGGCTGTGTACGAATTAACTCGTAGTTGGTTTCCGCGAAGAGATTTCTGTTACATAAGCCAACTACGAGATAATTCATAAGACCTTTTTTTAAATATATTTTCTATGCTTTTTGATGACAACTATATACTATAATTAGAGTTTTTAATAATATGATTAAATGAAATTGGCTTTTTAGACCGAAATTCTGAAAATCAACGTGTTAATAAGGCAACACATGAGACAAATCGATAATATAGTAAAGTAGGAAACCTAATACAAAATAATAAAATTCTACAGGAATTTTAAAGTGATAATTTAAACTACTGTCACCAGGGCCGCCGAGAGCCGAACCGGGCCCCGATGTAAAATGAATCTTGGGGGCCCCGGACAGACTGAAAAATTTTAATACTGTTCAACGTGATGACCTTTTTTTTTTTTTTTTTTTTTTCTTCAATTTCAATCGGCTCCGGGCCCCTTCAAGCTCCGGGCCCCGATTTTTTGCATCGCCTGCATCGCCCTCTTGTCGGGCCTGACTGTCACGCCAAAAAGCAAAAATAATTTCCGGTATTATAAAGAAGCTGGATAGATTAAACCTTTATTTTCTGCAAAAATAAGTATTTTTTTTGGAAATAGGAGACACGTAAGATCATCATAGAATAGTTCTTTTAAAATTAGTCACCATGCATATTGTCTTGAAATATATGTAGTGTCTGGTATCATAAAGGGACTACTCTAATTTCCTAGCTTACAAGCACTCTCAAATGAGGTATTAATTTTGTGATAGTATCTATGGATTTGCTATAGAATTTAGAGCAGTGATACTTCAACGTATTGTAACACAGTTGGTGCAAAATCTGCCCATACGTGGTAATTTTCATAATATTACCAATGTTTTGATATCGTTGATGGTGTTTACATACATACAACATGAAAACTACTCTAAGAAAACTGTTTTACAATTAGTTTAGTACCTACCTCATTTGAGAGTGCTTGTTAGTTTCTTTATGACCGCACATAAATATCTAAAGTTAATAATAAGTCAAACATGAATTTTCCAAACAATTACTAAAAATATATTTTTTTAACAAGAGATATTAAAGCATTTTTAAGATTAAATTTTCAAAACTTACTTAAATTAAGTATACTTAAACCTCCAAAAGCATTTACTAGCTTACTAACTAATGGAAAACAAACTAGGCAAATTATGAACATTTTACATTATTAAATTTTCTCCAAAACTTACTTAAGTTACATAAGTCTACTTAAATCCCCAAAGACACTTACTAACTAACTAACTAACGTATAACAAACCTAGCAAATTATGAAAAACGTGGTAAATATTTTAAAACATCTTTCTATGATTAGATTTTCAAAATTCTTCCAAATCTTACTCAAGTTAAATACACTTAGACCACCAATAGTTCTAACTAATCAATAAACAACAAACTTAGCAAATTAAGAAAATAAGTTTTGAATTTATTCGAAACTTTAATTAATTTAAGTATTCTTAAATAATAAAGCATATTTTAATATCAAAGTATCCTGTGAGATTACATTTTCAAACCTCCAAAACTCTCTCAAGTTAGTAAATACACATAAACGCCAACACTCCTAACTAACAGTATATTTCAAAATTCCTCCAAACCTTACTTAAGTTAAATATACTTAAACCACCAATAAAAATAACTAACAGATAACATACTATGCAAATAAAGAAAAGCGTTGTCATATTACATTTTCAAATTTCCTCTAAACTTTACTTAAGGGGTTAGGTGTAGTCAGAATTTTCAAGACATCGATTTTTGTTTTTTGCATTTTTGGAAGCTGCTACAACGGCTGAAGAACTATTTTATGGACCAGGAATAGTTGACTCGGTGTAAGTAATTAAATAATAAGTATATTACTTTACGTAAATTGAGTGTAAAACTTTAAATGCGTTTTTCTCAAAACTATGTTTTTTGAACTGGTGACCACTGTAGTTCGAAAACCGCTCGGTAGATTTTAATGAAATTTACTTATACAGCTTTTTGAAAACATGAAAAACTAGTGCCTGATCGAAGGATTTTTTTTTAATTTCGATTTGTTATAAACAATTAACTGTTGGTTTTTTTCCCGAAAATCTGGAAAAAAATTTCCTGAGGCTGCAATTTTGTTAATTTAAGAAAGAAAAAAAAAGCTTCGATCAGGCACTAGATTATCTATAAATAAAACTATTTTTTTTTGTCCCATTGAATTTGGATGGATCTCCAAGGATAAGTGATGGTCACCGCAAGGAGCTTCGGTTAGAACTGGATCAACACAAACAGCCATTACTTTTAAAATTATTAATTTTTTTTCTGTCAAGTCAAGTCGAAACCTTATTTAATGATGCTATGTTTTTACTTTTATAAAATAAAATAATTTACTGGCAAAAAAAAATTATTTAAAATTGTCATTTTTTTCATGTCTCTGACTACACCTAACCCCTTAAGTTAAGTACACTTAAACCGCTAACGGCACTAGCTAATTAACAAAAAAACATACTATGCGATATAAGAAAAGCGTAGTAAATACATTAAAGCATCTTTACATTTTTAATTTTCCTCTAACCCTTACTTAAGTCAAGTATACTTAAACCGCCAACAGCACTAACTAATTAACTACCTTGCTAAGTAACTAACTAACAGTTATTAAAGCATTCGAGATAAGAAAAGCATGGAAAATACTTTAAAGCATTCATTTTCAAATTTCCTCTAAACCTTACTCAAGTTAAGTACACTTAAACAACCAATAACACTAACTAACTCGTTAAATACATAAAAGATACATATTAAAGCATTCGAGTTAATAAAGGCGTAGTAAATACATTAAGGCTAAGGCATTTTCAAATTTTCTCTAAACCTTACTTAAGTTAAGTATATATACTTACACTAACGATAGCACTAACTAACTAACTAACAAGTAACAAACTATGCGAGTTAAGAAAAACGTAGTAAATATATTAAAGCATTTTCAAATTTCCTCTAAACCTTACTCAAGTTAAGTACACTTAAACCGCCAATGGCACTGTCGTGTGTATGTGTATGTATTTTTTTAACGCCTTGTGTGTTAGCAGCACCAGATAAGGCTGTCATCCGTTTGCGTGTTTTTGCTCATTTGTAATTGCTATAATTACAAAGGTAATATCCACTCATAATTAGGCAATAATCACGAGAGTTATACCTCTGATGTAACCGATTACAATTTTCAATTTATTAAATTAATTAGGTGGTTAACAATGTGGAGCAAGATGTGCAACGTAGACATCTTGAAAAAAATATAAATAATACAATGAGGTCTCTTTTAACGCGGTAGATATGTTCCACAGAAAATTGTGTATAAAAAATCCTGGCCAAAATCCTTACACAAATGTATATAAATAAAAATCAATTGCCGAATGTATGAAAGATCATCATTTGAGGACGGCTCGACCGATTTGACTGATATTTTTTTTTGTATTTGTAATTTTCATGACAAGGTTTATATGAAAGAATTTTTTTGGAAATTCTACTCGAGAAATTTGGATGGTATTTTTTCGAATTTAAAAGTATATAGATTTTTACACGCTGACTCCAAATCCGTCGACAAAAAATAAAATCCAACCACACGTTCAAAAGTTACAGCCATTTTTCTTTTTTGAAAAAACTAAAACTATGTATATCTCGAAAACGTTATAAGAAACAGACCTGCAGTTTGAAAATTTCAATTTTATATAATCTTTTCTATGATGATCTTACGTGTCCTCCTATTTCCAAAAAAAATATTTATGTCTGCAGAAAATAAAATTTTTAATGGCAAAAATTGACTCTTTTAGCGAATTTTTCGAAGAAAAATATAGCTATTGCTATCACCATCATGACGCAACTTCGGAAAAAAAACTATATATCTTTATCAAACTTGATCTCGAGATCACGAAAATGAGGTCCGTTCAAAACTGTATGTATATATATATATATATATATATATATATATATATATATATATATATATATATATATATATATATATATGTATATCTGCCATTTCGAGTGGACTCTCTAGCCTTCCAGGATTACTTCCGATCTTTTTGAAACTTGGTTGAAAAATCAATCTCACGAATACCTCGGTTAAGTTCGTTAGTCAGCGAAATTCCTTTATGGATTTCAAAATGGCGGCCATTCAAAACCGAAAAAAAATCATATCTCGGGTATTAAATATCGGATTGATAATATCAAATATGTTTTGGAATCCTCTCAATAAAACAAAATTATTATGTCTCTTGTGATTTTTCGATATAAAGTACCGTTTGGTTGATATTTTAAAAACAAAAAAAATATTGTAGAGATTGTAAACTAAGAATGCCGAGTTCGAGTCCCGATGTGAAACTTTTTTTTTACAAGTTTTTTATTTTATTTTTTTGTTTATTATGTAGAGTAAAAAGTTAATAATCAATAAAAAATTTAAAAAATTTCAGAGCCAACTTTTTTTTACACATTTAATTATTTTTTATTTTATTTTTTTATCAAATAAAATTCGCTTACCGCGGTGGTTGCGCGGACAGAATATTAAAACTAAGGTAGTTGGTCCATCATAATGTGATCACATTAGGCCATGAGTACATATTTTTAATTTAGAGAAATGATCATGGCAACGCTGTACATTATCTACTATTAACTACTTGTCAAATGATTATATTTTATCATCTAAACCATAGGTGTCCAACCTTTTGACCCTCGCGGGCCGCAGAGCGCAAAAAAATAGCGAAAAAAATTGTTTCGGGCCGCAAAAAAATTTTAAGACCTTTTTTTTTACTTGATTAATTTATTTATATCTCTGTAGTATGTACACTATCTATACTACTTTATAACACAAAAAATCTGAAGACTTTTTTTTACTTGATAACGTTAATTATATTCATATCAATATTACATTGATTTCATTAATTATTAATATATTCTGTGGTAGTTTAGATCAGGCTTGTCCAACCCGCGGCCCGCGGGCCGCATGCGGCCCTCGAGCATATTTCGTGCGGCCCGCATAAGATTTAATATAAAATATAATGATAAAAAAAGTAAAATATGAATATAATTAACGTTATCAAGTAAAAAAAAGTCGGTTCTAGGAAAGAAGCCCACAGGAAAAAAGCCCATAGGAAAAATACCCACAGGAAAAAAGCCCACAGGAATAATACCCACAAAAAAAAGCCCACACGGAAAAATGCTCACACGGAAAAATGCTCACACGGAAAAATGCTCACACGGAAAAAAGCCCACATGGAAAAATGCTCACACGGAAAAATGCTCACACGGAAAAATGCTCACACGGAAAAAAGCTCACAGGGAAAAAAGCCCACACGGAAAAATGCTCACACGGAAAAATGCTCACATTAAGAAATAAATAGGATACAGATGTTTAACATATTTCATGTATGTACTGTATGTACTGTATTGACCTTATATATTTACAATATAAATACCTGTTCAGCTTGTTACATTATCAATCAAATATTCAATCTAAAAATATATTTACTTAATAATTTCCCAGAAAGGATTCAATCTCCGGTTTGGTTATAATCTAACAAAGGTGGAGATTGAATTTTCGTATTTTATACTAGATTAATCCCCTTTCGCCCCAATAGATTGCCCTAACCAAGGCGGAGATTGAATCCCCGTTTCTTATACTAGATTAATCCCCTTTCGCCACAATAGATTGACCTAACCAAGGCGGAGATTGAATTCCCGTATTTTATACTAGATTAATCCCCATTCGCCCCAATATTTTGTTAGCAAAATTAAATATTTGTGATTTTCTATATATTTTTTTAAACATATTCTGTATCCTATTTATTTCTTAATGTGAGCATTTTTCCGTGTGAGCATTTTTCCGTGTGGGCTTTTTTCCGTGTGAGCTTTTTTCCGTGTGAGCATTTTTCCATGTGAGCATTTTTCCGTGTGGGCTTTTTTCCGTGTGAGCATTTTTCCGTGTGAGCATTTTTCCGTGTGAGCATTATTCCGCGTGAGCATTTTTCCGTGTGGGCTTTTTTCTGTGGGTATTTTTCCTGTGGGCTTTTTTCCTGTGGGTATTTTTCCTATGGGCTTTTTTCCTGTGGGCTTCTTTCCGGTCACCAATTCCCTTCAATCCACTTATCATATTTTGTAAAAAATTATTTCATTATTTCGTGTATTTTTTACTATAATCAAATGAATACGTTGTTGCCACATTGTCAACAATACTGTAATTTATGTGATGGTTTGGTAGTTAAATCTGGTTAGATCTTAATAACGGGATGGTCAATAATTCCAATTTTTTGTATACTGTTTTCTTTCATATAAATAAACAACATGTTAGTTTTTTATGAAAAACTGACGCTACGTTTAAATTTTATCTAATAAAACGTTACGTTAGTGTACGGTTAGTCCATATAAGCTGTGTTAAAAATATAAACTTTGAGATCGTTTTTCATGACTTTGAGATGGTCAATTTTAATAAAAATGGGCTATTTTTCAGATATTAATCTAGGGAATATTCTTGTGCAATTTAAACAAAATCTGACGAAAACATGTTTACGGACCAACTACCAAGCTAACTTAAAATTAATAAAATAAAAATAAATTGTACATAGTTTAGAGGTACTGAACACAATAAAACATAAATAACTATATCAATATCAAAATTATCATAAAAAGAACAACCCATACAATCAACACCTGCCTTATACACACTCGCACACACACACACACACACACACACACACACACATACAAGGTAACAGGCCAATTAACGATCATAAACCGTGAGCGCCCTTTCTGTCCAAGAGAAATTTGAATTTTAACAGCATGTAATGATTACTTCCTTTCCGATAAATGTACCTACTTTATATTTATTATACATTATATATGTATTTGTTTTGTAAGCCGATTGTAGTCGAGGTGGTCTCCACCAGATGGCACTCGTGTAGACACTTTAATATGTGTCTTTAGATTAATTCAGTTATCGCCGAGTGAATTATTATGACTTCGATACAGATGTATAAATGTTAATAGAAGCCAACTGAAGAGTTTTTCACTTTTGAATGAATTTTGTAGAAAATATCTTAAGGCTGAAGGTAAAAATACAGTGATAAACTAGATTAATTTTTCTATATTATGACATACTTAATTTTTCAATTTAATTTTTTAATAGGTATATTAATAAAAAAAATCTGAAAATGTGTGTATTTTTCTTGGTATGATAAAACTCAATATATAACAAAAATTCTTGAAAAAAACGGAGAAAAAAATATACCACGACATAGATATTTTTTTAAGCTTTCTAATTTTATAATAATTCTGCAATTTTCATTTGAAAATATTGAATGTAAGCCTAAAAACATAAGAACTAGTTCTATCCTTTGTAGCTTCATCTCTGTTTAATTTCGAGAATATACCATTTTTCATTCGATCGTCAATTGTCACTGAATTACTTGTATCTGTCATTTCCCCTCAGGGCTAGACTTGTGGAAATAATTTTTGTTTTCTACGGTGGCGACATCTCGTAGAATTTAGTTTCGGAAAAATCGGCATGAACAGCCTTAAAACCATATTTTAATTTTTGGAAATCCAAATTTCCAAAATCATCAAGTTTGAAAAGACAATTAAATAGATATATTACCGGTAATGTATGAAATTCGGCATTGTATATAATTTCTAAGTATTCTATAAATTGCCAAAATCACCAGGCAATGTATGAAATGAATTGGACAACTGTGATTTTGAATGTAAATATACTGATTTCAGTCAATCAAAATACCCAAAATAGCGTTTACTCGCAGTCAAAATAGTAAAAAGAAAAAACAATTTCTCGTTAGCTTGAAAGACACTGTGTGTCAATACTTTTAACTTGAGTAAACCTGACCTTTCAGGCATATAATTCAAAAATTTTCCTTAACATGGAAAATTTTAAATGCTGTATTTTAGATATGCCAGGATTATTACAAAAGTTTTAATTAAATACTTTTATCAACATTTAAGATTTTTTATCAACCATTTTTGCAGTTTTATATTTACAATACGCAAAAAATAAGTGTCCAAAAACTTTTGCACGGCAGTGTACCTCCCACTTATTTGGTGCACCCCCGGCCGATGTGTTCAATAGGTATATATACTTATATCATACAAACATATTGAGAAACACTGGTACAAACAGTAGAGAAAAGTTTTAGAAATAGACTCACGCAATATCTGATAGAATTCTTGGGAAAGAAAATGTGTTTTTTAGTTTATCGATAAGTTTTCCCCTAATTTTCTGTAAGGGCCTTACTTCTTCGGATGGGTTGACACACATGTACACACACATACACACACAATATTGGTTAGAAAAGTTTTAAAGGACTTCGTACTATTTGAGAATTTATACAAAACTTTAGTGAAGATTCCACTTGCAATAATAACATATGAATTTAGTATTTTATAATAAAGTAATGAGACGTTGAGGTTATCGTTTCTATTATTTGGTGTAATATACACTAATCATCACTGCTTTGATACCACTGATTTATATTAAATCAGTTATTAGTAATATACAATTGTCATTTAAATTTGATACCTTGGAGAATTCGTTTAGTTAGGTTATTTTTTTCTTTAATATACCACTCTAATGTACGGTATCACAAATGGGCTAGCAAAATTTGCTAGCTAGTTTTACTTTGAAATGAAGTATTAATTTTGTGATAGTATCTATGAATTTGCTATGAAATTTAGAGCAATGATACTTCAACGTATTGTAACACAGTTGATGCAGATGCAGACTCTGGCTATACGTGGTAATTATCATAATATCACCACTGTTTTAATACCGCTGTTTGTGTTTACATACAACGCGTGCACAAAACTTGTCAAAGTCTTCATGAAACTCTAAGATAAGTTTGATACCTCATTTAAGAATACTTGTTAGCTAGCAAACTTGCTAGCTCCTTCCTTCGTCCAATAATATTGCTTTAAAGAGAAACAATAATATAGTCAATTACGTTTGAGTTATATCTACACAGAAAAAAAACTGTAGATTTTTGGACTAAGAAACCTTGTTTTGTATATAACGAAAACAATATTTTCTTAATATAAGAAACATACACTTAATTCAACAACGTTATTCCTTCGTTCAAGAATCCTATAGTTAGTTTTTAAGAGATTATTGCTTATCTTAAGAAAATATTGTTTTCGTTATATACAAAACAAGGTTTACTTGGTTTGAGAAATCCTTTCTACCAGTGTACCCTAAAAATAAAGTCCTAATGCATTGTTTACATGGGACGAGTGCTCGGCCGAGGTACTCGTTATGCGAGTACATAACGAGTACCTCGGCCGAGCACCAGTTTCTATTCATTCGCTCGTTCTGTACTGTAATTTGTGTTTACATGAAACGAGTACCTACTCGGCCGAGCTAACTGACTCGACCGAGTACTAGTTCCATGTAAACAAGGCATAAGAGACTCATGTGCATCGTCCGATAAAAATTAAAAAAAAAACTCAAAATGCAATTTCCTTTTTAAAAATTATTACTTCATAATTAACTCGCAACGACACGTGTCGATTAAAACATGTGCATCCTTAATCAGAATAAAAAATACATAAAACTAATCAACCTGCGGGTTCTGGTATCAAATACCACCACGACAACGACAAAAACAACTTCCTCTGCCACAAACACCTACACGACAAAGATAACCATACCTACGTACACTGATACACATAAGTCCGTCTCTTTTTTCAAACAGCCATCAAAACCGTCTACTTAACTCTTATCTCACACATTATACAACAAAGACAGATACAGCGACATACTTTTATAAGTATATATCTGTTTCTGTTTTCAATCAGCCATCAAAAAAACTTTACTTAACTCTTATCTTTTTAATGTTGTACATACCCGCATTTGCGAGTGTGTGTGTGTGTGTGTGTGTGTGTGTATGG
This sequence comes from Sialis lutaria, assembly GCA_949319165.1. Lineage (NCBI taxonomy): Eukaryota > Metazoa > Arthropoda > Insecta > Megaloptera > Sialidae > Sialis > Sialis lutaria. Next base: position 2,716,537 of record OX439232.1, read on the forward strand.
TGTACATGTTCACACCTGTATATGATAATTGTTGATAATTACAATGTAACACTTGTGTAAATAATTGTTTATTTTATAAGAATTAACATGTAATAACAGACTTAAGTCATATATACATACTTAACTCGTCAAAAATGGAAGAAATATGAAACAGCAAAAGGACACGAAATTTAATAATAATATTAATAATTTTTAATACCTACTTAAAAACTAGATTAAAGCTATCCTATATGTCCTGATCTACCTATAAATAAAATTATATAAAAAAATACTTTTTAAAATCAAGCTTTTATTAAAAATGCACTAAAAAGTAAAAAATAAATTTTCTGCTATCATAAAAAGTTCAGGTTTTTATGACTAAAACCAATTATTTTCAATAATTAATTTTATATTATAACAATACGAAACCTTCAGGGCGCAAGTTCAACTCGCACTAGTCCGTTCTTTTTATTTTTTTTTAATACCCGCGTTATTTACAATTTTCTTATCGCATATAATAATATGCCTTTTATAATTTATTATTATTAATATCATTATTATCTGTACTAATTAAAAATAAACACTAAAAGGGTGTCTACTGTATTGTATAAACAATGTATACAAACATTTATAGATAACAACATTGTATTAATAATAACAATTATATCATAACTTATAACACATATAAAAAATTAAACTATATCTATTCTACAGTGTCGTAGCCAGAAATATTCATCGGAGGTACATATAATTAACATCAATTAAGCTAAGCACAATTCAGGGTCGGCATCAGTCTAGGCTTCGGTATGTCGTACTAGACACACGAAAAATTTGCGTGTGTCAAATTACCCACCAGAGATTGGAAAAGCATTTAAATTTTTTTAAATTCTGTTTACGTGGACTTATTTATGACCTGCAAAACATTAATCCTTATCGAAATAAATGATTTCGTCGTCACATGTACTTATGTTAGATAAAAACCCTTTACAGCATCCAATTTAGCCTTAAATAATTGAGTCAGATATTATGAATAAAAGGCTAATTTGAATTTTTATTTGTAAAACTATTGATAATTTTTAATGTTTCAAAAACCATATTTAAAAAAAACTCTCCAACTTCCCCCACTTTTTTACTAGACACTAGAAATTTATATGTTCTGCCGGGCCTGAAGCACATAGTCCTGGGGGGGGGGGGCTGACAAGAGTTTAGCTTGAGGAGCTATAAAAAAATTAGTGGGAAGGGGCCCACCGAAAATCCTGGCGCCCGCGATAGAATGTGAGGGCCATGGCTCATATCAGGCCCTTAATTTTCTGATTCTAATATTAATGCTATCATGTAAATTAATTCAAGAACGATATATTGCATCTTTCAATAAAAATTAAAAAAAAAACACAATTTCAAAAAAACTAAAAAAAACTTAAAAAACTAATAGAACGTGCAAATGCCGTAGCAGGGTAAGCATTGAAAAAGTGCCCCCGCGTATTTTCTAATGAAATTTGGAGGTTATAATTGGATACAAAAAAATAATATTTTTTGAAATTTTCAACCATTTTTATTTAATAGTTTTCGAGAAAAATTTTGTTTTCTATAATTTTAATAAAAATTAATATATTTTGATTGATTTTATTGATTAATTTGAAAAAAATATATGTTATAGATATAACCAGGAGTGATCTGTGAAAAATATATAAACTTCGAGAACCAATAGTATCTACCCGAAAAAAATTATTTAAAAAAAAAAACAACATCAAAATTTAATTATTTTATGGATTATGATAAAAGTTATATATTTTTTAAAACATCTTAAGATTTCAAAAATCTTCAAATAACTCTTTATAGAACATAATTTGTAAAATATATTTAGAATTAAATAGGCAATTCGAAAATGTAAAAATATATAGGGCGTTCTATTTGAAAATTTTGAAGAAAATTAGGTTCAGAGTTTTGATACACTCTGCACTCTATACAAAGAATACAATTTTGTAAATGTTTGACGTAATATCGCAAAAATAGAGTAGGTATACGCCAAAACTACTTTCAGCAGAGAACAATTTTTTTAAGTTGTAATTAGAAAATTACAAGGTGTTAAAAATATTTATATTTTCTTACAAAATTGATCACAATTTCTAAACCGCTTAGTATAATTCCATACATGCTATATCAAAATACCCAGAAAAATTAATGCTTTAAGATTATCAAATAAAAAACATACTTTGTATTTAAAAAAATATAACTTTGATTTGCAACGCAGTTATGGGACAACCTGTATAAATATAACAATGTTCAAATTATGCTGCTTCTCTAACCATTTAAAGTTTTCTTCCATTTGTAATAATAAATGAAATATTGAACTGTGACACAGTCCTGGGACAGCCTGTATATATATAAATTACCATTATAACAACATAGTCACCTTTATTTCCTATAACGACAGACACAATGCGATCCAAGTGAACCATGACATCGTTGAGCGTTTATTAAAATCTTGACTAATGAGGAACGTTTCAGTCATCGAGCTTAGAGACCCATTATGTCTAGCGGAACTGAGCTATTATTATTATTGCGTATAGGTACCTAGATGACGGCATACGACATGTAAAGGGTTAAACGGTTCTAATTTATGTCTGAATTTGTTAGAAAAATTGATCGGATAGGAAATAGACACCAAGAAAAAAATATAAAAGGGGAATTAGTTTTTTGTGAATATTCGTAGAATTTAAAGTTGGTCCGTAAACATGTTTTCGTCAGATTTTGTTTAAAATGCACAGGAATATTCCCTAGATTAATATCTGAAAAATAGCCCATTTTTATTAAAATTGACCATCTCAAAGTCATGAAAAACGATCTCAAAGTTTATATTTTTAACACAGCTTATATGGACTAACCGTACACTAACGTAACGTTTTATTAGATAAAATGTAAACGTAGCGTCAGATTTTCATAAATAGAGTATTGTTGACAATGTAGCAACAACGTATTAATTTGATTATAGTAAAAAATACACGAAATAATGAAATAATTTTTTACAAAATATGATAAGTGGATTGAAGGGAATTATAATCGATTTCATTAATTATTAATATATTCTGTGGTAGTTTAGATGATAAAATATAATCATTTGACAAGTAGTTAATAGTAGATAATGTACAGCGTTGCCATGATAATTTCTCTAAATTAAAAATATGTACTCATGGGCTAATGTGATCACATTATGATGGACCAACTACCTTAACTAATAAATATTAGACAAATACAGTCCATCATGGGACTCAAAGCTATTTGCAGTAACATATACAGATTTAAAAACAAAAAATTTATCAAAACCCATTCTTCAAAAATAATTCTGAAACAATTTCAGAATCACTTCTGAAGAAGATTCCAACATGAGAGTCGAAACGTCAAGTTTAAAAACAAGACAACGTGGACAACAGCCCGAAAAGTTACATAGCTACTGAAGTACATGAAGCTTTATATGAAAAATTTTGTTAAAGTTAACTGAAATTTTGAAATTTTAACGAAAGTTAGAGTTAACCATCCAAAATGGTTGAAGACCATTTTTTTGCTATTTCGACAACTTTCTTATGTACTTGTCATCAAACAACCAATGTAACGGACTAAAGTTAACGGAAGTTAACAAAAGCGTTAACATTTTTTTTTGTTAACTTAAAAGTTAATCCATTAATCATTTTGTTAACTACGTTAATTAACGATTAACGAGTTAATGCCCACCTATGCTAAAATATATACAAAAATCTGGGCAAATAACATATTTATGAATTAAATAAAAATACGTGGTTCTGGAGTGATAAGCGCACTAACGGACTTACAGCCACAAAGACAGACAGACAGACGTTTTGTTTCATAATATTTAAAATATAAAAATTTAGCACAGTAAAAAGACAATCGTTACCCAAATTAATAAAAAAAACACATAGCCCCGATCAGTCATGCTAATGCTTCGATAGAAATTTACCATAAAAAAACTATACACATTTGTATAATAGATTGTATTTATAAATTATATTTTGAAACCATTAATTTGGTAAAATAGGACACGACGACCGAATCTAGACACAATAGAGATAGCTATCATCGTTTAACACCCACATAGGGGAATTTGTGTGCAACCAGGCGTGCCAACTTAAACAAATGTAAAACACTAAAAGCCTGCCCGATCGCATTCAATATGCTTGATATTTTTCGTTTGACATATAAATTATTTGACTGTTTATGATAATTATACTGAGAATGGAAAAGGAGTTGCCACGTACAATAAAACGTTTATATTATTTTATTTAAGGCAGTGGCGTCACAGTAAAATTTTTAATTTATTTCCATGTTTAAGTATATTTTTGTTTTTGGTACCGTTAGATTCTATTCGCTGGGTGCAAAGTAGGTAGTGGGGGAAACGAAATCGATCACAGTGCACGACGTGGCGAAAAATAATACTTTGGGTGGACTAACTGTCATTTTTAATAGGCTCGTTTTTAACTGAAAATAGAAAGATCAACATGGTTAACCCCATTATAGACTATGTGCAAGGGGGTGGAGTTAGAAATAATGTCGATGCGAGTGTTCGTGGTGAGCAACATTGTAAAATCATCGGCGCCATAGTTTGAAGTTATGCTGTCAATGTAAACGAATTAATGATTTCTCTATTATACGTCATAATTACAGAGAAAAAAATACCCAAATTAAATAATTTTCACGTACCTTTTATGCTATACTATTTAGACTTCGTACACATAGCGAATAGTCATAAATAATCGTCTAAAATGTATATATTACGATATTTTATTTAAATTATTTGATTGTTAATATGTCAAAGTCCACCCAAGTTGTAACCGCTAGTTGGCACTGTCATCGCGCACGCTGCGAATAAGCGATTTCTTACATGTTACTGAGGAAAAGGGTAAAAAAATATGGTTTACTAAAGAAATACAATCCTTTTTAGCTTATAGCTTTTCGTAATTTGGTTGGTTATTCAAAATGTAAAAACTCGTTTCAAAACGTGTGGCATGTAATACGATTTTAGAATTAAACTACCCTCAAACTATTTTCACAGTTAAATATGGTGAGGGGGGACTTGAAAGTGTTGAAAACTTTGATCTCATTTTTCTCGATTTTTATTACCTTTTTCCTAAACATGGCAGTTTAGTTTATCTTATTATTGGAAAGGTTTAAAACTGAAATTGAAAATATTAATATACAAATTTATTGTCAAACGTAGATCTAGGGGAGGGTATGTTTCTTATGCCCTCCCCCCCACATAACTTTAAAATTCAATGAAGAACCATATATATTTTTTATATTAGAATTTGTTTAAAAAAACTCATTTAATAAAACTTTACGTATTTTTTTCTCTGATCAATTTTTCGAGGTACAAAGTAGACTATGTTCTTTCACAAGATGCAAGTTATCTCTCTACCAAATTTCATCAATATCGGTTCAGCGGTTTAGCCGTTGACGTAAGTTAACCACAAAAAAATTCACTGTAATTTATAAGATATTTTCGTTCAAAACTTTAAACACGTTTTTCTCAAAACTACATTTTTCTATTCGTTCTGTATGATAACCCGAAACATTTTCAATATTTTTATGTACTTTTTTTTAATTTTCATATAATATACCTATGTTAAATGGAACACCAATCAGAGTGAATGACGTCACGCATTAGGTTCATACCTTATTTAAGAACTTATATACTTTGGAATCGATTTTTAACACACAAAATAATTGAATTATTGTCAAACTCTGAATGTATGATTACTGTTGACAAGGAGTGTGACGTCACAACTCTGAAATGTCACCTGCGAGCGTTTTGGCGTCAAATTCAAAATTAGTTTTAAAAGAGTCAATTAATTTTTGCGATTAAACCTTTATTTTCTGCAGAAATAAGTATATTTTTGGAAATAGGAGACACGTAAGATCATATATTTTTTAATTAGTCATCATGCCTATTATTTACCCCAAATTACACCCACTGTAAAACGCCACTGTTTATGAATACGTCTATACATTATAATGAAGGTAGGTACGAAATACTCACGTCTACAGAACAATAATATACAATAATTATTCTTTATATAAAAAAGGAGTCACCCAATGTTTCGTACCATTTATCACCGGCTAATTTAATCAATAACTCACTGTTTCTGTATAATTTTATAAAATTACTATTTGCTTCTGTTGTATAAATTTCAAAGTCCAGTAAATACAACGATTAATTTTATTTTAAACGCTATTTAACTGTCAGATCAAGCCGCGTAACCCTCGTTTTCTAGTTTAAAAAATATGGCTTCAGTCAAATCATTTGTTATGTAAATTATTGAATTATTTTTTGGGATATATTTAATTGAACTATACAGAGGGTGTTCGCGGGAACCGAGTGATCGTTGCTAACTTTGTTATTATTGGAGCTAGAAGATCGGTTAAATGGGCAAAGTATCAGTATTTTTTTCGAGATGAATAATGACGGTGTCAAAAAAAATTGAATGTCGAATATATATATTTTTTAAATGGAATAGCCTGTATATTATTACTGGCTTTTATAGCTGAGAATGTTCTCTTTATAAAAGTGTAAAACATGAATGGTGGTAAAATTGATAGAAAACAAGTTATAACAAGTATAAAATTAATAGAAAATATCGAAAATAGTGTGCTATGCATATTTAATAAAATACAAACAAATGATTAAAAATTTAAAGACAATATGTGTGCCTCACTTCGTAGATTTTTAACGTTTTTGAGTATTATTCACAAAAAATTTATAATTAATTATAATAAATAAAATTTTCAATAAAATTCAAAAAAATAAACATCTGCGAACAAATGAAATAAATACCTGAAACTTTTTTACACTATTTATGACAGCTATGTAATGGACGTATGGATGACAACTTGATTTTTATAAGAAATCAATATTAAAACTATTTCTATTAAATAAATAACAATTATAATGTAATAATAGAGCCATTGCCTATCTCAAAAAGCTAAGTTATTTTATAATCAGTGATACTTAATAGTTTTAATTCAGTGTTCTTTTCCGGGTAAAATTGGGGAGGAGAAATATGAATTAATTCGTTTTTATTATATAGGGATTAACGTGTCCAATTTTTGATGATATTTTTGCTCGCAGTTCGTAGGATTTTTTATTTTTATTTTTTTTTACAAAATATCGAAGCCATATTCACACCATATATTTATTTGGTGCTCGGGAAGGTATATAGATTTTTTTGAAACCGGTAGGTGACTGTGGGGTCGAGATATTTACGAAAAAGAGAAAAACCGTTCAATGGCTACTATGTTTTTATATAAATAACAGTGACATCATGAAAACAAAACACGACTTTAAATAAAATATTTTTAAATAATTTTGAAAAAGTTTTGTTGTATTTCCTTGATTCGATTGTTTTCAATTTAAACAGGTATAGGTACTACGTAATTTTATTATTTTATTTTATTTTATCTATTCGGTAACACGTGTTTTTAACATAACCTACGATACAGTTTATTTATATTCTTAAAATATAGTGAAATTATATAAAAATGCATACACGACGACGTTTAAACATCGGTCGAAATACTCAAAATACACAAAATAACCCTAACAAATTTAACGCCATAACAATGAGAAAGAAAGAGCATCCAAATTATCATTTGGTAAAACAACGTTTGCCGGGGCAGCTAGTTATTTAAAAATCAATAATCATTTTTAATAAATAAAATATTTCATAAAATATTATATTAATTTATAAAAATGAAACAGTTACAATCCTATATAAGTAAGGACAAGTATATATCCAAACGACTTTCTATCTCTTTCTTTTGACACGGTTCTTTTTTCGAGTCAGTTGCGCGGTCCATGTCTCTGTGTCTATGCCATAGGTATAATTGTTTTTACTACACTCACGGAAAAAATTAAAGGAACATTTGATTTTATCGAAAAAATTGCTCATTTTCAGAGTATTGCCAATAGGTCAAATATGATTATTTTTTTACATATAGGGTGTGGAAATGATAGTAAATTTTATATTCTTTTCGAATTCAGGAGTATTTTTGTGTTATTAAACGATTTTTAATGACCAAACCGCGGTTGAATAAAAAATAAAAAATTTGATTTTTTTTTGCAATTTCAATGTAGTTACTCACTTTGTCATCTGAACATACGGCATGTTACTTCCACTCGGTTTGTTCGTTGCTGGCCCGTTTGTCATTCACGAAAACGGCTGCTACGGACACTGGTCATGCGACTGTCACAAACAAACTCTTAGCCAAAGCACGCTTGATTCTGTCACTTGATGGATCGACCGATTTCTATCGAAGAATTAAGAAACAAATTGTATATTTAATTGAATCGGTGAAAAGGGGACGACCCCCTCTTTACAAAATATATGTTGTAAAGTCACAAGAAAATATCTACCCAAAAAAAAAATTACCTAGATTATTAGTTGTTACCCGCGGTTTCGTTCGCGTGAAATTTGTATTTTTTTTATCTAATTAAAGTAGCATATGTCCTTTTTCAAGATTTAAGCTAACTCCCTGCAAAGTTTCATCAAGATCGGTTCAGCGATTTAGCCGTTACAAGGTAACAGAGTTAATTTTGCATCTATAATATTTTTGATTTTATTTCTGAGATAACTTTTCAAAAAAGGGCATTAAATCTTACTTAATACACGACTGACTTAACTGTATTTTAGTTTTTATTTTACGGAATATAATTTGTAATATTATCGACATTTTTATTTATTATTTCGTATATTTCAGATTTTAGCAAAAAGGGCATTAAATTTACCCTAATACGTTTTTTTTTTCAAAATATAAAGTAGCCTTCGTCCTTGTTCAGGATGCAAGCTATCTCCCTACCAACTTGCATCAAGATATATTTCTATTTAAATAAAACAAATATTAAAATTAACAGAAAGTAACTTTAATGGTATTTACTTAAACATTGCACATTACATACATACATAATGTATTATAGTTTGATCAGAGATACAATGTACCTACATTCTATACATGTAAATATGTATTTACTGTCGTAGAAAGTCTGTAATTTTACTAATCAACAATCAATATACGTAGGAGAGAGGAGAAAACCGGGAGAGGTATTGCTTGTGCGTAGATATTGGAAACATTACACTGCGCGTCGTTCTAACCGGACAATATATTGTCAAAATAGATCGCTATAAGCAGTTGGTCGCTTAAACCGGAGTCGCACTACATGGGTATGTTTTCATAGTACGTCTATTATATATGAAACCTAATTTGTGGCTAAAAACGGTTAGCCGTTATAACCGGAGTCGTTATATCGAGATTCTACTGTATATGGATTCGTATTTATAAATATGATATTAGGTATATCTTTCACCAATAAAGGGTTAAAATTAAAACATGAAATATTGAAGCACCCCTCCCACCAGAAAATAATGAATATGACATATACAAAATTAAAATCATTTTGAAACCGCATTTTGAACAATATATCTCTGAGAAAAACCAGCTGTTTGGGAGCTTTCAGCTAAATTTAAATATGAAATTTATATTTATTTATAAATATGTACTTATTATAATGGAAAATGAGGATTAATAAATGAATAAATAAATGATTTATAAATGTAATCAAAATGAAATGGCCTGTCATATATAAAATCTGCCGTGTTTGCTAATGTTTTATTTATAACTATTATTATGCTTTTTCGTTGTAGAATTTTCATTCGAATATAACCTATGTGATTATTTTATACGTATTTGTCATGAGAAGATATATATTTACTGTATCAGTGATTTCTCAAATGTTTGATCATTTAACTACACCCAAAACTAAACAATACGAGAAGAAATAAAAGTAAGATACTGGCAGAGCCGGCCTTTGCGATTCTGCCGTCCCAGGTAAGATTTTTTTTGACGCCTTCTCCCCCCCCCCCACCCCCAAAAAAATGGCGAACGACAGAAAAAATCAGCGATAATTTAAAAAAAAAATTATTACAATTAATGATTAAAAAATGTAAAGAGTTGAGTAATCAATGCTGTCTGCATACTTATATGTATTATCATTGAAAAAAATATAATAGCGGAATGATACATACATAATATATATTATTACAAAAAAGGGAATTTAATTCAATTTTTTTTACAGCGCGGTCGTTCTTCAGAAAAGTACCTATTGTTTTAACTAGTATATCTATTGGCGGTATTAACTCCGTTTATATAAATTTTACGCTTCCTTACGATTACACACTTTTAATTGCTGAAGAAGAATATTATTGGATTTTAAACTTATTTGAAAAAGCTATTGTGGCCTTCCACCGCCCTTTCCCGGCCTGGCGCCCCGAGCGATCGCCCTAGTCCCCCCCCCCTAAACCCCGTCACTGTGAATGTCGATAGTGCAGTTTATTATTTATTATTATTCAAAAAATTTGTAAAGCTTTAATTTGGCGCCCTACAACAGAACATAGAAAATAAGTTTATAACAATTGGCGCCCTCAAGACATTGGCGCCCCAGGCTGTCACCTGGGTCGCCTGGCCGTTCGGCTGGCTCTGGATACTGGCACCAATTTTGAATAATACCCCAGTGTTGAAATTTTTTAACTTAAATGGTACTTTAGAAATATTTTTTGAAATATTTGATTACTACCATTGATTACTGTGACTGAAACATTTTCCCCAAAAATAATTCAATTCGGTCCTTTTTAGAGTTCCGTAGAAAACTAAGAACCCTTATAGGGTGCAAGTCCGTCCGTCTTGAAAAATTTTGACATAATAAGATGAAATTTGGTATACGGTCGTAGATTGATGACCCAAAAACACAAATGATAAGAATTTTGAAAAAAAAATTTTTTTTAGACCACCCTTTCATTAAATGAAAAGTGTTTTCAAAAAAAAAAAATCACCTACCCCATTGAATGGGGTGTCGTTAGAAAGGTTTCCTAAACTGCAACAAAAAATGTATCAAGACTTTTGATTTTAACCCTTTAATCACGATGTATTTGCTCTTCAGATACAAAATAAAAGCGCCCCACCCCCTCTATTTTCTAAACTATGAATTCAAAAAATCTGAAAAAATTCCAGAATGTAGATTTTAATTAGTACTTTTACTGAAAATTATAACGAACATTGTCAAAAATATTTTGGACTCCCGTAGTGAACTCACATTTTTTCCCACTTACCCCATTGAGTGGGGTGTCATTTGATATATCTCTTAAAATGCAATAAAAAACATTGAAAACCTTTTTGATTTTAACCCTTCAATCACGATATATTTGGTTTTTAATATCGTTGTCAGGGCGTCCCCCCCCTCTATTTTCTAAACTATCGATTCAAAAAATCTGAAAAAAAATTCAGGATGTACTTTTACTTTTACTGAAAATTATAACGAACATTCTCAAAAATATTTTGAACCCCCTTTCATAGACTGAAAAGTGAACTCACATTTTTTTTATTTGCCCCATTGAGTGGGGTGTCATTTGATAGGTCTCCTAAAATGCACTAATAAAAGTCAAATGACTTTATGATTTTAACTCTTCAGTAACGAAAATTTTGATATAACTCTTTTTTATAAATCGTAGTGAGAATGTCTACGGATGCTCAACATGCACTTACCCGTTTTATTTTATGTTAAAAATTAAATTAAATATTTTCAGTGCAGTATCGTCTGAATTTATCAATAACGACTATTTACATAATCAATATTTTCATGTGACGCCACTGTATAATACAAGCTTAACAGTTTATTAATTTTTCAACATATTCATATTAATTGTCAGAGAGTTTATATGTAAATTTATGAAATAAAATACATAATATCATTCCCAGAATTTTGTACACGGATTTGATTGTAAATATAAAAGTCTTCCACTTTTATAAATCTATAACTGAACCGGTGCATGTATTATTGAAGCAAAACCGCTAAAACGTAATCCCCGGTTTAATCAAGTCAGCGAATAAATTCATACAAAATATATTAATTTAATCTGTTATAAATTTTCAGGTATTATTGTATTTGTCATAATTTTGTACATAATTTTCTAATCCTAATGAACCGGTATTTTTTTTATGTAGCAACTGGTTTTGTATGTTGTTTTATTTAATCACTAGCTGCCCCGGCAAACGTTGTTTTGCCAAAAAATAATTTGCATGCTCTTTCTTTCTCATTGTTATGGTGTTAAATTTGTTAGGATTATTTTGTGTATTTTGACTATTACTTCCATGTTCGAACAAATGGAAGTATTGCAATACTGTCAAAAAATCATGTCCGAGATAAGAGCAGATTCTGATTATACTAACTTCAAAACGTAAAGAAAAGTTGATTTCCGCTTGGCGGCTGTGCGTGTGTGTGTCTGGATGTAGAATTTTCTTCCGTTCATGATAACTACTGTAAATATGCACCGATTTGAATTCTTTTTTGGGAAAATGTTTGTCTCAGTGAGTACTCCAGACCTATTGATTTTGGTGCTAATCGGATTAGGGGTTTCGGAAATATTCGAAAATTTGTACCAATTATCGTTTAACATGAGTATTATCTCACCAATTTAGATAAGACTTGATATACTTGTAGTTTAATCCAATCTAAGGGGCACTTATTTCATAAACGTGCTGAAAAAGCCACTGAAGGGGTGAAAACCACCCTCAAAATTTTAATTTTAAATACTATTAAATTCATGTTGCCATGGAAACAAACGCAGTTAAATTCAAATGTCATATAATTATTATTCTACAAAAATGTGTATTATATTAAAAATTATCTATTATTACTTAGCTTTTTGAGATAGGCAATGGCTCTATTATTACATTATAATTGTTATTTATTTAATAGAAATAGTTTTAATATTGATTTATTATAAAAATCAAATTGTCATCCATACGTCCATTACATTTAAATACTATTAAATTCATGTTGCTATGGAAACATACGCAGTTAATTTTGTCCAAAAAAATAAAAAATAAATTTACGGGTGGACCACCCTTAACATTTAGGGGGATGAATAAATAGTATCCTATGTGTTTCTCCTGGCTCTAAGCTACCTCCTCACCAATTTTCAGCCATATCGGTAAAGCCGTTCTTGAGTTATAAATAGTGTAACTAACACGACTTTCTTTTATATATATAGATGTTCATTATGTGATTTTTTATGTAAAAATACTGAACAATACAATTTTATTATGCGGTTCAATATTGATTCGGTAACTTTTAACTAAAAAAATGAACCGGTATAAAAAAATATACCTTCTAATCACACACTATAAAATACATCCATAAGAATATATGTTATTTAAAAATTAAACCGATCATTTTTTGCAAAAAACTGAACCGGTATTTATTATTAATATATCTTACAAACATCAACTAATAGTTTTTAGTAGAAAAAACTAAACCAGTATTTTATAACAGCTTTTGGTAAGAAAGATAAATTGTATTATATAAATTGTTTTTAGTAGAATGTAAAAGAAATGAACCGGTTTTTTTTTATAAAAACTTTTAATAAAAAAAAGTTAAATCATATTTACTATTCAAAAATTAAAATGATAGTTTTTAGTAGAAAGTAAAAAATCTGAACCGGTATTTTTAAAAAGCTTCTAATAAAAGTCAACCATTATTTTTAGTAGAGAAAACTGTACTGATATTTTAAAAAGCTTTTAATATAAATCAATCATTATTTTTTAATAGAAAAAACATAAACCGGTGTATTTAAAAAGCTTCTAATAAAAATTAACCATTATTTCATTATAGAAAAAAACTGAACCAGTATTTTTTTAAATCATCTAATAAAAATCAACCATTATTTTTAATAGAAAAAAACTGAACCAGTATTTAAAAAAAAAACAATAATTATAAAATTATTGATCCACATATTTATGTTATTTAAAAATATAACCCTATTTTTAATAGAAAAAAACTGAACCGATATTTTAAAAATCAACTGTTGTGAATCAGTTCTATCATATAATATTATTTTTAAATTCATCTAATAACTGAATCTGATCAATAAATTGATCAATCATCAAACTGAACCGTAAATTACCACAATAAAAACCGCTTATAACGACATCGAAGGGACCGGTCATATTACGTCGTATAAACGGACAGTCGTAATAACCGGTAAAAATGCAATTTTAAATATTATTTTTAAATTCATGTAATAACTGAATCTGCTCAATAAATTGATCAGTCATCAAACTGAACCGTAAATTAGGTCGTAAAAACGGATAGTCGTAATAACCGGTAAAAATTCATTTATATGGGATTCAGTTGGACTTTTATTTTAAGTCGTTAAAACCGATACGTCGTATTAACCGATGCCGTATTAACCGGTTTCTACTGTGTATATGTATGATAATTTACTTCAGAGTGAATCAAACGTATTGAAAGTAAAATAAAAAATTCTCCCATTACGAAATTAGAAAAAAAATCGATTGATAACAGATATCAATCGATACAATATCCAATAAAGTACATTTGTTGTATGTAGGTACATGTTTTGACCGGTTTAATAGGGGCAATATGTCGTCTAAACTCACAACTGTATCTACTTAATGTTATAGAAAATTAGCTTGTACCATAACGTATAGAGATGTCAATTGAACACAAGTGTATTGTATGGGGTGCCAATGTTATGCCACAGGAGCGTATACAATATACAAGTTAAGGAAAATGGGTATTTGTTTTATTGGTCAACTGTTCTGTAACCAGGGTGACTAATTTTACAAAAAAAATTTAGCAAACATTATAGTTATTGAAATAATATTAGAAATGCTCTTACAAGAAAATATTAGTAAAAATAGTAAGAAAGCAAATTTGCGTAATTTGGGTGGAAGGGGGGGGGGGCAATGGTATACCACAGGGGCGTATATAAGTCACGGAAAATGGGTATTTGTTTTATAGATCAACTATTCTGTAACCAGGGTGACATTAGAAGCATTCAAATAATACTAGAAAATGCACTTACAACAAAATATTAATAAAATTAAAAATTAAAGTCAAATTAAAAACAGGTTCAGCTGTTGAAATTGCTTATGTTTGTCCTTAACCACTCACTCACTCACTCACTAATATATCAACGTACAGCCCAAACCCCTAGACCTAGAAACGTGAAATTTCGTAGGTACGTTCCTTTTATAATGTATGTAAGCATCCACTAAGAAAAGATTTTTCGAAATTCAACCCCTACGGGGTTAAAACGGGGTGTCAAAGTTTGTATAAAACCATAAAATAATTTTTAATATGTCATCCCCTATCACGTATGGAGGGTTGTAATTAGTCTAGAAATTTACGTGAGTGAAGCAGTGGGATTCCGCTAGTTTTATATTATTATTTCTAAAGTAAGGGCTATATAATTTAAATTAACAAAAAAATACAAAATAATCTTATAAGTAGCGTCCTTTTTTGAGTAAAACTTTAAGGGTTGGAGCGGAGGGGGTCGAAATTTTCTTCGAATATGCATCCATACATAATTAAAAAACGCTTTCAAAGCTGGAATGGATCTTGGCTTCTGGGTGTAAGCCGCGTCGATTTGGTCATTTTACTGGCCAACGTTTCGTCACACATTGCAGTGGACATCTTCAGGGCTCTTGTTACAGTACACTGTAACGTTGACCAGTAAAATGACCAAATTACTTACACCCAGAAGCCAAGATCCATTTCAAGATCACCGCGGAAGCCTGAAGACTTGCTTTCAAAGCTAATATAAAAAAGACAAAACTTTGCCAGTTTGTTTGTTTATTTTTAACGCTTATTTAAGAAATTGCTGAACCGATTTGGATTAAATTTTCAACAACATTTTTATTATGATCTCCCGAGTAACATTAATTAGATATTTAATATCACGCTAAAATAAAAAAATCGACGCAATCAAAGAAAAATTACAAATATGTATAATGCGATACTTTAGCAAAAAAAATACACGAAAACAATGAATGGGAACAAACTTGAAATATACTAATCCTGAATTTAAGTCCCCTCCCCCCCAAAAAAAATTGATTTTTAAATTTTTCATATTTTTTATGAACGAACAATAACTTCTTTTATCAGAGTGTCCAAAGCGATTAAATACATATCTACAGAAATGTACCCTCGTGCATAATAGCCCTGAATTACCCCCCCCCCTCCCCAAAAAAAAGAAGAAAAAACTTTTTTATTTTTTTTATATAAACGAACATACATTTTATTTCTCGTACATTACAAATATTACAACTCTGAAATAACTCCCCCACCCAAAAAAAAATTAGACGATTTAAAAAAAATCATCTCGCTAAAAATGCGGTCGCGGCCGTGGTGCGGTCGCTTCTTCACGGTACGGGTGCTGCCAACCGTGTTGCCCAAATGTCACCAGTGCAAATGGCCCGAGGCGATCTTTTACACCATTTGGTTTTCATTACATTATTTTTTGTGACCTATTCGTCGGATGACAACAGCGAGGGAGGGGGTTAATTAGGTTTGCAGATATTGATTGCGAGGGGGTGTACGAATGTATGTTATGTGTGTGTGTCTGTTTTTTTAGTTAAAGATTTAGACGTAATGATTTTATTACTTCTTTTCGGAAATTTTATCAAATAAGAACCGTCAGGAAGTTAGCGCGGACTTGTGAAAAACAACAAAAAATGTTAGCTCAAAAAATTGCTCCTTATGTATCTGAAATTGCTCCAACTCTAAAAAAAAAACTAGCTGCCGGATCCAATTTTACCCGGGGATATAAAATTAAACTATATAACGTATAATGCCGTGGGGTGCGATCCTTTAGGTCCACACAATCAACTTCCCAACATGGTATGGCTATCAATACTTGAATACTGATTATTTATTGTTTCCATAATTAATTTTTTTTAATATGTATATGAAAAATTTTAATGGAATTTGTCAGAAATAAAACCCACCAAAACTAATATTATAAATATTAGTTTTCTAATATCCTAATGTCAAAAATATAATGCAAATTTTTAGAATAACTAATCTGACAGTTTTAATTTCGTTTGTTTCCATGGCAACATGAATTAGTAGACGTATTTATTAGTATTTCAAATTCAAATTTTGATGGTGGTTTTCACCCTTTTAATGGCTGTTTAGACCCATAAAAACTAGCTGTCGGATCCAATTTTACCCAGGGATATAAAATTAAACTATATAACGTATAATGTTGTGGGGTGCGATCCTTTAGGTCCACACAATCAACTTCCCAACATGGTATGACTAACACACAAATCACTCATTATGAGTGATTTGTGGACTAACAATACTCGAATACTGATTACTTATTGTTTCCATAATTAATGTTACTATGTTATAGTTTGCAAATTTTTTTTAATATGTATATGAAAAATTTTAATGGAATTTATCAGAAATAAAACTCACCCTTTGTATTATGAATATTAGTTTTCTAATATCCTAATAATGTCAATAATATAATGCACATTTTTAGAAAAACTAATCTGACAGTTTGAATTTTGAATTGTATTGTTTCCAAGGCAACATGAATTATTAGATGTATTTATTAGTATGAAATTCAAATTTTGATGGTGGTTTTCATCCCTTTAATGGCTGTTTGGATCCATATAAAAAATAAATACTGAAATACACGTTTCATTATTTGTATTGTACAGTATTTATTCTAAATTCCGACAAAATTCGATCAAGAAAAAAAATAAAAATGAAAAAAACACCCTTTTTACCCCCGTAGGGGTTGAATTTCGAAAAATCCTTTCTTTCAGATCATATTCACGTCAAGACGCTTCGATTAGCACCCCAACGAAGTCAATAACATTTTCTGTTCGCGAGATTTCGTCCCGGAAAAAAATGACACGTACGTACGTACGTACGTACGTACATACACACACACACACATACACACAGACATTTTTCTGAAAATAGTGTTAATATACTCTAATGCCCCTGAAACATTAAAATATGTTAAAATTTTTGATTTCGATTTTTGGACCAATTACAATAACTTCCTATTGGGAAGTTAACAAATATTGAAATACACGTTTTATTATATGTATTGTATAATATTTATTTTAAATAAATCTAAGTTGCGAGTAAATCCGATCAAAACAAAAAAAATAACTCAAAAAAAACCCTTTTTACCCCCGTAGGGGTTGAATTTCGGAAAATCCTTTCTTTCAGATCTTACTCACGCCAAGACGCTTCGATTAACACCCCAACGAAGTCAATAGCATTTTTTATTCGCGAGATTTCGTCCCGGAAAAAAATGACACGTACGTACATACGTACGTACGTACATACGTACGTACGTACATACACACACACACACACACACACACACAGAGACATTTTTCTAAAAATAGTGTAAATATACTCTAATGACCTTTAAACATGAAAATATGTTAAAAATTTTTATTTCGATTTTCGGACCAATTACAATAACTTCCTATTGGGAAGTTAATTAAACAAAAGTTATTAACTGAACAAAAAAAATAATTGTTATATGGTATTTTTCAAAAACTAATCGTTTTTTGTAATAATTCTTATGGTCAATCAATTGCTCCAAAAGGCGGCAAAATTCAAAATTTGCATTTGACATTCTTTTGTTAAGCGCAAAATATGTTTTTTAAATATGGCAGGTTGCAGGTGCATTTAGGTAGTAAATTCAAATTATCAATACAAAAATGTTTTCACATTATTTATGTTATCAACAAAAAAGTATATATTTA
This sequence comes from Sialis lutaria, assembly GCA_949319165.1. Taxonomy (NCBI): domain Eukaryota; kingdom Metazoa; phylum Arthropoda; class Insecta; order Megaloptera; family Sialidae; genus Sialis; species Sialis lutaria. Next base: position 2,735,179 of record OX439232.1, read on the forward strand.
TGAATTTTAATTATTATTAAGTGTTCAATTTTGTATTTGCATCATAAATATTATTAGGTAAAAGAATGTCAAATGCAAAGTTTGAATTTTGCCACCTTTTATATAGACAACGTTGCCAAATTACTTATAACGGAGTAGAAATATTTTTGATTTAAAATAATGAATAATTTTGAAAACCTAAGTAGAGAGCATTATGGAGCAATTTGGGAGCAATTGATTGACCATAAGAAATATTACGGAAAACGATTAGTTTTTGAAAAATACGATTTTTTTGTTTTTCTTTAGTTAATAACATTTGTTTAAATTTTTTAAGAGTTGGAGCAATTTCAGATACATAAGGAGCAATTAAGGAGCAATTATTTGAGCTAAAAATTTTTGTTATTTTTCACAAGTCCGCGCTAACTTCCTGACGGTCAAATAAGATTATACAGGATGTCCAAGATAAGCGTGCAATGCATGGGGATATCCTAAACGGTAAGAAATACAGATGTGGTTAAATGAGATGAATTATTTGTAAGAAAGGGGTGAGTATTACAACATCAAAAAATATTAATAATTTTATGTGGTTCAGGCGGTATACCCAAAAAACTGAAAATTCAGAATTTCTTTAAATGACTATAACTTTTTTGGCAAAGTACATAGGTACTTTTTGCTTGCGGTTTCTTAAAGCACTTTTTTGAGTAGAATTGTTTGGTGTACTTAGAATTTTTATATCACTTTTAGTTTCCGATAGTTACAAGCCCTTACTTTAGTTTTTCTTATGGGCCGCCAAGTTGGCTATATCATATTTGAACGTGTTTTTTACTCTACTTTACAATGATATGTCACATGTCATACTTATTATAGAAAATAAGTCGAAGTACTAAATATTGGTGATATTTATAAAGTATTTTATTACAAACATTTAAGTAAGCCATGAAAAACAATAATTGTTAAACAAAAATCGCAATAACAACAATGAAAATAACAAATGCATATTTAAAAACAATAAACTATTACAAAAAAAGGTTTTTACTTTTTTTTAATAATAAGTATGACATGTGACATATCATTGTGAAGTAGAGTAAAAAACACGTTCGAATATGATATAGCCAACTTGGCGGCCCATAAGAAAAACTAAAGTTAGGGCTTGTAACTCGGAAACTAAAAGTGATATAAAAATAAGTATGAACTCTACTAATAGAAGTTTTCCACTTATTTCCATTTAATCAAGTTTCACTGTAATAATAAGTGTGCAAAAACCTTTGTTTAACTTTGAAAAATTAATTTTTTTCTATTTTTTTTAAATCTAGAATAAGTTTTACTAAATCAAAATAAACATTTTTTGTACCTCGTATTTTTTCTCTAAGATAAATGGTTTCTGAGTAAAAAAAATCAGTTCAAAATCTGGAAATATTTTGTTAGATATCTTGGAAAATTAAGGTTTTTCAAAAAAAGTTTTCAATGAAAGATTCGTGTGTTTTCACGAAGAACAAAATTATTTAATAAAAACTATAGGTTCCCATTTAAAAAAATGATGTTGACCTTCAATTATCCTTGAAGGCTACGCTAAAATAACACATAAACATTACTATTCGATGATCCCCTCACAACCAAACATTTTTTGGTTAAAACATTTTTTTCAAATATGCGAAAGTTCTGAGATACAAATCTGTAACACTTTAAATGCCCCACCCTGTATATAATTATATTACTACAGTTTCAGATAGTAAAAAATATTTTAGAATAATAGGTTGTCGCTTACTATCCTGGATATTAAAGAGATTATAATTGTACAAGTATTATGCCTGATAGAAATTTTCTTTATAAAATTAGTTACAATTACAACCAAGAAAAAAATATTAGTTTTGTCTTGACATAACAATTGCTGGAACCACGTCGTGGGTGTCGCACGTATCACTACACCCTAATTTGTACCACCGCCCCCCACTTTCCCCCTAAAGATACGACGTCTGTATGTGACCTAACTCTAGCCAACTCGGCCGCCTGAAAGCCAGACGTGTTAAATGATTTGGAAAATGTCTGTTACTGCTGCAACGACATATATTATTCCATAATACAAAAACTGTACAAATAATTCTGTATTTTTAACAACATATAACAAGACGAATATCTGTTACCCGTGACTTCGTCCGCGTAGAATATGTATTTTTTAACCCATTAAAGCCCAAAAAAAAAACCAAAACATGTAAAAGATTTTTTTTTGAAATTAAGTAATTATTCAATATATTTAACTAAATATACAACACAAACTTTTTTTAATATTTTGAAAAAAATAATAGTGTGTACTCAAGCGAGTAAATTGGGCAGATATGAAGTCTATTTTGTGTGAGACTGATTTTCTGATATCATTTTTATTAAGATAAATTTTATTTAAAAGTCATGTTATATGTATATTTAAGTTATTTCATATGATTTGAACAAAATTCGAAATCACATGCTCTAGTTGGATAAAATATATTAGCATACCACGTACCTTTTTTCATATAAAAATTATTCAGAACAATTAAAAAACGTTTAAACATTTATGAAACTAATAACGTTAACAGATTTTGTTTGTTGCACTTCTACCAACTGATTTTTAAGGAAATATTGTGAATTAATATCCATAGACAGCAGCACTAATTATAAATGAGGTATACACAAATGTGTGGGTTAATCTAATCTATTTTGTAGTCTATGTCCAGTATGTCCTTTCTCAGGATGCAAACTACCTGCCTGTCAAATTTCAACAATATTACTTCGGCGTTTAAGACGCGAAAAGGTTACAAACAGACAAACAGACAGACAGACAGAGTTACATATGCATTTATAATATTAGTAGAGATTTGCATAACCTCTGGAGGACATGAACTCCCACATCCTACCACGGGCCCCAATAGTGGAAGTTGTTTGCGGCCTACTAAGAATTTTTTTCTTATTAGAAATTTTAATTTTTACATCATTTTTTTTTCCCGTCAAACTAGACCCCCCTAGAATCCAAGACTTACAAATATACTATATAGCGTGCGTTAGATCTTATGTAACCTGGGGATATAAATTTAATCTGTAAAAAACATTTGTTTACACTTATTGCTAGCTATTTACGTAAACCACGCGAAGATATCTTTTTCACATAAAAAATATCCACAAATTATACACCTAAATCTTCCCCAAGAAACGCTCTTTCCATTAGTGAAAACCGCAATAAAATCCGTTTAGTAGTTATTGAGATATTATGGTTTTTGTTTTATAGTATTTTTATATATAGACATGTCTCAAAGTTATTATAATTCAAGTGATATCGTGCAGCTGTAATTGAAGTAAGTTTCGGTACCACTGCATTAAAACAACAATATATCATGACACATCTTCATCATATTACCCCCTCCCACCGTGCCCCCCCCCCCTCAACCCGCATTGCTGCAGTTTCCGTAAAGACTGCAGAATTATGCAACGAATTCAGGACGTTGTGTAATTTCTTGGAACTATAAAAAAATCCACCACACAAATCAAACCAACCAGAAAAATACACGTCGTTACTCACAGACCGACGGTCATTCTGGTAGTGTGGGGTAAGGGTGGGCGAAAACCACAGGCGCGTCTTAGAATAATGTGTGGGAGAATAGTATTACATATAAAACAAAATACTTAGGGTAAATGCAATAAACATAGACATTTTGGTGCAGTTTGGAGCAGAAATTATGAATTTTTGTAGTTTGCACCCATTAAAACTTTTAATCAGCATATTTTGAGCTATCATTTCCCCAAGCTACAAAAAATATCATTATTTACATGAATTTAAAGTCAACAGTATTAATTTTACCTCGACAGTGAATAAAACGATAAAAAAAAATCATACAGGAATAAATAAAACGTATTTTGAAGAAAAAACAACAAGCTTTTGATTAATTACATTATATTTATCGTAAAAAAATGTACACCCTATTAGGCGTGGAGCCGGTGACAGTAAAACTGCACTTATACGGATTTTCAAAATTTGCATGTACCTACATCAATAGTGTATAGTCATAGGTACACAGAAAAAAACTGTATTGGACCAAGAAAACCTTGTTTTGTATATAACGAAAACAATATTTTCTTAATATAAGAAACATACTCTTAATCCAACTACGTTATTCCTTCGTTCAAGAATGCAATAGTTGGTTTAAGGGGTTACATACAGTTAGATTTTTCAAAAAATTTAAATTTTTTTATTTCATTTTCGTAATGTACATATATTTAAGTACACACACAGAAAATTTCAAGTCAATCCGACGATTATATTCGAAGTTACACGCATATTTGTAAAGACGTCTCAGAGCGTTTGAATGTAGGAGGTCGGAGCGGCAGCGCGTTTTTCTCAAATCTGTGTTTTTAAAGTCGGTGACCACTATTCCTCGGAAACGGTTTAACCGATCAATCTCAAATTTTAACACAAGTTTCTTAAGAATATTTTTTAGTAATTAATCGAAGGTTTTATCTCACCGATAAACATTTATTTTTTTATAAACAATTTAAGGTCAAATTTTTGTCGAAAATCGATTTTTTTTTGAGAAGCCGCCATTTTGTCAAAAAACTTTATTTTGCTTATTCCTTTGATTAAGTACAAGATTATACATTACTTTAAAGAAATCCGTTTGGGTTTTTTATTTTAAAAGATGTAGTCCAGAGATATCGTGGTCACCGCAAGGCCCCTATTTTGAGAGGACCTCCTGGAGAACAGCTGTAGCAGTTTTCGAAGTTATTATTTTTAGAAATAAAAAAATGTTAAAATACAGTTAAAAGTTACCATAATATGTGTAAAAATTTTTACATTGATAAATTATAAAAGTCTTCTCAAAAAATTCTTGAAAAAACACTTTTTTTGGCCTTCTGACTGTATGTAACCCCTTAAGAGATTATTGCTTATCTTAAGAAAATATTGTTTTCGTTATATACAAAACAAGGTTTACTTGGTTTGAGAAATCCTTTCTACCAGTGTACAACATATAGGCCTGGTGTGCCAGGATTTATCCTGACCAAAATATTTTTTATAATTTTTTTTATTATTAATAAGTATTAGCATTTTGCACTTTCACGGAAATTAATTTTGAAAAGACCATTTTATTGCAAAGATGTGTTTTCATAAGAATTTGGTGTGACAGCTACCATCTTGGCAGAAAAGTCTGGCACACCGATTTTAACCCTTCTGTCAACCATTAGGTCTGGCCAGACCTTTTTGATCTTTCCATAAGTTTTTTTGATAGAAATATTTTATGTATCTTTATCAAATTCCCTGAATTCCTTAATCTACCTCTTTTCTATGATTCAGTGCAAATTATAATAATAGGGTGTGTGGGAGTGCGAAACAAATGATATTTCTATTTGTATACCTCTTGTCTACCTTATAGGTCTGGCCAGACCTTCATACCTTTAATTACCTTTAAAATGGGGCACCGTTACAACTTAAAATTCCACAACCGACCACTAGCCAAACAGCAGCAAAACAGAAGAAATCCTGCAAGATTTGCCGAATAAATGATAAATTTCAAAGAAAAACAAGATTCACGTGCAACGCTTGCGCAGACTCGGTATGTTTGCAACATAGCCGGCAATATTTAAAATGTCACGAATGTGTAAATCTAGAAGATAAATAAAAATACAAAAAAAAATTTTAATAAAATTCAAAATGTATTAAAATAAGAGAAAATATATATTTTATATTCAAATTAATCTATAAAAAAAGTTTTATTAATTTTTTCCATTTATTTTATTTCATTCTCATATAAAATATATGAAGGTCCAGCCAGACCTATATGGTAGACGGAAAGGTTTTAGAACTGTGGTTGACAGAAGGGTTAAATACATACAGGCAATGGAATGTTTCCCTCACGCGTTCATGATGAAAGGAACAAATTCGTTTAAAATTCAAGTAATTATTTTGTGGCAAAACGCTCGGATCCGTCGATTAGTATTTTTAAGTGCAGATTTTTTTGACATAAAAAAATTGTATAAAATTTTTTACTCAAAAGTTTATACAAGTTTTTACTCAAAAATTACAAAGTGCAAGCTTTCGAATAAGCTTTAGATCATGTAAATCAAATCATTTTTAACGGAGATATAACTGTTTGAAAATGTGAATTTTTTACCATTTTTTAAAATTATAATATGTCCTTTTTCGTACAAAAAAAAATTGGTGAGTGTATAAACGCATACTAACACATTAGTACCCCCCCTCTCCCGCACTAATTTTGTATTACTACCCCTATGAGAGCATAAGATAAGATAAACATAATAGTGACCGCAAAAAATCATCCCTTGAAAAATTCACGACACAAATCCTACGATAATATTCATATGTGATGCATGTAAGGGTAGAGGGAATATTCCATGGGGTGGTAAAAAGGGGGGGGGGGCATGCCACCGGTCAAGCACAAACACTGACGTTTTATAAAATATGTAGTGAATTCGATGATGTGACTTTTTATAAGAAAAGATTTAATTTGTGGCATGGAAAATAGGGGATGAAAGAAAATATTGTTCTTTTGACAAAAGGTATACATCATAGATGCATTCTTTCATAAATATGAATTTATTTTTCTATTTATCTAAATATATTGAATATTTTTGATGCTAGAATATATCAAGTTTTCTGTGAAATATCTTTCTCTTATACAGGGTGTCCAAGATAAGCGGGATATCCTAAACGGTAAGAGATACAGATGTAGTTAAATGATATTAATGTATACCGGGTGTCCCAGATAACTTTTCCAGCATGGGGATCTCAGTATCTATTAGAGATACAGGTTTGGTTAAATGAGATGAATTATTTGTAAAAAGGGGTGAGTATTACTGCACAAAAAAAATATTAATAATTTTATTTGGTTTAGGCGGTATACCCAAAAAACTTAAAATTCGAAATTTCTTTAAATGGCTATAACTTTTTTGTCAAACTGGATAGGTATTTTTTTGTGGACGGTTTCTCAAAGCACTTTTTTGTGTAGAATCGACTGGTGTATTTAGATTTTTTATATCACTTTTAGTTTCCGAGTTATGAGCCCTAACTTTAGTTTTTCTTATGGGCCACTATGTTGGCTATGGCATATTTGAACGTGTTTTTTACTCTACTTTACAACGATATGCCACTTGCCATACTTATTATCGAAAATAAGTCGATGTACTAAATGCCAATGATATTTATTAAGTATTTTATTACAAACATTTAAGTGAGCCATGAAAAACAAAAATTGTAAACAAAAATCACAATAACAACAATCAAAATAACAAATGACTATTTGAAAACAATTAACTATTTAAAAAAATACATTATAATTTTTTTTTTCGAAAATAAGTATGGCAAGTGACATATCGTTGTAAAGTAGAGTAAAAAACACGTTCAAATATGCCATAGCCAACAGCGGCCCATAAGAAAAACTAAAGTTAGGGCTCATAACTCGGAAACTAAAAGTGATATAAAAAATCTAAATACACCAATCGATTCTACACAAAAAATTGTTTTGAGAAACCGTCTACAAAAAATACCTATCCTATCTAGTTTGACAAAAAAGTTATAGCCATTTAAAGAAATTCCGAATTTTCAGTTTTTTGAGTATATCGCCTAAACCACATTAAATTATGAATATTTTTTTGTGTAGTAATACTCACCCCTTTCTTACAAATAATTCATCTCATTTAACCAAACCTGTATCTCTTATAGATACTGAGATTTCCATGCTGGAAAAGTTATCTGGGACACCCGGTATATAAAAGAGTTTGTCCTTGACCATTCACTCACTCACTCATCAATGTACAACCCAAACTCCTGGACCTAGAAACGTGAAATTTCATAGGTGTCTTCATTTTATGATGTAAGCACCCACTAAGAAAGGATTTTTCGAAATTCAACCCCCACGGAGTTAAAACTGGGTGTCAAAGTTTGTATAAAAAATTTTGTTCGTATTTAATTGAAACTAATCATAAAATTTATGCTCTACAATACAAATAATGAAACTACCCAAAATTTAACCCCTAAGGTGCTAGGGAAGGTGGAAAAATTTGTAAGATTTTTTTGTATTCACCGAATGAAACATGGCACAAGGGGGTGTGATTTTGATATTTTTTTCTGTGTAGCTGCTTAAGTTATAATGGTGGAGTCGGGCAAAATAATCTGCAATAAAAAAAAATCGATATTCAACCCCTAATCCCCACCATTTGTAGGCAGTTTTTGCAATTTTTAACTAAGATTCGAGATGTTTACGATTTTTTATAGGTAACGAATAAAAATCAATATAAAAAAATTTAATATGTAATCCCCTATCACGTATAGCAGCAACCAAAATAACAAATGAATATTTGGAAACATTAATCTATTACAAACAAAAATGTTGTTACTTTTTATCAATAATAAGTATGACATGTGACATATCGTTGTAAAGTAGAGTAAAAAATACGTTCAAATATGCTATAGCCAACTTAGTGGCCCATTAGAAAAACTAAAGTTAGGACTTGTAACTCGGAAACTAAAAGTGATATAAAAATTCTAAATACATCAATTAATTCTAAACAAAAAAGTGCTTTAAGAAATCGCAAACAAAACTTCGTAAATACTTTGAATTTCGATTTACAATTTTCACAGTATGCTCTCAATATATTTTACTTTCAAAATACATACATATTTTAAAAAAATCGAAAATATTAAGTAGTTTTCCCCCAATATTACCTTAAATCATACCGAGGTTATACAAATTCACTAGCCCACTAAATAAGTTTCACTTCAATACAAATTTAGCTTATACTATAACAAACAGAAAAAAATATAGCTTATTATAACAAGCAAAAAAAATTATAGCATTCACTATAAATTGAAGTTATTATTATATCAATATAAACATAATTTTAATAGATAGTAAATTTATGTTAATTTGATAAAAACAAGTAAACAGAGGCATGTCTAGCAGTAAAACTGCACAGTATTTTATTGTTTTTGATGAAGCAGTAGTAAACCATGTATATATCTTTAAATAATAGGTATGTATTTCGTGCAAAGCTTGCGTTGACACAGTGAATTAGAAAAATTTACATAGACTTTGAAAAATTATAATATGTCGTAAATATGGTGGAAATATTATAGGTGGAGTTCTGAACGTGGTAAAAAATACTAACCGATTATTCTGATGAATCATTATTAATCTTAATATATAATATTTTGTATTTTTCTGTTTAAAAATTCAATCTTGGCATATTTAAGTTTTACCAGCTCATGAAAAAAGGTTTCATTTTTTGTCGAATAAAGTAAATTTTAAAAATTATACAAATATTAAAAAAAAATGTCAGGAAAAAATCACAGACCAAAAACTAACTAATAAGGAATAAAACTTTCCTATAAATGTTATGGTAAAGATGGATTTACACTATAGTGAAAATCAGACAAAAATCGGATCAGCCGTTTCGGAGTTATAAATAAATATATTATAGTGTTTTTTAAGTGCGGTTAACTTCATACGTTTTATTTCAAACAAAGGCTATTATTTATATAGTTTTTTTACTAAAAACGTCGTATTGTTTCAGAAAAAAAATCATAGTTTAAGAACTATTCATGAATAAGGAATAAAACTTTCCTATCAATTTTTGAAAATACAGATCTGTACGACAGTGAAAACCAGACAAAAATCGGATCAGCCGTTTCGGAGTAGTAAACAAATAAATAAATTATAGTGTGATTTTAGTTGTACAGTCAACTTCATGCGTTACGTTTCAAATAAATACTATTATTTATTTTTTTGTAATACAAATTTTGCAATGTTTCATGAAAAAAAAATTCACAGTTCGGAAACTATTGAAAAATAAAGAATACAACTCTCCAATCAATTCCGGAAAGAACGGATCTACATGACAATGAAAACCAGACAAAAATCGGATCAGCCGTTTCGGAGTAGTAAACAATTTAAAAATATATATTGTGATTTTAATTCCGCAGTCAACTTCATGCGTTACATTACAAACAAAGGCTATTATATTTATTATATTATTACTAAAAGTTTTGTAGTATCTCATGAAAAAAATCACAGTTCGGAAATTATTGATAAATAAGGAATAAAACTTCTCAATTAACTCTGAAAAGAACTACAGTGAAAACCAGACAAAAATCGGAGTAGTAAACAATTTAAAAAAATATATTGTGATTTTAATTCCCCAGTCAACTTCATGCGTTACATTACAAACAAAGGCTATTGTATTTTTATATTTTTACTAAAATTTTTGTAGTATCTCATGAAAAAAATCACAGTTCGGAAACTATTGATAAATAAGGAATAAAACTTCCCCATCAACTCCGGAAAGAACGTATCTAAACTTCAGTGAAAACCAGAAAAAAATCGGATCAGCCGTTTTGGAGTAGTAAGCAATTAAATAAATTATAATTATTATAAAATTATAAAAATACATTATATATGTGTAAAATAAAAATACTTTTAAAAAATACAGAACACCCCATATTCATTACTCGTAAACTTATATTTAGCAAAAAAATGGTCTAGTTTGTAAACGCTGTATAGATATAATGAATTATGATTGTTTTAAGACAGCAAAATGTCGTTTTAAACGATTGGGAAGATAAAAAATAATGGCTAGTTATTAAATAGGCATGCATCACAAAAATTCCTAGTCATTTATAACGAAAAATTAACAACCCCTAATAAATAAAACGAAGACAGTTTAGTTTTGCTCTACGCAGGTATTTTTTGATATCTAATTATTTATTTCACATAAAATATTTGTCATCAAAAAATTACAGTCGACCAGTTTTTGCTTTCTCGTAATATCGAAGATACGAGAAGCTTTGTGATCGTTTTAAAATGAGAAAAAAAATTGTTATCCGATTTTTTAAATTTAACTTGATCTATCCGTTTCAGGTCAAGACAAAAACTTTTTTTCCGTGTCTGTCTGTCTGTGTGTGTGTGTCTGTCAGTTACACGCATAACTCATGAACTACTGAACCGATATTGATGAAATTTGGTTGGTTGGTTGGGTCTGGCTTGAGGACGGCCCCATTTCAAAATTATTAAAATCGTGTGTAATGGAGAGGAGTGACATCCTAAAATATGTATTTTTTGAAGATATCTCAAGAAAGACACATGTTTTTTGTAGAGCATTTAATTTTTCTATAATATAAGTTACCACAACGTTTGTTGTAAAATATTCCCTTACAAAGATTTATCTCAATTTGCTTTAAAAAATAGCATAAAAATTTATATTTAGATTGAAATTGTCAAAAAATGTAAATCATACGACATAACAACCAGTGCGTAGATATTAAGAAAAATGTCGAATTAATATTTCTTAATAAAATTGTATGAAAATTAAATGGTTAACCAATGATAGGCAGCTCATCTGAATACTTTATCGGTTTTTATTTAAATTATTCAATAATTAACTACCTTTGATGAATTTAGCACGAGGAAGCACTGTGTAGATGTTTTTTTAACCTTTAAAAAAGGAAGAGGTTCTTTAATTTTTCTGTAGATATGTATATTCGAGTATTGCTCCAAGAAAGATAGTTTTTTTTTAGTTATTAAAAAAAAATTTTTTTTTAAATACTAATATGATTCAACTGGCCAACTATAACAATAACGTCAACATTACAGTTTGATATTGCATGTAATGTCACAAATGATGTTTGATTGTGATTTGTACGGGGTTTAATGAGGATGGGGGGGGGTCGCACCCCCCACGTGACACAAGTGACACGTATGTCACAGTATTTAATAGGTAACTAACTAACTTCCCGTTTATGCGATTGATTATTTTTTCTTACTGTGTGGATAAAGTCATATAGTAGAATTTAAACGATTTAGTTAACAAACAAACATACAAATATACAAGTCAAACCGCATAACCCTTTTTATCTATTATTTAATATTCTAAGCTACTCGCATACAGGGTGTTCAAACTAAACAGTTAAAAATGTTTATTTTATCTATTTTTTTTTTAAATTAAGATTTCCTTCGTATTTTAAGTATAGAATCGGATTATTGAAACAAGAATGTAGCTAGGTACACATTTAAAAAATATATACAAACATAGTTTTAAGAACCCATACATACAGATGCGTAACAAGCAGAGGGTAAAGAGTGCCTGCCCCTACCCCCTCCTCTCATTGATGTAAATAGGGAAGAATTGGTTAATTTTTTACCCTCAGTTAAAAATCTAGTTACGCCATTGCACACATACCCACAAGAAAATAAATTAAAATTTGACATGCCACATGCATTGGTAGAAAAAATATTTTTGCTTGTATTTAGCTCCTTAGCCCCCCATTTAAAAAAAAATTTTTTCAAAAAAATGTGTAAACATTTTAATAGGAGGCGTTTTTTTACATATTCAATAAAAATTTCAAGGTTCTTGCCTATATAGTTTACGAGCTATTGCGCTTTGACTGAAAAGGACGGACGACAAAGTGAGATTAATAAGGTATTTCTAAAAAGGGAAGCAACTTACAATAAACAAAAAAACACAGAAGAAGAAAAATAAAAAAAAAGCACCCAATATTATTCTACTACTTCGATAAAACAAAACTCATAGACTTATAGAATGGACTGAGCATTTCCTATCGAATTATGTAGTAAATACTGGCTTAAAAATGTGACAGAGACAAAGCGAATATGTGGCCAATATCTGTCTCTTTCTAGAATTCTAATTGGTCATGTCACAGGTTTGCAGTCATTACAGACATACAGAAAGAGACAGGTATTGGCTACATATTCGCTTTGTCTCTTTAAAGATAGTGCTCAATTTTGTAAGGCTCAGTATATTCTATAAGTCTATGACAAAACCTAAAAATATCGGTATGGAGAACCATACATGACTTCCATGTTCTATAATATCTTTTACAATAGATAATTGTTAATATAAAACTCACCTTTCTATTATAAATATTAGTTTTCTAATAGTCAGTTGTATAATACACATTTTTATAGAATAATTATTATCTGACATTTAATTTACTGCGTTTGTATCCATGGCAACATGAATTTATTAGTATTTAAAATTAAAATTTTGAGGGTGATTTTCACCCCTTCAGTGGCTATTTCGGTACGATTATGAATTAAGTGCCCCTTAGATTGTATTGAACTACAAGTGTACCAAGTCTTATCAAAATTGGTGAGATACTAATCACTTTTCAGACGATAATTGGTACAAAATTTCGAATATTTCTGAAACCCCTAATCCGATTAGCACCAAATTCAATAGGTCTGGAGTACTCACTGAGACAAACATTTTCCCCAAATATAATTCAAATCGGTGCATATTTACAGTAGTTATCGTGAACGGAAGAAAATTCTACATCCAGACAGACACACAGACACACGGACACACAGACACACGCACAGCCGCCATGCGGAAATTAACTTTTTTTTGCGTTTTGAAGTTAGTACAATCAGAATCTGCTCTTATCTCGGACATGGTTTTTTGACGGTATTACAATACTTCCATTTCTTCGAACATGGAAGTAAAATGTTATGAAATAAAATATCAAAATTCGCCAAAAATAATAAAATTGTAAACGACTTAAGATCGATATATTGTTGTAATCTGTATCGATTACAACCCTGAACACGTATCAGAAAAAGAATTAAATAGTTCGGAAACATAAAATTGTATCAAATTGTTTGTCAAAGATCAACCTTGCCGATAGCGCGAGGTTTAATAGCGTATTTCCTTCTCCAATCAAATCACTGATCATAAAATTGGTCTAAATCATATTTAATATTATATCTACATCTACTTAATGTTTTATAATAAACATACCTACCTACATATAGTATAACACAGTTATAACGAAACATGCATTCTGTCGCGGCTTCACTCTAGTGAAAATCAAACTTACAAGGGAACCTCGAAAATTCGTATCGAGTTAAACTTAGTATACAGTTAGAGGAGGTCAAGATAAGTAACAAAAAAATTATTTTAGCTGCGGTAAAATGGTTTAAGGGGGTGAAACACCCCTATGAAAATGTGCAAAATAATCATATTTTTTCAAATAACTCTGAAACTAATGAAAATTAAAAAAAATCTATAATACAAAATTTTCATAATTTTTTATGCTCTTTTGAATGGTGATAGTCAAAATTCGAAAACAATAAACCATTAACCCCCACCTCCCACCCACATTCCATAGGTTTAAGCATTTTAAAGCTAACACTTTCTAGTTTTTGTACCTTTTATTCGATTTTTTTATCGCTTCCCACTACTCCTTGTAGTCCAGTAAAGGAAGCATTTTGACACAAAATTTAGGGGGCAAGCAATATTATGGTTGATTCTTATAGATTTTGAACTGGAGAATTCGAAAAAAATAACCCGGACTGGCGAAAAGTGGTGCAACATCCTTAAAAATGGGGTTAACAGGTAAAAACCCCATTTCCAACCGTTTTTTTTAATTTAACACAAAATCTAAAGCGACGATGGAGTACTTTTATGGTTGATATTTGTTGGAAGCACTGAGATGAATCGATTGGGATCATAAATAATGTATTTTACCAAAAATTACCTTTTCTAGAGAGCTTAAAACACGTAACATTGCTTCTTTTCGGGGAAAATAGTTTAAAAATTAATAACTTTGGTTACAATCATTCAAATGACTTGAAATTGGTCTCAAATTGTTCCTGAAATTCCAAAGAATAATGATCAATTATAATTTTAAAAAATATTATTTGTTTAACCAATGAAAATTGCTCATTTTTAAGGGTAAGCGTCATAAATTTTTGGAAAACTGCCTTTTTACTAAATTTTCAATAAAAACATAAGGGTTGAATATTTTTTAGTAAAACCAACGAGGATATCTTCGATTTATACATATAAACAAAATGAGCCCCTCCCAAAAAATATTCCGTTACTAGAACGGATGCAATTGCACATTAAAATGCACCGAATTTTTGTTACATAAAATTAAAAAAAAAATTATATTCTTTCAAATAAAATTCTAAATTATGATTTAAACATACTCGTATGCCTTTTTAACGTATATTTTATGTTTATGAATGAATATAGGCTCATATGAGTTCATAATGAGAGATTTCAGAAAACTAAAAGAAGCCCAAAATTTAATAATTCAAAATTGGCGTACCAAACTTCAACAGTAGGTTGAAGGAATTATTTTGAAAAAAAAACTTTATTTAAACATGTGTCCGAAAATTTTTCGTAAGAGAGTTATAGCCTCCCGAAAATTTTGTCCAAAATTATTTTTTTAGGGGCTGTAATGTCGAGTATGTTATTAAGTTATTATCTATAATTATAATTGCTTCTCCATACATTTTTTTCAAACACTTATAATTTAGCCAGAAAGATTTTTTTAAAATAATTATTTAGAATAATACGTATAAGAAAGACCCATGGTACCTATGACAAACACGTACACTGTTCAGTCTCTGTAATACGTATAAGAAAGTCCTATGACACTCATGGCAGACATTTCTTCTCTGTTATGAACCATTTGAAATGTACTTAAAAACGAATACTTATTTAAAAAAAAGTTTTTTTTTCGAAAAAATGAATAGAACATAAATTATAAATAATAATATTACCAACAGTTGTCAACTTGGCCATTTTCTCTAATTCGCACTGTTTCAATGCAATTCGAAAAACTCAAAAAACGATCTAGGTAAAATCGTTTTCCAAAATAGTTTTTTTCCCAGACATAAATTAATCTTAAGTAGGTATAAAATTTCACACTTCTACGATTTGTCGTATTTGAGTTATAGCGTCTTTAGACAGACAGACATCATGGCGAAAATAGTCACAATGGATTCAGGGAAGGTCAAAATGGGTAATTCCATCAAAATCCGGATTTCGAAAAAAATCGGCTTTACAATACTTAAACTATATGTACATATATTTCATATACATGTGTATAAGAAAGTAAAAACGAACATTCCAAACAACCCAATATAATCGTGTGAAGTAACGCGTGGTCTATACACAAATAAATAAATAGCTTCTCGTAGTTACAATACGTACCTAAAAGAGAAACTCATTTTCATTTATAAAAATCATAACGCACACAGTTGAACTGCCAAAATCAAATGATTGTCCCAGTCACGATATACATACATTTAATTTTGATATTTCCCTGCGTTCGAGATATTTGATTATATCTAGATTGAATACGAAAGAAGACGACAGCCATTTGATGATATTTTATTAGAAAATTTCACGTTTTGTCAACGTGGAGTCTATATTTAAAACGTTATTATTTTTACTGCTTTATGTTGGTATCGCATATACCTGTGTAGTCAATAAAATTCATCTTTAATATACCTATTGTAATATATTATTATGTATTTTCATTTTTCACCAATCAGTTTTATGTAAATGTTTTATAAAAGTACACGAAAAAAAAATCTGAAGAATCACAGTTTTTTTTTGTACATCCCTCAACTTTTCATTGTAAAATATTTTTTACAATCTGAAACTGTTATAATGTAATAATGTTTGCAGATACTTAACCCTCGGACCGACACCCGGGTTCAGCCAGACCTTTTTCGTTTTCAATCGTAAATTAAATATATTTCTAATTAAGCTAGCGACTTGTACTTCTAGGTAGCTTCCTAAAATTTTATTGGCTATCGATTTATAAAACAATTATCACGAAAAGTCCTTAGAGAGGATTGCTATAAGGACATCTAAAAAGTACACCTTCGGACTGACACATGGGGTCTGGCTGGACCCCTATACATTTTGCATGGAAAACGCATAGAATGTGATATATTTTTGTCATTCTACCTGGCTTTTTTCTACTTTTTTCTAGTTTTTCATAGAAATTATTTATCCAAACTATTCTTTATGCTCACTTTACAAAATTTTAATTGGTATTTACTATTTTTTAAGACCGATTCAATCGGTGTTAAAAATGAACATAAAATTTCAAACCGTCGCTATTTTATGAAAAAATTTTAAAAAGGGTATGCACAAACATAGATGTTGGTAAATTATTTATTAATTTTTTTCCGATAACCCATCCCGAAATTACGATGGAACGATTGAGAAAAATATTTTTTTTGTTCGTCACATCGAGGCTCATAACTTTGTAAATTTTTAATATTTTTCAATAAAAATTGGTATTGAATAAGTTGAACATATACTTAATAAAACTCGATCCTAAAATAATTAGTTATACGTATGAAAAAATTTCCCATAAACATTGACAATTTTTTCATCCATTACAGTGGCTTTCCTCCTTAAAAGAAAATACAAATGAGTTATTTTTGAAATTAACCTAATTTTGCTCTCTGAAATGTCCCCTTTTTTAGAGACCATTTAGAGGGGGGGGGGGGGTAACTCTTAATCTTTTGTTAGTTTGCAATAAGATATAAATTTAGTAATAATATCTATGGATTTGCTATGGAATTTAGAGCAGTGATACTTTAACTCATTGTAACACAGTTGGTGCAGACTCTAACCGTACAAAATAATTATCAAATTATCACCACTTTAATAGCGTTGTTGATGTTTATATACATACAACGCGTGCATGAAACTTGTCAAAGTCTTCATGAAACTCTGTCGTATAAGTTTGATACCTCATTTGAAAGTACTTGAAAACTAGCAAATTTTCTAGCCAGTAATATACCCAGACAAATATTACAATATAAGAAGTTTTGTAAATTAAAGTTAAAAACTTGTCAAAGTCTTCATGAAACTCCAAGATAACGGTCATATAAGTTTTACACCTCATTTGAGAGTGCTTGTAAGCTAGCAAATTTTCAAGGCAGTAATATACCCAGACAAATATTACAATATGAGAAGTTTTGACAGTAAATTAAAGTTAAAATAGACACAAGGGGTTAAAAACTGTACAAACCTTCGTATATACACTTATGTAGCTATGGCATTGAAGTAGGTAAATGCATTTAGCCACTTTGTACCATGCACTGAGGCCTTGATTATTATTTTTCTGTCAAACATTTATAAATTGTCACTACTTGCATAGAATAGAAATAATATAACATACAATAACGGTATTTGATTGCTTCGTGAGCATGCGATATCCTTGTACAATATAATATTACTATACTGCAGATGTTCTTTACATTTGGTTTATTTTTATATCGGTATTAAATTCAGTGGCGTATGTAAAACTATTTACATTCAATCGTATTTCAAAACACGAATTATCAACATAAAAGCTCTATACTATAACGGCATCATAACTTTTCCAACCGCTCTATATAATGACACGTCGTTGCCCCCACCCAACGTGCCAACTTTAACATCAATTCGCGCTAAGAAAACGGTCGCTATAGAGAGCATTTTGTCAGTCGTTGTATGGAGCTGTCGTTATATGGAAGGTCGATTAAGTGTCTTGCCTCTGTATCGAATTTTCAAAGTAAAATTCTCAATTTATATTTTTATTAGCGTTCCCAGTTTTAGTTTCATTAGATCCAGCGGGGAAAAATACCACATTTTGGCTTGCCTCCAGCTTCAAATTTTAATTATTATATACTTTTTAATAATTAAAATAATAAAAGTTATTTTCGAAGTCGGTTTTCTTTCCTAAAAGAAATATATACAACCGAATTGAAAACCCCTATTTTTTAAGGCAATTAAAAAGAAAAATGTTTATTAAATTACTGAAGTATTTTTTTTCGATTTCTAGACCATACCCCCCCTCCTCCCCGACTCAAATTATAGATCTGGATACGTGCCTGATAACAACTGTAAGCATTTTTTGTCATAACATTTTTAAATTTTTGAAATAAACAAGTATTATTTTTTTCAATATCTATCACCTTAAAAAAAAGTCCCATTTAAAAAAATCTCCCATACAAAAAAAACATGATACTCCGCCCTCCAAGCTGAGTATCTTTTATCTGAAAAGTATTTCTGTAAGTATCTTTATTTTCGTAATAAAAATTAATAAAGTTTGATATTCTACCAGACAGACTATGCTATTAATAAAATGCTAGAATTTAAATTCATAATACGTAAAAAAAATCAATAACATATCTTAATAATCTACACTAAAGACAAAAACAAATTAACAAACAAACAATTCAAATAAATTTAACGATTTCAGTTTGATAAAGATCTCTTATAAACGTATAATAAACTACTTATAAGCGCACAATCACCCTATAAAGATGTAATCAAAAATTCAACCACAAAACTTTTCATATATCTTTTGTTTTCGTACCGTAGATATTATTCTAAACTCATTATCTATGGTTTTCTGTCAAACGGTTGATCGCAATACCGCCGGTGATGTCGCCCCTATCGATAGACACTATGAATTGTTATTCAGTTACTCAAAAGATGTCGTCGCATGTTTCCGAGGCATTATCTAATATTAAAGAAGTTAATATCTATACACACAAACTACTATATACTTAAAAACCTATACAGCGCAATGTTTATCGAAATATCAGGCACGTATTCAGGGGTAAATAGTTTAAAAACTAATATGTATACTAGGGTGATTCATTTCCGCAAAACATTTTTTTTCAAGGTGCTCAAGCAAAATTTTAATCTACATACAGAAAAAAAATTCTCACCACGATTGAGCTCTTAATTCCTATTTTAAGTACTTGCAATTTAAATATGAAGTTTTCCCATTTAAAATGCATGTAAAAAAATTTTTTTTTTAATTTCTAATGCTTAAGACACCTTTTATCATATTGGGAATCGGTTTGATGGACCTTACGGGAAATTTCACGCTCTTTAAAATTGCTTAAGTGTTTTTTTTCTGTAACTCACACTGGTTCGCCAGTAAGAGTCATCTAAATACAGTTTTTGGAACAAATTGTTTTTTTTTTCAAATTTCTAATGCTTAGACACCTTTTATCATATTGTGAATCGGTTTGATGAACCTTACGGGAAATTTCACACTCTTTAAAATTGCCTTGGTGTTTTTTTTCTGTAACTCACACTGGTTCGCCAGTAGGAGTCATCTAAATACAGTTTTTGGAAAAAAAAGTTTTTTTCCATTTTTTTTGAGCAAACCGCAAAAATTAGGGAGAAAAAAGAGCTGGCTCGTAAAAAATAGTTTTTTTACCAATATTTAATGAATTTACAGCCATTTTTGGGCCTTAAAACGCAAGAAATTGATAAATACTAACTAATAATGCTGCATTATTAGTTAGTATTTAGATGACTCCTAATGGCGAACCAGTGCGAGTTACAGAAAAAAACACAGGCAATTTTAAAGAGCGTGAAATTTCCCGTAAGATCCATCAAACCGATTCCCAATATGATAAAAGGTATCTAAGCATTAGAAATTTGAAAAAAAAAATTTTTTTTTACATGCATTTTAAATGGGAAAACTTCATATTTAAATTGCAAGCACTTAAAATAGGAATTAAGAGCTCAATCTTGGTGAGATTTTTTTTTTCTATATGTAGATTAAAATTTTGCTTGAGCACCTTGAAAAAAAATGTTTTGCGGAAATGAATCACCCTAATGTATACTTTATATGGGGGTATCTTCCCCCTAACTTTACAAATAATAATATCTATATTGCACAGTATTTAACGAAATGTTACGAACGTATAGAGAAGGTTTTAAATGTAAATAGTTTGAAATTTATATGGGGGTACCTTCCCCCTAACTTTACAAGAAATAATATCTATATTGTACAATGTTTAAAGGATATCAGGCTTGTATAGAGAAGATTTTAAATGTAAACAGTTTGAAAATTATTTAGGGGTATCTTCCCCCTAATTTTACAAAGAATAATATCTAAATTGCACAATGTTTAACGAAATATCAGTCACGTATTGGGGGCGGGGGTAAGTGTAAACAGTTAAAAATTATATGGGGGTATCTTCCCCTTAAATTTACAAAAATGATATCTTTATTGTTCAATGTTTAACGAGATATCAGGCTTGTATTGCGGGGGTTTTAAATATAAACTTTGAAATTTATATGGGGGTATCTTCCCCCTAATTTTACAAAAAATAATATCTTTAATCTACAATATTTAACGGAATGTCAAGCACGTATAGAGAAGATTTTAAATGTAAACAGTTTGAAATTTATTTAGGGGTATCTTCCCCTAATTTTACAAAAAAAATATCTTTATTGTACAATGTTTAACGAGATATCAGGCTTGTATTGAGGGGTTTTTAAATATAAACAGTTTTAAATTTATATATGGGTATCTTCCCCCTAACTTTAAAAAAAATAAAATCTACATTGAATAATGTTTAATAGGAAATCAGGCACGTATTCAAGAGTTTTTTAACTGTAAGCAGTTTGAAAAGTAATTTATATGGAGGTATCTTCCCTCTAACTTTACAATGAATAACATCTATATTGCACAATGTTTAAAGCTCCTTAATGGAGGTTTATTCCTTCTTAAATCTATCCACAAATGAACTCTAATACCCACATTGAAAAATATATACTTTTTATGGGTTTCTATCGCTTTAATCCTATCAATTGATCCAAAAGCTATTCAGGGTACCTCCCCCTTAAGAATACAAAATTCGCAGGGTATAAAATTATTTATAAAAGGCAATATACATTTAAGATAGTAATATACATAATTTAAAATGTACTTATTTTCCACGATGCTCAACGATTGGGGTACAAACCCCTAAAGGAAAAAAAACACAGAACGAATAAATTTTTACGACATTTATAATAGGCTATTTGACAACATTGAAAATATACTACAAATTGTGGTCATCCTATCAGATAGTAGCATAAAAGAACATATTTCACTTTATTTTAAAATAAATTATGTATATTTTTTGCAAATTACACGAAAAAAAATATAATAATTTTTGAAATTTTATCTATGACGGGAACGCTATGTGATTGGTTGCAGCTCTAGTGACGTCACACGCATGTTGAGTTCGCGTTTTATGCTTTCTGTGTATTATATCAAAGTATTATATTCGATTTTTCAGCTATTTTTGAAGCAGTTTTTAGATAAATTTTATTACTAGTGGCATAAATATTCGTTTCGAATTTCAAAATGGAATTAAATTTTGTGCGAGCTGATTATAGCAACCTATCTAAGGTAGACACTTTTATGGTTGCACTTTTTTAAGAATAACGCTGATTACTGTGCTGCGGAACTTAAAAATGTGAAAACAGCAGTGTAAGTACCACATAAAACATTTGAAATCCTATATGCTGCAAGATTAAGCCATATTAAGAGGTTAGGTACCTATTAAAGATGTTGGTTAATACGGAGTGTACGGGTGGCCGCTGTCAGAATTGTCAAAAATCACGTGTATAGTTATTCAGAAAAGATGTTATTTCGTTTTATAAGAACCGATTTTTTAGCTACTATCTAGTTAAATATTACTTATATCAAAGTGATCTTCACACATAAAAACATTTGTATTCAATAAAATACTCGTTGGATCTTTTCAATTATTGTAACCACATTTTTCGTCTTTTGGGATTCTTTGGAACAGAAACAAACAGTTTGTGTGGACTTTTTATAGACGTATTTATACATTGTGGCACTACACACCATTTATACACCATTCTATCCACTAAATTTGAAGATGAAATTCACTTCAGATGCACTGTTTTATTAAGGCAATGACTTATTTACGTGCGTGTGACGTCACACGCACCATATGACCAGCGCCATGATAGAAACAGCGTTTCTGACGCAGTTTTGAAAATTTAAACTTTAACATTGATTTTTATTTATAATACAGTAGATCTCCCCGAAATATCAATGTAGTGTGCTTATTATGTAATAAAGAATAATTTTAAAATATTTTCTAAAATTAGTCAAATAGCCTATTATAAGTAACAAAAATAAAAACAGAGGCATCGATGTAAATAAAATAAAAATATTTGGGGGGTATTACGTAAAATATAGGGGAAAATAGGGATGTTTTCCTTTATACTAAAAAAATATACTTTATCAAAATTGTATGTAGTTTCAAGTATCAAGTAGATATTACGAAAAATAACATATAAATAAATTAATATAGATATGGACATAATAATTTACCTTTTTTAACAAGAAAGCACATCGTCTAGCGTGATCCAAAGAAACTGAAGATGATCCTGAAACCAAATTAAAAAAAATTATAAAATCGGCCCAATACGGCCCTGGAGAAATAATACATTGTCATTACAAAAACACAAATGGCAATCGTGCCCGTATTGGCTCGTATAGTTTATTATCGTAATTCGTGAATAAAGCTTATAAATATTACCGCTAGAGGAGCCAACGTCGCGAGGCGTCGGCATCGGCAAATACCTCAACCTGTCGAAGTGTACTCACACCACGCGAACACCCCAAACCGCCCACCCAACGCACGGGTTGAGCAAAATTGGTTTAAATTAATTTTAAATTAATCAATTTTTTTACTGTTCTTTCGATTTTTCCGAAACTAAATTCTACGAGATGTCGCCACCATAGAAAACAAAAATCATTTGCACAAGTCTAGCCCTGAGGGGAAAATATTACCATAGAAACAAATACAAATTCAAACTGTCAGATATAAGGAATGGGATATTCTCGAAATTAAACAGAGATGAAGCTACAAAGGATAGAAATAGTTCTTATGTTTTAAGGCTTACATTCAATATTTTCAAATGAAAATTGCAGAATTATAAAATTAGAAAGTTTAAACAAAAATCTATGTCGTGGTATATTTTTTTTCTCCGTATTTTTCAAGAATTTTTGTTATATATTGAGTTTTATCATATCAAGAAATATACACAAAATTTTCAGTGTTTTTTTTATTAATATATAAAAAAATTAAATTGAAAAATTATGTAGGTATGTCATGACATAGAAAAATTAATCTAGTTTATCACTGTATTTTTTCCTAAATGATTTATTAATACTGGTCATAGCTGAACATAGAATACAAAACCGTAATTTCTCTATAGTAATTCTTATGGCAATGCAAATAGCATGTTCAGCTTTAAGCTAATTTATTTTTGTCGAAATGTACTCACACTACACATACCCCTAAAACTGCCCACCAAGTTTATGGGATAGACACAGTTTTTTTTTATTAATTTGAAATTTTATTATTAATTTATATTATATTTTTTTAATTTTCTTCTAGGATTTTGGATATAAGCAAAATACAGGGTGTTCGCAGGAACCGAGTGATCGTTGCTAACTTTGTTATTATTGGAACTAGAAGATCGGTTAAATGGGTAAAATACCAGTATTTTTTCCGGGATGAATAATAGCAGTGTCTAAAAAATAATGTCAAATTTGAAAGATATATTGAAATACAACTATTTTTAAATGGAAACCCCTATATATTATTATTGGATTTTATAGCTGAGAATGTTCTCTTTATAAAATTTTGATACATGTAGGTATCATGGTAAAATTGATAGAAAACAAGTTATAATAAGTATAAAATTAATAGAAAATATCGAAAAATAGTGCGCTATGCAGATTTAATAAAATACAAACAAATGATTAAAACATTTAAAACAATAGTTTCAGATTTTTATGTAATGTGTTCGGAAATTTTTAATGTTTTTGAATTTAATTGATAAAGAAAAAAATTTTTTTTTGAAGTCAACCGCCCAACAGAACTGTTTTTAGCCGGATCTAATAAGCCTAGATGCTCATGTAAAGTTTTCCAACCCTGTGCGACCCTTGTGTCTATTAATTTTGTCACAAATATCATTTATATGGTAATTTAATTATACCCGGTCAGATCGGTACTGGCGCGTACCTACCTTACCGACCCAACCTCATCCCAGATACGAACCCGCGGTTTCATATCGTATAAGAAAATATACAGTGGCGTCATTCGTTTAAACATGAGGAGTCTTATAATTAGTGAAATTTTAATTTCTGTATATTTTTTAAAAGGTTTTACAATTTTTATCTATATTGTATTAGGCCAAAAAAATGTGGGGGGAAAACTGCATACTAGAAATAAACGTTTTTTTTTTTAGTTTTATCAAATTGGTTTTTATTTTAAAAATATTTTGGTACAATGCTAAAAATTTGAATTTCAAAAAAGGGAGGCTACTGAAAAAAAAACGTTTTTTTTCTAGTTTTGTATTTAATTTAGGGGGAAATATTTGGGAAAAATGTATCATAAGTATAGCACATTTTGGCACAACTATCAAAAAATTTTGAATTTCAACAAAAGGGGGGCTAACTTCTCACAGGTAATTATTATTCAGTTTTATACGGTCACAATGATTTGGTCATTCATTTGAGGAGGGGGGGGGGGCAGATTTTGTTACGTATTTTTATTTACCTGACAAAGGCAGATATTTTATGGAAGGCCCCTAAGTAAAATTTTTGTGCACAGAGAAAAATGGAGTCGATTTTTTAATAAAAATATTATACAGTTGCCAATTAAAAATCTCAATTTTATACCAAAAAAAACTGTCAGTTTTAACAAACTTGTACCTACTGTCAATTGAGTAACTTCTACAATCTGCATTATAATTGTTATAATACGCTATTTTTACAGTATTCGTAAATATCATTAATATGATTTATTCAACTAATTATTATTCTTAAGTTAAATTATTTGTTAATAAAATGGTTTACAAATTATATTATTTCAAATAAAAGACAATACAATAAATACAAAGATTATGTAAAGTATTAATTATATTAATTATTTGTTTATTGGTATATCAAATTATACTATGCTAATTATATATGCAAAAATTACTAATTAATATTGTAACTTTAGTAACAAACACGTGACCTAGCTTTTCTTAAAAATATTTAGCTTTTTCTTTGAAAATTGACTGATTCTTATGAAATATTTTTCTCCATGTGCAAAAGTTATTATTTATTATACAGCTGTATTTTTTTTTATGAAACTTAAAACCATTTTTTCCCCCAGATAAAAATATAATTACCACCCCACTGCAGTCATAACGTATATATACGTACAGAAAACAAGATCTAAAAGATAAATTTTATAAACATAATATCTTGTTCGGTTTTAAACTTTTATTATGAATAGTGATTTTATATTTGATCGCGAGGGCCGGGGCAATTTGTTACTCCTTTTATAGTTGTTGATTCCTTGATTTGTTACAACCATAGCTACCTATATATATACTTATACTTCATGTTATGTTTTAAATGATTTATTTTATTACTTACTGTATATTTTGTGTCATTATGTTGGTAATGAGAAAGCTTATGATGTGAGAAATTTTAAGACTATACTTCGTATACAGATATTTGTGTATTTTTTTATTGTTGGTAATATTTACTATGGTTTGGTGTAAATTTTTCGAAACACAATTTTTCGAATCACAATTTTTCGAAACACAATTCTTCGAAACACAATTTTTCGAACAACATTTTTCGAAACACAATTTTTCGAAACACAGTTTTTCGAAACACAATTCTTCGATTGAACAATTTTTCGAATGAACAATTTTTCGAAAAATTTTTATAAGCGTGGGACGCTATAGAGGCAAATGCATGGAAAAATATCTTGTGTATGAATTGATGAAATATATAAGGGTAGAAATTTTTTTAATTCATTTAAAGCTATACATTTGCCTTTATGAGCGCCCCACTCTTTTAATGGTCTTAGTCATAAAAACCTAAGAATTAAATTACAACTGAATATTTATTTTTGACTTTTCAGTGCATTTTTAATAAAAACCACTTTAAAAACATTTATTTATTTATTTTTATTTAAAATAATATACCTATGTTTTTTGTGATTATTGAAAACTATGCTGAATCCCTGTAAATTAAATATTACCTTTATTTAACCTAACCTAAGCGGGCACTAACCTAATCTACTCTAAGCAAACCTAACTAAAAATAACTTACCCTAACAGGGACTAAACTTATCTATTCTGACCAAAGCTGACCTAACCTAAACTCTTTATTCTTTTTCATTTCTACCATTATCAAATTTTGTAAAACTTACCTAACTTAAAAAATCCAAAACTTATTTTTTTTTTTCGAAAAATTGTTCATTCGAAATATTGTTTATTCGAAGAATTGTATTTCGAAAAATTGTGTTTCGAAAAATTGTGTTTCGAAGAATTGTTTTCGAAAAATTGTGTTTCGAAAAATTGTGTTCGAAAAATTGTGTTTCGAAAAATTGTGTTTCGAAAAACTTTCCGGATACCATTTACTATATGGTTTTACGTGATTTTGATTTTAATATTTTTTTTATTTGAATTTAATATTTTTATGATTTTGACTAGAAGATATGTTTTATAGATTATAGATACGTAATATGTGGTAATCAGGAAAGGGTTATTGTTCATTTACGCAGACGTACAGTCCAGCAGTATATATGCATTGTATATGGTGTTCGAGGAAATCCGCTTTTATATTTATTTATGTAAAAGTACAGTCGAGCATTTTTCGCGCAACCCACGAAGTGGTAGCGCTTATCGCACCCCGCAAAAAAGTGTCACAACTCAAAAAATGTAGTTTTGAGGAAATAGGAATAAATGAAATTATAACAATTTAGGTAAATCAAAATTGTAAAGGTAGTATAGGAAAAGGACTGATTCACAGTATTTAATTTAAATATTTCAGTATTCCTGTGATGTTTGAAAAATAGTAGCTATTAAAACACTTAGTATTAAGTATTTAAAAAAAATTAAAAATGTGATATTTTTTCTAGAATACCTATGCTAGTTTTGACGGTAGGTACACGAAGTACATTAATGATAATTTTTAGTAGAAATATATAGTCATTTGGAATCATTCTACATATTTATCTCAAATATGACATATTTTGAGTTGTGACACTTTTTTGCTCGATTTTCCATCCGTCTGTCTGTCTGTCTTCCACCGTGAAATCTCGGCCATCTGACTACCTAGAGACCTCGGGTTTTCGCTAAATGGTAATTATGTGGTTCTAGTTTAGACGATTTAGGAATTTCATAAAATTCCATCCGCCATGGGCAGGAATAGTACCCATTTTTCATACAAAATGTTTCATATATGGTTTCATGTACCTCGTTGAACTCGGGATTGATTCACGAATCGATTGGCAAAAGTATTTTTTGAGTTGTGTCCATCAAGTGCAGGCTTGTCCAACCCGCGGCCCCCGAGCACATTTCGTGCGGCCCGCATAAGATTTAATATAAAATATAAAGATAAAAAATATAATATAAAGATAAAAAAAAGTAAAATATGAAAATAATTAACGATATCAAGTAAAAAAATGTCTTCAGATTTTTTGTGTTATAAAGTAGTATAGATAGTGTACATACTACAGAGTTATAAATAAATTAATCAAGTAAAAAAAAGGTCTTCAAAGTTTTTTGCGGCCCTTAACAAATTTTTTCGCTATTTTTTTGCGCTCTGCGGCCCACGAGGGTCAAAAGGTTGGACACCTATGATCAAGTGGGTTGCGCGGTAACACCCACGTGTGGGTTTTGAAAAAAAATCTTCTATGTAGATTGTAGATACATACATATGTTAAGTTAATAGAAAACAAGCCGAATAGGGTTAAGGTTTATCTGCGTAAACAAAAAAAAAATTAATATACCTAAATAATTGTGAATTTAAACTAAGTATTCAGTGTAGTGATGTAACGAATATTCGCATTCGCATTCGCATTCGCGAATATTCGCACATTTTTAAACATTCGTATTCGCATTCGCATTCGCAGGTAAAGCTGCGAATATTTTTGCGAATATATTATGATGTATTAATATACACTAAAATGTAAAATTAACGTATCACTAAATTTTTCAAATATTTTTAGCTGTTTTTAAATAGCTGGATCTCTGCGAAAAATGGTCGTAGAATAGTTTTAAATAAACATTTCTAAAGATTGAATGTTCTAGTTTTTGAATCATTTATTGAAAATTTTATTATCTTTCAGGATAACCTCCTTTTTAAGTTGAAACGCCAAAAAAATTTTTTTCAAAAAATTATATTATTTTTGAGAGGCTCTACAGGACATGCAAATTTTTTTCGGTCAAACCAAATAAATGACTGCTGTAGGTCGGACATTTTTCTTCAATTTACTTTTTTTATATTGCTGTACGATTTTTTTTGACCAAGTTATGTGCAATCGAAGCAAAAATCATATGTTTAACATTAAGCGCTTATAACTAGGGAACAAATAATCATAAAAAAAAATGAAGGGCAGATTTGGAAAGCTGAAAATATTTTCTTTAATGCCCTTTAGTTGTTTATTTGATAATAAATTATTTTAATATTGTAAAATTCATTTGAAAGTAACCTAAAAAATCGCATATTTTTCAAAATATAATTTTTTGAAATATTTTTTTGGCGTTTCAACTTAAAAAAAGAAGGTTATCCTGAAGGATAATAAAATTTTCGATAAATGATTCAAAAACTAGAATGTTCAAGCTTTAGAAATATTTTTTTAAAACTCTTCTACGACCATTTTTTGCAGAGATCCAGCTATTTGAAAACACTTAAAAATATTTGAAAAATTGATTGATCCGTTAATTTTGCATTTTAGTGTATAAAAATTGATTGATCTGTTAATTTTGCATTTTAGTGTATAAAAATATCGTTTTTTAGTCTATCGTATTCAGAAGACCTTTTATTCTTTTTTTTAGCTTTTTTTACAAAAAGTCAATATTCGCATTCGCATTCGCATTCGCGAATATTGACAGTTAATATTCGCATTCGCATTCGCATTCGCGAATGTTTAAAATCACACATTCGTTATATCACTAATTCAGTGTGTATCGTTTACGCAAAGAAACAGTCGAGCAGCATAAATAGTAGATAAGGTGACTAGATTTCAGATTATGTAAACCCTGGTTTTATGTAGATTACGCCAAGCCTGACAAACTCTGAAAAAAATGCCCGCGTTCTTCTTTTTTTTAATATACCTATAAAATTTTTGGTTTTGCGAGATGAAAATGAAGACTTTTTTTGTTCTTATCATTTTTACCAAACCCGGAGAAATTGTAACGAAACCCGGAGAAACAGTATACAAACCTTGAGACTCCGGGTCAAAACCTGAGACCTGGTTACCCTATAATAGTAGACAAAAATTTTCTAGAACTGAATTATTATTTATTTATATAATATACAGTATAGGGTTTCTTTTACGCGGTTTTTTTATGCGGACTTAAAGTGATTTTTATGCAGATTCAGAGTGGGGTATGGGGTATCAAATTCGAGGAATTTAAATATGTAAAACATTTTAATTGTTATTATTCAAATCTTCATTTAACAAAATCTCACAAACGATTTGTATTTTCAACCAGTGGCGATAATTCTGTTGAAAAAAAAACAAAAAAAAAATACTTTTCAATAAAATTAAATAAATGAAATTGAAAAACTAGCTTATTTAATTTTAAGTTTTACATCAATTTCTTTCAGATTGTCGAACTAATTTTCTTTGTTTTTTTTTATACATTCTTATTTTCATTAATTTTCAAAAACTTTTCATATGCATATAATTTTCGGCCTATTTTAATTGATTGATTTGGTTTTACATAGTTTTAGAACGTTATAGGTACCCTTAATGCCAGCAATGTCTTTTTTTGTGCGAATTTTTTATATACGATTTGCTGTGGAACGTATCTACCGCGTAAAAAGAGACACTACTATATAACTTACATTATATTTTTGAGTAGGACGAAATTACATTTTCACCCCCCCCCCTCCTCTTCAAATGCAAAAACAAATCGATTCTTGGTAATGTCTCAAAGACACTATATACTGTATATAGGTATTCCAAGCTATCTGACTTATGCAACACTCTTTAAGTGCATCGGCGTCCATTTACTGGCGCCATGTTCAAATATGCACACACACACACACATAGTAAAGAGATCAAAGGCGGCCGCTAGTCAACGTGTATCGTGTACCTCTGTGCTACGTGATAGAAAATACGTATATATATTGTATATACACAAATATGTATGCATATGTTACCCAGTGCCGTATCTGGAATTGTTATTGAAGGGGGTGTGAAGTGAAAATTTTATTTTTTTAATTTTCAAAAATTTTATTATCTGAAACTTTTTTTTGGACTTATAATATAATACTAGCTGTAACCCAAAATTTCGTTTGTATCATTATGTATAATAAGATGTATATGGTTTGCGTGGAATTTAGGTTAGGTAGAAACCTATGGAGAAGAAGAAAAAGAAGAAGGATAGGTAAAGCAGATTTTTGTAAAAGTCGATAAAATAGGTCACTCGTATAAATATCATTTACAACATTTTTTTTTGTGTAATAAAATTGTTGAGGTTCAATTTTTTTGGATATAAAGTAGCCTATATATTTCCTTAGAATGCAAGTTATCTCTCTGACAAATTTCACCAAGATCGGTTCAGCGGTTTAGCCGTGAAAAGGTAAAAAAACAGACAGACAGACAGACGCACTTTCGAATTTATAATATTAGTATATTCGGTGCATTTTTTATAGAAGGTACACTGGTAGAAACGTTGATTTGGGCCAAATAAACCTTATCTTAATATATATAAATTACGTGTCACATGTTCCTCCGCTATGGACTCCTAAACTACTTAACCGATTTTAATCAAATTTGTACACCGTGTGCAGTTTGATCCAACTTGAAACATAGGACGCCTCCTATGGGAAAGAGAGTTCCCATTTTTTTACGGTAGTGGTGGTGGGGGGCTGTAAAGCTTCCTATGGGAAAAGGAGGGGGTGCCCCCCCCCCTTTTTTTCGCCCCCCCCCCTTTTAAAATAGAGTTCCCACTTTTTTACGGTGATGGTGGTGGGAGACTGTAAAGCCTCCTTTGGGAAATGGGGGGGGCGAACCCCCCCCCCCCCCTTTTAAATAGTTTACAACAATGTAATATGACAAAAACGTTAGCCACAGCAACGCGTGGCCGAGTCAGCTAGTTTTATATAGATATATTCTTAAGGTAAGAAAATATTATTTTTGTTTCATATTAAACATGGATTTCTTAGCCCAAGTAAATGTTTTACATGTATATCGAAAATGAAATAAAATTCTCCATTCAGACAGACAGACAGACGCACAACCGCTATGCAAAATAAATATGAAGGTACACAGAAAAAAATAATTTGTCTATTATGTGTTAAAAAATGTGATCAATGTAAAAATCCGTGATCGATTTGGCTCCGATAGAGGTTGTTTTTTAATATGATATTTTTTTTTACCAATATGGAAATATTGGTAATGTTCTTATATAACAATGTTCTTATATATCAAGGTGAAAATTTTGTTTGGAATTAAAAACATATATTTTAAATTAAAAAAAATACTTAATAAATGACATCACTGAATTTACCATATCGAAAATTGCACTTTCACTAGTTGAGTGGTGTAAAAAATATTCACACTGATAAATATTTATTAATACAACCATTATGTTTAATCTATTTGAGAGTTTCGTTAGTTGGTGTAATAAATTATTATTTATTAATTTGGCAAATGAAAAGATTTTTAGATAAACATGAAGATATATTTTTCAAATTAATAAAATATCCTGAATAAATTTTTTTTTGTTATTATATTGAGGAAATATTGTTATATTAACAAGATAAATTTATTATGCACTTTTTCATTTCAAATTTTCAATAAGATCGAGTTTTTTGTCTGTGTTACAAATAAACCCTGCCTTTATCTCGGATATAATTTTTCAAAATTTATATCAAATCTTGTTAAAAAAATCTAATTCTAGAAATCGATCCAATTGCTTCAAAATCAATATAATCGAGTCAATTTTTATCAAATCGGTATATTTACAACAAATTACAGCATTTTAAGTCATTTCAAATAAAATCATTAACCAAAAATTTCGAATTCTGGAAATCGATCAAATAGCTTCAAAATCAATAGAATCGAGTTAATTTGTATCAAATCGATCATTTTACAACGAAACACATTGATTTAAGGTAGTTCTCGTGCAAACGCCATTTCATTAGAATTTAAAAAAAAACACGGGATAAAAAGAACAATAATATTTATTTGAACGTGAAATTTTAAAGAGATCGACCACCGTTTTAAACTCGAAATAATTGTCATCAAAGTTTGCGATTCAACTGAAATCATGAAAATCAAAAAAAATCAAATTTTGTTAAAAAACGACCCAATTACGCTAGGTTAAAATATAGAAAACCACAAAAATTACATTAAAAATATCAAATTTATTTGAGCTAAAGGAAGGCGGTTAGTACCTAGGTAGGTTAGGTAAAAATATAGAAAATCAATAAATACATATACAAAATACATAATTTTTAAATCTGACAGGTCCAAATTTAGATTAATAGCAAAGTATTATTTTTTTAGTGCAAGTTATTTATTTTTTGAGGAAATTATTTATTTAAAGTGATATAATTTTTTTAAGATTTTTAAGTTCAATAAACATACCTATTTGTTTCATGTTGAATAATTAATTATTTTTATTATAAGCGAAAACGATTAAATAAAAAGTGTATTATTATTATAAAAAGGTGCATTTATACCCCAAAAAAAAATTCAGATATCTTAAATTTTAATTATCCAATTTTCAACAATTAAAATAACATTATCAATAAAACTAGTCAACAATAATTTGTTATTTAAAGTAATCAACTCTAAACATAATGCGTTTCTAACATCTGACATGCACAATTGAAATCTATAAAAAATACGTAATTTGATATCATTCTGCCCTTACATTAATAATCTTCAAATTACATTTAATCATTTCATACATCAATCAGAGAAGACGAAATATATAATTCCCATGTTGGTAGACATGATATATACGGGTACGCACAGAAGCCCTTTGTTTTCATGGCATATTTATAAGTAAAAGGGTGTCTTTATATTTGATACAACCGTAAATTTTTGTTGAGAATGGATGGATCGCGTCCGCTATCTAGCGGTGTTTGTATGAACTAACGAGGGTATGGATATTTGGTGTGGTTTTGTCGAGTTCTGTAAAACTGAAATGGATGGTTTCTATCTTTGATAGATTTTGTATGAATTTAATCATTTTTTGTTAAATTTTGTATTTAAAACGATAAAATTGCAAATTTTGAAATAAATATGAGTAGAAGAACAAAATACCTTTTATTTTAAAATTTCAAAAATTGGTAAAAATTAACTATTTTTTTATTTATTTGATAAAAATAAATTGAAAAATTATATGAAACTCCAATTTTTTAGAAAATAAGATCAAATCAAAAACTATCCGAAAAATATAATTCTTCCTCGCCATACCGAAGATACGAGAAGCTTTGCGATCGTTTTAAAATGAGTAAAAAAATTCTCTTCTCCCATTAAAAAATGTTAACTTGATTTTTCCGTTTCAGGTCAAGACAAGCAGTTTTGTTTAATGTCTGTGTGTCAGTCTGTCTGTCTGTCTGTGTGTCTTTGTCACATGTATAACTTATGAACCACTGAACCGATATTAATGAAACTTGGTTGGTTCGTTAGGTCTAGCTTGAAGATGGTCCCATTTAAAAATCATCAAAATCGTGTGTAATGCGGAGGGGTGTCATCCCAAATGAGTTATTTTTTGAAGATATCTCAAGAAAGACACATGTTACCATCATTTTATAGAGCATTCAATTTTCAATAATTGCATTTTACAGTACAATTGTATCCGTTCTAGTGATTGAATATTTTTTGGGAGGGGCTCATTTTGTTTGTAAGTGCAATTCCAAAATATCCACGTTATTTGTACTAAAAAATAATCAACCCTTATGTTTGTTTTTTTCAGTTTTAGTAAAAAAGGCAGTTTTCCAAAAAAAAATTATTAGTTTAACTATTAATATTTTTTTTAATTATAGTTGATCATTATTCTTTGGAATTTTAGGAACAATTTGAGACCGATTTCGAGTCATTTGGATGATTTTAACCAAAGTTATTGATTTTTAAATTATTTTCTTCAAAAATAAGCATTTTTTTCTATATTAAATCTTCTTAGAAGGTGTAATTTTTGGTCAAATTCAGTATATGTAGTCTCAATCGATTTGTCTCAGTGTCCTCAACAAATATCAACCATAAAAATACCCCACTGTCGCATTAGATTTTGCGATAAATTGAAAATACACTTGGAAATGGGGTTTTCACCCTTCAACCCCATTTTTAAGGCAGTTGCACCACTTTTCGCCAGTCCGGCTTATCTTTATCGAATTTTCCGCACCCAAATCTATAATAAATCAACCATAACATTGCTTGCCTCGAAAAGTTTGTGTCAAAATGCTTCCTTTACTGGACTACAAGGCGCGTATTAAAAAAAATAATAAAATTTAATAAATAAAAAAAGTATAAAAATTAAATGCAGTTAACTAATGGCAATTCATGTGAATATTTTATCGGTTTTATTAAAACTGTTGAATAATTAACTACCTTTGATGATTTTAACACGAGGAAGCATGTGTATTTTCTTGGAAGATGTTTTTTTTTAGTATTTTTTACTTCGACTCTATAAAATTAAAGGATTAAATACATCTGAGTTACAGGATGTTTAAAACATTTCCTTCAGAGTAGTTCTTACAACAAAGATTATCTCATAACTTCTAAAGTAACGTATCTAGAGCAATTAAAATGAGTCAATTTCATAGGTAATTAACTAACATATTTTTCAGTGTTACAGTTATTGCTATCCGCATTTCTATTTCTGAGTTATAGCACATCAAAGTCGAAAAATATCTTTTTTTGTTGAAATTTTTTATGAAAATGACATTTTTATCCAAAAGTACCCCTAACATGTTGTATTTTTTATCATTATTTTGATACGTCATAATGTTACCTACAAATTCACTACACAAAGTTTGGACGTGGGTCTTATAGTTTTCCAGTTATTAATTAATCCCCAATGTTACTATTTTGCTACCTGCCCTATTAAATGAAACAGTCAATAAATTTATTTGTTTATAACTACATAATTTTATTATTTATTATTATTTACCATAAAAATAATTATTTTCCGGAAAACTGTAAGACTTACGTCCAAACTTTGTATAGTGAATTTATAGGTAACATTATGATGTACCAAAATAATGATAAAAAATGCAACATGTCAGGGGTACTTTTGGAGAAAAATGTCATTTACATAAAAAATTTCAACAAAAAAATATATTTTTCGACTTTGATGAGCTATAACTCGGAAATAAAAATACGGATAGCAATAACTGTAATACTGAAAAATATGTTAGTTGATTACCTATGAAACTGACTCATTTTAATTGCTCTAGGTACGTTACTTTAGAAGTTATGAGATAATCTTTGTTGTAAGAACTACTCTGAAGGAAATTATTTAAACACACTGTAACTCAGAGGGTGTTAAAGATATGCCCCCACTTCCCTCACAATTTCTTACTCACAATGAGTCAGGGAATCAGCTCCTAAAATATCTGTATCCCAAACCGGACCATCCTGTATATAAATTTTCTGTACGTATGTGTGTGTGTGTGTGTGTGTGTGTGTACATGTCTATTAGACTGTTTTTATTATTCCCATTGTTAATAATGGACACAGAGAGCTTAGCCCCGGTTATAATAAAGTGACATTGCTTTGTGATCTTCCACATCATTTCAAATAAATGCGAAACGTTTACAGAATTATGTTTTCACAAACACTCTTTACCGTTTGTTGCAGAACGAGTTGTTTAAACGATTTACAGATAATTCTAAAGACTTGTAGAAAAAAGCGAGCCGCAAATATAGATATTAGATTTCGAGTAAATTTTTAAAAATATGTGCGAAAAAAATGTACAAACAGAAAAATAAAATATACTGGGGCAGGTGTGAGATTATAAAACAATGTTAAAAAAGACTTGTAAAAAAATATTTGATTTGGAATACGTTTTAACAGATGTGGGCGAAAAAAATATACATGTAGAAAATTAAAATATACTGGGACAGGTGTGAAGATAAAGGGGGGGGGGGGGGGGTCAAAAGATATAAAACAAGTTGGGCAAAATTCAACTGATATATTTTTTTAAATAAAAAATATTTCCTTGTGCTGAATTCTGCTAAAATCTTTGTAAGGGAATTTTTTACTATAAAAGTTGTACCAATCTTTTTATAGAAAATCAAATTCTCAACAATTTTCACGTTAAATCGCTCATTATTGAAATATTTTGAAAATATGTACCCCGAACCTAGCATGTGGGACAAGGATTTAAGGGACAGACAGAAGAGAAAAAAACGTTTGTTTTAACTTGAAACTGAAAGTGAAATTTTTTTAATAAAAAAAAATCTGTTCCCAGATATGCTCACATGAGTTCTTAGTTATTTTTAGTTAAACTACCCCAAAAATAAGCCCTTTTATAAACAAAAAAAATAAATAAAAATTTTACCACTTGCGATTTTTCTTAAAATAATGAATAGTTTTCGAGTAAAAAAATAACGAAATTCCAAGTTCTCTTTATATTAAAAAATATTTCCAGAAAAAAATTGTTTACATAAATTGTAACATCCCAAAACCATTCACAAAAATATTAATCTTCTTTACTAACCCCTCCCTTACAAAACTATTTTTCCCAAATTCAAAATCCACTTTAAAAAACGTGATGGAGAACCATACATGACTTTCATGTTCTATAATATCTTTTACAATACTTTTTAATATAAAACTGAACATTGTATTATAAATATTAGTTTTCTAATATTCCAATGTCAGTTGTATAATACACATTTGTAGAATAACTAATCTGACATTGGAATTTAACTGCCCTAATTTCCAATGCAACATGAATTTATTATTATTTAAAATTAAAACTTTGAGGGTCGTTTTCGCCCCATCAGTAGCTATTTCAGCACATTTATAAAATAACTACCTCTTAGATTGGATTGAACTACAAGTGTACCAAGTCTTATCAAAATTAGTGAGATAATATTCACTTTTTTTAAGATAACAGGTACAAAATTTCGAATGTTTCCGAAACCCCTAACCCGATTAGCACCAAAATCGAAAGATCTGGAGTACTCACTAAGGCAAACATTTTCTCCAAAAATAATTCAAATCGGTGCATATTTACAGTAGTACCTAATAGTGAACGAAAGAAAATTCTACATCCAGACACACACTCGTACAGCTACCATGTGGAAATCAACTTTTCTTTACATTTTGAAGTTAGTACAATAAGAATCTGCTCTTATCTCGGATACGATTTTTCGACGGTATTATATACAATACTTCCATTTCTTCGAACATGGAAGTAAAAACCACCCTTAAAAATATAAAAATATTAAACCCAGCTCTCCTAGCTCACTCAACCATTCCCAAAACACCGACAACAACCCCGTGCGCCCCTCCCACCGCCCTTAAATATAACTGCGGCGGCGTCTACAGACCTAACTAGCACTGCTACGTTTTTGTATTGTTAGCTACCGGACCCCGGGTTCTAATCCCACTTGAGATTGTAACATATACATTTCTACTAATCCATTGTTCAACGTTGTAGAGATGTAATCTCCTTTTTTACATCTGCGAATGGCTACTCTATCTGTTACATTTTGTGTTTTGTTTACCTTTTTGTTTGTCTGTTTCGAATTTGTTTTGATGTAGGTATATTTGTTTTCTGCATGTTGGTATTATGAGAATTGAAGTTAAAGTAAATGCAATAGGTGCAGTCGAAATCGGTTATAACGATATTGGGGACCAGTCATATTCGGTCGTAAAAGCTGATAGTCTGGTAAAAAGATAATAGGCATGAAGACTAATTTAAAAAAAACTATTCTATAATGATCTTACGTGTCTCCTATTTCCAAAAAAATACTTATTTTTGCAGAAAATAAAGGTTTCATCGCAAAAATTGACTCTTTTAAAACTAATTTTGAATTTGACGCCAAAACGCTCGCAGGTGACATTTCAGATTTGTGACGTCACACTCCTTATCAACAATAATCAAACATTCAGAGTTAGACAATTTAACACTGCACATAATAATTAATTTTATGTGTTAAAAATGAATTCCAAAGTATATAAGTTCTTAAATAAGGTATGTACCTAATAATCTTGTAAGAGGAATTGATATTTGTCTTAAATAAAAGTCAATCATTTTTGACGTTTACTGATACGTGACGTCATTCGCTCTGATTGGTGTTTCAATAAATATGGTAGATTGCTGTATTTTGCATTTTTATTTTAGCAAAAATTATATTAATCTCACTTTTAATATATTTTAATAAATTCATTTTTTAGAATCTTTTTAACCTATTTCATTATTTAAAATCATAATTTCAATGATACTTTCAGTCGGACCTTTATTTTGAATCGTTAAAACTGATATGTTGTATATTAAACGATGTCGACTGCATATAATAATATGTCATTTTTAATACTGATTTTCAAAAATAAATATAAATACAAAAAAAAATCAAGAGAAAAGAACAAGCTTTCGAATGTTTTTATTGAATTTCTTGTAAGAAAAAAATTTTAGTCTCAAAATTTATAAAAAATTAAGGGGTAACTGTTATAACCCTTGGCCCAAAACCGCAGGAGATGATAAAAATAATTGGGCTCTTAATTAAAAAAAATAAGAAAGTACAAGCTTTCGAATGAGCTTTAGATCATACAAATCCAATCATTTTTCACGGAAATATAACTGTTTAAAAATTTGTAAAAAATTTGCTTATTTAATTATCCTTTAACCTTTAGAGGGCCGGGATTTCAGGGGGCATTTCGCCCTCAGAAAACAGGCATAAAAGGTATCTTATATCATTGATTGATCATAGGCAAAGTATCGATCACGGGGTGAGCCAATATATTGGATTTCCGACCCGGAAGGGAACAGCCCGTGTTAAAAATTTCAAATTCGAAAAAATATTATTTTAAATAGTACATAACCTTTTTTCATTATATATACAAATATACGTTTCGATGTATGTTTCGATGTATTTTTCGACGCCGAATCCAAATCTGACGTCAAAAATACAGTAAATCCAAAAACAACCCCTATAATAGGGTAAAAACTACCCCTTTGCCTCACATGAACGATTTTTTTTTGGAAGTGCAAATATAGGTACGATTTCGATATATTTTAATCTAAAAACAAAAAAAGGATTGCGTGGTTTTATGAAACCACGGTAAAAGTGAAACTTTTTTTCACATTATAGACATTTAACTAAAAATTTTCGGAATAATAAATTCAAGCACTCAAAATTGAAATAAATCCATAAACAACAACATGCACCAGCAAAAAGTTCTAATAATTCTAATAAATTCTATATAACAACCAAACAATTTCTGTCTCTTTCATTTGACACGGCTCTTTTTTCGAGTCAGATGCACTGTCCATTTCTTTATGTCTATGGCTCTGACGTATTTACCCCTACTCCGCGGCCGAGCGACATGCAACACACAGACGAAAAATTTTGAGACGATGTAATAAAAGTTTCACTTTAAAAAATTGAAGATTTTCTGGTGCGCCAAAATATTGGTTTTCCGGCCCTCTAGAACAGAGCTTCTTAAAGTGGTGGTCGCGGCACCCTAGGGGGCCTTGGCCTTCCCACAAGGGGGCCACGAAGAACCACGAATATAACAAATAAATTTACTATCGTTAAATAAGTTTAAATGTTCAAATATGCACTTGCTAAAATTATATAAATGAAAGAATTTTTTTAACCATTCTGTGTTTCAAAAAAATAGGAGGGCCGTGAATTATCAATATGAGCTGCAAGGGGGCCGCGACGTCAAAAAGTTTAAGAAGCACTGCTCTAGAGGTTAATTTTTTTGATGAGTGTAGAAAAATACTTATTAAATATACTAAAAATAACATTTATTGTCCGTTTTACAGACCATGCCCCCTCCCCCCAAACCGCCACTTTCACAATCCATGACTCCCTCCAAATAAGTCTAGATCCGCGCCACTTCACCCACTTCACTTTCCCCCCTTTTGAAACAAGGAAGTAAAATGAATGAAACTGTATCATACATTTTCAGGACAATCTTATCAAAAAATCTTCAAATACATTTCCATTGATGCCAATACATAATACATACAATACAATAAACCCTATTCTACATTGATTGTACCTACAACTGCTCATTGTGTATTTCTGCCCTGAAAATCATAATAATCGTCAATTATCGCATAGATGCAAGGCATTCTAGATCTATAGTGTGTGGCTAATGTAAACCTATCACAAATTGACATCTTTACGTACAAGTGGTCATATTGTATACGGTCTATTGTCAACTACTACCGCCATGTTATGTTGTGTCAATAGCAACAGATTACGACTCACTCAATGTTGTATGTACTTGACTGGGTTTTATTAAATTTGGTATGAGGGTGGGCAGAAAATTAATCAAATATATCAAACAAGTTTTGACTGTTTTTTTTATTATTGATAGGTATTCGTTTTTAAAATATAAATGTACTAGCGGCATCCCGCGCCTTCGCTCGCGTAAATTTCGAGGGGATGACATTAAATTTTGTATATTGTTTTTATTCATTACCTATAAAAAATCATAAAAATCTCATATCTTAGTTAAAAATAGCAAAAACCCAACCCCTATCTACTCCCGACCATTAGAGGTTGAATATCGAATTTGTTTTATTGCAAATTATTTTTCCTGACTCTACCATGATAACTTACGCAGCTATGCAGATAAACATATCAAAAACACACACCCTGTCTACCCCCACCATTATGAGTGGAATGTCGAAATTTTTATTTTAATATATGACTATTTTGCCTAATTTACCTTTATAACTTAAGCAGGTATACAGATAAACATATCTAAAACCATCCCGATCCCCATCCAATGCTATTAGGGGTTGAATGTCGAGCTTTCGTTTTTAATTGAATATTAATTTGTCCGAATTTACCTTAAAATCATAAACAGTTATGAATATATAAATATACCAAAATTTTACCCCCCCCCCCCATTCCCATAGGGGTTGAATTTTCGTAAATGTTATCTGTCTTGTAGAGTACCTACATACTTATGCCGTGTTTCATTCGGTGAATACAAAAAATATCTTACACATTTTTCCACCCCCCTAATACCTTAGGGGTTAAATTTTTGGAAGTGCTGAAATAACTATTTCATAATTTATATTGTAGAGTATTAATGATAAGTTTCAATTAAATACGAACAAAAAAAATATTTTTTATACAAACTTTGACACCCCGTTTTAACCCCGTAGGGGTTGAATTTCGAAAAATTCTTTCTTAGTGGGTGCTTACATCATAAAAGGAAGGCACCTACGAAATTTCACGTTTCTAGGTCCAGGGGTTTGGGCTGTACGTTGATATATGAGTGAGTGAGTGAGTGAGTGGTTAAGGACAAACTCTTTTATAGATATAGATTATAATTGTATCTTATGAAGATTTTTTTTGAAAGATACGAGAAGATTTGTGATCGTTTTAAAATAAGAAAAAAGAAAATTTTTCCGATTTAAAAATTTTATATCGAACTCTCCGTTTCAGGTCAAGGCAAACACTTTTGTTACGTGTCTGTCTGTCTGTCTGTCTGTCTGTATGTTTGTTTTTGTCACACATTATTATAGTAAAAAAATCCCTTACGAAGTCATATCGAAGATACGAGAAGCTTTGTGATCGTTTTTAAACAAAAAAAGTTTTCTGATTTAAAGTTTCTAACTTGATCTTTCCGCTCAAGACAACATATTTATTCCGTCTCTGTGTGTCGGTCTGTCTGTCTGTATGTCTTTGTCACTCATACTTATAGTAAAAAAAATCCCTTATGAAGTCATATCAGAGATATCAGAAGCTTTGTGATCGTTTGTGAAATAAGAAAGAAAATGTTCTCCGATTTAAAAATTTTAACTTGATTTTTCCGTTTTAGGTCAAGACAAACACTTTTATTCCATATCTGTCTGTCTGTGTGTCTTTGTGACACATTATTGTAGTAAAATAATCCCTTATGAAGACATATCAAAGATACGAGAAGCTTTGTGATCGTTTAAAAAAATGTTCTCATATTTTAAAATTTTAACTTGATCTTTCCGTTCATAACAAACACTTTTGTTCGTGTCTGTCTGTCTATCTGTCTATCTGTGTGTCTTTGTCACACATTATTGTAGTAAAATAATCCATTACGAAAACAAATCAAAGATACGAGAAGTTTTGTGATCGTTTTTAAACAAAAAAAGTTATCTGATTTTAAAATTTTCACTTGAATTTTTTTTAGATCAAGACAAACACTTTTTGTACCGTGTCTGTCTATCTGTCTGTAATTCTGTATGTATCTGTCTCATGAATCCTTATAACATGCATAACTCATGAATTACTGAACCGATATTAATGAAACTTGATTGGTTGGTTGGGTCTGGCTTGAGGACGGTCCCATTTCAAAATAACTAAATTCGTGTGTAAGGAGGAAGGGTGGCATCCCAAAATAGTTATTTTTTTAAAGATATCTCAAGAACGACACATTTTACGTGAAAATTATATAAATTTTTTTTATATATATTAATTTTTTTATAAAA
The DNA here is from genome assembly GCA_949319165.1 of Sialis lutaria. Lineage (NCBI taxonomy): Eukaryota > Metazoa > Arthropoda > Insecta > Megaloptera > Sialidae > Sialis > Sialis lutaria. The sequence continues at coordinate 2,778,433 of OX439232.1, forward strand.
TAGGTCACGATTTTGTTAAAAAATTGTTAAAAAATTAAAAATATACGAAATATTTATCAATAATATATCAGGCGCGTATTAATAAAAATTTCAAATAAAATTATATAAAAATTAAATGGTTAACCAATGGCAGGCAATTCTTTTGAATACTACATATATCGGTTTTTATCAAAATTATTCAATAAATAATTAACTAGGTATATTTGGTGAATTTAGCAATGAAAAACGCACTGTGCATTTACATGGCGGATGTTTTTTTATTAATTAAAAGTCACTAAGTTATTTACTAGAATCTCGATTGTGTAAATTATACCTACCATATTCTCGAATCTCGATGCGACTTTTTTTCTAGAAATGTCGAATGAAAAATCTCGACTTCTCCTGGGCATGCAAGATTTAAAATCTCGAACGAAAAACTCGAATCGACATATTCTCGAGTGAGCTCGAAAATAGGGGTCCAGGACTTAGAAAATTCCCTTTTTTGACCCCTTCAATGATTTTAACAAGAATACAATAATTTTAAAAATAAATATTTTTTTATTTCATCTCACCCCCTCCCCCTGAAATTCCTGATTTACATCATTCCTCTCTTTCTTCTATCCCACTTTAAAACAAACCGCAAAAGCCTCCCTACAAATGCATCCTATAGAATTTTGAACAAACAAAATTGAAATTATTGTATTTTTTTTCTCAATACAACTATTGTCTATAAAATTGTATACATATAAACACCCGCTGCCATACTATATTATACATGTATATCAAATTGCATTGCGAGTATGTATCCGTACACACACACACACACACACACACACATACATACTTGACTGGATGCCCCATTGTCATATAACTACACATGAGTGACATATATATGTATGTATGTGTATTTTATATGGTAGATGTGTATGTGGCCAATCGAGTGAATATAGCTGCAAATATAATCTATATAATTTGTTACGATTAAATGCACTTCAAGTGACAGCCAGCCGTGCTGTCGGTGACGGCGGCCATGTTTTAAAGAAGGGTTTCACAGCTTACTGTGATTTGCATATGGGTGAGTTGATGAATAGATGCAAATTGTCAAGGGATCGAAGGGGAATTATTAGATATGGGATACGTTGGGGGTTTGGTATGTTGTGTAATATGTAATATGTAATTCTCTAGTGTGAGAAATTGATTTTTTTATAAATATATGAGGGCTGGTATATACATATACCAATATTGAACGGTTTAAGAGAAAAGTATGTTTTTTGGGATTGATAGGCTTATTTTATGTAATTCTCATGAAGTAATGTTACTAATAAAACAAATACCTCTTTATTAACCTCTAGAGGGCCGGAAAACCAATATTTTGGTGCACCAGAAAATCTTCAATTTTAGTTTTTAGATTAAAATACATGGAAAACGTATATTTGCACTTCCAAATAAATAAAAATCGTTCACGCGAGGCAAAGGGGTAGTTTTACCCTATTATAGGGTTTGTTTTTTAGTTTACTGTATTTTTGACGTTTGATTTGGATTCAGCGTCAAAAAATACATCGAAAACGTATATTTGTATAATGAAAAAAGGTTATGTACAATTTAAAATAATATTTTATCGAATTTGAAATTTTTAACACTTTCCGGGCTGGAAAGCCAATTTATTGGCTCACTCCGTGATCGACACTTTGTCTATGATCAATCAATGATATAAGATACCTTTTATGTCAGTTTTCTGAAGGCGAAATGCCCCCTGAAATCCTGGTTAAACAATTTATCTACCATAATCTGCAAATATATTTTTTTTACATTATAGTCTTTTATTTTGTATATGTTTTTTATCCAGTAATGTCTAAAGTAAAACCAGTAATGAGCATTTGCTAAAGATTACAAAAAAAGTTATAAAATAAAGAGTCGTAAAATTTAAAACAATGTAAAGCATTTACATAAAAAAATTCACGTTTCTTGATAGTGTGCCAAAACCGCAATAATTATTTGTCCACTGTTTTGAAATAAAATGATTAATTATCACCAAATCAACCTGTAAGACAGTTAAATGTATATCTATAGATTAATATTCATAATAATGACAGTAATCAAATATTAACAAATATTTCTAATTTAGTAAATTTTATTTAATAATTTTTATGGTGTCAGTACCTTATACAGTACCTTGCCATATTATTAGACCCAAACTAAAAAATAAATTTTTCGTAACCTTTACACGCAAGCATGAACTTTTATGTTTGGCTGTTTAATCATCACCAAGATCTATATTTCTTTTAATATTTTTAACTCAACTACGCGAAATTCCTAAAATTTCAGCTATTCGATATTGCGTCATGTTTTTAGCTTTCATTTTCCGGCAATTTGACCAACTTTAGTTTGCGACAAATCACTCTTTTTCCAATTCTGAAAATTATATCTTACAATTAGTCACAAATCTCAAAGTTTATATTAGTTTTATATCGAAAAAAACGCGTGCAAAGCCACGGGAATTTGCTATAGACAAATAATAACATTTTTTTAAAGTGAAACTTTTATTACATCGTCTCAAAATGTTTCGTCTGTGTGTTGCATGTCGCGTGACGCTCGGCCGCGGAGTAGAGATAAATACGTCAGAGCCATAGACATAAAGAACTGGACAGTGCATCTGACTCGAAAAAAGAGCCGTGTCAAATGAAAGAGACAGAAATTGTTTGGTTGTTATATAGAATTTATTAGAATTATTAGAACTTTTTGCTGGTGCATGTTGTTGTTTATGGATTTATTTCAATTTTGAGTGCTTGAATTTATTATTCCGAAATTTTTTAGTTAAATGTCTATAATGTGAAAAAAAGTTTCACTTTTACCGTGGTTTCATAAAACCACACAATCCTTTTTTTATTTAACATTATAATAAGTAGCAACATTATTCCTAAACTATAAGGTACCTACATAAAATAATAAATAATTAACTCAAAAATATGTACATTAATTTTAACAAAATATGTTCATACAAAATAAACATATTATCTTGAAAGTCTATTTAGTTTAAACAAAACTTTTCCGTCTTTGAAATTAAGGAGTATACCGGGTGTCCCAGATAACTTTTCCAGCATGAGGATCTCAGTATCTATAAGAGATACAGGTTTGGTTAAATCAGATGAATTATTTGTAAGAAATGGGTAAGTATAACCACACCAAAAAATATTCATAATTCTATGTGGTTTAAGCGGTATATCTAAAAAACTGAAAATGTTATTGTGATTTTTGATTACAATTTTTATTTTGCATAGTCTACTTAAATGTTTGTAATAAAATACTTAATAAATATCAGTGGCATTTAGTACATCGACTTATTTTCGAAAATAAAAGTGACATATCGTTGTAAAGTATAGAGTAAAAAACACATTAAAATATGCCATAGTCAACATAGCGACACATAAGAAAAACTAAAGTTAGGACTTGTAACTCGGAAACTAAAAGTGATATAAAAAAATCTAAATACACCAACCAATTCTACACAAAAAAGTGTTTTAAGAATCTGCCTACAAAAAGTACCTGTCTACTTTGACATAAAAGTTATAGCAATTTAAAGAAATTCCGAATTTTCAGTTTTTTGGGTATACCGCCTAAACCACGTAGAATTATGAATATTTTTTTGTGTAGTAATACTCACCCCTTTCTTACAAATAATTCATCTGATTTAACCAAACTTGTATCTCTTATAGATACTGAGATCCCCATGCTGGAAAAGTTATCTGGGACACCCGGTATATCATAAACAAACGTTCATTTTATTTTAATATCTACTTAAACTAGCTGTGCCCGCGGCTTCGCTTGATTTAATATAAAAGTTAAATATATGACATTTTTAAAATCTTTTGATTCTACACAATTATTTAGGTACTACATTATATTGTTCAATATTTAACGGTTATAGGCAGCGTATTGTAAAAGAACTTGATTTACTATTATCGTCATTGCTTATTCCTTATATTACCTAACTTAAGAAAATATATACTAAAACCTGGCCATTAATTCTATTCTATGTATATTGATCATACGTGTCTCCTATTTCCAAAAAAATACTTATTTCTGCAGAAAATAAAGGTTTAATCGCAAAAATTAACTCTTAAAACTAATTTTGAATTTGACGCCAAAACGCTCGCAGGTGACATTTCAGAGTTGTGACATCATACTCCTTGTCAACAATAATCAAACATTCAGAATTATACAATAATTCAATTAATTTGTGTGTTAAAAATGAATTCCAAAAAATTCTTAAATAAGGTATGTACCTAATAATCTTGTAAGAGGAATTGATATTTGTCTAAAATATCAGACGTTTATTGATGCGTGACGTCATTCGTTCTGATTGGTGTTCTATTTAACATAGTGGATTGCTGTATTTTGCATTTTTATTTAACAAAAAATTATATTAATCTCGCTTTTAATATAAAAATAAATACAATTTTTAGAATTTTTTTAACCTATTTCATTATTTAAAATCATAATTTCAATGATACTTCGTTACTGGCATCATGCACACAAAAAAACTGTATTGGACCAAGAAAATCTTGTTTTGTATACAACGAAAACAATATTTTTTTAATATAAGAAACATACTCTTAATCCAACTACATTATTTCTTCGTCCAAGAATACTATAGTTGGTTTAAGAATACTTTTCTTATCTTAAGAAAATATTGTTTTCGTTATATAACATACAAAACAAGGTTTACTTGGTTCAAGTAAACCTTTCTACCAGTGTACCTATTGATGTTCTATATTATAACATCATATATTTTTTTCTATCCACCCAGTATATTCCAAAACTAGTCAACGTTTATTTTAATCCAAAAAAAGATACCACGAATCTCTCAGTACACCTAGCTGGTCTTGAACAGCCAACGGGCAACATGTAGCAGCAACGATGACAAAACAAAGCCCACTTGAGGTTTTTACATGATCCCTTGAAAACAGCCCCCGGGAACCAACCCCCTCCCCCCCCCCCACTGCTCCAACCACCCCTTTGTGAGCGGCCAATCCCGGCCAACGGAATTAAATATCCGTTTTTAAGTGTGGCCTGGAGCTAGGTTTAAGCTTTTTTGTGATATAACTGCCTATATTTATTCAGTTATGTTCATATGCCTAAACGACTAACTAAATATATAATTCACCTTCTTATACGACGATTTATGTATTGTAATCATGATTTTTTTTCAGTACAAACCCTTTGTAACTCAACTTTTGAAAATAAATAAGGTAGTGTTGGAGTAAATTTTAATAAATTTAAAAACACGTATTTTAGTGGAGTCATATCAAAATTCACCTTCTTATACGACGATTTATGTATTGTAATCATGACAATTTTTAATATTAACGATTTTTTTAATCCTCAACTTTCGAAAACAAATAAGGTAGTGTTGGAGTAAAATTTAATATATTAAAAAAGACGTGTTTTAGTGGAGTCATATTAAAATTCACCTTCTTATACGACGATTTATGTATTGTAATCATGACAATTTTTAATATTAACCCTTTGTAACTCAACTTTCGAAAATAAATAAGGTAGTGTTGGAGTAAATTTTAATATATTAAAAAACGTGTTTTAGTGGAGTCATATCAAAATTCACCTTCTTATACGACGATTTATGTATTGTAATCATGATTTTTTTCAATATTAACCCTTTGTAACTCAACTTTCGAAAATAAATAAAGGGTAGTGTTGGAGTAAATTTTAATTTAAAAACACGTATAGGTATTTTAGTGTAGTCAAAAAAAATAATTTTATTTTTATTTTTTACGCTACATTTTTTAAATATCTACAATTCTATTTAGTCCAGTGCCAATCCGACTTTTTGAGGCCAAAAAACAGGAAAATTCTCTACAGGATAGCGATAGTGGGAATCGTTGCTAAAAATGATTACAAAAAGAGAGGAAAAAATGCACCCCTGCACATGAAGCGGTTTCGAAGGGGGATGGTTTTTAAGGGTTGAAAATGTTTTTTTGCGATTTCCGGCGAAGTATGACTTCCTATCGCAAAATGGTCTACAGTAAAGTTGTAGATAATAAATAAATCTACAATTTTGTTTCAAACCAATTTACAACATAACCTAAAATTTTACGAGATAATGGCAAAAACCCGTTTTTTTTTTAATTTTCGAGTTTTTTATGTCAAAAATTTTTTCAAAATACTTGAAATTTTCGTGAAATGTATGTTTTGAAGTCCTTTAATTTTACCGATCCGTCCGAAATTTCAAAGTTAAATATTTCCTGAAATATTAATGTTTTTCGAAAAAAATGAAATTTTTTCAATTGAAAAATTGATCATAGAAATTTTCGATTTTTTAACTTTTCAGGGGTTAATTTTTTTCGTCTTGAGTCGAACTTTAAGATAGATAAAAAATAAAAATACCTTTATATTTAAAAACCCTGTGAAAAATTAGAAAAACCAAAGGTAGCGATTTGTGAAAAACGCAATTTTATTTTTCAGTCACTTTAAAAATTTTGTACTTATCATGAAATTTTTCTGATATCGGAATATGAGTTCAATTTTGGAAGGTATTTTGAACTGTTTTCTCAAAACATACGTTTTTTTTAGAACACTGAATATTTCGGGGGGGGGGGTCTCCCCTATTACTACACCACTACATAAAACAAATCATTTACCTTTCAATCATACCCATCAAGACATTCTAAATATCCTAATTAACCTAAAGATGATTAAAATTTCTTGTTAAAACATTTTCGCAAATTCCACAGCCAATGCGATACTTGTGTTACTAAGAATCGTCAGAAACAATTAACGCGCAAAAAAGAACAATGCTGAATAGTTCCTAGAAGCGCCACGCGGTGTCGCCACTAGCTAAAGTTCCGCGAATGTATCCAAGTCGCCTGTCTGCCGTCAGCGGTCACTAGATCAACAACTATTTAATAAATATTTATGTTTATATTGAAAATGTGTTGCAATCTTTGACAAGAAATCATAGCACACTACTTAAAATTGTAACCGTTCAGCTCCGAAATAATTCGCTATAAAAAATAATCGTATACACTCAGCGTTCTACATAACGTCGCCATCGGTAATTCAATAATTCCACAAAACGTCGGCTAGAGGAGCCCCCACCACCACGCCTAAAATTTGACAGATACATAATAATAATAATAAAAATGGCGCTGTTGGTGAACGAGATCCTGGTTTGTTGACTTTTTAGAATTGAACTCTAGACAATTGTTATTCGTTGCTTTAATACTGGATGAAAAATGTATAGATTTCTATACAATCATATGCCAATAATTTATTTTTGTTATTTCCTTTTTTAATCGTTTTCAAATTATCAAATTTTAAATAAAATGTACCTTACACGTTTTTTATACTATTTATTATATTTCAATTTCAACGAAAATTTGTATTGAATTTCATTTTTTTCCACATTGAGTCACACCAAAACACAAGTTTTGTGTGTAAAATCTACATAGAAGACTTTAACGTCAATTTGTTAATTTAAATTTCGCACTGAAATATAGCATTCACAATGGTATTAGGGTGGGGGTTGGGGAAAGACGTTCTATAGAACTGTTAGAACATCGTATTGCGGATCGGTCGTACTGTGGATGGACGTATTATAGAACGTATTATTGACTTGGTCAAAAAGTTTATTTTGGTCCATACAGAAGCTCTCAATATTGATGCATTTTTTGTATGGATTTTTTAGGGATCTAAAAAAGTGTCATTCTAAAATTTGGTCGATGTGCCAAGAAGTTTGGGAAGCACTGCATTAGAAAAGTAATAAAAAAAGGTTCATGTAAAAACCTGAAATGAACTTAAATAAAGTTTTTAACACACGATAATTGAGAGAACTTCCGAAAGTGCTCTATTTATTGAAATTCTACACAATTGGCTACATAGAGACGTTGTAAAAACTAATTATTCGAAACTTCAACCCTTTTAAATACTATAAAAATTATAAAACAAATATATTCACGTGTAATTTATTTAAAATAATGAAAAACTAACTCTGCCATTACAGCAGTACAAATTAGTACATGTTACTATTATATACCGTTCTGTCTATTTCAATTTTCAAATTAAATTAAACTTTTTTTTTACTTTTAATAATTAACAAAGTAAAATATTCCATTAAATGTAGGTAGAAACATGCGTTCTGAATATAAATTAAAAACAAAATTTCTCGAAACCAAATCTTTTTTTACAGTGTGCTAGACGTATAACCTTAAGGCGGTAAACCACCCTAGAATTTTTTGAAAATCGAATTTTTTTTTTGGCTTAAACAGTGTTGGATTTGCCATTAGGCCCGTGAGGCCCGGGCCTAGGGCGCCAGCATTTTAGGGGCGCCAAAATATTAGAGGCTGCATAATTTAAAGAACGATTGAAATTTAAAAATCAAGTTAACTTAGTTTTGATATGTAAAGTATTTAAAATAAATAAGTATTAAACAAAAATAAGTAATTATTAAATTATTTAACAAAAAATTTTTAGAAAAATGTTTTTTAAGCATACCATATTTATATTTCTAAAACTGAATTGTTTTCATATTACTAATATATAGGTAATAAAAAAACTAACTCGCTTGTATTTTAATACCAAAAATATTTTTAAGGTGTAAAATATTAATTCTTAATATTTATTTTTTAGAGTCAGATTAATCTCACTAACTGTTGGGCGCCCCAAAATACCTTAATTTTTTTTTAGTTTTGAATAAAAATAAGGTAAATATACAGATATTAAAAATCTTTTTGGTCAGCGGCGTAACTATACCATCTGGGGCCCGTGGCAAATCCATCGGATGGGGCCCCCGCCCCGCTAATATAAAAAAAGTTTGCAGTTCTAGTTTCATTTTTATATATCACTAAGCAAAGTAGATATGGGGTATTCCACGCCAAATCACCGAGGTCGTGACCCCGACTATTTTTGATTCTCCTGATTTTTTGGTATCGTTTAGTATCTATCCAGAGTAGCTTTCATGATTTTTTACAGATTTTTATCTTGCCTCCCCTAGAAGTTATGGGGACTTGAAATTTTTTGAAAATTGTCGAATGATATTTTTCAAATGCTTATAACTCAGTGAATAATTGAGGTACAATCGAATTTTTTTTTCATTTTCTTTGTTTTGAAATGTAGTTTTATAAAAAAAATACGAAAAAAATTTTAAAAAAATATTTTCATTTTTTTTTTCATTTTTAAACCGAAAATTTGATTTTTGAAAAAGAGTGCCGTTTTTTTTTTCTCTTCAAAAAATTCTCAAAAATTCTTCATTCAATTTGAAAAATTTTAAGACTATTCCGGTTGTGATATTTTTTTTCGTTCTATATATTTTTTACATTTTTATACATAGGTACATGCAATGTATTGTGTATAATAAAGTACAGGTTTATTTAATACCAAATCACTGAGGTCATTTTTGATTCCCCTGATTTTATGGTATCATTTAGTACCCATTCAAAGTAGCTTCCATTATTTTTTTCAGATTTTTATCTAAACCTCCCCAAATGTTATGGATTTTCGATCAAAAATGCCTGTAACTTCGCGAAAAATTGAGGTATCGACGGCTTTTTTCCATTGTCTTTTCTTTGAAATGTGGTTTTTATTTTAAAAAATAAACAAAAAAGTGAAATTTTTAGGTTTTTAATTTTTTTCAATTTTAAACGGAAAATTTCAATTTTTTTTTTATTTTTCGTTTTCTGTAAGAAATGTACGCTCTTAAACAAAATTTTAATTAGCAAGTGATACATGTTTATTAAATAACTAAAAAAAATAATTCAAAATAACAAAAAAAAAATTTTTTTTTAAATTCGAAATTTTTTTTCAAAAATTATAAATTTTTGGAAAATAATATTTGGTCAATTTAAAAGTTACATAGAATGTGACTTAAAAAAATCAGCCAAATCTATGCAAAAGCCGATTTTACATGCTTACACGGCTATAGCATTTTCGGTTTTTGATCGAAAATTTTCAAAGATCCATAACATTTGGGGAGGTTTAGATAAAAATCTGAAAAAAATAATGGAAGCTACTTTGAATGGGTACTAAATGATACCATAAAATCAGGGGAATCAAAAATGACCTCAGTGATTTGGTATTAAATAAACCTGTACTTTATTATACACAATACATTGCATGTATGTATAAAAATGTAAAAAATATATAGAACGAAAAAAAATACCACAACCGGAATAGTCTTAAAATTTTTCAAATTGAATGAAGAATTTTTGAGAATTTTTTGAAGAGAAAAAAAAACGGCACTCTTTTTCAAAAATCACATTTTCGGTTTAAAAATGAAAAAAAAAATGAAAATATTTTTTTAAAATTTTTTTCGTATTTTTTTTATAAAACTTCATTTCAAAACAAAGAAAATGAAAAAAAAAATTCGATTGTACCTCAATTATTCACTGAGTTATAAGCATTTGAAAAATATCATTCGACAATTTTCAAAAAATTTCAAGTCCCCATAACTTCTAGGGGAGGCAAGATAAAAATCTGTAAAAAATCATGAAAGCTACTCTGGATAGATACTAAACGATACCAAAAAATCAGGAGAATCAAAAATAGTCGGGGTCACGACCTCGGTGATTTGGCGTGGAATACCCCATATGTAAACTTACTAACTATTAAAACTATTGTGTGCATTTTTGGGTGAAATAAAGTAAAATTTATCCATGTAGTAAATTTTAATTTGAGGAACGTAGAAGGTATTATATAAATAAAAAATTAAAAAAATTATTAAAAATCTTTTTTTCGAGCTTTCTGTTTAGCAAATGTGTCAATTACAACATCAAAGTTCAAATTACGAGCTATGTATATGCTTATTTCAAGATAATTTTTTACTTGTTTCAAAATTAAAAATAGAGTTGACTTAAAGCATATCGCAAAAATCTCGAAAACATGCTAAATTCAAGAATACTTTTCTGATAGTGTACCTAACAATAAGTTAAATTTATTAAATTCATAATTAATAAATTTTACAAAATATCGTAATAAATTTTAGGTTCCTCCTTTGCTTACGGCCTCTCGAGCCGGGGCCCCCCTCAGGCCGGGGGCCCGTGGCATTTTGCCCGCTCTGCCACCCTATTGTTACGCCACTGTTTTTGGTAATAGCTTATTCTACCTATTTTACCTATAAATGTAGTTCTTCATTAAAGATTTTAGATTTAAAAAATTATTTTAAAAAAAATGAAAAAACCACGAAAAGGTAGGTAGGTACCTAAGGTACCTATAAAAACATAACAGGTGAAAGAGGTAATTCAGTGTTGTAAAAACGATTGCTGTGCTAAAAAGTCAAATTTAAAAAAAAAAGTTTTATTTGTAAAATTTCATGATTTAAAAAAATTTTGAGCAACCTTTAAAATTTCTCAATTATATCAAGTTTAAAAAATCTTTCTCAAAATCTATAATCATATATAATAAAATATTGAAAACGTAAATTATAGAATTATTTATTCCATGGCTACTATCTAATATATAAAAAGTACTAATATCGCTATTAAAAAATAGGGTGTAAAAAATTTTGTCCAAAAAATAAAATAAAATTTTTTTGGGTGGACCACCCCTATCATTTAGGGGTATGAAAAACAGTTTGCGTCCTATTCTCAGACCTACTCTGTATTTTGTGCTCCATGTTTATTATTCGGAAAAAATGGTGAAACGAATGCTTTTACCGGTGAAGGTTTTCGCGACTGGAAAAACTCAAAAGTACGCATTGAAAAACATGAAAATTCGGATTTTCATAAAACTAATGTTAATCATTTGAAAGCTCGAGGAATAGCTGAAGGGCGTGTTGATAAACTTCTGATACAACAGCTCGATGAAGAAATTTTGTATTGGAAGAAAATTTTATATCGGGTAATTACAATTGTGAAATCACTTACAATAAGAGGACTGCCATTCCGAGGACATTCAGAAGAAATTGGAAATCCCCATAAAGGTAATTTCTTAGGAACAGTTGAGCTTCTTGCTGAATTCGATCCATTTTTAGCTGAACATTTAAAATCCTATGCTCGCCCTGGAAGTGGAACTACATCGTATTTATCAAAAACAATTTATGAAGAAATTATATTATTGATTCGTGATAAAGTATTACAACAAATTTCTACTGAAGTTCAAAAGGCGAAGTATTTTGGTATCATTGTAGATTCTACGCCTGATATTGCACATGTCGATCAGCTTACTATAATTATTAGATATGTACGTGAAAATGGTGAAATTGTAGAGAGATTTTTAGAATTTATACCAAATACTGGTCATAAAGCTAAAGATATTGAAAAAGCTGTTTTAAATACTTAAAAAAAATGGTCTTGACATAATGAACTGCCGTGGTCAATGTTATGACAATGCCAGTAATATGTCAGGTATATATGCAGGACTTCAGACACGAATTAAAACAATCAATTCTTTGGCAGATTACGTTCCTTGCGCTGCACATTCCTTAAATTTAGTAGGGACTTGTGCAGCTGAATCGGTATCTGAAGCAGTCGATTTTTTTGCTACTTTGCAAGAACTTTATAAATTTTTTACAATATCTACACATCGTTGGGAGATTATTGTGCAGCGTACAAATCTAAAGCTCAAAAGTCTTTCTCAAAATCGTTGGTCTGCTCGACATGATGCATGTTATGCTTTAGAAAAAGAGTGGTCTGGAATACTTGATGCATTAAGCTATATTGCAGAAAATACAGAAGAGAAACCGAATACACGATCTGAAGCTATTGGACTACAAAAAAAGTTAAAACATTTAGAAACAGCAATTCTAGTCATTGTTTGGAATGCAATTTTAGATCGTTTCAATGCTGCTAGTAAAAAACTGCAGAAATCGAAAATCGATTTATCATCCGTTGTCCAAATTTATGGTTCTCTGGCTTCTTTTCTTCAAGATATGAGAGATAAACAATTTCCTCGATATGAAGAAAAGGCTAAACTACTATCAGGAGTCCAGAATTATTATTGTTACGATACTCATCGCAGAAAAATTCGAAAACTGCAGCCAGATGAGTCAAAAATAAATGCAAGAGAACCTTTTTTTGGACAGGAAAATTTTCGAACCAATATTTACTACCGGATTTTAGATATTTTGAGCGTTCAATTGACCAGACGTAAGAACGTATATGAACAGCTTCACGTCAACTTCAATTTTTTTGATAATTTATCTGAAATTGATACAAATGACTTAACAAATCAAGCAAATAAGTTAGTCAATAAGTATCCGAATGATTTGGAAGAGACGTTTTGTAACGAATGCATTCATTTACATTTTCAAATTAAACAATTAGAAAATAATGAAGACGTGCGCTCTGCACCAAATATATGTAATTTTTTACATTCACGTCATCTTTGCGAGGTATATCCTAATGTAGACATCGCTTTACGCATATATTTGAGTATTCCAGCTACTAATTGTTCTGGAGAAAGATCCTTTTCTACTCTAAAAAGAGTGAAAAGCTATTTGCGTGCAAGTATGGGCCAAGACAGACTCAATGCACTTGCATTGTTGTCTATCGAAGCGAAATAAGTGCAAGAAATTGATTATGGGGATATCATTAATGTTTTCGCGCAAGCTAAGGCAAGAAAAAAAAAGTTAATCTAATATGTGATGTCATAAAAAATTTATGTATGCTTTTTTAAGAATTTATTATTATATAAAAATTAATAAAGCTTATAATAAATATATTCAATTTTCGTAAATTAGATGTTTTATTATAATAATTATCACTACAAAGCAAAAGAGGCGCCATATCGGACGGGGCCTAGAGCGCAGTCGAACCTAAATCCGCCACTGGGCTTAAAGAGTTCTTTAATATCTCAAAAATATCCTGGAAAAGTTTCAACTGTGGGTCCAGTCTCTAAGTGCCCGAATTTTGAATGTATGGTGCAGGAATCGCAGATTAAAGATATATTACTTTATCTTTCATTTTCTTCTACTAAAAACTTTGAACCCTTTTTTCTCGAATTCACATTTTCAAAGTCGGGCGGTAAGTTTACTCGCACAATTTTCATCCGATCGACTTCAAATTTTAACTGTATATACATGACTGCTTTCTCTACAGAAGTACCTGGGGTTTTTGTAATATATTAATTTTTTCAAAAGTTATTAACAATTTTTTAGTGAATTTTTAGTAGTTTTTTCATATTTTCTGTTCAAAATGACGCCATTTTGTAAAAAATCGATTTAAAAACAAAAGCTCAGGTACTTCTGTAGTTATTCATATATATTTTCGAAATTTTTGTGTCTCATGTTCATATCTTTAAAATTGCAGGTAAAACGCTACCGCCCCCGAAACACTAAAAAAAAGTCTCAGGGAAAATGCTGCCAAGCCGCCATTTTGTTTTTTACAGCCAATATAAATATTGAAAAACATTGTTCAAATGTTGTATAAACAAGAACTTTTTACCGAATTTTAATATCTAGTAGTTTTTTTAATAACCTATCCTGAAATTTGATCAATTTTTCGGTCTCTAGGGTGGTTTACCACCTTAAAAGTGGTATGTAGAAAAAATATTGGTAAACTTTAGTATAGTATAACATATTTGTAAATAGTAATATACAGTTAACTATATAAGACTACTATGTCTGCTACCTTTAAATCACATGTTTTTATAACCCCCCCCCCCCCCCCCCCGTTTCCACAGACACCTAACCCATCATGCAATAGTTCATTGCTGTATTCATAATTACAAATTCAAACAAAGACTTTTGTATATACACAGTCTATAGTTATATATACAATACAATACATTCCTAACATAAACAACATCTGAAAGAAGAAAACCAATCAGATTGTTCATCGGGAAACAAAACACAGCCAAAAGTAAAAATGTCAAAGTGTTTGCTCGCCTTCTAGATATACATATGTTAGGGTGGTCCTTATTTATAGGTGAAGGAAATTTTTTTGGATATTTTAAACTCCGTACCCCCCAAATTTGTTCGTTATCATGAGACTTGAATTCCTGTTAAATTTGGTCATGATCAACCAACCCCTTCCCGTGCCGACTTAGGGTTGAAAAAAGTTCAAATAGGGTAGTTTTATAGTTTTTTGCGTTTAATTAAAAAAATAAAGCAATTAACATAAATATGTATATAACATTTATTGTAGAGCGTAAAATTGTCTATAAAAAATGTTCTTATAGTATATCACGAATATCTATTATTTTCCATGAAAAATAATAAATTTTATTTGAAAAAAGTTATTTGTTTACGGTAATGTAAATATATGATATGAATGGTATCCAATTAAAGAAGCATTTTGACAAGAAATTTTAAGGGACAAGCAATGTTATTGTTGATTATTATAGATTCTGGTGCGGAGAATTCGAAAAAAATAACCCGGACAAGAAAAAAGTGATGCAACACCCTTAAAAATGGGGTTGAAGGGTGAAATCCCATTTCCACGTGTATTTTCAATTTATTTCAAAATCTAAAGCAACAATAGTGTATTTTTATGTTTGATATTTGTTGGGGACACTGAGATGAATCAATTGAGACCACATGTACTGAATTTGATCCAAAATCACCCCTTCTAAAATGTTTAATATAGGTAAAAATGCTTATTTTTGGTGAAAATAGTTTAAAAATTAATAATTTCTGTTAAAATCATCCAAATGACTCGAAATTGGTCTCAAATTGTTCCTGAAATTCCAAATAATAATGATCAACTATAATTTAAAAAAATATTTATCGTTTTAACAATGAAAATTGTTAATATTTAAGGGTAAGCGACGTAAATTTTTGGATTATTGTCATTTTACTAAAATTTAATTAAAAACATAAAGGTTACATTTTTTTTTAAATCAATGTGAATATCTTCGATTTGTAATTATAAACAAAATGAGACCCCCCTCCCCCCCAAAAAAAATATTTAATCACTTGAACGGGTGTAATTCCACACTAAAATGCATCGCATTTTTGTTGTATACAATTTAAATAAAATACATTTTTTTAAATAAAACTGTTAATTATGATTAAAACATACTTTTATGTTTGCTTTAACGTAAATTTTATGCATTAATAAAGATTCATATGAGTGCACAATAATGTATGCGAAAGTGCATAAAAATAAATTATTACTTCAATAAAACGAAAAAAATCGGTGAATTTTTGTGTAGAATAGTAACCGTTCAAGGGATTAAATATTTTTTGGGAGGGGCTCATTTTGTTTGTATATACAAATCGAAGATATTTACGTTAGTTTTACAAAAGAAAATATTTAATCCTTATGTTTTTTAATTAAATTTTAGTAAAATGACAATTTTTCACTTATCCTTTAATATTAACAATTTTTATTGTTTAAACTATTAATATGTTTTTAAATTATAGTTAAACATTATTATTTGGAATTTCAGGAACAATTTGAGACCAATTTCGAGTCATTTGGATGATTTTAACAGAAGTTATTAATTTTTAAACTATTTTCACCAAAAATAAGCATTTTTACCTATATTAAACATTTTAGAAGGGGTGACTTTGGATCAAATTCAGTACATGTGGTCTCAATCGATTCATCTCAGTGTCCCCAACAAATATCAACCATAAAAATACACTATTGTGGCTTAAGATTTTGAAATAAATTGAAAATACACGTGGAATTGGGATTTCACCCTTCAACCCCATTTTTAAGGGTGTTGCATCACTTTTTTCTAGTCCTGGTTATTTTTTTCGAATTTTCCGCACCAGAATCTATAATAATCAACAATAACATTGCTTGTCCCTTAAAATTTCTTGTCAAAATGCTTCTTTAACTGGACTACCATTCATATCATATATTTACGTTACCGTAAACAAATAACTTTTTTCAAATAAAATATATTATTTTTCATGGAAAATAATAGATATTCGTGGTATACTATGAGAATATTTTTTATAGACAATTTTACGCTCTATAATAAATGTTATATACATATTTATGCTAATTGCTTTATTTTTTTAATTAAACGCAAAAAACTATAAAACTACCCAATTTGGACTTTTTTCAACCCTAAGTCGGCACGGGAAGGGGTTGGTTGATCATGACCAAATTTAACAGGAATTCAAGTCTTATGATAACGAACAAATTTGGGGGGTACGGAGTTCAAAATTCAAAAGTTCAAAAATAAGGACCACCCTAACATATGTATGTATTTTTTTGTATATGTATCTATATACAGAGTGGGTAAAAAAACACTCTAATGTCCGGTACAATATAGGGGCAAATAAAGTTTGCTAGTTAGCAAGCACTCACAAAAGTGTCACAACTCAAAAAATGTAGTTTGAAGGAAAAAGGAGTAAATGAAATTATAACAATTTAGATAAATCAAAATTGTAAAGGTAGTTTAGGAAAAGGACTGATACACAGTATTTAATTTAAATATTTCAGTATTCCTGTGATGTTTGAAAAATAGTAACTATTAAAACGATTATAAAATTTGATTCAGCGACCCCAAAAACCTATATGTTGTGTTTTTCAGAATTTTTGAGCGTTTTTTCCCACTTTGACCTTGAAATGACCTTGATTCTGACATCGTAGAGGTC
Source organism: Sialis lutaria (assembly GCA_949319165.1). Taxonomy (NCBI): domain Eukaryota; kingdom Metazoa; phylum Arthropoda; class Insecta; order Megaloptera; family Sialidae; genus Sialis; species Sialis lutaria. Next base: position 2,795,915 of record OX439232.1, read on the forward strand.
AACGGACGTCAAATTCAGAATCAGCGATCAGTAAAACCTATTTATACCTTTTACCTGTCTACCAGATTAATTTAGCGATTTAAAAAAAATTACCTTGAAATTGACCTAACCAAGGTCAACGGACCTCAGATTCGGATTCAGGAGGTCAAAATATATAAGGATACAATGTTTCATTTTTTTTGTAAACCAGGGTAATAAATGAGCATATTATTTACAAATTACAGAATACAATATGAATAACCAATCTAAATACTCTGCCTTGTAAATGCACGGTGCTTCCTCGTGCTAAATTCATCAAAGGTAGTTAATTATTGAACAATTTAAATAAAAACCGATAAAGTATTCAGATGAACTGCCTGTCATTGGTTAACCATTTAATTTTCATACGATTTTAATAAAATAAATTAATTTGACATTTTTCTTAATACGCGCCTGGTTATTATGTCGTATATTTTGAATTTTTTGACAATTTCAATCAAAATCATTATTTTTCTGCTATACGAATGTCAAAATGACATTTAAAACGTCAAAGTGACATTAATATGTCAAAGTAAATAGCAGTTTTAAAAAAACAAAGGACGATTTTCTTAAGTCAAATTGAGATAGATCTTTGTAAAGGAATATTTTACAACAAAAGTAGGTGACCTATATTATAGAGAATTGAATGCTCTACAAAAAAGGTTCTATAAAATTTTCACGTAACATGTGTCTTTCTTGAGATATCTTCAAAAAATAAATCTTTTTGGATGTCACCCCTCCCCCTTACACACAATTTTAATTATTTTGAAATGGGACCGTCCTCAAGCCAGACCCAACCAACCAACCAAGTTTCATCAATATCGGTTAAGTGGTTCATGAGTTAAGCGTGTGACAAGGATTGGGGGACAGACACACAGAAACACACAGACACACACAGACACACACAGACAGACAGACACGGAACAAAAAGTGTTTGTCTTGACTTGAAACGGAGATCCGGTAAAATTTTTAAAATCGGAGAACAAATTTTTTTTCTCGTTTTAAAACGATAACAAAGCTTCTCGTACCTTCTATATTGCGAGGAAGCAAAATTACAATGTATGAATTTTTACTTAAATGGCTGTAACTTCTAAACGTTCTATCAAAATAAGTTGTAATTTTAATACACAAAACAAGATAACATAATAAACATTTTAACACCAATCGGAAGTTTGTACGTCTTACAGTTCCGAAGTACTATGTCACCAAACACAATACGTTTTTTTATCTTAAAATAGATGTTTTTCATAAACTTTATTTAAACAGCTGTAATTATTAAACTATTCGTCTAATTAATTTCCAATTTTAGTATGTTAAACAAGATTTTATAGTGAACATTTTAAGATAAATCTGAAGTCTATAAAGTATGATTTATAGTTCAGGAGCACTATGTTGATAAACACGAGTAATTTTTTAAGGAGGATAGCCACTGTGACAGGTCAAAAAATTGTCAATGTTTGGGATTTTTTTTCACAAATATAACTAATTATTTTTGAATCAGGTAAAGGGCGTTTTATTAAATATATATTTAACTTATTTAATATCAATTTTTATTGAAAAAGATTAAATATTTACAAAGTTATGAGCCTTGATATGACGACCAAAAAAAAATATTTTTCTCTATGGTCGACTCGAAATTTCGAGAAGGGTTATATGAAATAAATAAATAAAATTTTTATCAATATCTATATGAATGTAGCTATCGTTGCACGTAGCCGTTTTTTTTTATTTTATTTTTTCACAAAATGGCCAGGTCGAAAAATGTCATTCCGAGATAAACGAGATAAAAATGTTTTTGTTATGTCATAACCGGCCGTGCTACCTCATCTCACTAAATTGACTGTAACTCTGTCAATTTTCAAGATTTAAACTCAATTTTTTGAATACATATTTATGGATATGCAAACTTTAAAAAAATCTAAGAAAAAATTTTTTACTTTTTTATACATACATGAAATGTAATGTATAAATAAAGTATAGTGATCACGAAAAAAATCGAACTCGAGATTTTAACGGAATTACACGTTTTAAGGGTCCCTGAATCATATACAACCATTAACTCAATGACGTCTGTGTGTGTGTGTGTGTGTGTGTGTCTGTCTGTCTGTGTGTCTGTGAACGCTCTACAGCCTAAACTGTAATACTTACGAACATGAAATTTTAAACTTAAGGTTCTTGTATGCTCTAGATGTGCACCTCCTATTTTTGAAAACCATCACTAAACCGGAAACGGATGTTTACTGGTGTCAATTTTTGAACTTTTCGAATTATTTTTGAAACGGTGCGCAGTAGAAAAAAATATTTTAGATTAAAGTTGTAGAAGAGACTTTTATCTATAATTTATGTTCTATTCATTTTCCCCCCAAAAAATTGTTTTTAGGAAATAATCGATTTTCTAAAAAAAAATATTTTTTCGATTTATTTTTTAAACGGTAGGTATTAGAAAAAAATGTTTGAGATACAAGTTGTAGAAAATATTATTTTCTATAATTTATGTTCTATTCTTTTTTTTGTATCTTATGAATTAACCAAAAAAAATAATTATTTTAGTTTTAATGGTTTTAATTTAAAAATGATTTGAATAATACAAAAAATCTAGTTATCTATGAAAATTTTAGCATTTATTATTAGAAGTGTCAAAATTGAAATTTAGCAAAATAAATACTTGTTAATACAATAATCACTAATCTTAATTGATTTCGTTTAATATTTAATGTCAATATTAAATAGAATGTATCAATTTCATTCACTGAAAATCATTTTGTAAGTAAAAAATTTTAAAATCAAATATTAAATTATAAAAGTAATCACATATTAATACTTCGGTGTCATGATGTATAAAAAAGTCTCGTGCCTGCCAAGGCAGTTTATTTTAAATAAAAGTTTGGAAAAATTCGACTTTTCTATGGAGAAATTTTGCGCGTTAAGGTACCCGGGAAAAAATCTACTTAGATCTCGACACATCTGCATTTTTGGTCAACATAATATTTTTCACTGATTTTTGATCTGTGGAGACTTGCAAAGATCTACAATGACAAAAAATACAAAAAGATCGTTGTAGATCGTGATAGAGATTAAAACTTTGAAATTTCATTAATTTTCAACGTTGCTATGATCTTCAGAGATCTTTGTAGTTCGTTGTACATCTTTGTAGATCATTTTAGATCTTTGTAGATCTTTGCAAGTTTTCATAGACCAAAAACCGGTGAAAAAATATATTGTTGTATCAGAATGCAGATCTGTCGAGACCTGAGTAGATCTCTGCAGATCTATAATTTTTTCCCGGATAGTGAGAGATAGGCAAAGAAACGGATTTTTCATGAAATGGATAATAATGGGTGTTCTATCGAAACTATCCGAACCAATAAATTAATATTTTGTTGTTAGTATTACTTAAGTCTATAGACTACTTGACTACACAGATTACACACTACAAAGATTGTAGGTATTGACTATTATTAACAGTACAATATTTCGTCGTAAGCAATTAAAAAAATAGAGTTCTTTAAAAATATACCTAGCTCTATATTAATATTTGTTAAAATTTAAAAAATCGATTTTCTGCGGAGATGGAATTTATAACTAAATTTTGAAAAACTACAGTTTTCTATAAAATTTTTCTATTTACCAGAAAAGTCATAATAAAGTAGGGGAGACCAGGGATGAAAGTAATAATTTTCAATTTTGTATTTATATATTTAATTTGTGTACAGTTATGAAACTCATAATTATTTCTTAATATACTTACACTTTCTTCTTCCTTTCGGCATATATACAATTCTTATAAAGTTTATGGTTTTTAAAAAAATAAATGAATAATGAAGATCGCGATTTGTTATACAACCGTCCCGATTCATAGGGATAGTTGTAACAAAGGGTAGGGATATATGTAACGTGGTCAATAAAAACGAAATATAATAACGTACATTTATTTTAGTGTTTTATTCAATCTGAAATCAACATTTATTATGATTTTTATGATTACCCTTAAATAAAATGGCACATAGTAGTATAAACATAATATATAGATAAGTATAAAATCTATATTTAAATCTATTATTTAAGGGAATCAATAAAAAAAATGAATCAGAATTATTAACAATTATTATGACAAACATAACTAATTTCGTTATTATAAAATAATTTTTATAAAACACCTATTTAGGTACATACTATATACTGTAATCGGGATGAAAGTAACAAGTTGTTACTTTCATCCCTCATTCTTGATTTCTCAAAATCAGACAAACATTTGACTCTATATAAAAAAATAATTAAGAAACGAAGTTTCTGTAAAGCAAAAAGTTAAAATAGATCACTGTACTACAATATTGATAATACAGATTACAGTTACATTTTACTAATAAAGAAATATTAGCCACAAAAAAATATAACAAAAATTAACTTTCGTCGTATTTTTCGAGCACCGATACTTTGTACACATAACAAATTGTCGTAACGTTGTGATTGTTACTGAGGTGAAAGGGGAGTCGAAAAAACACATAAAAAAAATTCATACAGACTGATTCAGGTATTATATTTTGCTCGAAATCTCGTTTGTTATTTTCATCCCGTGTTACTTTTATCCCTGGTCTCCCCTACATGCAGGAAAAAAACGGGGAAATTTGAGAGAAAAGTATTTTTTGTTCAGAAAAACAACATGAAAATTGCTATTTAAAATAAACGTTAAATTTAAAGTGCTTTGAGCATATAGCCTTATAAATAACTGTAAACGCAAAGTTTGCGGCTACCTTATTTTTTAGCCATAAATAACAAATGGGGTGCCTGTTAATATTTCAATTTCAATGGGCAGACTAATGTATATAGTTTTAATTTGATATCTTTCTGAATGCCTCCCTGTCTTTGCGAACCAGGAAACAATGAGATGAAAACTTTTATTTCAAATAATACAAAAAGAGAAGGCAGCGAGCATCAAGAAGGCTGAGAGGACCAAACAGCCACAGGCGATGTCTTTTTGGTTGACAGATCAAAGTGCTCTTTGCCATAGACCTGTTCGTATAACTACCGGGTGGATTTAAAAAAACGTCTCCTTTTTATCGACATAGTACTCCGGAACTATGTCATACAAACTTCAGATTAGTCTTAAAATGTTAGGTGAAATTTTTATTTACGTATCAAAATTTTTTTGACGAATAGTTTAGTAGATGTAGCCCTTTAATTAAATTTTACGAAAAACACCTACTTCAGGATTTAAGGGGGACAGCCACTGTGACGGAACAAAAATAAACTGCCTTGGCAGGCACGAGACTTTTTTATACATCATGACACCGAAGTATTAATATGTGATTACTTTTATAATTTAATATTTGATTTTAAAATTTTTTACTTACAAAATGATTTTCAGTGAATGAAATTAATACATTCTATTTAATATTGACATTAAATATTAAACGAAATCAATTAAGATTAGTGATTATTGTATTAACAAGTATTTATTTTGCTAAATTTCAATTTTGACACTTCTAATAATAAATGCTAAAATTTTCATAGATAACTAGATTTTTTGTATTATTCAAATCATTTTTAAATTAAAACCATTAAAACTAAAATAATTATTTTTTTTGGTTAATTCATAAGATACAAAAAAAAGAATAGAACATAAATTATAGAAAATAATATTTTCTACAACTTGTATCTCAAACATTTTTTTCTAATACCTACCGTTTAAAAAATAAATCGAAAAAATATTTTTTTTTAGAAAATCGATTATTTCCTAAAAACAATTTTTTGGGGGGAAAATGAATAGAACATAAATTATAGATAAAAGTCTCTTCTACAACTTTAATCTAAAATATTTTTTTCTACTGCGCACCGTTTCAAAAATAATTCGAAAAGTTCAAAAATTGACACCAGTAAACATCCGTTTCCGGTTTAGTGATGGTTTTCAAAAATAGGAGGTGCACATCTAGAGCATACAAGAACCTTAAGTTTAAAATTTCATGTTCGTAAGTATTACAGTTTAGGCTGTAGAGCGTTCACAGACACACAGACAGACAGACACACACACACACACACACAGACGTCATTGAGTTAATGGTTGTATATGATTCAGGGACCCTTAAAACGTGTAATTCCGTTAAAATCTCGAGTTCGATTTTTTTCGTGATCACTATACTTTATTTATACATTACATTTCATGTATGTATAAAAAAGTAAAAATACATGTTTCATAATTCTTGTATTTTAGAATATTTATGCTAACAATAAGTTTCAAATAAATCCGACCAAAAAAATATGTTTACCCACACAAACTGTTACACCCCTTATTACCCCCGCAGGGATTGAATTTCAAAAAAACCTTTCTTTCAGATTAATAAACCTAGAATTTAAATATGTCATAACCTTACAAAAATTTAATAATTCGTCTATTTAAAAATCAAATAAATTCATATACAGGCTGTCCCATTTTAATCTATCACCCCCATAATTTTTTTTATCTATCAATTAAATAAAAAAATGTTTCAAATAAAAGTTGTTTGGTTTTGGTGGGGGACCCAAAATGGCATTATTAATTTTTGATTTTTTGGACGTCTTCATGGTCAAATAGGACCAACATTTTTTTTTCAAATGGAAACCTATATTTTTTATTATGGTATCTTATTGTTTGAGAAAAAACAAGTAGCTTTTGTTTTAAATAATTTTTTGTATGACTTCAATTTTTTTTAATATTTAACAAAATAATTTTAGATTTTCACTATTTTTTTTATTTTTTACTCGAAACCCATCAACTTTAGAGGAAATGTGTAAAAAACAAAAAATGTTTATTTTAATCTGATATAACTAAAAAATGATTTCAGATTTTTTTAAATTTAATTTTTTTGTTTGCTTTAATATTTTGAAGAGCAAAAGTTAAAAAAAATTCTGATATAATTTTCATAGTTATATCAAAATAAAATAAACATTTTTTGTTTTATACACTTTTCCTCTAAAGTTAATGGGTTTCGAGTAAAAAATTAGTGAAAATCTAAAATTATTTAGTTAAATATTAAAAAAAAATTGAAGTCATACAAAATATTATTTAAAACAAAAGCTGCTTGTTTTTTCTCAAACAATAAGATACTATAATAAAAAATATAGGTTTCCATTTGAAAAAAAAAAATGTTGGTCCTATTTGACCATGAAGACATCCAAAAAATCAAAATTTAATAGCGCCATTTTGGGTCCCCCTCAAAACCAAAAAACTTTTATTTGAAACATTTTTTGATTTAATTGATAGATAAAAAAAATAGGGGGGTGATAGATTAAAATGGGACAGCCTGTATAATCAATAATATTCTATTCTCATTAAATAAAAAGACTTTTTTTCAAACACATCACAAAAACTGATCAACAATAGTGCATCAATTGTAACCAAAGAGCTATAAGGACAAAAAGACATCATCAGAACAACCGTACATTAGCGGAATTAAAAAAAATCAAAGCATTTTCAACAATTAAAAAAAAAGAGAGTCGCGTATACCGTACCAGCGTTAGATATCAGCAAAGCTTCAATGGCCTTTGTCAACGAGGACAAAAGATTTCGCTGTAAACGTATAGTGGTACGGACATCAAATCCTATGTTTTTGTGGAAATTGTCACAAAATTACGTTGTATTTGTTTGTTGTGTGTCTTCTGATTGGTCCGTCTCGGGGATATGATCAACCAATCGAATGTCGTCGATGGAAACAATCAAACTTCGATACAGGGACGGGGCAACTATTTTTCATGTGGGGGAGATTTAAATTATTTTTGCACATATATAAAATACAATTTGCAGATACAATCATCGACACAGGGACGGGGCAACGATTTTTCATGGAGAGGGGGGGGGGGTAATTTTTTTTTGCGTATATTCAAAATACAGATATAATCTTCGACGGCAACGATTTTTCATTGAGCGGTGAGGTGGGATTATTTTTTGCTTTATTCAAAATACAGATAATTCGTAGATACAATCATCGATACAGAGACGGGGCAACGATTTTTCACTGAGGGAGGGGATAATTTTTTTTGTATGTATTCAAAATACAGATAATTCGTAGATACAATCATCAATACAGGGACGGGGCAACGATTTTTCACTGAGCGGGGAGGGGGTAAATTATTTTTTGCGTATATTCAAAATACATATAAGTCGTACATACAATCACCGATACAGGGACGGGGCAACGATTTTTCAAGTGGGGATTTAATTTTTTTTGTCGAGTTCATAAAACAGATAAAATTCAATACAGGGACGGGGCAACGATTTTTTAAGGGGAATGAGGGAATTATTTTTCGCGTATATTCATAATATAGATTACTAGCAGATACAATCAAACTTCGATACAAAGATAGGGCAAAACAAATTATTGAGGGGGGGGGGGGCATATTTTTTTTGTCAACATTCAAAACTCTTCGATACAGGGATGAGGCAACGATTTTTTGTGGGAGGGGGATTAAGAATTTTTTTTTGCTGACATTAAAAATACAGATAACTTGCAGATAAGTACAATCAAACTTCGATACAGGGACATGGCAATTATTTTTTCTATGGGGGGATTTCATTTTTTTTTTTTTTATTACAGAGATGTCTTTATAACCGATTTCGACTGTAATATAATATTTTCTTATATAAAAAACTCAAATTTTTCAAAAGAATCAGATTTATATATTAAATAAATAAATAAATAACCCTCCGTTATACCTGACTAGACCCGCCACTGACGTACATACATTATTATTGTTGACAAAAAAACCTACACGATGTGGTATTTCAAGGGAAAACAAAATCCAAAACAAGAAACAAAAGAAATAGCATGTTACATTCGAATAAATATTTAAATCATTTTAAATATAAATAAATAAATACGTGAATTTTTTTACCTAATACATTTTTGTCGATGTAGTGTATACTTTTTTATTTTTTTACAAATATTCTGTTTTTTTATATTTTTAAGATGTACATACATATTGAGCCATTTTTTATTTATTTTAGCTTTATATGTGTTCCTGTAAAAATATAAAAAAGGCAAAAAAATAAGCCGGGAGGTAAATAACCATATATTTTTCACTTTCAACTTTATAACGTAGGTACCTATATTTACTATCAAACCCACCCCAGCTGCTCACGGGAGTTAATATTTCACCCCTTGTTATAATTAGTTTCAGATCCGGTGGGAAAAATACCACGGGGAGTTTTCGAAGGAAAAACAACCCCCTATCTCGCATAGGAGTCGAGATAATTACGATTTTTTCTGACTTGATTTACTATTATCGTCACTACTTACTCCTTATGTTGCCTAACATAACAAAATATAGCATACGAAAACTTGGAGAAAATACCATGTGGATTACGGGGTTTTAGGTGAAAAACAACCCTGTATCTCGCATAGGAGCCGAGATATTTACGATTTTTTCTGACTTGATTTATTATTATCATCACTACTTATTCCTAATGTTACCGAACATAGCAAAATATATCATACTAAAATCTGGGGGAAATACCACAGGAATTAAGGGGTGTTAGAGGGAAAAACAGCACCCTATCTCGCATAAGATCCGAGATATTTAGGATTTTTTTCGACTTGATTTACCATTATCGTCACTGCTTATTCCCTATTACCAAAGGTAGCAAATATGTATTATGTATATCCTAAAACCTAGGCAAATAACATATCTTTCAATTGAGAAAGAGAGTTAGACCCCCTCTCCCCCCCCCCCCACTGAATTTGTCTTAACAATTACGATAAAATGAAAATATATTATTGCAGTAAAAAAAGTTCACCCCCCCCAGATTTTTTTCTGGGTGCATCATTGTATACTTTGAAAAACTTTAATTTTGATATTAGTTTCTACCAGTAACGTAACGGAAAAATCAATAGCGTTATATTTTTATGAGATGTTAACACCAAAAAGACAAAATATTAATACACTTATAAATTTTTAAATTAATATTGATTTTAAAACAACTGTTTTGTCTTTTTGGTGTAAACACGACATTAAGCTACAGTATAATATGTACCTTATACTGTGTTAAATTATCAAATTATATAATTATCAATATAACAATGCTACCAACCTTATAAAATTTATAGTATCTATATCTACCTACTTTTCATATAACTTCGAAATAAAATAAGTTTCGTGTAAAAAATGACTGCTTTTTTCATTTTAGAAATATGTCCGGGAGCTATATGCACATACACCCACACCCACACACTCGCTTTTACACGGAAAACGTAGTATATTAATATATATTTATTATAGGTTGATCATAAAGTAAATATACGATTGAATAAAAAATCCATTTGCTGCAGTTAATATATACGATTTTCGTTTCATGAAGAATAACAGTTAGTTTGTCGTTGGATCATATTGAAATTTTCTGAATTAGAGAAATTTTGGATTTTGTGTAAACCGAGTTCCCAATTCTTTCCATAAAGGAGTTATATACAGTTAGAATTTTCAAAAAATCGATTTTTTTTATTTCATTTTCGTAATGTACATATATTTAAGTACACACACAGAAAATTTCAAGTCAATCCGGGGATTATTTTGGAAGTTACACGCATATTTGTAAAGACGTCTCAGAGCGTTTGAAAGTAGGTGGCCGGAGTAAAGCGCGTTTTTCTCAAATCTGTGTTTTTAAAGTCAGAGACCAAGATTTCTCGGAAACGGCTGAACCGATCAGTCTCAAATTTTAACACAAGTTTCTTAAATACATTTTTGAAGGTTTTTTCTCACCGATAAATATTTTTTTATAAACAATTTAAGGTCAAAATTTTTGTCAAAGATAGTTTTTTTGGGCCTTCTGACTGTATATAACCCCTTAAGAACCATCACAAATATATTTCTGAATTTCTGATTGTCATACAGGGTGTCCCAGGACTGTGTCAAAGCTCAATATTTCATTTAATATAATGAATTGGAAGAAAACTTTAAATGCAAAAGTTGTCAGACGAGAGGAGCGGCATAATTTAAAAATAGTTACATTTATACAGAGTGTCCCATAACTGCGTTACAAACCAAAGTTATGTTTTTTTTAAATACAAACTATATATTTTTATTTGATAATCTAAAAGCATTCAATTTTCTGAGTATTTTGATGTATCAAGTATGGGATTATACAGAGGGGTTTAGAAATAATGACCAATTTTGTAAGAAAATAGGAACATTTTCAACACCTTGTAATTTTCTAATTACAAAAAAAAAATGTGTTTTCTCTTTGAGGTAGTTTTGGCATATTCTCTATTATTGCGATATTATGTCAAACATTTACAAAATCGTATTATTTGTACAGGGTGTATCAAAACACTGAACTTAGTTTTTTTCAAAATTTTCAAATGGAACACCCTATATATTTTTACATTTTCGAATTGCCTGTTCAATTCTCAACACATTTTACAAACCATGTTCTATACCTAAATCCAGCCGTTAATAAGGTATTAATTTTATATTAAAATCTTAAGATTTTTTTAAAAACAATACAACTTTATTATATTCCATAAAATAATTAAATTTTTATGTTGTTAAAGTTTGTACGTTCTATTAGTTTGTTAAATTGTTTTTAAGCGAACTGTTTTATTGATTATAATAAAGTTATATTGTTTTTATAACACATCTTAAGATTTTAAAATAAAATTAATAACTTATTAACGGCTGGATTTAGGTATAGAACATGGTTTGTAAAATGTGTTGAGAATTGAACAGGCAATTCGAAAATGTAAAAATATATAGGGTGTTCCATTTGAAAATTTTGAAAAAAACTAGGTTCAGTGTTTTGACACAACCTGTACAAATAATACAATGTTGTAAGTGTTTAACGTAATATCGCAATAATAGAGAATATACCAAAACTACTTTCAGCAGAGAATACATTTTTTTTGTTGTAATTAGAAAATTACAAGGTGTTGAAAATGTTCCTATTTTCTTACAAAATTGGTCATTATTTCTAAACCCCTCTGTATAATCCCATACTTGATACATCAAAATACTCAGAAAATTGAATGCTTTTAGATTATCAAATAAAAATATATAGTTTGTATTTAAAAAAAACATAACTTTGGTTTGTAACGCAGTTATGGGACACTCTGTATAAATGTAACTATTTTTAAATTATGCCGCTCCTCTCGTCTGACAACTTTTGCATTTAAAGTTTTCTTCCAATTCATTATATTAAATGAAATATTGAGCTTTGACACAGTCCTGGGACACCCTGTATGTAATACTAGCCCAGGTAATAAACAGTCAAACTAAGAAAAAAATCCGACCAAGCTGGTTTTTGGCGGAGACTTTTATTTTGATGTACTTAACATACCCTAAAAAGTTCCCTTAATTTGGATGGCGGGTTTTTGTTTTTAGGTGGTAAAGGGCGGTTAATTCTAGTTTTTTACAAATATCTCAAAAATTATTAATTTTTCGAAAAAAATTGTTTGAAGAAAATTATAGTTTATAAAATTCTTTTAATTAATACTTTTTAAGTTAACTGTTAACCCAGTCAAGGGTGCAGTGAAGAGTACCAAAATCCGAACTTTTAGGGGCAAGCAATTTTATGGTTGATTATTATAGATTTTGGGGCGTATAATTCGAAAAAACCGGACTAGCGAAAAGTAGCGCAATACCCTTAAAAAGGAGTTGAAGGGTGAAAACCCCGTTTTCAATAATTTTTTCAATTTTTCTCAAAATTTAAATCGATGACGGGGTATTTTTATGGTTGATATTTGTTGGGGATACTTAGTCAAATCGATTGGGACCATATATATTGAATTTGACAGAAAAATACTCTTTCTAGAGGGTTTAAGAAAACGTAACATTGTTTATTTCGAGGAAAATAATTTAAAAATTAATAATTTTTGAGATATTTGCAAGAAACTAGAATTAGCCCCCCTTTACCCCATAAAAAAACCGCCATCCAAATTAAGGGTACTTTTAAGGTATGAGGGTATGTTTAGGACATCAAAATAAAAATCTCCACCAAAATCCAGCTTGGTCGGAATTTTTTCTTAGTAAAAACCTTTATTTCCTGGGCTATATAATTTAAGTACAAATAAGTATAAGAATATAACAAACGAATAAACGTTTAAAACATTCTAACATACCAACGTATACATATACATTAGAATATGTCACATCTTCTCTGATGATGATACTCTTTACAAGACCTCGTTGGATAGATGGCTATGTGTGTGTGTGAGAAAGACAGAGATACACAAACAGGGATGACAATGCGAGTGTGGGAGCGGGTGGATGGGTAGATGGGTGTGAACGCCGCGACGCCATCACAGCGACGACGTCAATACGCTAGAAATGTGTATGCGTTGTCACCACATACATATATACCGGACGCCATTTTACCGGACTAAAATATAAATATATCAGTTAGAATAATATAATTAAAATTATTTAATATACCGGATGTCCGAGATAACTTTTCCAGCATGGGGATCTCAGTATCTATAAGAGATACAGTTTTGGTTAAATGAGATGAATTATTTGTAAGAAAGGAGTGAGTATTCCTACATAAAAAATATTCATAATTCTATGTGGTTTAGGCGGTATACCAAAAAAACTGAAAATTCGGAATTTCTTTAAATGACTATAACTTTTTTGTCAATGTAGATAGGTACTTTTTGTAGACGGTTTCTTAAAGCACATTTTTGTGTAGAATCGATTGGTGTATTTAGATTTTTTATATCACTTTTCGTTTCCGAGTTACAAGCCCTAACTTTAGTTTTTCTTATGGGCTGCTAAGTTGACTATAGCATATTTGAACGTGTTTTTTACTCTACTTTACAACGATATGTCACTTGCGATACTTATTGTCGAAAAAAAGTCGAAGTACAGTGATATTTATGAAGTATTTTATTACAAACATTCAAGTGAGCCATGAAAAACAAAAATTATAAACAAAAATTACAATAACAACAATCAGAATAACAAATGACTATTTGAAAACAATGAACTATTTAAAAAAAATACATTATAATTTTTTTTCGACAATAATTATGGCAAGTGACATATCGTTGTAAAGTAGAGTAAAAAATACGTTCAAATATGTTATAGTCAACTTAGCGGCCCATAAGTAAAACTAAAGTTAGGGCTTGTAACTCGAAAACTAAAAGTGATATAAAAAATCTAAATACACCAATCGATTCTACACAAAAAAGTGCTTTAAGAAACCGTCTACAAAAAGTACCTATCTACATTGACAGAAAAGTTATAGTCATTTAAAGAAATTCCGAATTTTCAGTTTTTTGGGTATACCGCCTAAATACATAGAATTATGAATATTTTTTTATGTAGTAATACTCACTCCTTTCTTACAAATAACTCATCTGATTTAACCAAACCTGTATCTCTTATAGATACTGAGATCCCCATGCTGGAAAAGTTATCTGGGACACCCGGTATAGGCATTTCTCTGTACTTATACTGCCATGCAAAAGTCTTTGGAAATTAATTTTTTGCGTATTGTAAATGAATCGTCCAGATACAAAACCTGCTATCACATATTTTAAGATTTTGAGGTTTTGTATTTTTGGATTCTACTCGTCCAGCAGGCTACAAGTATTATAATAAATTGTGCTGCAAACCCGGCAAAAATCTCTTAAAATTAAATTTGAAAGATTAAGTCGGTTGCAGAAATTGTTATATTTTTGGTGAACTAACATTAAAATTATTTTAATAAAAGTAATAAATTTTGTGTCGAATTGAGACAAGAAAAAAAACATGACAGGTTTTGCATCCAAACTCATGAAAACAGTTTATGTAATTTTGCTAGAAATCTGTTCAAACACACATAGCAGGTTTTGCATCTGGACTACTCATGATATAAAGCCATGTGATTTTTTTGAAAGCGAATAATTTTATTTTCATATTTCGAAATTTCATGTCAAAACAAACATTTTTTATTCCGTGTCTGTCCGTCTGTCTGTTTTCTGAATTCTTGTCACACGCATAACTCATGAACAACTGAACTAATTTTAAAATAATATTTAAAAAATCATATACACCGACGAAATAGCATGTCTAGTACATAGAAAAAAAACTGTATTGGACCAAGAAAACCTTGTTTTGTATATAACGAAAACAATATTTTCTTAAAATAAGAAACATACTCTTAATCCAACTACGTTATTCCTTCGTTGGTTTAAGAGATTATTGCTTATATCTTAAGAAAATATTGTTTTCGTTATATACAAAACAAGGTTTACTTGGTTTGAGAAATCCTTTCTACCAGTGTAACTGTTATAAATGTAACATCTGTACGTTATGGAGAAAAAATAAATATTAAATTGAAATTATTAGTTATTAATTTATTAGCTGTCATCAAGCAAACATTACGCCAAATATTCATTAAAACATAGTTTTATGCAAAATAAAATTATAATTAGCTGTAAATGTTAAATTTAGTTAAGTGGCCTCATTATACTACAATATTTTTTGTAAATACCAAAAAAAATTTTTTTTAAGATGTCTTAAAAATGCAAAAGGCATTTAAGAAATGTTAGTTTTAGTTCTTTTTTAGATTAATAATAAACCAAAGTTTATCACCAACATAGCCTTTTTAATAAAAATTACTTATTACCCAAAATATAGCATTCGTAATTCAGGTAGGTCTTATTTACCTCCATGATCTTAGACATTCTTAATTTCGTAAATTTGTAGAAAACAGTTTTAATTCAATTTTCGGCCTATTTTAATTAATCGATTTGGTTTACGTACGTAGTTTAAAAATTTTTTTTAAACGTATCCCTAGTTTTACAATGTAAGCAATACCTTTTTTGTACGATTTTCTAGGGAACCTATACACCACGTAAAAAGAGACCCTATTTTTTGTTTTTATTTTATTAAGGAGGTTGTCCTAATTACAAAAGTGCAAGGTGCCGTCGAAATCTTGGTAGAATATTGTTTAAATGGCGAAAAGGCCCTACAAAATTTTAAAAAAATGTTTTTTCAAATCAAATATTTTCTGTGCTATCTTAAGGTCTTTTCGTATAAAAAAGTCCTTACACTCATAACTGTAACTCTATTCTTTTATCTTCTTAATATATAAAACTCTTGGTGCGTATGTACCACTGATCATCAGGCCTAAACCACTGGACTTATCGAAGCCATATTCACACCATATATTTGTTTGGTGTTCGGGAAAGTTTATAGATCTTTTTGAACTGTGGGGTCGCGATATTTACGAAAATGAGAAAAACTGTTCAATGGCTACTATGTTTTTATATAATTAACAGTGACATCATGAAAACAAAACACGACTTTAAAATAAAATATTTTTTAGTATTTTGAAGTGATTTTGACGTTTAAAAGTTTTTATCAAATATTAATAGCTACATACTGAAAAATAATATATCTATTGGTGATAACCGAATTGAAATCGGTATGTTTTGTTATACATATTTCTTATATTAAATTGTGTTCAATTTAAACAGGTATACCACGTAATTTTATTATTAACTTCCCAATAGGGAGTTATTGTAATTGGTCCGAAAATCGAAATCAAAAATTTTAACATATTTTCATGTTTCAAGGGCATTAGAGTATATTGACACTATTTTCAGAAAAATGTCTGTGTGTGTGTGTGTGTGTATGTACGTACGTACGTACGTACGTACGTACGTATGTACGTACGTGTGTACGTACGTATGTACGTACGTACGTACGTGTCATTTTTTTCCGGGACGAAATCTCGCGAACAAAAAATGCTATTGACTTCGTTGGGGTGCTAATCGAAGCGTCTTGACGTGAATATGATCTGAAAGAAAGGATTTTTCGAAATTCAACCCCTACGGGGGTAAAAAGGGTGTTTTTTTCATTTTTATTTTTTTTCTTGGTCGAATTTAGTCGGAACTTAGAATAAATACTATACAATACAAATAATGAAACGTGTATTTCAGTATTTATTTTTTATATGGGTCCAAACAGCCATTAAAGGGATGAAAACCACCATCAAAATTTGAATTTCATACTAATAAATACATCTAATAATTCATGTTGCCTTGGAAACAACACAATTCAAAATTCATACTGTCAGATTAGTTTTTCTAAAAATGTGCATTATATTATTGACATTATTAGAATATTAGAAAACTAATATTCATAATACAAAGGGTGAGTTTTATTTCAGATAAATTCCATTAAAATTTTTCATATACATATTAAAAAAAATATTTACAAACTATAACATAGTAATATTAATTATGGAAACAATAAGTAATGATTACTTATTGTTTCCATAATTAATATTACTCAGTATTCAAGTATTGTAAATCATACCATGTTGGGAAGTTGATTGTGTGGACCTAAAGGATCGCACCCCACAGCATTATACGTTATATAGTTTAATTTTATATCCCCGGGTAAATTGGATCCGACAGCTAGTTTTATTTTATCTATTCGGTACGTGGGATACGTGTTTTTAACATAATCTACGACACAGTTTATTTATATTCTTAAAATATAGTGGAATTATACAAAAATGCATACACGACGACGTTTAAACATCGGTCGAAATACTCAAAATACACAATACACAAAATAACCCTAACAAATTTAACACCATAACAATGAGAAAGAAAGAGCATGCAAATTATCTTTTGGCAAAACAACGTTTGCCGGAGCAGCTAGTTTGTTATATTTTTTTTTAAGTTCATGAAACCTTCAATCATGAAAATGTATCCTTTTAAATTAATGTTTTCATACTTTATAAATTTTTTTAATAATTTTAAAATTAATGTTAACAATATGGTATATTCTTCGAATTCAAGATTTCTACCGGCAACCACCTTTTTTTTAATCAACAACAAAACTGCAAGTTCATATTACCCTCTCACTCACACTCCTGCGTCTCTTTCTCCATACTTTCAATTAAAATACACAAAAATAGATAATAGATACCCATTAGGGTGATTCATTTCCGCAAAACATTTTTGTTTCAAGGTGCTCAAGCAAAATTTTAATCTACATATAGAAAAAAAAATTCTCACCACGATTGAGCTCTTAATTCCTATTTTAAGTACTTGCAATTTAAATATGAAGTTTTCCCATTTAAAATGCATGTAAAAAAAATTTTTTTTTTTTTCAAATTTCTAATGCTTAGACACCTTTCATCATATTGGGAATCGGTTTGATGGACCTTACGGGAAAATTCACGCTCTTTAAAATTGCCTTAGTGTTTTTTTTCTGTAACTCACACTAGTTCGCCAGTAGGAGCCATCTAAATACTAACTAATAATGCAGCATTATTAGTTAGTATTTATCAATTTCTTGCGTTTTAAGGCCTAAAAATGGCTGTAAATTCATTAAATATTGGTAAAAAAACTATTTTTTACGAGTCAGCTCTTTTTTTCTCCCTAATTTTTGCGGTTTGCTAAAAAAAACTGGAAAACAAATTTATTCCAAAAACTGTATTTAGATGACTCCTACTGGCGAACCAGTGTGAGTTACAGAAAAAAACACTAAGGCAATTTAAAGAGCGTGAAATTTCCCGTAAGGTCCATCAAACCGATTCCCAATATGATAAAAGGTGTCTAAGCATTAGAAATTTGAAAAAAAAAATTTACATGCATTTTAAAAGGGAAAACTTCATATTTAAATTGCAAGTACTTAAAATAGGAATTAAGAGCTCAATCTTGGTGAGATTTTTTTTCTATATGTAGATTAAAATTTTGCTTGAGCACCTTGAAAAAAAATGTTTTGCGGAAATGAATCACCCTAATACCCATGCATTCTAAAATATAAAAAACAAAAGACGATTCTCGAAGCAGTAAAATCTAACCGTCCATATTGCACGCGTTTGTACCAAGCCCGCCTTGATGCGCACAGTAAAATCAATTTTCCGTCACCGTGTTCTGCTCTCACAAACCCCCTTCAACCCCTGCAGTGTGCTCTCACCCTGTGTTAAACCACCCTTACAAAACCCACCCTGCGTCGGCCGCCATCGCTGTGAAATGTTACACGCTCATGTTGACTACGTCCGTCAGTCTGTAGATCTGTCCCAACCCCCTCCCCACCAACCACCCCTTTTCCAAAGCTACCCCCAACTCACCCCCTTTGCAGACTAACATTTCCATTACTCTCTCTAGGGTGTTCAGAACTGGATTTAGGGGTGGATTTCAGAAATTGTTTTTTGTAACTGATATTGCAAATTTATAATAATTCTGCCTGCATAAGACTTTTTATCATTAATTATTTTTACTGATTTCTTTTAGAATAATTTATAATAAAGAAATAAGCTAATATTATTGCTCTATGATTAAAAATAAGAAAAAAAGTTCATGTAAAATTGTAAATATACACTATTTGGACAACTATGATTTTGAATGTAAATATACAGAATATGTTTACTCCCAGTCAAAATAGCAAAAAAAACAATTTCTCGTTAGCATGAAAGACACTGTGCATCAATACTTTCAACATGAGTAAACCTGCCTTTTCAGGCATATAATTCAAAAATGTTTCCTTAAGGTAGTTGGTCCGTAAACATTGTTTACGTCAGATTTTGTTTAAATTGCACAGGAATATTCCCTAGATTAATATCTGAAAAATAGCCCATTTTTATAAAAATTGACCATCTCAAAGTCATTAAAAACGATCTCAAATTTTATATTTTTAACACAGCTTATATGGACTAACCGTACACCAACGTAATGTTTTATTAGATAAAATTTAAACGAATCGTCAGTTTTCCATAAAAAACTGACATGTTGTATATTTATATGAAAGAAAACAGTATACAAAAAATTAAAATTATTGACCATCCCGTTATTAATATTTAACCAGATTTAACTACCAAACCATCACATAAATTACAGTATTGTTGACAATGTGGCAACAACGTATTAATTTGATTATAGTAAAAAATACACGAAATAATGAAATAATTTTTTACAAAATATGATAAGTGGATTGAAGAAAATTATAATTAATTTCATTTATTATTAATATATTCTGTGGTAGCTTATGTTAGATGATAAAATATAATCATTTGACAAGTAATTAATAGTAGATAATGTACAGCGTTGCCATGATCATTTCTCTAAATTATAAATATGTACTCATGGCCTAATGTGATCACATTATGATGGACCAACTACCTTAACATCAATTTTCATAAACCAAAAGAAAATTAGGAAAATGTTAGTTAATTTTCAAAAAACATTATACCTCGCTCTTAAAGCAGTCAAGACTTGAGCCACGAGTACCTTATGTTCCTCTAGTTTAAGGCAGCCATTACTTTTAGTACATATGTACATACATGCATTTATGTATGTATATATAATGTATATATAGGTATATATCTAGCTATTATACTTCACCCTATCTGCGACCCTCCGAGTGCCGCTATCTAGGGACATGTTAATTGATGCAAACCCGGGGGGTTGCAAGCGATATTTTCAACGGGGGTTCATGATGAAATGGTGAATTAATTTGTAGGATTACATCAAGCTTGCGTCCATGCTTTTTAAGCACTCTGTATTTGTTCTCAAATAAATAGGTACCTATATTTATTTTTTTAATGTTTTAATTTGACTTAAAAACTCTGGAATTCATTTTAAAGATTTATGAATAAATATAAAGTTATGAATGCCCTCCCCCCCCCCCCCCCCCTATTGACCCATCGAAATGAAATTTATATTTTAAGCACTCTGTATTTGTTTTGAAATAAATATAGGTATATCTATTTTTTTAATGTTCTAATTTTACTTGATAAAATTTCGAAATAATTTTAAAGATTTATGAATAAATATAAAGATATGAATGCCCCCCCTCCTCTTGACCCATCAAAATGAAATTTATACAACCCGGGAAAAAATTGTAGATCTACAGAGATCTACTCAGATCTCGATAGATCTGCATTTTGAGACAATATTATATTTTTCACTGGTTTTTGATCTGTGGAGACTTGCAAAAATCGACAATGGTCTGCAAAGATCTAAAATGATCTATAAAGATCTAAAATGATCTATAAAGATCTACAACGATCTACAAAGATCTCCGATGATCATTGTAACGTTGAAAATTCATGCTTTCATAAAATTTTAATCTCTATGACGATCTACAACGATCTTTAGAGATCTTTGTAGATCGTTTTAGATCTTTATAAGTCATTGTAGATCTTTGTAAGTCTCCGCAGATCAAAAACCCGTGAAAAATATGATGTCCCAAAATGCAGATCTATCGAGATCTGAATCGATCTCTGCAAATTTACATTTTTCCCCGGAAAGACATTCACAATTTTAATAACTTTACGGAGCACAACTTTGCGGAGCATTATGATAACAATATTATGAAGCATGTACAGTAGCGTAGTAACCTCATCCCCTTGAAATGTTCAAATGTTCTTAAAAACGTATATTTTGAGAAAACCAGTTCAAAATACCTTCCAAAATTTAAATTTGGATTTTTTTTTAATTTCATTTTTTAACAACTATCTAAGAGGCGCCAAAGTCGAGGCCTCAAAAAAATGGTGACCCACGGCAGACAGTTAATCTCAGGATTGGTGAATTTGAAAAAAAAATAGCATCTTCAAAAGAAAGGTCACTTACGTGACAGTTTACCACAATTAACTAAAAATAAAATAATAAATAAAAAATGGCGGATGTTTGAAAAAAAAAAGTTTTAAAAACCTGTTATTCACTACTCTCTGCTAAAAAAAATGTTATAGTTAATTTTTTTTGCAAAATTTGGTAAATTGGCATACAAAACATCTCAACGAACAAAAGAAGACCAAAATCATTGAAATCGGTCGAGTAGTTTCGGAGATTAACTGTCCGCCATTTGAAAAAAGTAGTTTCAAAAAACAGTTGCCTAAAACAGAGTTAGCAAGAATGGACTAATAGAAGGGCGCGAACACATTCACTCATTTCACTATGTTAGAATTCGAATTAAAAAAAATGTGATTTTTACAAGTATAAGAATTGAGAAAATGCAAAAAAACGATTTATTGAAATTTATAAGATGGTCTAGTATCTTAAATGGAACGAATGAATTTTGGAGCTTCATATCTTTTGATATAAATCACAAAATATTATATATTTTGTCTTGTCAACCCCTTAATCCATACCTGCATACGACCACCGCCCCCGGAACACCTCCTGCCAAGCCCGAAGCGGCCGTCCGCCCGGCTTTTCATCAGTTTCCGGTGAATTACTAGGTTCCGGGTTTGAGGTTAGGGACTTGTGTATGTAATTGAATTTTATTCTGATGAACAAGGTATAAAAGAATCAACCATGGGTACGTTTAATTGATTCAAGGGATGTGAACTACCCCCACGTTCAGGGGGAGGGTAACATATATTGCAAATATCTTGTGAGTAGATACAGGCGTTATTTAAATTACTGCTTTTTGGGGTGAGTGAACACCGTGAAAGTAATGGAAAATACATCTATATTCATACCAATATCGCACTCCCGCAAAAAAAGTGTCACAACTCAAAAAATGTCATATTTGAGATAAATATCTAGAATGATTCCAAATTACTATATATTTCTACTAAAAATTGTCATTAATGTACTTCGTGTACGTACCGTCAAAACTAGCATATTCTTTAAAAATGTCACATTTTTTATTCTTATTTTTTAAATAGGTACTTAATCACTAAGCGTTTTAATAGTTGCTATTTTTCAAACATCACAGGAATACTGAAATATTTAAATTAAATACTGTGAATCAGTCCTTTTCCTAAACTATACCTTTACAATTTTTGTTTACCTAAATTGTTATAATTTCATTTCATTAAAATCATTTTCAACCCTTAAAAACCACCCCCCTTCGAAACCACTACATATGCTGAGGTGCATTTTTTCCCTCTTTTTGTAATCATCTTTTGCAACTATTCCCAATATAGCTATCCTGTAGAGAATTTTCCTGTTTTTTGGCCTCAAAAAGTCAGATTGGCACTGGACTACTAAGCAGTTCATAAATTATGCCTGTGACAAGGATTCAGGGGACAGACAGACAGACACAGAACTAAAAATGTTTGTCTTGACCCGAAACGATTTTTTTTCTCAAGAAAACAATTTTTTTTTAATATTTTTACTATAATACAAACAAAATATCAACTTTGTATCAGATTTTCTATTCTACCAAATCTGGGACACCCTGTATATACATATTAATTTAATTTCAACTCACAAATAAAAAAAATACATATCATAATAATATCACCAAGATCTACCTACACACAAAAAAATAACTAAAACATATGCAAGTACGAAAAAAAAGCTCAGTATAAATTACAAGCTTTCATCATTATAAGCTTCACTAGTGCAACTTCATGTACCTCAGCAAACACAGCTTTTTTTACAAAAAAAACGACTTTAAGTGACAGCACTTAACCTAACGTAAACGACATAAAATATCAAAAACAAAATGACATGCGAAAAAAAACAAATGCTATAGAAAAACGTCGAACAAATGTATACAAATTGCTGGTAAGTTTCAGTAAAAGGTATGTTATAGTAAAACAGTTCGGATTGAATGTGTTAAAGCTGTGATGGCGCAATTTCTGAACGACATGGGGTATTATCGTGTACTTCTTGTGGAGCTTTTCTATGCAAGGAAAATGCAATTCCACTTCCTAAAGGATACAATTTTTCAAATAACGTTGCTCGTATGTTCTAAAGAGGTGCATTATAATTTTGTTCTGCAAGAGTATGAATATATTTTTTATTTATGTAATAAAAAAGAGCAGTACAGCATGAATTTGTACTTGTTTATTTCTTTATAATATTGAATTATATTTTTTCAGGCCCGGCAGAACAGATTTAATTCAAGTGTCGTGTAAAAAAGTTGGGGAGGGTTTTTATGGGTTAAATTTCATTCTGTGAAAAAATAATTAGTAACGTAGTAATATTTCATACCAACAGTATCAAAATTTACTATACCGTACCGTAAATAATGATGAAACTTAAATAATTATTTTAACAAGTTATTAATAGTCAGATGAAAAAATTTCATTAACATTTTTATTTATTACCGATGCGTAAGAATGGGAAAAAATAAAGAATTGCATAGATTGATGAAAAAAAATTTGATCCTAGAAATTTTTAACACCCGACATGGTAAAATTAAAAGAACGTCTACTAGAATTCAATATACTGTATAGCAGTTTCTATAACGGCGATAGGCCAGATATGAAAAGTAATATAGAAACATAGTAAAATTATAGAGAGTGTACGTGAAATTTTCATATTCAAGAAATTAAATTAAAGAATAGCGTATATTACTTTTCCAGAAAATTTTTAATAGGTACTATGTTAAAAACCAGTATGTTATTGTAATTTTTCATTTACTTTATTTTAAATTCTACTGACTTTTCTGTTAATTTTTTTCAGAAGTTGATTCTGTCCTCAGGTTCTCATCATTTTCTGTTAATTTTTAAAAGAATATTCTCTCCGTCTATTAAATAGTATACACTTTATACACGCGAACATAATTTTTTAATATATAATGCGAATATTTGATCGTTTTAAAATATAGTAAATCAAAAAATCACATTAAAAATATCAAATCTTTTGGGGCGAAAGGAGGTTGGTTAATTTTTACGTTATGTTAAAATATAGAAAATCACAATAGATACATCAAAAATATG
This sequence comes from Sialis lutaria, assembly GCA_949319165.1. Classification (NCBI taxonomy): domain Eukaryota; kingdom Metazoa; phylum Arthropoda; class Insecta; order Megaloptera; family Sialidae; genus Sialis; species Sialis lutaria. The sequence goes on from OX439232.1 coordinate 2,820,516, forward strand.
TAATTTATAAATCTGACAGGTCCAAATTTAGGTCTTAAAGTGATGTAATTTGTTTCAAGTTCAATATATTTGTTGAATTATTAATTTTTCGTGAAGTATATTTGTTATACATAAGTGAAAACTATTTAATAAAAAGTGTTTATTATTAGAAAAAAATTAATTTAAAGCAGGGTTGGTAAAAACTTGTTTTTTTAAAGCCCAGTCCACCGGGTTTTATTGGGTTTAAAAGCCGGTTTTTGGGGGGTTTTATTATTTATTTATTTTTTAAGAAAAGACATGTGCATAAAAAATATATTTTTTATAAAGAAAAATTGTAGTCAAATGGTGTTAATTGATGTAATTGCGTCTAAAAAAGAAAAATTGTATTTAATGTTTTCATTATATTAAAAAGGTCTTTCGAATTTCCAAATAAACTTTAAGGTTTTTTCCAGACCTGTTTGGAAACTCGACAAATATTATTGAATGTTTGTCTGGTATTGCCCAGTAATTTTGAAAAAAAAGAAAATAATTCAAAAGCTACCTGAGTACTATAAACAAAATAGTTTTTAAATTATTCAAAATTGAAATTACCGTAAAATGACTGTTCCCGTCTTTCTATAGTGTTAAAAAAGAACAAAAAGGAAACCGACTTCAAAAATTGTAAAATTTAATTAATATTATGTTTTAGGGGGTGGTAACATTTTTTTCAATCATCGCTTTTAAAATTAACTATTTATGTAACGCATACGAAGATACCTGTTCGACGATTGTTTTTTTTCGACTCGTCGAAACACAAAATTCCCACAAATTATACACTAAAACTTTCCTCGTGAAACACTCTAATAGTGAAAACCGGAATAAAATCAGTTCAGTAGTTACTGATAAAGTCATGCACAAAAAAACATACAGACAAAAGTTCTTTACTGAATAAAAAATCATATATTTTCTGAAGCAATATAATAAAAAATACATAACTTCTTATACAATATTAACAATAATTACTCATTAAATTTGATCATAGGCAGCTACATTTCAACCCCAATTAACTCGAATGACACAAAAGGGGTCATTATCAAAAAAACTAAAACATGTATTGATAAAACTCTTAATGCAAATTAACAAATCGTCCATTTCATAACGCTAAGCTTAGATTATATGTACATGTAGGGGAGGGGTTACCCTCATCTACTCATCAACCCTCTTGTGTTCAGAGTCCCTTTACCCCCCCCCCAACGCTTTCACTCTGTTACACATTGATTCATAAATGTTTTGAAATTTTCAGTACATACGTAATAAGTGTATTCCAGACTTTGTTAAAGTTAACTTTAATTAATTCAATAAATGTTCAGATTGGATATTAGTAATTTTTTTAATTACAGCAATGCCTCGCATTACGAATATAATTCGTTCCAGGAGCAAGTTCGTTATGTGAAACGCGTTTTCCCATAACAATACATGATAAAAATTTTAATTCGTTCTGTAGCATAAAATATGGTACTGTAACATAAAAAGAGTGTACACATCACGTTTTTTATTTTTAGTCAGGCTCAGATTTAGGAGAGTCTATCAAGGTTTGCAGGGTCAAATCCTCACACACAAAATTACATTTATTAAAACAAACACGTGTGTGAGTTAAGCGCAGAAAAGAACGACTGACGCGCGTTGATGCATGTTCGTACAAGTTTGAGCATCGACTGCGTGCGACTTTGGAAGTTCAAGCGACTTCGTGATATGTAGGAGCGTTCGGGTGGCTAAATTAAATACGATACAGTTCGTTGAGTGAAGCGACGTTCGTTGAGTGAGTCGCGTAATGAACGAACAGAAAGTTCGTTGTGCGCAACGTTCGTTATGCGAGGCGTTCGTTGTGCGAGTCATCACTGTATATAAATATAAAAAATATCGAACTACACAGAAAAAAAACTGTTTTGTATATAACGAAAACAATATTTTCTTAATATAAGAAACATACTCTTAATCCAACTACGTTATTCCTTCGTTCAAGAATACTATAGTTGGTTTAAGAGATTATTACTTATCTTAAGAAAATATTGTTTTCGTTATATACAAAACAAGGTTTACTTGGTTTGAGAAATCCTTTCTACCAGTGTACACGTCTGAATTTAAAAGCCTATCTCCTATCAAAATACAAATTAAAATTACAGTTATTGCAACTTCATATTTGAGATAAATTAAGTTATATAATAAAAAAAACCTACCCTTAACAATACAACACATAACTTCAACGAAAACAACCCAAAAAACTATCTTATTTAATTCTTATAATTTTTTCAATAATAACCCACAATCACAGGTAAAAAAAAATAAGCGAGTGTTCTGTATAAGATCATATAATAACATTATTTCTACAATACCTGAAAAAAGGAAGAAAAAATAACGTGTTATACATGACTGATCTTCCGAACATACACACACACACACACACCCGTAAGCAGTATAGCGCAAAACAAATAGACGTCTGAAAAAAAAGTAAACTTCAGCCCACGTTAAGATGTTGGTAACAAGTAACCTCAGGGTAGTTATATAACAACGTAACCAGAATTTAGGGAGGCTGTGCGATCGTAGGGATGTACAAATATGTAACTAGTGTGGCCGACACATGAGTTTTTTAATATTAGGTATACACGTATCCATAGATAGGCATTAACTCGTTAATCCGTTAATCGTTAATTAACGAAGTTAACAAAATGGTTAACGGATTAACTTTTAAGTTAACTCAAAAAAATGTTAACGCTTTTGTTAACTTTCGTTAAATTCAACTTCCGTTAACTTTAGTCCGTTACATTCGTTGTTTGATGAAAAGTACATACATAACAAAGTTGTCGAAATAGCTAAAAAAATAATCTGCCGTGTGCCACAGGACTTTCTTATACATAATAATGACAATTAATAGTGTAAGTGATTCTTATTTATTGAAAGATATTACTGACGAACTAATAAAAGATAGAATAAAATGAATGGGATATAAACTATAGAAATATTATTTTATACATACTGATATCGAACGAATTATGTTTAACGTAATTACTAACAATAAGATGTAAACAGATGTTTACTCTTGTCATTTTTTTTTAATTTTGGATTTATTTTTGAAATAAGACAAAAATGTGTGAGAAAAAAATGTCGAGTATGTTATTATTTATAATTTATTTCCCATACATTTTTCTCCAACATTTATGATTTAGCCAGAAAGAATTTTTTAAAATAATTATTTAGAATAATCTATACTGGTTGCCGGGTGATTTGACCGTACAGATCACGACTCATACGGTCAAGTGGCCCGACAACCACTGTAAACTAAATGAAATAGAGTATACAGAGTTTATTCTCTGTATTACGTATAACGAATTTGAGTTACAGCGTGTATAGACAGACCGACAGACAGACACACAGACATCATGGCGAAAATAGTCAGAATGGATTCAGGGAAGGTCAAAATTGATAATTCCATCAAAATCCGGATTTCGAAAAAAAACGCGTTTACTATACTTACTTATACTATATGTATATTTCATATACATTGGTATAAAAAAGAAAAAGGTCTACAAACATTTTGGATGGTTAACTTTTTAACGGATTAACTTTAACTTCCGTTGCATTTTCAGAATTTTAACGCTTTAACGGTTAACGAAGTTAACTTTTTTATTAACGGTTTAACGATTAACGAAGTTAACTTTTCGATTAACTGTGCCCACCTATGCACGTATCGTGTATATAAGTACAGAAAAATGGATGTATGTAATATAAATTTTATAAATACTTGTAGTGTATTGGAGACGGTGTTACCCGGGTTAATATCTACAAATTATGCATCTAAATTAATTAAATATGAAAATTGTAAATTATAAAATTCATTATTCTATAGCTATCTATGTTTTATACCCATAGGTGGGCATTAACTTGTTAATTCGTTAATCGTTAATTAACGAAGTTAACAAAATGGTTAACGGATTAACATTTAAGTTAACTCAAAAAAATGTTAACGCTTTTGTTAACTTCCGTTAACTTTACATTGGTTTGTTTGATGAAAAGTACATAAAAAAGTTGTCAAAATAGCTAAAAAAAGGTCTACAAACATTTTGGATGGTTAACTTTTTAACGGATTAACTTTAACTTTCGTTAAATTTTCGAATTTTCGGTTAACTTTAACTTCCGTTACATTTTCGGAATTTTAACGCTTTAACGGTTAACGAAGTTAAATTTTTTATTAACGGATTAACGATTAACGAAGTTAACTTTTCGATTAACTGTGCCCACCTATGTTTATAGACCATATAAATGACATGAAAACAAAATACGACTTGGTAAAAGATTTTATTTTATTCTTTTGATGTCAAATCTTTAGTTTTGTCTAACTAATGATGAAAACCGCATTAAAATTGGTTCTGTAGTTTTCAGGTTTACCTCTAATATGTAGAAAAATATAAATTCATTTTCTAGTGGAGATTATTTACCAAAAAATACTTTTGTCTGGTTTTTATAAATTAATAAAGAAATAATTAACAGTATTTTCAAAGGATGTATGAAACCTATATGACAGTTCTTTTGATGTTTCATGGAGACTTTGACAAGTTTAGTGCACGCGTTATATGTAAACATCAACAACGGTATTAAAACAGTGGTGATATTATGATAATTATTTTGTACAGTCAGAGTCTGCATCAACTGTGTTACAATGAGTTAAAGTATCACTATTCTAAATTCCATAGCAAATCCATAGATAATATTATAAAAATTAATACCTCATTTCAGAGTGCTTGTTAGCTAACAAATTTTATTTAACTCCTTTATAATACCAGATATTAGTGTTCCTTCTAAAGAAAAAGGTAAATTTTGTATTTCTTATTTTTCGATTTTTTTTTATTTTTCTGAATTAATTATTTTTATACAAATGTTTTTACTATATAAATTACTTTTTTCATACAAATTGAAGAAAAAAGTCTGATCTATAAAAGTTACTTATTAGATTTGACCGAAAAGTTTTTATAAAGGCCCTTGGAGCCTCTCAAAAATTATATCTATTTAAAAAAAAATTCTCAGTGTTTCATTTTAAAAAACAAATTTGAAATTTACACACAAAAAAAAATTAGCTAGACCGGAAGTATTTTCGTTAAAAATAATATAATTGGCGGCAATTTTAAAATTGATTTAACATTTTTTTTTAATTTTGGCGTCGCGTTCGTAAAAAAAATGAATATTAGATTCTGTATAAAAAAATTCTCATAATTTGAATCCCCATTTATATGGCGTTAGGTGACATTTATCATAGAATTTATAATAACAATTTTTGTTTATAATTTAATATATATTATTTTTGACGTACTCTATTTTTTTGCGAGATAAATAAGAAAAACTGAACGCGCGGTGAAATGTCGCCGTTTCTAGTTTTGTAGAAGAAGGTTTAATATACAACCATACCAATTTTCATGCTCCTATCAAAAAGTGCACAGATTACTCGAAATATCGCTCTTAACGTCCTATCCGGACTATCAGTGTAATTCTCATTAATTCATAAGTTTTTAGTGCAAATAAACGGACTTGCTTTCAAAGTTTTTTAAATTCTCACACAGTTCATATCGTTTGAAAATTTTATCAATTAATAAAAATACATAAAAATAAAATCAAACCGCGAAACAAAAAACATAAAAGGCGTTAAGACGAGCACGTTAAGTAAATGGTGGGAGGCACATTGCGGGCAAGAGGGGGGGGGGTCATAAAAACATCTGCAACCATTCAAAATTAGGGGTATATATTTATTTGTACGTCTTGTTTGATTCTTTTGTATTAGAAAAAAATATATTTGTACACATTTCTTTCTTTATATAGTTACCTAACAAAGAGCTTTTATATCTCAACCTATATTAGGCCTATAAAGGGCCTTTGAATAGCAGATATGTTTATATATACTAACTGTCTATTGTATAGATGTTCTGATATTTGTACTGGGGCGTGGGAGAGACTTTAGAGGGAGGGGAAAGGGAGAAGTGTATAATTGGATATATTTAAAAGAATTCATAAATGTTTCGTAAAATTGTGGTATATTAAGGAGGTTAGCAAGTCTAGCGCCTCTGAAAATACTCAATATTTGGAAATTTACTGTGGTCAAATGAAACAAGGAATTAAAGCAAAATTAATATAGCTGTTTAATTACTATTTAAAGTACATTTTAAATTATTGTTCAGATTTTTATGAATGAAAATTACTAATCTCTGGTCGATGGTATAGGTTTTCATCAAAATTTGGAGTTGACACCTTCCGTACTTGCTTTTAGTCAAATGATTAGATCTGGAACAATTTTACAAAGTGACTTTAGTTTTTGAAACTATCCTCTACTCTAAGGAATGAACCACTTTGCTTGGAAACAAAAAATCCTGTAGATTTTAATGGCCAATGAAAATTACAGTTCAAATAAAGCCTATAATTATTGAAATATATAACTCTGAGGTGTAAAAGTGGTTCATTCCATAGAGGATAGTTTCAAAAACTAAAGTCACTTTGTAAAATTGTTCGAGATCTAACCATTTGGCTTAAAGCAAGTACGGAAGGTGTCAACTCCAAATTTTGATGAAAACCTATACCATCGGCCAGAGATTAATAATTTTCATTCATAAAAAAAATTAAAATGTACTTTAAATAGTAATTAAACAGTTGTGTTAATTTAGCTTTAATTCGTTGTTTCATTTGACCACAGTAAATTCCCAAATATTGGATATTTTCGGGGGCGCTAGACTTGCTAACCCTCTTAAGTTAAACAATTCATAATAATCGACTTTACAATATTTTCTTATACTAGATGTATGTATTTCATACATGGAATTTGTTATGCAGTAATGTATCAACCCATTCAGACCTAGTTTGATGCGCATAAAGCAAAATTAATTTGTTTTTGTTGGTGAAAAAGTCATTTGGAATCTAGTATAAGGCACGCCTCCGTATCTTTATTTGTCTTGAAGTTATTCAATAATAACAAAATTAAACTTTAAATGGCTGTACAATTTTTTCCACAAGGCCTTTAGATGGGGACTTTTGTATACGTACGTATTATAATGTATACTATGATACATGGGTACCAAATTTCAACGTACTCTGAATTTGTTCTATTTAAATCCCTTCATTGCCTGTAATGAAATACATTTTCCAATAAAATCAGAAAAATATTGATTTTGCTTCCTCGCAATATCGAAGATACGAGAAGCTTTGTTATCGTTTTTTATAATCATTCTTTCTCCAACCAAATTGCAAATATTTTTTTGTTATTAATCATAATTGTTATTTAATTATAATTATTATAAAATAAAGTTTTAATAACCATAAGCTATTTTCTATAATTTTGTATTGTCGCGCTTTTCTATCGAAAACCACTTATCCGATTTACATGTTTTTTTTTAATTGATAGATATGTTCTTTGCCCAGATTTTAGTATATATTGCACACCCAAGCAGGCCCTGCTTGGAAGTGTGTTCTATTATCGTGCTAAAATTTTTTTTCGTATATAAATTGATAAAATGAGCATTATATCTTAAATTTCTTCTGTATCCCACTTACATTTTTACATTTTCTGATAGAAAACATTACAGTCCCCATTTATACTTAGTTTAATATCGATTGGTTTTAATTTTCTGTTATAAAAATATAAATAAAGTTCAATTTGTTGATTTAACCCCCTTTTTTGATAAAAACGCCGAACTGCAGGTTACAATTCTAAATAAATTTGCACAAATCCTTTTGAATTCACTTCATCTATTATCAGAATAGAACCCTATTAAAACTCAACAAAATTGAATAACTAAAAGTAACGAAATTTACAGTTTATTTAAACAAAAATTCATATTTTGACAAGAATTATTTTTACAAATAGAGTATAGCTATATAGGAGAAGTTCAAGAAACATACGTTAGGCGCTAGTGTCGCTATTTCTTCATGTGTCATTGCAAATTACATGTATTATAATTATTATATTGTGTTAATTAATATATAAATACATGTACATCGATACGTGCTGTATTTTAATTATTTTATTCAAAGCCAATCAATCTTTTTAATCAAGATAAAATCTGGTAAGTTTGCATTTTTAAAACAAAAATATATAATATATAACCTAACTTGACTTTTTTTAGATAATGTATGTTTCATTTTAAATGCTAGATATCAGGTGAACACAGCTGTTATCGCTGCAATATGTGGATGTATTTATCTTTTTAATTATTATTATTAATTAATTAATTTACTTTATACATTTTACAAAAAAAATATTTTATATAAAAATTGTAAATTAAAATGATTGTTGTTTTATCACAATACATCCTAAATTTAAATAAAAAAGGTAATAATCAATTGATATCAAGATTCATTGTTGATTTTCTAAAAAATCTTAATGAGTGATAAACTTCATTTTATATATTTATATAATATTAATTACCTCCAATATTTTTTTTAAATATCCTTTTAAGTTTCACCAATTATATTGTATCGTATTTATTTGATATTATAAATTAATACATTTTTTTATGTTTAAGGGGTGTGCATTTTATGGCCTAGCCATAGTATTTTGTTATGTTAGGTAACATAAGGAATAAGGAATCACTATTTGACTATTTTATTTATTTTCGATAAGTTGAGTTAAAAAAGATATAACTCATATTTACATGCATCTGAATTATCATTGATTCCCTTATACACCGTATAGTTTTAAACACTACATCCTGCACATGCATATAGGTACAATTATATAGGTATAATTATATGTACATATATAAATATATGTCATCGACCTCTAAAACTGACGCGTATTTAAAAAAAATGTCATACCGACAAAAGTCTTTTCAAAAAGAGTCAAAAATTCTTTTAGACGGTTCGCGTTATACACACATAATACCGACTAATAATCACACACACACACACACACACACACACACACACACACACACACACACACACACACACACACACACACAGGCACACACACACACACATAGGTAATACAAAGCTTCCGTTAAATTAGGTACCAATAATGGTGATCGAAATGATGCCTCGCTATTGTACTGTCAATCGTTTAGTTATTATTAATATTATTATTATTATGATTTTAACTACTGGTATGTCAGTTAACGTCCTTTGTGCTGTATTAAAATACCAGCTGTTTATGCCACGTCGAATTATTATTATGAATATTCAGTTAGCTTGTTCGAGAGAGTATATTTGGATATAGAAATCTATTTGAACGTTGATTTTAGTTCTTGTTAATCTGCCGCGGAAAAAAATATTTTTTTTAGTATTTGGTAAAGTACTCTAGGTACATAGAAAAAAAGTAATTTGACTATGTGTTAAAAAATGGGATTAATGTAAAAAATCCGTGATCGATTTGGCTCCGATAGAGGTTGTTTGTTAATATAATTTTTTACCAATATGAAAATATCCACGTTTATCTTATTGATAAATGTATATTATTACTAACAATGTTCTTGTCACGGTGAAAATTTTGTTTCGTATTGAAAACATATATTTTAAATATAAAATGACATCACTGAATTTACCATACAGAAAATTGCACTTTCACTAGTTGGGTGGTATAAAAAATATTCACACTGATAAATATTTATATATACAACCTAGGGTGTTCCAAAAAAAGTCGATATTTTTTTTTTTTCGATTGCATGTGAAATTCTTGTTATATATGCTATAAAAAAAATTCTGTAAAAATTTGAGCCCTTAATATCAACTTGAAGAACTCCATCACCGAATTTGAAGATTTACCATTGATTTAACATGGAAAAATGATTTTTTAACGTTCATTTCTCCTGCAAACTATGTAGAACATTATTTTTCGGAAAAACCATGACTGATCCTTCTTCAGTATTAAATTCTGTAAAAAAAAGCTCTTAGGGTCCAGTCTCTAACGTCAACCCTCTCGTTTTTAAATTTCAAAAAATCTGTATTTTTTAACGCAAATAAAAACGAGAGGGTTGACGTTAGAGACTGGACCCTAAGAGCTTTTTTTTTACAGAATTTAATACTGAAGAAGGATCAGTCATGGTTTTTCCGAAAAATAATGTTCTACATAGTTTGCAGGAGAAATGAACGTTAAAAAATCATTTTTCCATGTTAAATCAATGGTAAATCTTCAAATTCGGTGATGGAGTTCTTCAAGTTGATATTAAGGGCTCAAATTTTTACAAAATTTTTTTTATAGCATATATAACAAGAATTTCACATGCAATCGAAAAAAAAAATTATCAACTTTTTTTGGAACACCCTAAACAACCATTATGTTTAATCTATTTGAGAGTTTCGTTAGTTGGTGTAATAAATTATTAATTAATTTGACAAATGAAAAGATTAGATAAACATGAAAATATATTTTTCAAATTAATAAAATATAGTCAATAATTTTTTTTGTATTAATATATTGAGGAAATATTGTTATATTAACAAGAGAAATTTATTACCTAAGCATTTTTCCATCTCAAATAAGATTTTTTTTTTCTCTGTGTCATAGCATATGTATATTGTATATACGAAGTAGTGATGTAACGAATATATGATTTAAAATATTCGCGAATGCGAATATTGACTTTTTGTAAAAAAAAGCTATAAAAAAGCCAAATAAAAGAAAAAAAAGTTTCTGAATAAAATAGATTAAAAAACGATATTTTTATATACATCATAATATATTCGCAACTTTACCTGCGAATGCGAATACGAATAAGAAGTGACTATTCATCTAGTGGAAATTCACTAATACCTTTAACTATATTGCATTCACTAATTGAAACAGTGATTTCTCACTAATAAAGTTTCATAGAGTAATAGTAATTAAAACCATCCTATATACGTGAAAGAAAGAATCTCGCACAAATCTGTAATCCCAGCTTGCCATGGAGAGAACATATACACCACCGTATTTGCTGTGGAATTAACCGGAGAGATTGCGACCCCCCTCCCACCCCCGTGACGGGAGTACACTCCCCCTCCCCCCACTCTACCCCATGTAGCACTCTATATATATATACGCGACTGACTCATTCAGTTTGCGAAATCAAATCAAGGGAACCCTTTTGGTAGATGAGGGCTCTCCAAATGACATTTTATCTTTTAATTAATCTCTCTTTTCTGTTTCTGACTGTACGGGAATACAAAGAATCGTCTTTGTACATATTATACAGGGTGATTCAGCACTGTCGTGCCAAACTTGAACAGTACATTGAGAAAAATATTTTAAGCAAAAAACTTCCAATAAACATGTGTCCGGAAATTTTTCCTTAGGGAACTACAGGCCTCCAAAGATTTTACTAAAAATGAGTTTTAATTTAATATCAAGAGAACCCTTTGTGATAGAATTATGAAATTTAGTATTTGGTTTAGCAATAATATGTGTTGTAGATTTCTAATATTAACCAATTATATTATAGGCCAGGGCTGTATGGGGCCAGTGGGCTCATCGATTTTGATCTAGTAATTGTTTGTCCCTTAATTTTTTTCCTGAGTTGGTACTTTTATAAGATTATATGACACAAAATACACAAAAACATACTTTGCTTGTTTATCATAGGATAAACCGTTTTCAAGAAATATCGATGGAAAAGAAAGCATGCAGAATTAACCTTAATACGGATGCTTGAAATTATAAAAAATAAATTTATATTCTTATTTCATGATAAAAAATAAGACAAAAAGTTAATATAAATATACTTCCGAAAATGCATCCATATCAACAAATAGCAATTTTTAGTTTGTTTTTTTAGTCATGTTAATAAAGTTCATGTAACAGTAAAAGAACTGGCTATAGATCTTACAGGATTCATATTAGGAGGTTTATTTATATGAACTTTATTCTTACCTTTAATCATAGAAAAAGAATATAAATTTATTTTTTGTAATTTCAAACATCCGTATTAAGTTAAATTCTGCATGCTTTCTTTTCCATCGATATTTCTCGAAAACGGTTTATCCTATGATAAACAAGCAAAGTATGTTTTTGTGTAGTTTGTGTCATATAATCTTATAAAAGTACCAACTCAGGAAAAAAATTAAGGAACAAACAATTACTAGATCAAAATCGATGGGCCCAATGGCCCCATACAGCCCTGGCCTAAAATATTATTGGTTAATATTAGAAATCGATAACACATATTATTACTTAACCAAATACTAAATTTCATAATTCTATCACAAAGGGTTCTCTTGATATTAAATTAAAACTCATTTTTAGTAAAATCTTTGGAAGCCTGTAGTTCCCTAAGGAACAATTTCCGGAAACATGTTTATTGGAAGTTTTTTGCTTAAAATATTTTTCTCAATGTACTGTTCAAGTTTGGCACGACAGTACTGAATCACCCTGTATATGTACATGTGTATACTTAACTATATTATATATGTATAGAAGGTACATTTGGTATATATATACAGCAGAATCCGGATATAATGACCCTCAAGGAACCAGCGACATTTGGTCGTACTAACTGGACAACGCACTAAACGACCGTATAGTTTGTTTTTTTTTTTTAATACAAGTTCTGTATTTTTTTTAAGGGGAGGTTCTCATCAAGCACGACCAAAAAATCGATTTTTTTTTGCTTCAAAAGTTAGCAAATGTCTCGTAGAATACGCTCGTGAAACCCGTTTTGCCGAATTCAATTTTTTGTTAAAGTTATAGTCAAAAAACCGAAGTCGTCTTTTTACGCGAAAATGGAATTTTTGCGGTAGCGCGTTTTTTCGGTATTAATTTTTAATTTCCCACACTTTTATGACCATGGCATGGTATTTATATGTATTTCTAGCTACCTCGAATGCCGTTAGATGTCTATACATGTATATACACACATATACATACTTATATACATGTTGTACATGGGCGTAGCCAGGGTGGGGCAGGGGGGGGCGCTTGCCCCCCCCTAGCTTGTGGACAAAAAGTAATAAGTAAATCAGTACATTGTCTAAACAGGGATATTTCTAGATTTCTATGATGTCCATTGGATTTTTGAACGTAATTTTATATTTTGGATCCAGAAAATCTTATATCAAAGTTTTTTTTAATCACAATCTTTTGTTTTTACATGTAAACTAAAATTTCAGGGAAAATTAAAAATAAAAACAACTAATAAAGACCATACCGGGTGTTTTTTTTTAAAGACTTTCCAGCGGATTATTTCCAATAGAAGAGAAAATTTGTCAGACAAAAGTTTCATGGATTTGAGGGGGCTAAATATTGACAACATGTGTTGACTTTGAAAAGGTCACTATTATGGGTTTTTTAGGTTCAACTTTTCTTTTTCAAATGTAAACCCATATTTTTGTTACAGATTCGTAATTAATTAGAAAAAATAAGTAACTTTTTTCTGAAAATGTCAATTTTGTATGATATGGAGCAAAACAAACAGTAATTTCTGGATTTTAAATAATTTTTTACTTGAAAACTATTGTTTTTTTAAATAATCGCAAGAAGCAAAAAGTGCTTAGTTTTCAACAAGAATTATCGGAGAATTTTTACTTATTTTTAATTCGTTTTTTTTTATTTCGAAAAATTTCTTTAAAAACATTTTTTTTTAATTAATAATTACTTTAAAAAAAATTCTGAAAATTCTTGCCGAAATCTAAACATTTCTTTTCTCTTGTAATATTTTTTTATAAATTGGTAGTTTTCGAGTAAAAAATTATTTAAAATCCAGAAATTACTGTTTGTTTTGCTCCATATCATACAAAATTAACATTTTCAGAAAAAATATTTCAGACAAAAGTTACTTATTTTCCCTAATTAATTACGAATCTGTAATAAAAAATATGGGTTTACATTTGAAAAAGAACCTAAAAAACCCATAATGGTGACCTTTTCAAGGTCAACACATGTTGTCAATATATAGCCCCCTCAAAGCCATGTAACTTTTGTCTGACAAATTTTCTCTGAAAATTCGTTATTTTGGAAATAATCCGCTGGGAAGTCTTTAAAAAATTGTTTTGTTAAAGTGCTGTGAATATAAAAAGATCCACGGAAATTAATTTTGACCTGATTTTTTTAAACTAAAATATGTTACATAAAAAAAAATTTGCCCCCCCCTAAATACAATTCTGGCTACGCCCATGATGTTGTATTCTAAAATCGAATACTACTAAAACTTTAAAGGCATATTTCTCGAAACCATGTTTTCTGAGATGGGCGGCAAGATATCTCAAAAACTACTATAGATATCGATATGAATTTTTTTTTATTTTAAAGATAATTAAAGTTGCTGGATCTTGAACTAAAATCATAATTTTACAGTCATTATTTTTATTATTACAGCACTTTTTAGAGCCAAAAAAAGTGCGAAAAAAAATTATTTTTTTTGCAAGTCCGCCATTTTGTTAATTTTTAACTTTTCTTAGTGATTTTAGTTCAGGATCCAGGAAATGTCTTTTATTTTATAAAAAACTTTGATTTTTTGATTTCAGACAAAAATTGGATGCGTTACCTTGCCGCCCGTGGAGGTGTCTTTTTTTTCGATGACTATCTTTGAATGCATATAACTAATAAACTATTCGGTATTTTTGTTCATAAAAATTTGTAAAAGTAGTTAATAACATACTTAATAAGTACCAAAAAACTTGACTACTTTATTTACTTCCTTCCATAAGAAAAAAAATCGCGAAAATCACGTAATTTTTCGGTCGCTATAGATATGAACCTCCCCTTAAAGACATTCAGTAATTTACCGGATAATTTAAGCTTGTTTTTTATTATGTACATGTTAATATTACTGTAATTCTTATAATGAAATAATAAGATACATAGTTAAAATAATTTCTATTTAATAAAACAAATATTAAAATTAACAAAAAGTAACTTCGATGGTTTTTACTTAAAACATTGCACATTACAAACATACATAATGTATTACAGTTTGATCAGAGATACAATGTACCTACATTTTAAATTTATTTCAAAGAAGACAGATAGCGCTATTTGTTATTATACCATGAATAAAAACTTTATAAAAAAATTACCTACTTGGTAAAAATTTAGATATCACGAAAACTTTGCGTGATTTATTCAAATACCATTCCTGAATTCAGCGCCCCGAAATCGTTCAGAAACAATCATTTTCAATTCAAATACAAAAACTTTCTAAACTAGTATTATTAATTTTTATCACAAATCAAAAAAACGCGTGAATATCTATCTCCCAAAATCACGCAAGGGTTCCGAAACAACCCCCCACCCTCCTTTCTTCTTCCATCTCCTATATTATCGCGCCCCTGTTTATACCATATAGTGATCATGAGCTTGTACAAAAGAGACGCGCAACACCACTCTGCATATATTAATATCACAAACAGGGCCGACGCACAGACACGCACACACACACACACACACACACACACACACACACACACACATTTTGCCGACAATAGTCTCGCTGAAAATGGCTGAATTCAAATGATTTACCGCCATATTTGTGCGTGTGTGTGTGTGTGTGTGTAAGCGAGTATGCAATATGATACGCGAGAAGGGTGCGCGATGACAAAAATCTGTCACTCGTATATATACCATTTATATACGTATATATATATTACGTATAATATTATTTGCAATATACAAATTTCTATAATAGGAAATATTATTATGTAGTTGTTAATGTTAGTATCGGTTGTTAAGAAGCGTTGCCTAGCAACGCTGTTTGTTATATCATCAAATCAGCATCGCAGTTGTTATAAATAGCATATTGGAACGTATATTCAGTTGGAAATGCCCTTATAGCAACCTGCAAAAAAATATGTGGAGATTTTGTAGCTTTTTTGTACCAATTTTGTACGCCTATAATTAATTTTGTACCTTACCCCGTTTACGAGAAAACTCAAAACTGCTAACTTAAATATTAAGCTAACCAATATTTTGTAATCCTTCTTGATAAGAACAGTAGCACGATAAAAAATTGTATTTTTTATTTTAATTTTTTATGTGGATCATTTTTTTATTTTTGGCTGATTTTGAGGTTGAAAATACATCAAATCTTTTTTTTACCACTTTTTCGATAAGTACTTTCAAAAACACAAATTCAGGTACCAGACACGTAGCTCTAGATAAATGGGAACCAAAGATATCGCGCGGACTGCTAGCTTATAACTTTTTTACTTTTATATTGTAATAATTAACAAAGTAAAATATTCCATTAAATGTAAGTACATGTGTTCTGAATATAAATTAAAAACAAAATTTTTCGAAACCAGATCTTTGTTTACAGTGTGCTAGGCGTATAACCTTAAAACCGATATGTTGTATTAACCGATGTCGTTTTAACCGATTTCGACTGTACTATAAATACTGATTAATCGGTTTGGCATCTGACCGTCACAAACTGCTCAGTTTTTTCTCTCCACTATATATTACAGAACACAATATTACCTACTACATATATTCTATTGTGTGCGAACATTTTCCTGGAGAAAATACATTTCCTGATTTTCAATTTTGTCGAACGAACTTTCCTTTGTGCGACAGTTGGACATCTTATTGATTCTTTAGCAAATACCTACGTGCATGTGTGTGTGTGTGTGAATATACAGGATATGAATGTTTCTTAAATGTAATCTAAAAATTAAATAGTTTTTTTTATATATATATTTCGTTGATATATAGAAATAAAGTGGTTCTAATTTTAGAAAGTCGTTAACGCAGTAATGTGAATAATTTAATCAATATAAAAGGGGGGGGGGGTCTTATCAGGAGAGAATATAGTATAGGGGTCATGTGAAATATGTATGAATAAACACTTTTGTTTACAAGTGCCTTCCCCATTTTTTTAAGTATAAACGAAAAAAAAATTATTTGAAAACATTTTTTTTCCGTACTTTTCACTAATTTTCCTCGGGAACTATTTGGTTCCTTTTATTTATCTATTCTTTTAATTTGGGAACCCTATTTCAAGACTGGCGTATAGTCTTTGACATAATTATTTATTACCTACAGTAAAAATTGATTAAGTAGGACTTAGATAAGTGGGAAACTTCTATAACTAAAATTCATACTGATGTCCCGTCACTTCTATAAAGTTGCATTTACACCTCTATAACTGGGTAAATGGGAAATCTCTCTAAGTGGGATAAAATAACTGGTTCCTTGATATTCCAGTTATCCAGGTATCACTGTAAATTAAAATTAATCTGGACTTTCAAACACACAGAAAATAAACTCGATGTTATTGAAAATTTGAGATGGAAAAGACAAATTATTTTTTTCTGTGCAAGTCAAGTTATTTAATAATCACCCCTACACCAAGCTCATGTTAGATGCGCTTCACATCTAACACATACACACACACACACACACACACACACAGAGACACAAGAGGGGGTTAGTGCGAATCGGGGGTGACATTTCCAACAGCAACGGATGTTGAGTGAGCAGTTCTGGTGGGTGGGTGGGCGATATAAGCAAAGAAGGAAAGGGAGTATGATACTGACAACGGTGTCATCTGCAGTAACTGCGACAACGCGCGGCCACGGGACGCTCACGCTCACACACCCGTCCGGGCGTAAGTGCGCAGTGGCGTCGGGTGTTTTTTTTTTTGCGACGCCGGATGTCATTTTGGAAAATTGTTACTAGCAGAAAGTTTATTATTTTTTTGTATATATGCACGGCTGTAAATACAGTCGACATCGATTATAACGATAACATATCGGTTTTAACGACTCAAAATAAAAGCCCGACTGAATCCCATATAATTGCCATTATTACCGATTATAACGACTATCCGCTTTTTACGACCAATATGACCGATCCCTTCGATGTCGTTATAACCGATTTCTACTGTAATTGCATTTTTACCGGTTTTTACGATCTAATATGACTGGTCCCTCCGATGTCGTTATACCTAAGTCTTGTTTCACACATACGCGGTTCCATTCGGTTCGGTTCGTTTTCGGTTTTAGCCGAAAACGAACCAAACCCTTTCACACATACACGGTTCTCATACGGTTCATATTAGGTTTTATTTTTTCCGTAAACTCAGTAGTTATCATGGAGAGAAAGCAAGTTGTTGCCATGTTGTTTCTCTATAAAAAAAATTAAAAAATGAAGGAGGAATACTAGAATTCATTGCGAGCACCCTCTCATCTCTTTACAGCAGGAATTTGGAGCATTCTACATTATTTTCCCGAAGCTAAAGAGCATGAAGACGACCCACATCAACATCTAGAAAAACGCTCATTTTATTAGAAAATCCACGACAAAACTTAAAAAAATAATACTCGCTATCAGGTTAAAACTGAAACTAAACCGAGTATGTGTGAACGCGTTCATTGCTTTGTGTTCCCTGGACACGAATTGAAACCTGATGAAATCTATCCGTGTCAAGGGAGTATTCAGTTCTGTACGGTTTCTATTAGGTACCGAATACAAACTGAATCATCGTTTCACACTTGTCGGCAGCGACACAAAACGAATCGAAAACGAACCGAACCGAATGAAACCGTATGAAACCGTATATGTGTGAAATAGGCTAACTAGTTTTGTCTGTATATAAATATATGCCATGTTTCATTATACTTTCCTATACGAATGTATTATTAAGTCGATTTTGCTCGAATTTTAGGTTTTCATGGAATTATCCATTTTCACCTTTTCTGAATCAATTCTGATTATATTCTGTGTCTATCTGTCTGTAGAAGCCGTAACTCAAAAAAGAAAAATCATACACGGAAAAAAACTGAATAATTACATAGTTTTTTTCTGCACATGCCGGATAGTAAGAGACAACCTATTATTATAAAATATTTTTTACAGTATGAAACTGTTTAATAAAGTTTGTAGATACTCAATTAATGGATAAACTGCAAACATTACAGCCTAAAATTATATTATTAAAGTTTCAGAGTAAAAAATATTTTAGAATAATAGGTTGTCGCTTACTATCCGGGATGTACATACAAGGAAAAACTGTAATCTTTTAGGTTTCTTTTTTTCGAAGACGAATAAATTTTTTTGTAGACGAATAAAATTTTAGATTTAGGATTAATTTTCGCCTGAAGAGGAAAGTTTACTCTTGTTAAACAGTCCAAATTGAAAAAAAAAATAAAATATTATCTATAATTTTTTATACATATTTTTTGAATTTAGCCAACAAATTTTTTTTTTATAAAATCATAAATACGTACACTATTCACTGTCAGTATAACCTACGTATAAGAAAGTCCAGTGGCATACATGACAGTTTTTTTTACTGATATACTACGCCGTAAAAGTATAAAAATTTTATGTAGAAAAGTTAAAAACGAACTCCATATGAATCTTTTGTCAGTTCCTATTTTATCAAATATTTTCTGTAAGCTATCACAAACATTAATTCTCTTTTCTGTTCCATTCACAGATATTTAAAATAAATAAATTAAAGCTTCACGCCGGTCCTTACATATTTCGTCTATGTTACGAATAAGAAACGAGATAGGAGCGAGATATGTTTCATTTTTTACAGGATTAGATGACTTCAACTTTCACGAGACATAATCGAGGCAAGACTGTAAAATTCAAAACCTCGACGAGACATGCCTAACTCTCGTCTCGTTTGCAGTTCTATAACATAACATTATCTTTAAATTAAAAAATAAAATTTAAAAATTAAAATAAAATGGAAATATATTTTTAATAAATCCAAAAATGATATTTGGAACAAAATGCTTACGCCACTGAACACATGCCAGTGTTTTTAATTATCGTACATGATGACGGACCCCCTCCCCTATATAATGTACAATACCATCCAAAATTATAAGAACTTTTACCATCAAAAATAATTGAAACAAATTTAAGTTTCAGTGCAATAAAAATTAAGTTTTTTGTTTATAAAATTATAAAAAAATTATGTCCGATAGCATAAAAGGGCTAGCAAAATTTGCTAGCTTGCAAGCACTCACAAATAAGGTACTAATTTTGTGATAGTATCTATAGATTTGCTATGGAATTTATATCAGTGATACTTCAACGTATTGTAACACAATTGGCGATTTTGACTATACAAAATAATTATCATAATATCACCACTGTTTTAATACCGCTGTTGGTGTTTACATACAAAGGGTGTACGAAACTTGTCAAAGTCTTCATGAAGATAACTGTCATATAAGTTTGATACCCAGTGCCGGATTTACCCAATGTGCTGCCCTAAGCACTAACCATCTAAAGGCCCCCATTTTTTTTTAGTCGTTGCCAAAATTCTGAAGACCTTTTTTTTAATCATCACCACAGTTTTCATTAACATTTTTCTCTATTGACTGCAATGTGCAATATTACGCTGATGCCACCAAAAATCACTTTTATGGTGCCCTCAGGGATCGGGTGCCTTAAGCAGTAGCTTCTTTTGCTTATTGGTAAATCCGGCAGTTGATACCTCATTTTTGTACACTCGAACATAAATATAATGCAATGTCATTTTTTGAAGATTATTTATTACATATTTTTGATATACATATTTATTGTGATTTTTGTGAATTTTTATATGTTAACCTAAACAAAATTAACCAACATTCCATCGCCCGAATAGATTGCCCATTAATAGTATATTATTTGTTTATTGATATAACAAATTAAAATATACCAATAATATAGTTTTCGATCCTGCACGCAAAAATTACTAATTGATATTGTAACTTTAGTAAAAAACACGTAACCTACCCTAGCAAGAATTACAATATTTTGTACCATTTCAATATTATTATTATATCAAATATTAATATTTCTTTAAAAACTGAGTGATATATGTATAAAAACAAAACTTTTAACAATAATTTTTAACAGTATTGTACCTACATACGATATATACATATACATACGATTACACACATATCTCTCATGGGGGAGCACGTGACACCCCCTCCCCCTCCCCCACAATATGGCCGATGTACTGTGATCATCGTCAATGTTCACCCAACAGCCCACCATGTAACGCTACCCTCTCTAGAGTTTTTCCCCTAGTTCATACTGGATTCCAGTTATGAAATGGAAGGTTGGTTAATTTGTAACTAGAGATGATCTCTAAGAGATATTAGAGCGTTGATTGCGAGGTTGTGATTTGGAAATGAAACCCTCTGGGGTTAGTGAATAGTTAGGGGCTCGATTATGGTCATTTATGTTTTTATAAAATGCGTTTTTTTAAGTCGGAAAAAATATTTTTGCAAAATATTTTTTAATGCATGTAAATATACAGATTTCAGTTAATAAAAATCCTATCAAAAACATAAATGTAAAATAGAGCCAAGTTCAATATTATGAATTTATGATATATACCTTGGTTGTTGACTTCAACGACAAAAGAAATGATATCAAAATGGGTGCCAAGTTCAATGGTCAGTCCTGAAATTTATTTATAACAACATAAATTATTTTATAACAACTTAAAATATAATTTCTTCTTATAAGTTAGGATAATATATTGAAGCCTAAGGTCTGACTTGGCTAGTTTTCATATATACGAGTTATATTATAGCTTTTGCAAGTTCTAAAGCTGTAAGTTCTTATTTTATTCTTCCGAAAATTTGCCTTGTTGGTAGAAACTAGCCATCGAACATACGTCTCTTCCATGACTTTTTTAGTAGGTACTTAATAATAATTCGTATATAAGAACTAGCCAAGTCAGACCTTAGGCTTCAATATATTATCCTAAGTTATAAGAAGAAATTATATTTTAAGTTGTTATAAAATAATTTATGTTATAAATAAATTTCAGGACTGACCATTGAATTTGGCACCCATTTTGATATCATTTCTTTTGTCGTTGAAGTCAACAACCAAGGTATATATCATAAATTCATAATATTGAACTTGGCTCTATTTTACATTTATGTTTTTGATAGGATATCATTACTTTTTGTACAGAAATTATTAGTAAGTACTTATTCATAAGAAATAAATAAATAAACATTTAATTCTCTTTCACTAATAATAATAGTTAATAAAATTAATACCAAATGGTTTTTGTTAAACTACTGTATTTTCCTACGTTTGAGGGTGTAACGACATACATACATACTCTATAGTCTCACGCAACCTATTGGTTTGTTGTATATCAGTATACTCAAACAAAGAATATGCAATTGAATGGAATAGGCAGCTTCCATCGGCAGGCATTGATATAATTCGGTGTAAGGTAAGTGTGTCACTCACCAGTAATTCTATTGTACGACTCATCGTACAATATACGTAGTAAAAAATTCGATTTTAAACTATTTTACATTTGACAGTGCTGCCATAGTTACGAACTTGAAAAGAATTTTGATCTATAGTTAGTTGATAAAAATGATGATTTTTAGACGTTAATATCTAAATAACCGTTTGAGGTACGTTTATGAAATTTGGAGCACATATGTATCTCGCAAGTCTCAATATATCAGCCAAATTTGACATGTTTATGTGAAATAGTTTTTGAGTTTTGAGGGGGTCAAAAGTGACTCTAAATGGTTCGTGTAAATATACACACGGTGCGCTTGACTTGAACTTGGCTTGACACGCTACCGCGTGTCTAATCCACTGACATTTCAGTAATATAATTCAAAAATTTTCCTTAACATGGAAAATTGTAAATGCTGTATTTTATACCTATATGCTAGGATTATTACAAAAGTTGTAATAGTAGGGGAGAGGGGGGCATAGTGAGGTACTTAAGGTTCAAGCATACATACAAGATAAAATATTATGATTAAACAACAAATTTTAACTCAATATCATGGTTTAACTAATTGCGAATGACTATGGATATATATTTCTCGATTACGATAAGAACTCTACGATATGGGAATACATAAATATAAAATGCCATTTGCCCCGCTATGCCCCGTATATGGGGGTAAAGTGGGGTACCTCATTATTAGTAAAAATTCGAAAAGAAAAATAGCTTCCAAACATAATAGTCTTTATTATCAACAATATAATCTTTTAGAACAACATTTGGCATCAATAATATCAATAATAAGATATTTGTTTGACTTTAAATAATTTACTTTAGTTGCATAAGGGGCATAGCGGGGCACCTTTTAAACGATACCCCACTATGCCCCACTGTTACTTTTACAACAAAACACAAACTGATGCCAACTTACCTTTTTCACAAATAATGTTGTATGTTTAATTATGTAATCCAGAAAGCAGTGCTACAAAACGAAATAATAACCACCACAATATACAATAAGATTCGAAAAACAATTGCTGTTTAATTTCACGTATTTTTTTACCGAAAACACTGTTTTTAACACTTTTGTTTATATAGCATAAACGGCTGTCGAAATGGCGTGTCTCACTTATGAAGGTCACGCACCGACTGACGACCAATCAAAACGAGACATTTGAATTTTTGCACGACAATTGATTCGACCTGTATGAGAGATTTCCGCTATGCCCCGCTACCCCACTATGCCCCGCTACCCCACTATACCCCCCTCTCCCCTACTCTTATCAACATTTAAGATTTTTTATCAACCATTTTTGCAGTTTTATATTTACAATACGCAAAAAATGAGTGTCCAAAGACTTTTACACGGCAGTGTACGTGAAATACATCGATTTTTACGTTTTTAACCCCACCCCCTTGACTAAACATACCTAATTTCATTAAAATTGGTTCAGTTCTTCATGAGTTATGTTTGTGATAAGGATTCCGATGACAGACAGACAGACGGATAGATACTGAATAAAAAATGTTTTGTTTTGACATGAAAATTTGAAAATAAAATTATTCGTTTTCAAAAAAATCACATGACTCCTATATTTCTTTTGAAAATGGTGATACAATTAAAAAACATATTTAAAAAAAATTACATTTTTAGTCCAGTAACTTATATCAAATAATATGTAAAGTATAAATAATTTTCGGGGCGCCGGGGCCCGGGCTATATGACCCTCCTAGCCCCCCCCCCCCCCTCTATCTGATCTTATTTACATCTTTAAAAAAGTTAATATTCAAACTTGACTATTTTTTTATAAATTGACATTATAATAAAAATCACTTCAAATTTTCTTTATAAATATATGCTATATTATATTATATGTGTAGAACTAACATTTCTAGATCGTTATCATTTAAAATGTAAATAACATAATACATGGGGGTGGAAGAAAATATTTATTTTAAACAAACGTACTTGAAAAGGTATTCAAAAATGAATAACAATTTTAAAAAAATACTTAAAACGTTATTAATGATTAAGTGGGTACCTAACCACTAAGATTTTATCATAAAATAGAATCAATTTACTTCAGGCGCGTAGGAAGATAACACAAAAAAGTTATAAAAATTAAATTCAACAGTTTTTTAAGTCAGTTTTGTTTTTTACTTTCTTCAAAAGTTTTTTATTGGATCCATACCGACTTCCAAAACTACACTTTTTAGTGTTTTTTTAATTAATTTTATTTTTTTAATTAATTTTATTTTTTATTTTTCCCTTTTGAATGGCTTATCTTTGAATTCTATAGTAAAAAAATCAACCTAATCGGGGCATATTTATCAGAGTTATATCCGAACATACCTACATAAAAAATTTATGCTGTCGAATTTCCTTTTTTGAAATCGGTTGAAAAAATAGAAGCTATTGATATTAAGGATGTATGATATACGTACATGTAAAAAATCTAGATGCAATGGACGATCAAAATCAAATTATGAATTAATCACTTTAAATGCTTGTAGGAAAGTCAAATTCGTTAATAAACTATATACTTCAACAATATTAGTACTTATGTTTAAAACCTTATTTCCCATTTTTTAACTATTATTTTACAATTTTAGTCAAAAACTTAATATTTGTGTTGATTACATGAAAAAATTTTATTCTGAATTTATCTGTCAGATTTAAAAACAAAAGAATCGTTTTATTATTATAAATAACAGAAATTCAAATATTATTAAATAACATTGTTTAGAACATACGTAGAATATACAAATGCAATGAAAACAATAATATTAGTAATTTATATGCTTTTACATATGAAAAACTATGTAATAAAACAAATCATTACATTTAAGAACGCCATTTTTTTTTTAAATATTTTTCAGCAGTAATTATTTTTTTCTCGCAATTTAAGTTCCGTAAGAGTATAATTTTTTTTATGAAACGTGTTACTAAATATGTAAGTGACGTGTTGTGAAAATTTCAGAAATTTTTCGGTGTTGGAACCATGTGTATTATTACAATTTAACCGTCAATACACTATTCTGCCATAAGAGCCCATGTTAATTTCGTTAATTTAAAAAAAAAATACTCTCAAACCATGTAGTAGAACCTTCTGAAATTTTGTGTGGGTACTTAAGTTTTATTAAGGAATAACTCCTCCAAAAAACCATTTCTCGGTGAAATGAGATACATGTCATACATCCTTAAAATGATTTGTATATAGTATATATAGTATTCTCTCAGTGGGGTGGGGGCAGTGGTGGATTTATACTAGGGGCAGTCGGGGCTAGTGCCCAGGGCGGCAAATTTTTTGGGGCGGCAAAATTTGAAAAGTAAAAAAAAAATATTTCGAGTCTTATCAAGATTACTCTATATAATTAATTAATTCCTTTGATTAATCATTTTTCATTTAATTGATAATTCAAGAATTTTAATTCATGAATTATTTGTAAATTGTAATTTGGCACCTCGGGTAAAAATTAATAGCATTTTTACGGTAAAAATGTGCTATATCTTTTACATTCAGATTCCAGAGTAAAACAAAATAATATTTCATTCCGTTTGATTCTTTTCTCAATTGCATGAGGGCAGGCCCGGATTTACCATGCAGGCAGTGTAGGCACGTGCCTATAGCGGCAAAAATTTAGGGGCGGCAGATTTCGTTAAAATAACCTAAAAATGTAATTTGACAACGAAAAAAAAAAAAAAAAGGTAATTGATATGAAAAATATTCACTTTTTTTATTTTTATTCAATGAAAAGGGCGGCAATTTTCGTAACTGCCCAGGGGCGGCAAATTTGTAAATCCGGGCCTGGGTGGGGGGAGAGTAAAGTACCCCGTTTACCCCATCTATTAACGCACATGAACTTTCTCTAATACATTAATTCTAACTTGTAGCCCTCTGTAAATTAAACCACCGGCCGTGGTGCAGTTATATTTAATATTTTATTCATTATTATCTAGCACACATATCGGCGGGGGTGTGAGTTATGTTAAAGGAAACATCGAGCACTCACTTCCGTCTATATAAGAATATCAACAACGCGTTTCCGGTGAGTTTGATTTAATAATTAATCGTTGTTGTATACAAGTGCAAGTACCTCTACAATATTCGTCTTGTCGATCAAGTGTGTTGTTTTGTTAATTATTTGTCGAGTGGATTTTTTTTTTATTTTGAACTTATTGTGTAAGGATTGTTGCGTGGGTGCAGTAATTTACCCTTAACTTGACATATTATAACCCCTTTTTATCGTGTATGTATTTATATATAGGTACAGAGACGGTACTAGAATTTGTATAAAAATAAATACGCGATCGGATTTTTTATTTATTTTCATAAAGAATTGAAATACACTGTCGTGCAAAAGTCCTTGGACTCTCATTTTTTTGCGTATTGTAAAAATATAAAATTGAAAAAATGCGGTTGATAAAAAATCTTAAGAGTTTTTTTTTTCATAATTTATTAAATACTGAAATATTTACAACACGAAATATACTTTTAAGTGATTTATGAATACTGTAGTTTATAAAATAAGTACTAGAAATGTTAATTATGTTTTAAAACATTAATAAAAAGTCGAAATATTAAATAGAAAGTCACCATTTTATGAGATTCTACTTTTGTAGATAATAATCCTAGCATATATAAAATATACAGCATTTACAATTTTCCATGTTAAGGGACATTTTTGTATTATAGGTATATGCCTGAAAGGTCAGGTTTACTCAAGTTGAAAGTATTGACGCACAGTGTCTTATCAAGCTAACGAGAAATTGTTTTTTTTTTACTATTTTGATTTGACTGCGAGTAAACATATTCTTTTCGCTATTTTGGGGATTTTTATCGACTGAAATCTATATATTTACATTCAAAATTTCAAAATCACAGGTTTCCAAAGATTTTTCACGGCAGTGTAACTGTTTAAATAAAAATGATCACATTTGAAGAAAATTTAAGCTTGAAATCTATAATCTAAAATTCCTTTAAAAATTATTTTTATTTATTAACGAAGGAGGGGGTTTTCGATTCGATTGCCTTTTATGTACCTATGTTCGGGCATAACTCCGACAAATATGTACCGATTTGGATGATTTTTTGTTTGTTTGAAACTATTTGAAAGACTATACTCCTGAGATGGTCACATATAAATTTTTATCAGAATCTGTCCATGGACCTTAAAGATACGTCATTCAAAAGGGGAAAATAATAAAAAACAAAAATACTGGAACCTAGTTAGTAAATTTTTGAAGGGACTTCCGGAAGAATGTCATGACTTAAAAAAACTATGGCGAAAAACGTATGTAAGTATATTAAAGCAAAACGTACCTACCAACAAGATTCTATATTATAATAATTAAAAACATTTTTTGAAGTCGGTGCCAAGTGTTAAGCCAATAAAGAGAATAATAAAACTGACATCAAAAACTGCCAAATTTAATGATTAGGTATATATTTTTCAGTTTTTTTTTTATATTTCTTAAAAAGTTACAGGTCAAAATAAAGATGCGTCGAAAAAAAATTCATAAGAATCTACCACTTTGGCAGTATGGACTGAGTGGAAAAAATTACAGTTGTTTGAAAACCGTAGGGCATCACGCTTTAAAATACTTTTTTGATTTTATTTTTCACCAAGTTATTGAAAATTTCAGCTGAAATCGTAATTTTCACATCGAAAAAAAATATTTTAAATCTTTATTTTTCAATTCTTTTAGGAATTTGAAAAAGAATCGTTCTTCAGCGAAGGATAGGTAACATTCCAAAATAATTATTATATTAAATTTCAACACGTAAAAAATGAAACCTAAAGAATTACACATTAATGTGATCAAAATGTAAAAAAAAACGTGATCGATTTTGCTCCGATAGAGGTTGTTTTGTTAATATGATAATTTTTTACCAATAAAGAAATATTCACGTTTATCTTATTGATAAATGTATATTATTACTAACAATGTTCTTATCACTGTGAAAATGTTATTTCGTATTGAAAACATATTTTAAATACAAAAATATTTTATAAATGACATCACTGAATTTATTATATCGAAAATTGAACTTTCACTAGTTGGGTGGTGTAAAAAATATTCACACTAATAAATATTTATTAATACAACCAGTTAGTTGGTGTAATAAATTATTTATTAATTTGACAAATTAAATTTTTTTTAGATAAACATGAAGATATATTTTTCAAATGAATAAAAAATCCTTAATAAGAATTTTTTGTATTATTATATTGAGGAAATAATGTTATATTAATAAGATAAAATTAAGCATTTTTCCATCTCAAATTTTCAATCAGATCGAGTTGTTTTTCTGTGTAGATTGGTATTTATTACAAAAATTTAGCACGAGGAAGCACTGTGCATTTACTTGGCAGATGTTTTTTCTTTTATAATAATATCTCATTCCTTATTAACCTAAAATTAGTTAGGTAAAAACCCTTCCATTTAAGTTAGGTAGGTACTATTACACTAACCTAAGAACTAAGTAACAGTTAAAGTCACAAAGCATAATTGTACATGTTTAACTAACCATTAAATAAAGAGACAATCTACCAAGAACTGCAAAAGACGCCTTGGCTTCATAATCATCATCTTCACAAAACTCAATTTCAGATTTTTAATCAACATGGTATCTCATAGAAAATGTCACACGGGGCAAACATACAGATGATGTCACGTCCCCCCCACCCCACTGGGGTGTTAAGTATCTCTATACACCCCTGACGCCACTCCAAGCTGACTTTTATATCCCCTTTGTGACGTCCGGCCAATCGCACAACGAGGGGAGATGTGGTGGGCGTGGATTACGTGTCTAAGACCGCCTACTTGGTGTTCTTTACCCCCGCTTCGGCTCTTTTACCTGTAGTTGTTTATGTGGAGTTAGGTTAGTTGTTATGTAATTCACGTACCTATAGTGGGGTGTTAGGAATTTGTGATATGTACTGAATTTATTATAGATTTTATTATTTTTTCATTCAAAATCCAAGAAATTTTAACGAGACGAACGAGAAAAAATATTAATTAACAGTCTCGTCGGGAATCTGCTTGGGTTAATGGCTAAAGGATATGTCAATAATTAGTATGTTAATTGATCGAACCCGATTTTTTAACTGGACCTAAATTTCGAAACCGAATGTTTTTTTAAAGTAGGTAAATTTGAGATGGTCATTTTAAGTTTTCGATTATTTTTGTTTAGGAAGAATCCTTCATTAGGTAAGGATGGTTTTCAAAATTTTCGACCCCCCTCTCGATCAGTATCAGTATTAAAACCGCCCCTTGGGGAGTAGGTTGAGGAGTACATACCCGTTTCTCAACAAAATCAAATAGAATGGTATATCAAAAAGTACATATTTGTAAAGATCATAAAAAAGTAAAAAACTTTTTTAAAACAAAAATTTTCATACTTTCAATTGTTTAAAAAAATATGGCGACTTGTTCTAAAATTTTAAAGTTTTACTAAAAGTGCTCTAATTTCATTAAATATTAATGGAATTTTATTATTTTTTTAAATTTAGAAAATAGAAATAATGACCTTTGTTATGATCTATGAATATTTAAGATTTGGATAGTTTAAAGTGCCATACGCGACATATCAAAAATGCAAAAGTTCAATTAGGATAATTCAAAAAATTTAAGTACAATGGTAATCAATTAACACATTATCTTTTAAAAAAATACGTAAATAAACAAGTTTTGTTAAGAAAATTTTAAATTAAAAATTATAATTTTCCATTTTAAAATTTTGATTTTTAATTTTTATGAAAATTTTTGTTTAACAAAAGTTTATTACTTTTTTATGGTCTTTACAATTATGTACTTTTGAATATACCGTTCCATTTGATTTTACTGACAATGAGATACAGGCATGTACCCCCCAAATAACCCCCTAGGGCGCAGTTTTATGGGGTTGAAAATATTTTCCTGAAATTCTTTAGGGTCGATATACACAGTAATAAAAAATTCTTCAATAGTTTAGGCGTAAAACATAGTGGAGAGGTGGTCTGGAACACTCTGTATACACAAAAAAAAACAGCAGAAACTATTTTTAATTAACATACTTTAATGCAATTAGTTAGAACAATACCTTACGTAAGTAACGTATGCCTTAACTAAACCCATATTATGAACAAAAAGAAACAATAAAAAATATTACATCCTGCAAAAACATATTTTTATAAAATCGCCAATCCTATCCCCACTTCTGACCACCTCCCTGTATTCGCAATACATAAGAGACACTCCCTCATCCCCACCACGGACACTGCGCGCGCATTCATTCGTTCTTTGAACGTCTCCACTCCCTCTACGGACACCGACGCGTCCCTCCCTTCTCTCGGCTACCCCTTCCGCTCCCCACCGCCCCTCCCTGACACGGTAGAGGTGGCGCGAGAACGACGACACACAGGCGTGCTGCGTTGCCACGGGCAACCGAACCAAGGGTGACGCTTTGCGCGCCAACACCGCCACGAATACACACTTACAAGCGTACGGGTCTTGTGTGTGTGTTGGAGAGAGAGGGATATATGTTTTTTTACTCTATAGCATGATTATAAAGTAACTTGACGGTTTGAATGTTGTATATCTTTTTAACGGTTGATTCGATTGTTTTGAAATTTGGTGGGGGTATTTAGAGTACTATGGAGTATTTTTTAAGCACTTCAAAAATTTTATTTTATTTATATAAAATTCCCCCTTAGAAAAATCATGGTTACGCCACTGTTAATACATATATTCCTTTCTACTCTCATTAAATTAAACCCCTACTATTCCAGATGAGGTGGGAATGTTGGGTGGACTGTTTTCTGACAACAATATCAAGAGAATACCTGGCGAGACTAGTTTTTTTTTTTAGTTTTACTTTATTTTATTCTTGTCAAAGGTATTTTATTTATTTGTTACATAAAATATAAAAGCTGATACTGGGATTTTACAAGAATATGTAATAATATATACTTCTTTGATAAATATAATTGCGATGAGAACAAATAAAGCGAGTTGAATTTTATATTATGTTGATTGTGATTTGTAGCGAAACGTCGGTCTATTAAAATATGTTTACTAACATATGGATCATTTTTTATAATATCAATATATTCATAATATCAAAAGGTATTGACGGATGATGAAATGATAGTTCTTTATATCATTCCTCAATATTTCATGATGGGCAAATTATTTTTATTGAAATTAAGAGTTCTATGCGAATTTTTTGATTAACTACAATTAAAGCAGCTTTTTAAGTGACCTCATATAATAGTCAAACTTCAAAGGTAAAAAAAATACTTTTGGCCACATACTTGATTTTAAAGATTTTTTTAGTAGGCATAAATTTTGCATTAAATAACTTCGTAGATATATAAAACAAACAGTTTTTAACACCCTGTATTATTAATTTATTTCGAATTAAATTATTAACATATATTACACACAAACAACAATGATTTAAACATTTTCACCCGAATTCATTACGACAAATCAATGTATAGTGCGCGTAACCTATATACAACAACCTTAAAAACAATTTTTTGAAGCCGTTATAAATATGTCCAGCTTAAAATTTGCAGGGATGATAGCGAATACCATAAGCAATATTTATGATTTTTTTTCAGATTTTTAAAAAGGTGACCTCGGCTTCGAATTTAAAAAAAAAATTATTGTATAAAAAAAAAATCAAAATTTTTATTTTACTTAAAAATGGACAAATTGTCCAAAAAGATCGTTCTTTTGTGAACAAAACTAAAAAAAATCAATTCGCTACGATAAGTACATCCGGAGATAAAAATTATTATTTAATGCGTCATTTCTGCAAAACTTAAAATACGCGTCATTTTCAAAAAACTCAAAATTTTGTGAAATGATGAATAAAACTTATATTATTTGAGTAAGTTTAACAACAAATGTGAATATTATGAAAATCCGTAAAAGTACCTTTTTTCTCTGTACTGATAGAGTTGACTAACAAGGAAACCTTTTCAAGTGGAAAATTCGTATCGAGTTTAAACTTTGTATATAGTTAGAGGAGATTAAATTTGATAAGACAAAAATTATCTTAGCTGCGGTAAAACGGTATAAGGGGGTGAAACACCCCTATAAAAATGTGCAAAATAATCATATTTTTCAAATAACTTTGAAACTAATGAAAATTTTAAAAAATCTACAATACAAAATTTTCATGATTTTGTATGCTCTTTCGAATGGCGATAATCAAAATTCGAAAAAATTATACCTATGGAATGTGGGTGGGAGGTGGGGGTCAACGGTTTATTTTTTCGAAAGAGCATAAAAAAATCATGAAAATTATGTATTTTAGATTTTTTTAAATTTTCATTAGTTTCAGAGTTATTTGAAAAAATATGATTATTTTGCACATTTTCATAGGGGTGTTTCACCCCCTTGAACCGTTTTACCGCAGCTGTGATATTTTTTTCTTATTTACCTTGACCTCCTCTAACTATATACAAAGTTTAAACTCGATACGAATTTTCGACTTGAAAAAAATTTTAGCAAGAGCAAATTTCAATTTACCAAATTCGGAGGTCTTAATTGAAAAATACCCTCTATTCCCCCTAGCCTTTAATGAAAAAAAATCCTTCAATTAATAATAAAAGCCCCAATCTAACAGATAGTACGTTAGGTTTCTATTACTATTAAGATAAATCATTCATCCAGCATTTCCAGCCACCCCTATTAGATACCATCCCTTATCCAGATACCAAAATGCATTAGAGTAATACATACCTACGTTAAAAGGTCCCAGAGGGACGTATTAATCATGTTCTCTACCATGTTTATAATAAAATATATCTATCATGGCTACAACTTTCTCAAACCCCTTAGTGAGTATCACAAAAGTAATATTCCTGTAAGGGAAGCCTGTGTAATGCTGTACACTCTGTACGCCCTTTTGCAGTGTTACTTCACCTTCTTTGAAAGTGCTGGGGTTGGAGAATATTCGAAAATGTGTCTATTGTTTTACAGTCTTAATATTTTTAACCGTCTTCAAAAAAGGTGTATGTTTGGGCATAACTTCGACAAATATGTTTTTTTTTGTTTATTTGAAAGATAATACTCTTGAGGTGGTCCCATATAAATTGTATCAGAATCTAACTATGGTTTTCGTAGATACGCCATTCAAAAATGAAAATTAAAAAACTTTAAAAAAATAAAAAACAGAAAAAATAAAAATAATTATATTTAGTTTTAGTTGGTTCCAAGCATATAAAAAATGTTTATATTTTTTTAAGTCGGTCTTATTTTTTTCTAAAATAGTTTTTATACATATTTATTAGAAATATTAATGTATAGTTCCTAAATTTTTTAAGCACGTGTCTGACCAAAATTCATTTTTATACACCTATCATATAACAAAAAACAAAAAATATATATTTTTTCCTTAATACAGTCCTGTATCAAATTAATCATCATATAGCCTAACTCAGGGGTTCCCAACTTTTTTCCTACATCGACCCCTTTTAAAAGCATGATTTTCTTGATAAATAAATAATATTATTAGTATTATTATTTATAAATAAATCTTAAGTATTCTAGCAATGAAAGTTCCATCAAAATCGATTCAGTAAATTTCAAATAAGAACAAATTCTAAAAAAAAATGTTGAGTGCGATTTGAACCTGGCACATTAGTGTTCCGTACCGTAACAGAATTAATGTTTTGTGGTTAGAAGGCTGTGACAGATAAACATAAACAACGATGAGTCCATAAGCAGTGACTGACTAAGGAAAGTTGTGACCCGGGGTGTAATATCATATACCCCCCCCCCCCCTCCCAATGAAACGTTATGAAAAGTTTTAAATAAAGAACTCCGCACTCATCTAATGGAAATTAGTTTTCGGTCAAATTGGCTGACATTTTAGTATGTTATACTTCATGTCATTCTGATTAAAAGTCTCAATGGGTAGAAAGTTCAAAAATCAATAGATTCGGAGTTATAGAGTCTAGAAACATTAAAAAATCGATTAAATTTAAAAGCTATTTTTGTATATCTACTTTATAGACTTATTCTGACTAGGAAATAATTTTATGGTTTTTTTCCATAAGATTAGTGCGGAGTTCTTTCATTCCGAAATATACATATACGAAACCCACTTGATACATCTAAAAAAATATCATTGCCAATCGATTCGTGAATCAATCCCGAGTCCAACGAGGTACATGAAGCCATTTATTAAAAATTCTGAGAGGGGGGGGGGGGGGGGTCATTACCGAAAAAAATCCTAAAATGGGCTAAACTAGAACTAAAGACCTACCATTTAGCGGAAACCCGAAGTCTCTATGTGGTCAGGGGGCCGAGATCTCGCGATGGAAGATAGACGGACGGAAAATGGGTTGCACTAAAAATCGTTTTCTAATATAAATATTCGTATCGAGTCCCATCTCTCGACACCCAACCCGGCAGTATCATCACCAAGCCGTATAATTCGCCTCCCTCCACTCACCCCACTCTAGGCCGTTCGCCTCCCACCCCCACCGCCACAAATACCTACGCTGTCGACACCAGCGTTGCTATGGTAACGCCTGCGTACGTAAGCGCATGCGCATGACTCGTGGTGGCATCTAGCGGACAATGCAAGAACTACGTTGCTATCTGTCGGCGTATTGTTTTTTTTTCGTCGTTATTTTGGCGTTGTTTTGTCTGTTTTTGCAATAATCTCCCGCGGTCTTTTAACGCGGGAGTAATAATACCGGTGCTTTTAATCTACGGAAATAAGCGATTTGTAAAAGGCTCGACGAGGATTTTTTAATGTTGTTCATTTTTTTATCATAATAACTGCATGATGCTTCTTTTTTTGTAGGTACATATTTTTTTTACTCCTTGTTAATTTTTTTTATTGTTTGATATCAAAAAGGAAAATACTTAGCGCCAAAAAAACTATTAAATAGTACCTATAATTCAGACGCGTATACAAGGGGAGATTAAGAGATCATGACTCCCCCCCCCCCAAGAATTTGTTTTTAATTAATTTTATATTTTAAAGGATAGTTTTTTTTTTCAGAAAAAAATAGTTCCATTTTTCACCACTGTAAGGGTTGCACACCCCCTGTTGATGAAGAGGCAAAGCTGTAACTTTTGGGCTTTGAAACAGTATAGGGAAGTATCCAAATTTCGGATAGTGTCTTAATTTTGTTGGATACGAAGATATTTTGACAACGGAACAATATATGGTATTGCCAACACTACTGACGCGTACTTTTATGCCCGGTATTATAAAGAAATGCATGCAAGCAAATTTGTTTCCATGCAAATTTTTTTCCATGCAAATTTGCGATTTGCAAACGCTATCTACTAGGAGTCAAATGTAAATGACAACCAATCATAGATTGTAGCTTTAAAATATCAAGACAATTTGATTCCTAATAGATAGCGTTTGCAAATCGCAAATTTCCATGGAAACAAATTGCTTGCATGC
This sequence comes from Sialis lutaria, assembly GCA_949319165.1. NCBI lineage: Eukaryota > Metazoa > Arthropoda > Insecta > Megaloptera > Sialidae > Sialis > Sialis lutaria. Next base: position 2,856,070 of record OX439232.1, read on the forward strand.
AATTTCTTTATAATACCGGGCATTAGTCTCCATATTGTTATTGTTCTCACTTTGAACGAAGGAGGAACGTGTGTTTGTTTGATAAAAAATTTGTAAAATTTTAAAAGAATTCAAATATTCTAACACTTACGCCCAGTATTATCAACTTTTACTAAATGCTCCTTTAACTAACTGTCATATTATCAACAGATCCAAGCATAATACATTTAATTAAATAGATTTTAAATTATCTGCAGTATTTCTTTACAACGTATATTATGTATATTTTTCATTAAGAGCTTAAATATTGATTTAAATCACATTTGTAATACACCAAATTTACATTAAAGGATCATTTAGCGCTAAAGGAGCTTTAAATTGGTTGATAATACCGGGCATTAGACCCAGTTTCTCAATATGAGTTTAATCTTCAGATTACGTTTATCAGTTAATCTTCACCCTAGATATGAACCTTACTCAAACTGTGTTTGTTGACATAAATTGTAAACAATCAAAAATAAATAATTTTTCGTATTATCCAATTTCTTTTACATTCTATAGTAGCACTATATTCTTTTATTAATTCTAGTAATGTACCCTGTTCTCTTTAACTGAAATTAACTCGTTTTTTATCACATTTAATATAATAATTTCAGGTTAATTTTTAGTTTGACATAACAAAAAGCCGCCATTTAAACTTATATAACTAGGGTGAAGATTAACTGATAAACGTAATCTGAAGATTAAACTCATATTGAGAAACCGGACCTTAGGCGGTCAGGTGACTTATTAATATTGTTTGTTAAATGTATCATATTTGTTTAGAGGTGTATTTTGAATTTCTGTTCAAAAACAACGTGTGATGTTTGAAGTTATGTTGATACGCGTGGTAAAGTGACATTTTGTATTTAATTAATATTACCCTAATATCGGATAGTATTCAGTGTCTATTTTCGGATATTCTAAATTGGAATTATTTTCATAGTGGTTAATAAAAATATTTTAAAATAACGTTAAATAGATTTTTATTGGACCGTTTCAGCGCATATTCTGAGTATTTGGAAAAATTCACTGGTTTTAATAATAAAACACGATTTATTTGTATGAAATGCATTGACTGAATGGTTGAACACATAATATTTTTTATAATTATTTCGTTTATATTTTAAATTTTAAGTTATAAAACATTTGAAAACCTAATATTGTTTTTTTTTTAACAGCACAATTCAAACATAAAATTAATGGTAGATCAAAATGTATCCGAAATTGGGAACCCATTTCATGCAGTTAAAAAAAGCATACCTAATATTTTTTTAGGTTATTATTATGGCTGATATAATTATTGTATTTCAGGGAATTGTTTCATATGAAATGATATATCAAATATGCAAATATCATATACATTTCAGATCAATATTGACAAAACTACATCATGTTAAAGAAATGGTATCCGAAATTTTGATACTTTGATTCTCTGAATTTTCATATAAATATGTCAATTTTTAACAAAACTGTTACATTAAAAAAATGTCCCACTAATTGTGACAAGCAGTGTATAACAAAAAAATAATACAGAAAAAAATTAATTTCGTCAAATTTTCATTCAAATCAATTCTCAGATTTACTCAACAAAAAAAAAAACATAAAAAATAGTCAAGAACCTATACAAAAAAAATAATACACGTTCAATTTTTCCTACATTTTCCATGCGTACGTACTTAATCCACCCCCTCCCCGTCCCCTACTTGAAAATAACAAGAATTTTCCATTTTCCACATCAATTTTCAAAACACATACAGCAAAGTGACAAAATGGAGACACATGCAATCGTACAATACAAACTAAGGTTATGATCTTTTGTGCCGGTGACCATTATACGACTCGGCGACTGTGATTGGACGAAGTGGGAGAAGAGTGGGTGAGGACGACGCTTTCAAGCTCTAGAACGAGCTAAATTGAATTCCCTCTGAAACGGGCTGTGTATCATTACGTATATAGCTCACAGAGAGAGCTATGTTTTTTATAACAGTGGCGTAACATTTTGAGTGAAAAAAATATATGTTGTTCATTTTTTTTATTTGTATTTTTTTTTCTATCTAATAAATATTTTTTCAGGATACAAAGTAGCCTATGTACTTCTTCAGGGTGCAAGCTACCCCCCTACAAAATTTCATCAAGATCGGTTCAGTGGTTTAGACGTGAAAAGGTAACAAACAGACATGATCCAATAATACAAGGTCTGCTACGACTATTTTTACAGCCGCCATTATTGCATATAGCGTTGATGACGTAGTACATCGGCCAAAAATTTACAAATTAAAAATGGACATTGTGCATATTAAGTTTGAATTATTAAATTTAGATTTGAAGAAAATAGAAGTCTAAAGTGAAACAGACACTGTCTTTCTCCCTTATAACCCCTACCCCGTGGTATTTTCCCGCCAGATCGAATGAAACTCATTACAACCCTTTATATGTGAAAGGGGGTGAAATATTTCCCATACAAATATTTCCACCCCCTTGCAATTTCTTAGGGAATGCATTTTTGAGATTCGAAGTAGCCTATGTCCTTTCTCAGGATGTAAGCTATTTCCCTGCCAAATTTCACCAAGATCGGTTCAGCGGTTCAACTCTAAATAACTGTTTAATTTAACTTAGTTATATCCGTGAGTAGATCATACGCAGAACGGTTACGAGTGTTATTTGTGGCGCGACTCATCGATGTTTAAACAGAAACGATTACCTATTTTTGCTGTGATGTTCAAAACATTTCCCTATAGTGTGTCTGACAGTCTCATTGCTGTCACAACCGTAATGCTTGGTTTTTACGATAAAAAAACACTACATTGACTAGATTAATGTCCAAAACAATACTCATTGGTGTTTCGTTTTCTCCGTGTGTTTTTTGAAATCATATTTTTTTGTATCATCTTTAGGCCTTTTCGCATAAAAAAGGTCCTTACACTCATAACTGTACTCTACTCATTTATTTGTTATACATTTTTAAAAGTTCATAAGATCTTGAATTTAAAAATGCACTCTTAGTATATTTTAAAAATTTAAAACTAATGTTATGACACTTAATTTTTTTTTATAATCTTTAAATTAATATTAACAATATAATACACTTCAATTTCAAAATTATTACCGGCAACCACGTTTTTAACACACGTTAAATGAGAGAACTTGCCGAAAGTGCTCTATTTATTGAAATTCTACACAATTGGTTATATAGAGACGTTTTAAAAACTAATTATTCCAAACTTCAACCCTTTTAAATACTATAAAAATTATAAAACAAATATATCCACGTGTGATTTATTCAAAATAATGAAAAACTAGCTCAAATTAGTACATGTTACTAATATATAATTTTTTTTACTTTTAATAATTAACAAAGTAAAATATTCCAATAAATGTAGGTACATTTGTTCTGAATATCAATTAAAAACAAAATTTTTCTAAACTAAATCTTTTTTACAAAGTGTTAGACGTATTACCTTAATGCTAGTCAATTTATATATTTTTCAATTGCAATAAATATTAAATAATCGAATAAACTGAAAAAAATACAATATGCAAGGTTTAATTTCTATTAATTAAAAAAATAATTAAATAAATGACGTCATTGCATTTTAAGCACAGAAAGAACTTCAAATCACTGACGTATAAACACGTCAAATATCGAAGTGGATTTTATAAAAGTTTTAATTCTATATTATTATGCGTATATCATAAGCGTGTTCACGAATTTTTCAATGAGGGAAAAAAATTTCATTTTGAATTTTCACCCTTTCAATCTCTTCTATAGTTAATCAAATAAAAAAATATTATATATTTTTTAAATACTTTTAGTGACAATTTCTCTATCGCCCCTCTATGAGTACGCCCTTGATATGTGAGAGTGTGTATGTGTATGTAAGAGAGAGAAAGACATAAATGAAGTTAGACACAAAAGAACCAAACTGTCTTTCACAGGTCTTCATTAATTTGAAGTATTTTTTTTTGTATAACAAATTTTATAAAAGTTTTTTTTGTATTTAACTTTCTTTCAGATTAAAAAAAGTATTCGCAAAATTAAATGAAACTTGAATTAAGGTACGACTTTTTCGGTAACAATACATAATTTTTTTTACTTTAATCAATTTAAACTTTTAAAATCAAATAAAGTATTCGATATGGTGTAGGTGCTGGGAAATATATTTTATACATTTAATATGACGTTTCGAACGATGTAACTGTTATTTCTATGACATAATACCAAGAGTACTTTTTTGTAGACAATATTATCTTCTATAAGATGCATTTAAAATTAGATCAAAAAAAGTTATCGTCAACATTTTTAGAAAAAATTAAATTAATTGTTCAGTTTAGCGACTTTTACTAAAAATTACCAAAGTCATTTGGGAAAACGTACAAATTGGTGTATTTTTTTACGTAGATCATGAATCAATCAGCGCATTTGCAAAAAAAAACAAAAAACAATAACTTGTTTTTATAAACAAACTAGATGTACCCACGTGGCTTCGCTCGCATTAAGTAAAAATTATGTACAAACACGATTATTAGTTAATATTGTAATAATAAAAACAACACTTAAATTTAAATTTAATTATTGAAACAAAACTGACGGTCAAATGACAACGGCCGAGCCGAGGGAGATCGAATACCGGCGTATTTAGTTCGCGCGTTATTAATAATATTTTACCGTATAAAACTTATTTAATGTTATTTCCTAAACTATACCACCAAATTGGATGCTGTAAAGGGCAAATTATATCTACATTAAGTACTTATGACGATGAAATCATTTATTTCAATAAGGATTAAAGTTTTGCAGGTCATAAGTCCATGTAAACATAACCCAAATATTTTATGTTTTCTTTGTAACATAAAAGCAGTCATTGTGGTTTAAATATAAAAGTTAGACATATGGTGTCGCGGACTTTATTGTAGGACTTTTGATTCTACACAATTCTTTAACACATTATTTTGTTGTATATTCAACGGTTTAGGCAGCGTATTGCAAAACAGCGCGCCAACGCCAAATTTTTTCCGACTTGATTTACTATTATCGTCACTGCTTAGTTGTTATGTTACCTAACGTAACAAAATATAGCCTATAACCTGGCCAGAGAATGTATCTATGAATTAAAAAAAAATCACGTAAATCGGATAAGTGGTTCTTGAGTGATAAGCACACAAACAGACAGACAGACAGACAGAGAGACGTTGAGCTTTATATATATATTAAGGATAAAGTTGCGAAATTTCGATGTCGAAAAGTCATTTTTCGCGCTCTAGAAATGAAAATATGGTTCGAGTATCTATATGAAAAGTGACAGATTTATAATTAACAAATGCGAGAAATGCGCGAAAAATTACTTAAACACTGATAAATAATTGTTTGAATAATATGGCAAAAGGACCTACCTACTACCAAAAGGGGCGCAGGTTAATTATGTTTGATAAAAAAATTATATAATTTTCAGAAATGTTTAATTGAATAAAAATATAAAAAAATGAATAAAAATATAAAAAAATGAATAAAAACACATCTTATTTTATTAAATAAATAAATGAGTATTTTTCTATATTAGAAAAACATTATTTAACAAACGGGTCAGTCCGCGGTAATCGATAAAAAAATATAGTTAAAAAAATATTTTTCGAAAATGAATACTAAAATATAAAATTAACAGGCTATTTAACATCAATTTTCATAAACCAAAAGAAAATTAAAAAAATATTTAGTTAATTTTCAAAATATTTAAAAAAAATGTCCAAAAAATTTCCAAAAAGACAACAAATAAGATGAAATCACAATAACTTACTTAAGAATAAGTGATGATCGTGGCAAACTATGAAAAGTCTTTGACAATTACATATCAAACGTGAAATTTTACCAAATTAAAAAAAAAATACCCTCACCAACAATAATTACTAAGGGTGACCGCATTTATTATAAATTTAATGAGTCTATTGATGTATTTGATAAATAATTGTTATAAGTATTAGTTAATAATATCAATAAGCAATTAAACACACAAACAGTACTTTTTTTGTATTCTTTTATTCAACGTGTTACACCCGTCACAATGTTTGTTGAGTAATAACCAGTTAAATAGATTATATACGTATTTACCTGATGCTCTTGTGTTAGTAAAAATTGATTTATAACATATTCAAGTACGAGTATTATAAAGTAAATTCAATATTTTCGCTAAATTTTTGAGATTTTGAATAGAGGTTGCAAGACTTGCAATAGTTGGCGTCACAACCGTCACAGGGCTGTGAACGCTGGTATTTTTTTTGTAAAATAATTGTAGACCTTTTATTCCTTCAATATACATGTATTGCATTAAGATCTACAGAAAAATGGTAAAACCATGTTATTAACTAGTATTATTTAGAAATTATAAACTCCAATCCGAGTTGAAATGTCACACCCGTCACCGCGGACTGACCCAAACACAATAAAAATATCGATAGTATGCACTTTGTATACTCGAACACGATTTTTTTTACTTTGTACTCAATTTGAACTCGTATTATTTTAAATAAAATAAAAATTAATAAAACCAATATGTTTTTAAATTTTTTTCGAAAATAGGCGAATATTTAACTTTTGAAGGGGGGCTGGAGTATATAAATCCCACTAAATGGCGTGGATTTAATCGTTTTGAGTTATGCCTCCTCTCCCCCATCATAAAAAATAAAAAACTTGCAATTTCAAATTTTTATCTTTTCTAAAAAAATTGACTAAATTGAAGAACATGCCGGTATGACGTTACAATAATAATTATTTGTTATAAATGAAAACGATTAAAATAAAGTATTTATTATTAAAATAAAAGTGCATTTAAATACAAGCCAAACAGTTATTGTGAACGGATGCAAACGACTGAGTATACGAGTTGTACCACTATACAGAATGATTCATTTAACCTGGAATTTTGTATATATCTGGCACTAAGCAAAATAATGAAAAATGGTCTAGACAAAAGTCATAAGGTATCGAGAGGGTTAAATATTGGTGACCTTGAATTTCACCACGATATTTATTTTCAAGGTCAACTTTGATTTTTCAAATGTTTTATTGCATATTTGTATTATACGAAAAAAAAGTTACTTTTGTACGAAATGTTTTTTTTAGTGTAAATTTTTTGTTTGTAACGAAATTTCTATGCACTTGTAATTTGTTTCGTAAATTTGAAATTACTAAATAATTTTAATTTTTATACGGTCGATTAATATAATAATACTTGTGGCGTAACCCAGGAGTTACCTAATCGATGGTATAAATAATAAAATTATTTAGAAAGTAATTTCAAATTTACGAAACAAATTACATGTGCATAGAAATTTCGTTGGAAACAAAAATTTACATTTAAAAAAAAATTTCGTACAAAACTTACATATTTTTTTCCGTATAATACGATTATAGAATAAAATATATAGGTTATCGTTTAAAAAATCAAAGTCGACCTTAATATGACCTTGAAAATAAATATCATGGTAAAATTCAAGGTCACCAATATTTGACCCTCTCGATAACTTATAACTTTTGTCTGAACCATTTTTCATTTTTTTTGTTAGTTCTCGAGATATACAAAATTCCAGGTTAAATGAATCACCCGGTACATGTAGTCATGTATTTATTTGTTTATAAAAAAAAGTTATTGTTTTTTTCGCAAATATGCTGATTGATTCATGATCTACGTAAAAAAATACACTAATTTGCCGTTTTCCCGAATGATTTTGGTAATTTTTAGCAAAAGTCGCTAATAGAACAGTTACAAAATTAAAAATTGATAACATATACCTACATTATACATCTTTTATGAAATTAAACCAACAGTATAAATACCTTTATAATAATTTTCAGCAATATCCCCCATATTCCTCAATTGTGTCACAATTTAAATAAACAACACTAACACCAATTTCACATACATATATAAAAAAAATAAATACGTTCAATATGCACTTAAAAAGACTTAAGAGGGAAAACCACTATGACGGAAAAATAAAATCGATTATTTTATGCATTTTTTTAAATGTACATATTTGAAAATGTGTAAAAAAAATTAAATTAATATACCAAAAATTGTCAATTTTTTTACAGAGGCTTTCCCCCTTAACTATTCTGTGATTTGATATTTTTAAAACACTTTTCACATACACACACTATACTTTTCGAAATTAAACACTTAAAACTATAATTTATTTAAAATAACAAGTCTATTCTATTCCACATCTTACAACGTATTAAGTCGTATAGCAAAATCAATTAACTAACTAAAAATATTATGTAGATATGAATAAATTAAAATATAGTACCTACAGAGTTATCTAATAAGTTTATTATTTGAATAATGATTTATAAGAAATAATTTTATCTATATTGAATTCAGTTGTTATGCAAGTGACATAATATTATACTGTAGAGCAGTGGTTTCTAAACTTTATGTAACTACGCCTCCCTTTAAAGAAATTTTAATCTTGCGCCTCCCCCCCCCCCCTTTATTTCATAAAAGTATGGAGACATTTTAAAAAGATATAAAATGTATTAATATAAAAAATAAAAATAAGAAACGTAATTGATAAAATAAATTTATTCTGAATACGATGAATGTACTTGTTTATTAGCACAAACTAATTTTAAAAATTAAATTTAAGTGTCAGAGGAGTGGTTTCACTCTGATTTTTTTTAAGTGTCGCATGATAATTCTAGTAGTTTTGCCTTTTAAATAGTTGTCAGTCTAAAACTACACAGTAACGTGCCTTTCAAGAACAGATAATACCTATATATTAAAAAATAATGTTATGTTAAACTTTTCGCGTCTCCCTTTGCATTAGTCCGCGCCTCCCAGTTTGGAAATCGCTGCTGTAGAGCTTACATAACGTTTGGTATTTCTATAAAAGCGTGCTAAAATTTAGAAGAGATATTATTCGTTAGTGGAAACTTCTGGTGCACTGGAAGAAATAGACTTCAATCAGGAATATAACATCAAGAATTAATGTAATTTTTTCGAATGTTTATTTATGTCTTTAAGTGTTTAATTAATTATTATTAAAATAAACGAACTTTTACTTTCTTATACTATATGTATATGAAATATACATACCGGGTGTCCCAGATAACTTTTCCAGCATGGGGATCTCAGTATCTATAAGAGATACAGGTTTGGTTAAATCAGATGAATTATTTGTAAGGGGTGAGTATTACTACACAAAAAAATATTCATAATTCTATGTGGTTTAGGTGGTATACCCAAAAAACTGAAAATTCGGAATTTCTTTAAATGGCTATAACTTTTTTGTCAAAGTAGATAGGTATTTTTTGTAGACGGTTTCTCAAAGCACTTTTTTATGTAGAATCGATTGGTGCATTTAGATTTTTTATATCACTTTTAGTTTCCGAGTTATGAGCCCTAACTTTAGTTTTTCTTATGGGCCACTAAGTTAGCTATGGCATATTTGAACGTGTTTTTTACTCTACATTACAACGATATGTCACTTACCATACTTATTGTCGAAAAAAAATTATAATACGTATTTTTTTTAATAGTTAATTGTTTTCAAATGTTCATTTGTTATTTTGATTGTTGTTATTATGATTTTTGTTAACAATTTTTGTTTTTCATGACTCACTTAAATGTTTGTAATAAAATACTTAATAAATATCACTGGCATTTAGTACATCGACTTATTTTCGAAAATAAGTATGGTAAGTGACATATTGTTGTATAGTAGAGTAAAAAACACGTTCAAATATGCCATAGCCAACTTAGTGACCCATAAGAAAAACTAAAGTTAGGGCTCATAACTCGGAAACTAAAAGTGATATAAAAAATCTAAATACACCAATCGATTCTACACAAAATAGTGCTTTGGGAAACCGTCTACAAAAAATACCTATCTACTTTGACAAAAAACTTATAGCCATTTAAAGAAATTCAGAATTTTCATTTGTGTATACCGCCTAAACCACATAGTTATGAATATTTTTTTGTGTAGTAATACTCACCCCTTTCTTACAAATAATTCATCTGATTTAACCAAACCTGTATCTCTTATAGATACTGAGATCCCCATGCTGGAAAAGTTATCTGGGACACCCGGTATATAGATATTGATAAAATATTTATTAATTTTTTTCCGATAAACCATCCCGAAATTTTTATGGACCATGAAGAAAACAAATTTTTTTGGTCGTCACTTCGAGGCTCATAACTTTGTAAATGTTCAATATTTTTCAATAAAATTTGGTACTTAATAAATTGAATATATACTTAATAAAATGTCTTCTACCAAATCCTAAAATAATTAGTTGTAACTGAGGAAAAAAATCTCAAACATTAAAAAAATTTTGACCCATCACATCGAGGTTTATTGTTAGTTATAACTTTGTAAATTTTTAATATATTTAGATAAAAATGAATATTGAATAAAATGTATTTTACCCGATCCTAAAATAATTAGCTATACCTGTGAAAAAAAATTCACAAACATTTTATTTGGCCCATCACAGTGGCCTTCACATGTCAAGGTATACTAAATTTGTAACCGATTTTGTTTGGCTTGGAGAGGAAGCGGGGTAAAATAATTTTTTATTTCTTTTTTGTAATAAGCAGCTTAGTTTGCAAATAATGTTTTATTTAGATAAAACCATAGTACAATATATTAAGTATATACCTATAGTAGCTAAACTTATTGTAAAAAGTATATAAAAAAATTACAGTCGAAACTGGTTATAACGACTTAGTTTAATACAACATATCGGTTTTAAAGAATCAAAATAAAAGTCCGGTTGAATCTGCAGAAAATAAAGGTTTAGTCGCAAAAATTAACTCATTTAAAACTAATTTTGAATTTGACGCCAAAACGCTCGCAGGTGACATTACAGAGTTGCGACGTCACACTCCTTGTCAACAATAATCAAACATTCAGAGTTAGACAATAATTTAATTATTTTTTGTGTTGAAAATAAATTCCAAAGTATATAATATTTAAATAAACCTAATAATCTTGTAAGAGGAATTGATATTTGTCTAAAATAAAAGTCAAATGTTTACTGATGCGTGATGTCATTCGCTCTGATTGGTGTTCCATTCAACATGACGGATTGCTGTATTTTGCATTTTTATTTTAACAAAAAATATATTAATCTCGCTTTTAATATAAAAATAAATACATTTTTTAGAATCTTTTTAACCTATTTCATTATTTAAAATCATAATTTCAATGATACTTCGTTACTGGCAGCATACCTACATATTAGTCCAGTCAATATAAAATTTGAGCTAGAAAAAAATGACGGAGTACGTTTTTTTCAATAAATTGGTAGATTTCGATGTATAATAGAACATGGCGATAACTTGTCTCCCCTTCTAAGGGGGGTGCATAACTTTCTAGGGGCTTACAAAGCTGTCTAAAATCAGTTAAAATGTTATCGCCATGTTCTATACACCGAAATTTACCAATTTATTGAAAAAATCGTACTCCGTCATTTTTTTCTTATATACGAAATTGTCTAGCGACTGGACTATATTACCTTTCAATGAGTTTTTCGACCTAATATGACTGGTCCCTTCGATATCGTTACAACCAATTTCGACTGTATTCATAAAATTTACGATGTACCTGCGCTCAGAATAAAAAGCGATTAACTCTAAAAAATTCGCAGTGACATTTATTGTAAAAATATGTCATCGTATGGGACCTTATTAAATATACCATCACAAAAGCTTTTAAATATTAGGGCATAGACGTCCTCAAACTGAGACCTCAATTCCATGTAAATTATATCGGAATTTTCGTTCATGAATTTATTCATTTGTTCGCCAAGTCTTGGGTCGCCATTGAACAAATTCGTGAAGTCCAGTGATACCTTTTCAGGTATCAGACTTAACTTGTAATCTTTTACTTTTAGGTATTTTTTACCTTTCTTTATCAATTCTTCTCCTGTGATTTTGTGGTAGCCTTTTGAATTCGCTACAAAAAAAAATTAGATTTATTCAATCCATTTTTTACTATAACAGCTTTCTAGTTATTGAGTTGTGTGATCTGATGATTCGATATAGTTATAATTATAATTATATTATAGTAAATAATGAATTTGAGTTATAAAAAAAATTGGGGGGGGGGGGTACTAATTATTTTACCCGACAAGTGGGGTATCTAATGAAAGCTGATAATTCAAGGAATTTAAATATGTAAACGTTTTGTTATCAATAAAAACTTAACTCAAGAAATCAAAAAAAAATGTAAATATATTTTGTCCATATTTCTACGAAAATAATACTGAAAAAATTTAAAAAAAGGGAATATTCATAATAATGCCAACATCAAAAGAAAGTTATTCTTACATTGGAAAACTAAACGATACAGAACACTTATAAATAAGGCTCTACTTGTATTTGACAATATTTGTTTATAATATTTTTTTTAATTTCTAATTGACTAATATGGTATAGTATGATTTTAAAGTAACAATTTCATACTTAAAGTGATATTGCTTTTTCCATTTCCAGTGATTGGCAACAATAATAGACGGCCGCTCATATCATAGTCGGAGTATGCTTGAGCAAATGGGGTAAATGTTTCGATCTCAATGTCGTACCCATTTACCTCAATTCTGAAACCAAAATACTGTATACAGGATGAGTCATATCAGGTGGAACAAACTTAAACAGTTGATCGAAAAAAATATTTCAAGCCAAAAAGTTCATATGAACATGTGTCCGGAAACTCTTGAAGGAGCTACAGACCCAAGAAAGATTTTGATAAAACAGTCGAAATCGGTTATAACAACATCTGTTAATATAGTCGCGTCATTATAGCTGTAATAATACCTCAAAAAAAAATTAATTAGAGCCCTTTATATTATTGATGGAATTTGTTGGGGAAGGTGTAAGGAGTAATTTCTCATCAAATGAGTCAATTTTTTTTCATTGGAACATTGTTTATTTTTAAACAATTTGGTCGGAAAATCTGTTTTTCTGATATAGTGGGAAAATTGAGGGTTGTTTCTCAGCCGTCGAAGTTCAAAATGATCCGCGCTTGAAAAATTTGCAATATTTCAGCTTATAATGATCGTAAAACCTTCATTCTTTTTTTAATCTGGGGTAACGCGACGAAAAAATAACAATAAGATAGTTTTCTAAGTTGTAAAATAACAATGCTCACCGCTAAGTCGAAATATTGAAAATTATTAATTTTTAGTGCAATTTTTTAAATATTTTGTTTATTGCACGTTTCAAAAGGGTTCTCGATAATAAATCGATATTGTACGAAAATACAAAGTTAAGTTAGGCTTTGGCCTTTAAAAATCGGGGTTGTGAATCCTTTTTGGTTAATAACTTTTATCAGGCCCCGCGTTTGAAATTTAGCTATTTTTTTCTCAACCCGATAAAACAAATAGAATTTTGCAAAAACTATTCGACCTACAGCACCCATTTTTCGCTCACTTTTGAAACATATTAATGCTCACAACTTTTAGGTATTTTCGTTGAATTTTAACAATTAATAAAAAAATTATAAACAATTTAAAAAAAGTTAATTTTCAACGTTTTTTAGCGGTTTTTTTGCAATAACTTTTGAACCAATTATCGGATTTTAATCTACCAGGCACCAAATTATAGATCTTTTGATTGCGCATATTTCGTCTGTGCTTTACTTTTCTCTACAACTCATAATTTTCCCACTATATCGAAAAAACCGATTTTCCGACCAAATTGTTTAAAAATAAACAATGTTCCAATGAAAAAAAATGGACTCATTTGATGAGAAATTACTCCTTACACTTTCCTCAACAAATTCCATCAATAATATAAAGGGCTTTAATTAATTTTTTTCAAAATATTATAATGACGCGACTAATAGAACATATCGGTTATAACAACTCACAATAATACTGAATCCAATATAATTGTATTTTTATTGGTTTTAACTTTTAACGACCTAATATGATTGGTCCCCTCGATATCGTTATAACCGATTTCGACTGTAATTTCATTTTAAGCGGTTATATACAGTCAGAAGGCCAAAAATAATTTTTTTTTCAATAATTTTTTAAGAAAAGACTTTTATAATTTATTAATACTTATAAAAATTTGTACACATATTATGGTAACTTTTAATTACATTTTAACATTTTTTATTTGTAAAAATAATAATTTCGAAAGCTGCTACAGCTGTTCTCCAGGAGGTCCTCTCAAAAAAGGTGCCTTGCGGTGACCACTATATCTCTGGACTGGATTTAAAATAAAAAACCCAAACGGATTTCGTTAAAGTAATGTATAATCTTGTACTTAATCGAAGGAATAAGCAAAATAAAATTGTTTGACAAAATGGCGGCTTCTCAAAAAAAAATAATTTTTGACAAAAATTTTGACCTTAAATTGTTTATAAAAAAATAAATATTTATCGGTGAGAAAAAACCTTCGATTAATTACTAAAAAATATTCTTAAGAAACTTGTGTTAAAATTTGAGACTGATCGGTTCAGCCGTTTCCGAAGAATCGTGGTCACAGACTTCAAAAACACAGATTTGATAAAAACGCGCTGCCGCTCCGACCTCCTACATTCAAACGCTCTGAGACGTCTTAACAAATATAAAACTTCGAAAATAATCACCGGATTGACGGTGGTGTGTGTACTTAAATATATGTACATTACGAAAATGAAATTTAAAAAATATCGATTTTTTTAAATTCTAATTGTATATAACCCCTTAAATTAACTCAAATCACCCCTTACTTATTTATTATATCAATAGCAAGTATAAATTTAAAAGAACTTTCAAAAAAAAAAATTATGAGATGTGAAAAAATTCTTTTACAACCTAATTAATATGACTGGTTTCTCTTGATATTGTTATCACCGATTTCGATTGTAATTTCATTTTGAATTGATTCAAATCACCCCTTACTTATTTAATATATCAATAGCAGAAAAAAAAATCTTTCCAAAACAAAAAATTATAAAATGTGAAAAAATTAAAAAAACTTACTTCAAAATAGTTGATTCTGAAAAACCTGATATTTCGACATTAGTGTAAGTCTGTTTTGCATTTACAGAGCCTTGTTCCCCATCTCCAATCACGTATTGTGGGACCTTAATTGGGTCAAAGGGAGGAATTTTCAGTTCAGGAACTCCTGAAATACATTTATAATAAAAACTGTAAATATTTTAATCAAAATAACCAACTTTTGATTTTATGATAAAACCCAAAGAAAATATTGACTAATTTTTGTTCTTATTTTAAAACGATTACAAAGCTTTCATTATCTTTGATATGGCAGTTTATTTTACCCTCCCCCCCCTCATTAAGTACATACCTTTTTTCATTTTCCTAAGAGCATCTTGCATGGAGCTCTTCAAGCATTCGTGAAATTTTGGGTCCTTTTGACTGCATTTGTTGATGTAAGAAGCTGGAAGAAAAAGTTTTATAAAATATAATATGGTGGCCCAGTTATAGACGTGAAAAATGTCGAATTTTGAAATTCTAAAATTCTCCCCATGTTTTTCCTATGAGTTAATCAATTTGGAATACACTGTATAAATCTAAACAATGATAATTCAATAGTTTTCAAACATATATCATATGTATGTGTACTAGTGATGTAAGGAATATTCGCATTCGCATTCGCGAATATTCGCACATTTTTAAACATTCGTATTCGCATTCGCAGGTAAAGTTGCGAATATTTTTGCGAATATAATATGATGTATTAACAAATAAAAATATCGTTTTTTAATCAGAAGACCGTTTTTTTTTTCAAAAAGTCAATATTCGCATTCGCATTCGCGAATATCGACCAGTCAATATTCGCATTCGCAAATATCGACAGCTAATATTCGCAATCGCATTCGCATTCGCAAATATCGACAGCTAATATTCGCAATCGCATTCGCATTCGCGAATGTTTAAAATCATACATTCGTTACATCTCTAATGTGTACTAGTGATGTAACGAATATTTGCATTCGCGAATATTCGCACATTTTTAAACATTCGTATTCGCATTCGCATTCGCAATGCAGTTGCGAATATTTTTGCGAATATAATATGATGTATGTAGGTTAGGGTGTGCCAAAAAAAGGCGATATTTTTTTATTTTCGCTCTCAGCCCAAAATATCTCAGGAAATGCCCAAACAAAGCTCCTGTTAAAAGCGGAGCTCAAAATTCCAATTTTAAGAGGTCCTCCACGGAAGTTGAAGTTTTCCCGTTTAAATAACATGGGAAACGGGGTTTTTTAACAGTTTTTTGTCCTGCAAACTGTGATAAAATTAGTTTTGAAAAAAATGAATGAATGGATCATTTTGAGTATTAAATTTAGTACAAAAAGTCCCGTTGAGTCAAATTTCTATATTCAATATTTGATTTTTGACAGAGCTTTGAAGTTCAAATTTTCGAATTTTTTCGCGTTTTTTGCATTTTTCAGCTAAACTATCCGAGTTAGGGTAAAATGTTAACTAGCAAAATTGTAGTACGGTTGACATTCTATAAAAAAGTCTCCATCGACTTTTTTGTATTATGAATAACAACAAAGTTATAGACCCATAAACATTTATTTTTTTAAATTTTCGCTTTTATGAACTAAAATATCGATAATAGAACAAAGAATTTTATGCAAATTTGTTAGTACATATATGGGTCTATAACTTTGTTGTTATTCATAATACAAAAAAGTCGATGGAGACTTTTTTATAGAATGTCAACCGTACTACAATTTTGCTAGTTAACATTTTGCCTTAACTCGGATAGTTTAGCTCAAAAATGCAAAAAAACTCGAAAAAATGCGAAAATTTGAACTTTAAAGCTCTGTCAAAAATCAAATATTGAATATAGAAATTTGACTCAACGGGACTTTTTGTACTAAATTTAATACTCAAAATGATCCATTCATTCATTTTTTTAAAAATAATTTTTTCACAGTTTGCAGGACAAAAAACTGTTAAAAACCCCGTTTCCCATGTTATTTAAACGGGAAAACTTCAACTTCCGTGGAGGACCTCTTAAAATTGGAATTTTGAGCTCCGCTTTTAACAGGAGCTTTGTTTGGGCATTTCCTGAGATATTTTGGGCTGAGAGCGAAAATAAAAAAATATCGCCTTTTTTTGGCACACCCTAATGTAGGTATTAACAAATAAAAATATCGTTTTTTAATCAGAAGACTTTTTTTTTTTTAGCTTTTTTCAAAAAGTCAATATTCGCATTTGCATTCGCGCAAATACCGACAGCTGATATTCGCATTCGCCAATTTTTAAATTCATACATTCGTTACATCACTAATGTGTACCAATTGAAGGGTACACGGGAAAAAGTAGTCAAAATTTCTAGTTTTGAGTTATCGCTGTTTTAAGGTTAATAACTTGAATAATTTTATTCTATAAATGATATCTTTAAAACATTTCACTTTATCTTTCTAATTATATCTTATAACATTGAATTTTGAAGTTTGAATCGTGTTGATCAACCAGTTTCCAAAAAAAATACTGACTTAGCCTGTTTTTCACCAGTTTTTGAACACTTTTTTATTTAACCAACGTTTATTTTAATATTTTGGTCTTTTTTTTGTATTATTTTTCACACCGACACTTTCCGTATTACTACAGGGTGACCAGTATTTCTCTGGATCAAATTTCCCTGACTTTTCCCGGTTTTCCAGGAGAATATTTACCGTTTTTCCCTGATTTTTATTTAAAAAATTTAGATAAAAAACCTAAAAACCGTCACTCTTTAAATATTTGCAAGAATTTCTATGATTTTGCATTTTTATAAAAATTCCCTGACTTACAACCAAATTCCCTGACATTTCCCTGTATAGCAAAATTCCCTGACTTTTCCCGGTTTTCCAGAAACTGGCCACCCTGTACTAACACTTTCCATTATTAACAGTAATGATTCATCACCAGCGACATGACGACTTGACTTGTTTTTCACCAAAACCGTGTGGACTTAGCCTCTTATTCCCGTGTATGCGTATTTTAAATTAATTTATTTTACGTAATTTAACTTGTTTTTCCCCTTAATTCATATGTGGCTTGAAAAGTACCTAGATTTCCTCTAAATAGCGCTGTCATCTAAATTCGACTAAAAATTGACTTAGCCTCTTTTTCCCATGTACCCTTCAACTAGAGATGCCACGAATAGTGATTTGGCCGAATACCGAATATTCGGCTAGGCTCTCGGCCGAAGCGCCGAATATTCGGCCACCGAATATTCGGCGACACTTAGTACATTTCGTGGGCGTATTTGTTTCATTTGCGAGTAGGTCGTGTCACATTAATAATCATTATTGACGAAAATTTTAAGTCAATAATGATTAATTTCAATAATTATTATTATTTTTGAGAAAAATAAAATATTTATTTTTTTGTAATTTTATGGATAACATTTATTTTACCAAATAACAAAAAAAGAGGACAAAAGTTTCGAAAACTTAAAAAAGAGGACAAAAAGAAGACACGTTTTCTATAGAGGACAGTTGGCCAAAATAGAGGACTGTCCTCTTCAAAATAGGACAGATGGTCACACTGAATAATATAATATCTTTAAAAATATCACTGTTTGTTCGTGAAAAGCTTTACGAAATGGCACCATTTAATAAAAAATCACCTATTTCGGGAATATAATAAAATTTGTAGTGAAGACAATAAAACTGGCAGTTTGTTTGTTGTGTAACAGCAAGATCTGTGTACCAACAAATGCAAAAAAAAATTTTTCATTCATCATAACTTACCACTGATAGATTTTAAGTATTAAATATGCTGATTTTTTGTAAAAAAAAATTTGTGAGTACTAATATTTATTATGTGTTTTTTTCACGATTTGGTATTCGGTATTCGGCCGAATATTGAGAACTATTCGGCCGAATACCGAATAGTAAAAAAAGTAGCCGAATACCGAATAGTAGCCGAATATTCGTGGCATCTCTACTAGGGTTGTTAGGGATATGAAATATCGGTTACGGATACGGATACGGATAAGGATATTTTTTTTTCTTGGTTTCGGTTTCGGATACGGATATGGATTTTTTTCTTTCTTGGTTTCGGTTTTGGTTACGGATATGGATATTTTTTTTCTTAGTTTCGGTTTCGGATACGGATAGGGATATTTTGCCCCCTTTAGTTTCGGATACGGATACGGATACGGATATTTATTTTTTATTTTTTTATTTTTCAGCCCATAGTATAGTTTCCATTGAAATAAGATACATATACAGTCGAAATTGGTTATAAAGTTATAACGATATATTTTAATACAACATATCGGTTTTAACGACTCAAAATAAAAGTTCCGTCGCAATTCCATATATGGTAATTGCCTAATTACTGGTTTTAAGGGTTCCGTAGAAAACTAGGAACCCTTATAGTTTCTCCATGCCCGTCCGTCCGTCCGCCCTGTTAAAATTTTGACATAATAAGATGAAATTTGGTATATGGTCGTAGATTGATACCCCAAAAACAAAAATGATAAGATTTTTAAAAAAAAAATTTTTTAGACCCCCTTTCATAAAATGAAGTGTTTAAAAAAATCACCTACCCCATTGAGTGGGGTGTCGTTAGAAAGATCTCCTAAAATGCAACAAAAAATGTATCATTCAATCACGATTTATTTGCTCTTCAAAGTCATTATGAAGGCGCCCCCCACCCTATTTTCTATAGCATCAATTCTAAAAATCTGAAAAAATTCCAGAATGTACATAGCTTTTAATTAGTACTTTCACTGAAAATTATAGCGAAAAATTAAAACTCCAAAACTTTAATTAATTTACGCTTTACACAAGATATTCGATATAAGTAGTTTCTTGAAGTTTGTTGTATCAATTATTAAAACGAACTTACGAATCATACGACGTACGGAGATGACAAGTGTAATTTGTGACAACAATAAAAAAGTCACGAATTCTAATAAAATTGAAATATGATGATAAACTTGATATAAAAATTGATTTTTCATTTACAATTTTTAAAAATTTTAGTCATTTTTAAAAATTTAGTCTTTAAAATATAGTAGATTTTCAAAAAAGTGATTATTGCAAAATTTGAAAAATCATCTGTTTAATCCATGGTAGCGAAATTAAAAATAGAGAGACCAAATAAAAGTACACGATCTTTCAGGCGGTAAATACAAATTTATAATATGCTCGTATGTTTTGTTTGTGTCTCGAGACTCGGGGAAATAAGTAGGAAACTATCCGAAATAATATCCGAAATAATAATTTCGGATACGGTTTCGGTTTCGGATTTCAGAATTTTATTATTTCGGTTACGGTTTCGGTTTCGGAGTTCAAAATTTAATTATTTCGGTTACGGTTTCGGAGTTCAGAATTTAATTATTCCGGATACGGTTTCGGTTTCGGAGGTCAAATCTTTTCGGATATCCGATAGTTTCGGTTTCGAGTACGGAGCTCCGTAACATCCCTAATCTCTACCTTCAATTCATAATTTTACCCGCTGCGCCACATTAACCGCTATTCCCTTATTATCAACAAAAATATATACATAGGTAATACTTACGTAATTTAGCAGAGTTAACAAACCCTACCATAACAATTAAACAAAATAGAATACACGAAAACTGCACCATATTCAAACTATACTGCTTCACTTTCAAATTACAAAGTAACTTAAAAAAGATTTAAGCAAGGTATATAAAGTAATAATGAAGTAAGTACCTATTTTCTAGCCTTGACATTTGAAGTAAGTACAATAGTACAAATATATTTGATTATTGTTATACAACCCACCATCGAATTACTCGACGTAAATTTACCTGAAAAAAACTTGTTGATTTCTCAGTGTTTGGTTGGGTGGCTGTATTTCAACCACACTTTTTTTAAATATAAGATTTGATAATTTTCATTATCTAATTGTTTTGTTTTTTTGTTCCAGGTAAATAAAATAATTAGCTATTAATTTCGACATAGCTTTTTTTAAAACATGTTGAAAATATTGCTCTCTCACTCACACTCCTACTAAGGGCAAAAACAGTAATACAGGGTGGTACGATTTGGGACACATATATTTTAGGAGTAAAAAAATTGCATGACTGTTTTATTTAATAGGGTAGGAAGCCAATGGCGTAGATAGCTTTATGCGATGTGGGGGGGGGGGGGGGTATGACAGTATTAAATCTCATAAAATTATATTTTTTATTATGAAAATCATATTTTATGTGGTGCAAAATACAAGTTTTGGTTATATTCTTCCCATGTATTCATTATTGAATGAAATACTCGTATATTATAATCATCTTATAATTTTCGTAGACTCTTGGAAGATATTGGTCTATCTTCAACACCTTCTGAGCTACAGGGTGTTTAAAAAAATTCCTTCAGAGTAGTTCTTACAACAAAGATTATCTCATAACTTCCAAAGTAACGTATCTAGTGCAACCAAAATGAGTCAGTTTCATAGGTAATTAACTAACATATTTTCAGTATTACGGTTACTGCTATCCGTGTTTTTAGTTCCGAGTTATAGCTCATCAAAGTGGAAAAATATATCTTTTTTTTAAAGGACCCCGCACATTCCTTATGGCAACTGGCTTTCCGTGAAATTCGCTAAATTTTTGGTATGTTGTAGTTTATGTGATGCTGATCAAAAGCTCTCACAGGCACAACTTCGAAAAATGAGCCGTTTCGGCGATAAAAATTTTTGAAGATGAAAAATTGAAATTAAAGTTTTATTTAAGTTTTAGATCTTTGAACATTTTTAAAGTTATAAATAACTCACATTTATAATATATCATTACTAGTTTACATAAATACCTTAGTGGAATTTATTTTTATTATTTAGTTAAAATAATTGATGATTTGAACAGCATTTATTTTTTTGTCATCTATATTATTTCATTTAAGTTTGCAGTGGTTGTTATGTGATTTGATAAGCAACCACAGAAAACTTAAATGAAACAAAATATAAATCTTAATTTTTCAATTTAATTTTTATCAATTTTGTTGTTTACACATTTTAGTAAAAAAATTAATTACATTTTTCATCATTGTAGTATCATTAATAACAACTTACCTCTGAAATAGCATAAGTGAAAAACTAGAATAGCCAAAAAAGCATTAAAACAATAAAAACTCAAATAAAACAAGATAAAAAAAATAATTCTTTTATCATGAAAATTTTTTATCGCCGAAACGGCTCATTTTTCGAGGTTGTGCCTGTGATAGCTTTTGATTAGCATCACATAAAATACAACATACCAAAAATTTTGCGATTTTCACGGAAAGCCAGTTCCCATAAGGAATGTGCGGAGTCCTTTTTATGAAAATGACATTTTTCTCCAAAATTACCTCTAATATGTGGTATTTTTTATCATTATTTTGGAACGTCATAATGTTACCTACAAATTCACTACAAAAAGTTTGGACCTGGGCCTTACAGTTTTCCAGTTATAAATTAATCCCCAAAGTAACTATTTTGCTACCTGCCCTATTAAATGAAACAGTCATATAATTTATTTGTTTATAACTCATTAATTTTATTTTTTTTATTATTTACCATAAAAATAATTATTTACCGGAAAACTGTAATACCAGGTTCAAACTTTGTGTAGTGAATTTGTAGGTAACATTATGACGTACCAAAAAATTAAAAAAAAAAAACCCATATTAGAGGTACTTTTGGATAAAAATGACATTTTCATAAAAATTCTCAAAAAAAGAAGATATTTTTCGACTTTGATGAGCTATAACTCGGAACTAAAAACACGAATATCAATAACCGTAATACTGAAAAATATGTTAGTTAATTACCTATGAAACTGACTCATTTTGGTTGCTCTAGATACGTTACTTTATAAGTTATGAGATTATCTTTGTTGTAAGAACTACTCTGAAAGAAATTTTTTAAACACCCTGTAGCTCAGAAGGTGTTGAAGATAGACCCCCCTTTCCCGCACAATTTCTTACTCACAATGAGTCAGGGAATCAGCTCCTAAAATATCTGTATCCCAAACCGAACCACCCTGTATATTATTCTGGTGGGTTAGTTTTGATTTTCCTATTGTTTACTCTTGTATTTGAGCTTTTCTATGAAAAGTTAAAATTTTAATTAATCATGAAATGCTATCTCTTTTATAATACCTACTGGACATATAATGTATAACATTTTCCTTATCTGCGCGGAAGAAGATATGCGCATATACAGTGTGTTGATAAAGTAAGGAACAAAATTCATAACTGCGTCATTTAATGTTTTTAAGCAAAACACTCGGACACGTCGAATAGTATTTTTAGTTGCAAATTTTTTAACATAAGAAAATAAGAAAATTGTATACAGGGTGTCTCAAGAAGAACATACGCAGTCATAATTGATTTTTTTAAATGGAACACCCTATATATTATACCATTTTTGAATTACACGATAAATTCTGAACACTATTTTTACAGCATACCATATCTCTAAAATCAGCGGTTTATGGAATAATGACGTTTGAAATCTGTCTCAAGATGAATATATGCAGTCATCATTGATTTTTTTAAATGGAACTTCCTGTATACTTAGGTATTATGCCATTTTTGAATTATACGATTAATTCTGAACACTTTTTGTACAGCATACCACAGCTCTAATATCAGTGGTTTTTGGAATAATGACGTTAAAAATGTTATAAATAAATAAAAAATTAATGAATTTTAATAATAAAATATACAAAAGAAATAATTTTTTTTTTCAAAAACCACTGATTTTAGAGCTGTGGTAAGTTGTACAAAAAGTGTTCAGAATTTACTGTACAATTCAAAAATGGTATAATATACAGGATATTCAATTTAAAAAAATCAATGATGACTTCATTATTTCATAAACCGCTGATTTTAGAGGTATGGTATGCTGTAAAAATAGTGTTCAGAATTTATTGTATAATTCAAAAATGGTATAATATATAGGGTGTTCCATTAAAAAAAATCAATTATGACTGCGTATGTTCTTCTTGAGACACCCTGTATAAAACTTTCTTATGTCAAAAAATCCGCAACTAAAAATACTAATCGACGTGTCCGAGCGTTTTGCTTGAAAACATTAAATGATGCAGTTATGAATTTTGTTCCTTACTTTATCAACACACTGTATGTATATTTTTGATTTCATAATTTGAATAGTAATTGAATTAAAAAAATCCATGGAATCTCATAAAAAATGCCATAACCTATGGATTCATTAATATAATTTGTTTTCATCTCAACACGAAGGTTATCAAAACTTAATGTGAGTTTTTCAGAAATATTGTGTTTTTTGTTTACTTTTAAACCGTTATAACTTTTGCAAGTTTCAAGTTTATGTAATTTTACTGATACCAACGTAAAGAGAATTAAATTTAGATGAGGAAAATGTAAAAATCCTTTAAAATTGGTCGATCAGTGCAATATCAGCGTGAATAAAACGGGAACCGAGACAAAAATTGAGTTATCAAGCATCGCACATAAACAGGTCAGATTGTAACGGCCGTATCTCGGTCAGTTTTTATTGTATTTAAATATAATACAAAACAAATTAAAGCTCTATTACAGAGCTACAAAAAACATGAGAAATATTTTTCAATAAAATTAGTCGTTTTGATGTTATTTCATCCCCTACCAAACTACCCGACTTTTGGTCGACTACGCTCAACGGCTTCTTAAAGTTTAGGTATAAAACTACTTTTTTACCAATTTTCATTGATGAAGAAATTATTGTGTTTTTTTTTATATTTTTGAATATTTTGAATGTACAATTAGGATATTAGAAAACATAATACATATATATAATTAAAAACAAAGGTGAGTTTTATATATACAGGGTGATTCAGCACTGTCGTGCCAAACTTGAACAGTAGATTGAGAAAAATATTTTAAGCAAAAAATTTCCAATAAACATGTATCCGGAAATTTTTCCTTAGGGAACTACAGGCTTCCAAAGATTTTACTAAAAATGAGTTTTAATTTAATATCTAGAGTAGAACCCTTTGTGATAGAATTATGAAATTTGGTATTTGGTTTAGTAATAATGAATGTTATCGATTTCTAATATTAACCAATTATATTTTAGACCAGGGCTGTATGGGGCCAGTGGGCCTATCGATTTTTATCTAGTATTTGTTTGTTCGTTAATTTTTTTCCTAACTTAGTACATCAATAAGATTATATGACACAAAATACACAAAAACATAATTTGCTTGTTTATCATAGGATAAACCGTTTTCGAAAAATATCGATGGAAAAGAAAGCATGCAGAATTTAACATAATACGGATGCTTTAAATTACAAAAAATAAATTTATATTCTTGTTCTATGTTTAAAGGTAAGAAAAAAAGTTCATATTAAAAAACGTCCTAATATGAATCCTCTAAGATCTATAGCTAGATGTGTTACTGTTATACCTACGTACCTTAATAATTTGACTAAAGAACGAAACTAAAAATGGCTATATGTTGATAAGGATGCATTTTTTGAGGTATACTTATGTTAACTTTTTGTCTTCTTTTTTATCACAGAGCAAGAATATAAATGTATTATTTGTAATTTAAAGCATCCGTATTAAGTTAAATTCTGCATGCTTTATTTTCCATCGATATTTCTCGAAAACGGTTTATCCTATGATAAACAAGCAAAGTATGTTTTTGTGTATTTTGTGCCATATAATCTTATTGATGTACCAACTCAGGAAAAAAATTAACAAACAAACAAATACTAGATAAAAATCGATGGGCCCACTGGCCCCATACAGCCCTGGTCTAAAATATAATGGGTTAATACTAGAAATCAATAACATTCATTATTACTAAACCAAATACCAAATTTTATAATTCTATCACAAAGGGTTCTCTAGATATTAAATTAAAACTCATTTTTAGTAAAATCTTTGGAAGCCTGTAGTTCCCTAAGGAAAAATTTCCGGACACATGTTTATTTGAAGTTTTTTGCTTAAAATATTTTTCTCAATCTAGTGTTCAAGTTTGGCACGACAGTGCTGAATCACCCTGTATATACAGGGTGTCCCATTTTAATCTATCACCCCCCTAATTTTTTTATCTATCAATTAAATCAAAAAATGCTTCAAATAAAAGTTGTTTGGTTTTGAGGGGGACCCAAAATGGCGTTATTAATTTTTTATTTTTTGGACGTCTTCATGGTCAAATAGGCCCAACTTTTTTTTCAAATGGAAACCTATACTTTTTATTACAATATCTTATTGTTTGGAAAAAACAAGTAGCTTTTGTTTCAAACAATTATTTGTATGACTTCATTTTTTTTTTAATATTCAACAAAATAATTTTAGATTTTAGAATTTTACTAATTTTTTACTCGGAACTCATTAACTTTAGAGGAAAAGTGTAAGAAACAAAAAATGTTTATTTTAATATGATATAACTAGGAAAATTATTTCAGAATTTTTTATTTTATTTTATATTTGCTTTAATATTTTGAAGAGCAAAAGTTAACAAAAAATCCTGATATAATTTTCCTAGTTATATCATATTAAAATAAACATTTTTTGTTTCTTACACTTTTCCTCTAAAGTTAATGAGTTCCGAGTAAAAAATTAGTAAAATTCTAAAATCTAAAATTATTTTGTTTAATATTAAAAAAAATGAAGTCATACAAAAATTTTTTTGAAACAAAAGCTACTTGTTTTTTTCCAAACAATAAGATATTGTAATAAAAAGTATAGGTTTCCATTTGAAAAAAAAAAGTTGGGCCTATTTGACCATGAAGACGTCTAAAAAATAAAAAATTAATAATGCCATTTTGGGTCCCCCTCAAAACCAAACAACTTTTATTTGAAGCATTTTTTTATTTAATTGATAGATAAAAAAAATTAGGGGGGGTGATAGATTAAAATGGGACACCCTGTATGACAAATATCATTGAATTTTTTCTTATTATTAAAATTATTGTAAAATATATTATAGAACATGGAAGTCATGTATGGTTCTCCATATCATTAATTATTTTATGTTAGGTGCTGAAAATGATAAAAAACATAAACAATTATAACCAACACAATTATTTTATACAGGTGATTTTTAATTTGTAAAATATCTGGAAAAATAAAGATTTTCACGGACAATGTTTGGTATAAAAGGTTTCAGGATTTGAAGGGTGACTTATTTAAAGTAATATAATTTGTTTTAAGTTCAATATAATTGTTTAATGTTGAATAATTAATTTTTCGTGCAGTATATATGTTATAAATACAAGCCTTTATATTACTTTCAACAATTAAAAAATATAAAATAAACTTTTATAATAATATATGTAACATATAAAAAATATACATAATACCTACTAATAAAAAATTCGGCCAATTTTTATCTATGTAACCTATAAATACTTAACATTTTCAGTGGAACCTATTTAGTACGTTCCGCTTTAGTAATAGTCGGGGAGGTGAGCGCCAAAATTTGCAATTACTTTCTAAAAGCTGATTTTTTGATATTACGTCACATTTGTGGTATAGATATACAGCCTGCCGTCAGTCAGCTAGTTTCGTTAGCGTTTGGCGCGGGGGTTGTGTATCAGCTGCTGACGGCATTTGTTAAAGTAAAATTCGGACTGACTATTTTTTTTTATAATAATAATATTCCTAACTCTTATACCGAATTTCATATGATAAACAAGCAAAGTATGTTTTTTTGTATTTTGTGTCATATAGTCTTATAAAAGTACCAACTCAGGAAAAAAAATAAGGAACAAACAAATACTAGATAAAAATCAATGGGCCTACTGGCCCCATACAGCCCTGGTCTAAAATAAAATTGGTTAATATTAGAAATCGATAACACATATTATTACTAAATTTCATAATTCTAGCACAAAGGGTTCTCTAGATATTAAATTAAGTATATAATGACGTTAAAAATGTTATAAATAAATAAAAAATTAATGAACTTTAATAATAAAATATACAAATAAAATAAAATTATTTCAAAAACCACTGATTTTAGAGCTGTGGTAAGTTGTACAAAAAGTGTTCAGAATTTACTGTACAATTCAAAAATGGCATAATATACATAATATTTAAAAAAATCAATGATGACTGCATATATTCATCTTGAGACACATTTCAAACGTCATTATTTCATAAACCGCTGATTTTAGAGATATAATATGCTGTACAAAAAGTGCAAAATTTATCGTATAATTCAAAAATGGTATAATATACAGGGTGTTCTATTTAAAATCAATTATGACTGCGTATGTTCTTTTTGAGACATCCTGTATACAATTTTCTTATGTCAAAAAATCCGCAACTAAAAATACTAATCGACGTGTCCGAGCGTTTTGCTTGAAAACATTAAATGACGCAGTTATGAATTTTGTTCCTTACTTTATCAACACACTGTATATTGATTGATCATAGACAAAGTGTCGATCATGGGGTGAACCAATATATTGGCTTTCCGGTCCGGAACGGAACAGCCTGTGTTAAAAATTTTAAATTCGAAAAAATATTATTTTAAATAGTAGGTACATAACCTTTTTTCATTATACAAATCTGACGAATGAATCCAAATCTGACGTCAAAAATACAGTAAACCCTAAAACAACCCTTATAATAGTGTAAAAACTACCCCTTATCCTCGCGTGAACGATTTTTATTTATTTGTATTAAAAATAAGTATATAATAATATTTGAAAAATTAATATTTTAATCTAAAAACAAAAATTGAAGATTTTCTGGTGCGCCAAAATATTGGTTTTCCGGCCCTTTAGAGGTTAAAAGAAAAAAATTGTAAAGTTGATAATTTCGGCATTTATTGTAAAAATATGTCATCGTATGGGACCTTATTAAATATACCATCACAAAAGTTTTTAAAAATTAGGGCATAGATATCCTCAAACTGAGATCTCAATTCCATATAAATTAAATCGGAATTTTCGTTTATGAATTTATTCATTTGTTCTCCAAGTCTTGGGTCGCCATTGAACAAATTCGTGAAGTCCAGTGTGACCTTTTCAGGTTCCATTTTTAACTTGTAATCTTTTACTTTTAGGTATTTTTTACCTTTCTTTATCAATTCTTCTCCCGTGATTTTGTGGTAGGCTTTTAAATTCGCTACAAAAAAAATATTTATTTAATCCATTTTTTACAGTCACAGCCTGCTATGTACTGAACCGTGTAATCTAGAAAGCTGAAATTTGGTATAATTATAGTAATCGTGAATTTGAGTTATGAAAAAAAATTGGTGTTTTTTGAAGAGGGGGTGGGATGGGTTACAAATTATTTTACCCGGCGAGTGGGGTATCAAATGAAAGCTGACAATTCAAGGTGTTTAAATATGTAAACGTTTTGTTATTAACCTTTAGTTACTCGCGTGAAATACCGTAACACAGTTACTCGCGCGGTGTATTTAATACACCACATAAAAAAAGCTAGTTTTTGGGAATTTTGAAGGTATTATATTAATTATTTTGCCCAATTCATATTATGTACTACTTATTTTTGAGATACTAAGAAATTTTTTTTTTAAATTAACCCAACTAAAAATTAAGGATTAGAAAGAAAAACTAACCAAAATAAATCTAAAAAAGTATACAAAACTGTGCAATAAATCGGACAATTAAAATTTGATTTTTGTTGGTATTTTTTTTAAATTTGCTTTTTTGACAAGAGGTCTTCCATCAGCAGCATCACTAATGTCTTCAATAATGCGGTTCTTCGCTTAGGATGCTGCTATTTGATCGTTAATACCACCTACATTTAGTAAGTAAAAAAAATATAAACTACAATCCTCAAATAGAATGACGAAACAAAGGTTAGATGGGAGTGTACAGCCCCACAAAAATTTATGCATTTAGTAATCGCAGAAAATACGTTACTGGTGTACAAAATACACCAGCGCGAGTAATTAAGGGTTAATAAAAACTTCGCTCAAGAAATAAAAAATAAAATAAATTTTGTCCATATCTATACCAAAATAATTATGAAAAAATCTGAAAAAATTGGAATATTTATAATAACACCGGCATCAAAAGAAAACTATCACCTAATGATTCTTACATTGGAAAACTAAACGATACGGAACGCGTATAAATAAAGCTCTACTCGCATTTGGCTTTTTTTTATTATTTTTGTATTTTTTATTTCTAATACGGTATAATATGATTTTAAAACAATAATTTCATACTTAAAGTAATGTTGCTCTTTCCATTTCCAGTAATAGGCAATAGTAATAAACGGCCGTTCATATCATAGTCGCTGTAAATTTGAATAAATGGGGCAAAAGTTTCAATTTCAATGTCGTACCCACTTATCTCATTTCTGAAACAAACATTATTTATATCACTGTTCAATAAATTCTATACTGAAGGATTAACATCGATTAATCTATATCTATAAAAGAGTTTGTCCTTAACCACTCACTCACTCACTCATATATCAACGTACAGCCCAAACCCCTGGACCTAGAAACGTGAAATTTCGTAGGTGCCTTCCTTTTATGATGTAAGCACCCACTAAGAAAGGATTTTTTGAAATTCAACCCCTACGGGGTTAAAACGGGGTGTCAAAGTTTTTATAAAAAAATATTTTTTGTTCGTATTTAATTGATTGAAATTTATCATAAATACTCTACAATACAGTTATGTATTTCAGCACTTCCTAAAATTTAACCCCGAAGGTGTTAGGGGGGTGGAAAAATTTGTAAAATAATTTTTTCGTATTCACCGAATGAAACATGGCATAAGTAGATACAAGACATATAGCATTTACGAAAAATTATGGGAATTGAGAGGGGGGGGGGGAATTGTGATATATAACTGTTTATGATTTTAAGGTAAATTCGAACAAATTAATATTCAATTAAAAATGAAAGCTCGATATTCAACCCCTAATAGCATTGGACGGGGACGAGGATGGTTTTTAATATGTTTATCTGCATAACTTCTTAAGTTATAATGGTGGAGTTGGGCAAAATAATCTGCAATAAAAAAAATCGATATTCAACTAATGAATAAAAAACAATATAAAAAATGTAATATGTCATCCCATATCACTTATGGAGGGTTGTAATTTGTTTCGAAATTAACGCGAGCGAAGCCGCGGGATTCCGCTAGTTTAAAAATAAATGGACAAATTCTAAAACAAAATAAATCTTAAATTTAAAATAAGTGTATGTACTTATGAAAACGCGTTAGAAGTTATATTTATTCAGCGTTATTGAAAAATTACTACGTAAAATTAACCTCAAATATTTTAAAACACAACATTATGAATACCAGTTTATTCATCTATATCTATAAAAGAGTTTGTCCTTAATCACTCACTCATATATCAACGTACAGCCCAAACCACTGGACCTAGAAACGTGAAATTTCGTAGGTGGCTTTCTTTTATTATGTAAGCACCCACTAAGGAAGAATTTTTCGAAATTCAACCCCTAAGGGGTTAAAACAGGGTGTAAAGTTTATTTACAAAAATCTTTTTTTTGTTCGCATTTAATTGAAACTTATACTCAACAATATAAATAATGAAACAATTATTTCAGCATTTCCCAAAATTTAACCCCTAAGGTGTAAGGGCGGTGGAAAATTTGAAAAATATTTTTTTTGTATTCACCGAATGAAACATGGCACAAGTAGGTACTTTATAAGATAAATATCAGTTACGAAAATTCATTTTTGATATATTTGTAAAATTTTGATATATTTATCTTCATAATTGTTCATGATATTAAAGTAAATTCGGACAAATTAATATTCAATTAAAAATGAAAGTTCGATATTCAAGCCCTAATAGCATGTGACGGGGACGAAAATGGATTTAGATATGTTTATCTGCATACCTGCTTTACTTATAAAGGTAAATTCGGGCCAAATAGTCATCTATTAAAATAAAAATTTCAACATTCAACCCCTAATGGCGGGGGTAGACAGGGTCTGTGTTTTTGGTATGTTTATTTGCATATTAAAAACATAGACTCTGAAGGAGTCAGGCAAAATAATCTGCAATAAAAAAATGCGATATTCAATGGCGATGGTAGACAGGAGGTTAGTTTTCACAATTTTTAACTAAGATCCAAGATATTTACGTTTTTATAGGTAATAAATAAAAATCAATATAAAAAAGTGTAATATGTCATCCCCTATCACGTATGGTGGGTTCTAATTATTTTCGAAGTTTACGCGAGCGAAGCCGCGGGATTCCGCTAGTACTTAATATTATAAACGTGAAAGTGTGTATGTTTGTTACTTTTGCATAGCTAAACTGTTTAACCAATTTTGATGAAATTTGGTAGGGAGAAATAAATTTTTTAATCTTTCCAAAACAAAAAAAATACAAGATGTCTTGTTATTACCTTTTCACGGCTAAACTGCAGAACCGATTTTGGTGAAATTTAGTAAGAAGATACACATTTTAATATCTTTCAAACACAAAAAATATATATAAGAAACGAAAGTGTGTCTGCCTGTCTGTTTGTTTGTTACCTTTTCACGGCTATACTGCTGAACCGATTTTGATTAAATTTGGTAGGGGGAAAGAAATTAAAATCTTACTTCAAAACAGTTGATTCTGAAAAACCTGATATTTCGACATTAGTGTAAGTCTGTTTTACATTTACAGAACCTTGTTGTCCTTCTCCAATTACATATTGTGGTATCTTCATTGGGTCAATTGAAGGAATTTTAAATTCTGGAATACCTTAAATATAATACAAATTGAAAATATTAGACAAAATATACAATTTTTTATTCAAAAATCTAAAATAAGTATTGACTTGGATCTTGGATTCTAGGTTTAAACCGTGTCAATTTGCAATGTGTGACGAAACGTTGGCCGATAACACGACCAAACCGACGCGGCTTACACCCAGAAACCAAGAACCATATCAAGATCACTGCGGAAGACTAAATATTGACATTGTAGAAAATATTCCTTGCCAAAATTAATCTAACTACTTTTTTATAGGGTCAACTGGGGTAAAAGTGAAACAAAATACAAATCTTTCATTTTTTTTGGCAGTTAACGATACAAATTCATATTTTAATTTTTTCTACTAGATGTGCCTATGAATAACTCTTTCAAATACCTACGTCATTTGAACTGTACCATACAACACAGATTTAAAAAATGAAAAATGTGTGTTTCATTTTTAACCTCTAGTTTGGGAAAAAGTGAAACAGGTAAGGGTAAAAATGAAACAGGCTTCTAACTTTCATATAATGCGTTATATTTATATTTGCTGGGTAAAAATGAAATAAGTGGGAAAAACTGCATAGGAAACATGTGTCGCACCTTGCTAGGTTATAAATGTCTAACCAGCAGGTAATGAAATATATTTAATGGTTATGGAAATTACAATAAAACTTAGAATATGCTTGCGAATAATGTATTTTTTTAAAAAGAATATTCGTTCTTGCTAATATATCACATACAATGTGTACTCTTAATTTCATCCTAAATACATCTGCAAAGTTTGAAAAATATCAGATAAATATTTAAACCGAAAATGAATTTTTTAAAAATAATGGGGTAAAAGTGAAACATTTTTTTGTGCTCTTTTAACTGTTTTTAAACTCTTGCATTGCATAAAAAACATCGATTTTCAAAACATACGAATTGTTCCATAGACCCCTGATGTACTATTGATTATTGACCCCTTTCAAACTTCCATAGGACCGGAATTCCGGTACAGCCTTATTTAGGACCTTTTTAACGTAATTTCGTGGCATTTTGAAGACTGCAACCAAAATGATGCGTCCACTCTGAAATTTGCACTCAAACTGACTTTAACTGTAACATGTGAGACTTGTCCAGACTTGCAAAAACTGGTTCAGATTATCCCCGGCTGTGTTTCATATTTTCCCATATTTCTGTTTCACTTTTTCCCGAATTTTTAAATCTTAATTAGATGGAAAATACTTATCGAAAAATTAAAAGAAAAATTACAAAGGCAACTTTGATTTATTTTCTTTGTGGCATATCAATGTGAAATTTGTAACTTTAATTTATACCTGAGTTATGCAGAAAGTTATGTGCAAAGAATTAAAATTTAATTCACACGTTTTGCCATCGTCTAACAGAAAAGTCTGTAGGGGGGGGCATATCACTTACTAGGCGATTTATATTTTCAGATCGCTTTAACAAATCTTTAAAGATCATATTAGTTTTTATAATTCTTCTGTAAAGAAATTAGTTTTTTAGTTAGAAGCTTGTTTCACTTTTACCCCTTTTTTTTCGTGTTTCATATTTACCCCAGTTGACCCTACTTAAAAAAAACTTCTATAGTGTCGGCCATTATCTCAATGGTGTCTGTCTGTCGTTCTGATGTGCACCTGCTATGTCTGTAGAATTTCACTAACCCGGAAACGGATGTTTACTCTTATCAATTTATTAATTTACATAAATTTAAAAGAAAGTGCAATATAAAAAAATGTTACAAAATATTATCTATAATTTTTGTATTTTTATTTTTATTTTATCCTCCCCCCCCCCCCACCAAAAAAAAGTACGTACCGTTTTTCATTTTCCTAAGAGCATCTTGCTATATTTACCCATCAATTTATTAATTTTCATAATTATTTTTTAGAAAAATACGATAGGTAAGTATAAAAAAAAATAATCTACGATTTTTCTTGTTTTTTTTTATTCTAAGCTCTTTCTTCCATCAAGTACTTACCGTTTTTCATTTTCCTAAGAGCATCTTGCATAGAGCTCTTTAAACATTCGTGTACTTTTGGGTCCTTTTGACTGCATTTGTTTAAATAAGAAGCTGAAAGAATTAAAGATACCTATAGTTTTATATCATTTATAAAAATGTTATCCTTAATATACATATATAAAGCTCAACGTCTCTCTGTCTGTATGTCTGTCCGTTTGTGTGCTTATCACTCGGGAACCACTTATCCGATTTACGTGATTTTTTAAATTCATAGATACATTCTCTGGCCAGGTTATAGGCTATATTTTGTTACGTTAGGTAACATAACAACTAAGCAGTGACGATAATAGTAAATCAAGTCGGAACAATTTTTGCCGTCTGCGCGCTGTTTTACAATACGCTGCCTAAACCGTTGAATATAGAACAAAATAATGTGTTAAAGAACTGTGTAGAATCAAAAGTCCTACAATAAAGTCCGCGATACCATATGTCTAAAATTTATATTTAAGCCACAATGACTGCTTTTATGTTACAAAGAAAACATAAAATATTTGGGTTCTGTTTACATGGACTTATGTTCCGCAAAACTTTAATCTTTATCGATATACCTAAATGTTTTCATCGTCATAAGTACTTAATGTAGATATAATTTGCCTTTTACAGAATCCAATTTGGTCTTTTGGTTTAGGAAATAACGTAAAATATATACAGGGTGTCCCATTTTAATCTATCACCCCCCTAATTTTTTTTATCTATCAATTAAATCAAAAAATGCTTCAAATAAAAGTTGTTTGGTTTTGAGGAGGACCCAAAATGGCGTTATTAATTTTTTATTTTTTGGACGTCTTCATGGTCCAATAGGCCCAACTTTTTTTTCAAATTGAAACCAATCTTTTTTATTACAATATCTTATTGTTTGGAAAAAAACAAGTAGATTAGATTAGATTAGATTAGGTTGTGATTGATGATGAGGGTTAGATGCCTCTAACACTGCAGCCTTTGGCTTATTGTGTTCTTCATCAATTCACTCATTCAGTGAAAAGGTTTGCCGTTCTTATCAGGTTTAACATCCTTTCCACCAAGTTTTCTCTTGTTAGAGCTTCTCGATAGTTTTCTCCTGCTAGGAGTGTGTGTCTCCATTGAGCAAGAGCTTCACAGTCGAATATGATATGGGAGGCTGTTTCGTCCTCTTCATTACATAGTCTGCAGATGGGTTCTTCGTCATAGATTCCCATTGTGTGCATGTGTTTTCGTAGGTTACAGTGACCGGTTATCATACCTGTCACTAGCCTAATTTGTTGTCTACTTAGTTTTAGTATTTCATCTGTTAATTTCCTGGATGGTTTATTTAGCATGGTTTTGCTATGTTTTTGACCTTCTACATTATTCCAGTGGTTTTGATGTTGTCTTTTTGTCCAATCAGCTAGCCAGCTGCGAATAGTGTTTTTGGTAATTCCAAATACTGGTTCAGGGCCTGTAAATGTTGTTTTTGAGCCCTTTTTGCCAGAGCATCTGCTTTTTCATTACCTGCTATCCCTCTATGTCCTGCACCCACATAACGGTTACCCTATTGTGGTTTGCCAGGGTAGTGAGGTTTTGTAGGCAATCCCAGACCAGTTTTGAGTTGAACTGATAACTAGCCAAGGCTTTCAGTGCAGCTTGACTATCTGTCAGAACAAGGATATCTTTACCTTGATAGTTCCTGTGTATATTCTCCTGCATGCAAACATCTATTGCATGAGTTTCTGCTTGGAATATTGTGGCACATTTCCCCAGAGATGCATATGCATTAAACTGAGGGGACTCCCCATATATTCCAGCACCAGTGCCGCTGTCAGTTTTGGATCCATCTGTATACCATACAAGTTTGCCCTCCTGACTGCGTCTTTGTACTAGCCCCTCATTCCAGTCTAGCTGGATGTTAAAGGGTTTATTAAAGTTGTGCCTTATTGGCATTACATCACTTCTCATTTCTAATAATGGGTCTGTGATGGATACCGTTATCCTGGTATGTCCAGGGTTGGTAGTGGTTTGCCAATTCCCGTTGATTTCCAGCCTGTACGCCGCCATCCTCGCCTCTCCTTTGATAATAATATCTAGGGGAGGCAGGCTTAACAGGGTTTCCATAGCTGCAGTTGGGGTGGTTCTCATCGCTCCCGTGATGCAGACGCAGGCAAGTCTCTGGATTTTAGATAGCTCCAGTTTGGCTTGTCTTTGTTCAACTTTCGGCCACCATATCAGCGATCCATAGGTAATCATGGGTCTCACCACTGCTGTGTATAGCCAGTATACCATGCTTGGTTTAAGTCCCCAGGATTTACCCAGTGCTCGCTTTGTTGCCATAAGAATTGTTTTTCCTTTGTTTACGGTTTTTTGTATCTGTGATTTCCAGGTTAGCTTTGAATCTAGGATTATACCCAGATATTTAGCCTCCTGACTCACTTGTAATTGTTCATTGAAGAAATTTGGTAGTCTAAGCCCGTCCAATTTTCTTCGTCTTGTAAATGGTATCAGTGCCGTTTTTTGTGGATTTACGCTTAAGTTCTCCTTGGCACACCATGTTTCCACAACTTCAAGAGCTCTTTGCATGAGCCTTGAGACTGTGTCGTCAAACTTTCCCTGGATTAGTATTACTAAATCATCAGCATACCCCTGGGTATAGTAGCCCTGTTCATTTAGTTTGACTAGGAGTTCATCTACCACTAGGTTCCACAGTAGAGGTGATAATACCCCCCCTTGACCCCCTCCTTGCGGACATCCTTTGGCAGCTACTATCTCCATCGTCTCACTAGATACAGTTGATTGTATTTTTCTGTCGTGTAACATCTTACTGATCCACCTACATATGGTGTCTTCTATTCCACGATTTCTCACTGCGGCTATCATTGACTCGAAGGAGGTATGATCAAAAGCTCCTTCGTAAAAAAAAAAAAAAAAAAAAAAAAAAAAAAGTAGCTTTTGTTTCAAAAAAATTTTTGTATGACTTCATTTCTTTTTAAATATTAAACAAAATAATTTTAGATTTTCGTTTTTTAATAATTTTTTACTCGAAACCCAT
Organism: Sialis lutaria; assembly: GCA_949319165.1. NCBI lineage: Eukaryota > Metazoa > Arthropoda > Insecta > Megaloptera > Sialidae > Sialis > Sialis lutaria. The sequence continues at coordinate 2,893,720 of OX439232.1, forward strand.
TAACTTTAGAGGAAAAATGTAAAAAACAAAAAATGTTTATTTTAATCTGATATAACTAGGAAAATTATATCAGGATTTTTTGTTAACTTTTGCTCTTCAAAATATTAAAGCAAATAAAAAATAAAATAAAAAATTCTGAAATAATTTTCCTAGTTATATCATATTAAAATAAACATTTTTTGTTTCTTACACTTTTCCTCTAAAGTTAATGGGTTTCGAGAAAAAAATTAGTAATAATCTAAAATCTAAAATTATTTTGTTGAATATTAAAAAAAATGAAGTCAAACAAAAAATTTTTTGAATCAAAAGCTACTTGTTTTTTTCCAAACAATAAGATATTGTAAAAAAAAAATATAGGTTTCCATTTGAAAAAAAAAGTTGGGCTATTTGACCATGAAGACGTCCAAAAAATAAAAAATTAATAACGCCATTTTGGGTCCCCCTCAAAACCAAACAACTTTTATTTGAAGCATTTTTTGATTTAATTGATAGATAAAAAAAATTAGGGGGGTGATAGATTAAAATGGGACATCCTGTATATAATAACATATTATTCGTGACAATTCCCGCGAACTATGATAAAGTGTCACGGGGAGAGAGGGAAGATACTGCGCTCGGCCAGCAGTTGTATATTTTGTTTGCAATTTTTAAATTTAAATAGAACCAAATTTATTTTTACTTTTTGTTCTGATTCGTTTTTATTAGATAAGTAATTTAAGTGTTGTTTGGTTTATATTAGAAAAATAACTAATCGTGTTTATACTTAATTCAACTATGTATTTTTTAAATCCTAAACAATAATTCCGTAGTCCACGCGAGCGAAGCCGCGCGGGCCCAGCTAGTTATGTATACCGGGTGAGTTTTTTAACTTCAGACTACTTAATATCTAGAAAACTATGGATTTTTACGGAAAATATTTAGTACAAAAGTTTCAGGATTTGGAGGGGGAAAACCAATGGAGGTAACAATTTTGATCTTAAGTGGGGGTTTTAAGGTCATTTTGGGGTCAACTATTTTTTTACAAATGGGAACCTATTTATTTTTTTACATATTTGTACTTAGCAGAAATAAGGGAACAACTTTTGTCTAAAAGTTTTTTAAAAAACTTCAATTTTAAGGTCATTTATTTTTCCTTTTTAAATTAAAAAAAAAATTTTTTTGCCTTCAAATAATTTTGAAATAATTATACAAAATGTTTAAAGAAAATACAGATTAAAAAAATAATTTTGTATAATTTCAGTGTTTTTCAACGAAAAAAAAATATTTTTTTATAAAAAAAAACAATTCAAATTAATTTTCTGATCTGCATTTTTTCTTAAACATCTTGTATAATTATTTCAAAATTTTTGAAGGCAAAAAAAATTTTTTAATGTAAAAAGGAAAAATAAATGACTAAAAAACTTTTTAGACAAAAGTTGTTCCCTTATTTCTGCTAAGTACGAATCTGCAAAAAAATTAATAGGTTCTCATTTGAAAAAAAATTGTTACCTCCATTGGTTTTCCCCCTCCACATCCTGAAACTTTTGTACCAAACATTTTCTGTAAAAATCCATAGTTTTCCAGATATTAAGCAGTCTCAAGTTAAAAAACTCACCCGGTATATGTATGTAATGTGCAATGTTTAACTAAATACCAATAATGTACACGAAGTACATTAATGACAATTAGTAGAAATATATAGTAATTTGAAATCATTCTACATATTTATCTCAAATATAATATTTTTAGAGTTGTGATTAGAGATGCCACGAATATTCGGTATTCGGCCTATTCGGCTACTTTTTTTACTATTCGGTATTCGGCCGAATAGTTCTCAATATTCGGCCGAATACCGAATACCAAATCGTGAAAAAAAGCACATAATAAATATTACTCACAATTTTTTTTTTACAAAAAATCAGCATATTTAATACTTAAAATCTATCAGTGGTAAGTTATGATGAATGAAATTTTTTTTTGCGTTTGTTGTTACACAGATCTTGCAATTACACAACAAACAAACTGCCAGTTTATTGTCTTCACTACAAATTTTATTATATTCCCGAAATAGGTGATTTTTTATTAAATGGTGCCATTTCGTAAAGCTTTTCACGAACAAACAGTGATATTTTTTAAGATATACAGTGTATTATATTAAGGTGACCAGCTGTCCTATTTTGAAGAGGACAGTCCTCTATTTTGGCCAACTGTCCTCTATAGAAAATGTGTCTTCTTTTTGTCCTCTTTTTTAAGTTTTCGAAACTTTTGTCCTCTTTTTTTGTTATTTGGTAAAATAAATGTTATCCATAAAATTACAAAAAAATAAATATTTTTATCCACGACTTATATATAATACATACATTACATACGTAGTTTTTACTATATAATGCGATATATTAATCCCAGAGGGAACCATGACGAAAGAGAAATTTTCTGATTGGTGCATTGGAGGGCAATAATGGTCATTATTACCCTCTAAATCATTATTGCCCTCTAATGCACCAATCAGAAAATTCATCAAATTAAATAATACCATGGAAACAAAATACACAAACTTTAAGTCTAAAAAATTTATTTACGACTGTCAAATAAAACACCTAGTGTTTGTGTATTTGTATTGAAATGGATAAAAATTCTAATAAAGTTGTTGATAGTACAAAACTTGTTCAGTTTATTAACTGTAATATTACTAATTTTAATATTTTTGGACACCACAGAGTTTGTGTATTTTGTTTCCATGGTATAGTTTAATTTATATTAATTTGAAATTATAACAAAAATGCTTGTGTTTGCATTTCTTGTATTCAGTTGTGTTTTATTAAAGTAATTGAAATAGTCGTAGATAAAGTACAGTATACTACTCGCAATAATGGCTATTATTACCTCGGAAATTTTTTCTCCCTCGCCGCTATGCGGCTCGGTTCGAAAATTATTCCTCGGTAATAATAGCTATCATTATTGACTCGTGGTATAATATACTATATTTTTCTCATAAATAATAATAATTATTGAAATTAATCATTATTGACTTAAAATTTTCGTAAATAATGATTATTAATGTGACACGACCTACTCGCAAATGAAACAAATACGCCCACGAAATGTACTAAGTGTCGCCGAGAGCCTAACCGAATATTCGGTATTCGGCCAAATCACTATTCGTGGCATCTCTAGTTGTGACACTTTTTTACGGGGATGCGATGTATGGTAAATGCATCATTTTACCCGCTGCACCACCGCTGTTCCCTTAATATCAACAAAAATATATAGGTAATACTTACGTAATTTAGCAGAGTTAGCAAACCCTACCATAACAATTAAACAAAATAGAATACACGAAAACTGCACCATATTCAAACTATACTGTTTCACTTTCAAATGACAAAGTAACTTAAAAAACATTTAAGCAAGGTATATAAAGTAATAATGTACTTATATAGTACTTATTTACTAGCCTTGACATTTGAAGTAAGTACAATAGTACAAAAAAATATATTTGATTATTGTTATACAACCTACCATCGAATTACTCGACGTGAATTAACTGAAAAAAACTTGTTGATTGGTCACTATTTGGTTGGGTGGCTGTATTTCAACCACACTTTTTTTTTAAATTAGATTTGATAATTTTCATTACCTATCTAATTGTTTTTTTTTTGTTCCAGGTAAAGAAAATAATTAGCTATTAATTTCGACATAGCTTTTTTTAAAGCATATTGAAAAAATATTGCCCTCTCACTCACCCTCTTACTAAGGGCAAAAACAGTTATACAGGGTGGTACGGATTGGGACACCGATATTTTAGGAGCGACTGTTTTATTTAATAAGGTAGGAAGCCAATGGCGTAGATAGCTTTATGCGATGGGGGGGGGGGGGGTGTATGACAGTATTAAATCTCATAAACTTATATTTTTTATTATAAAAATTATCTTTTTATGTGGTGTAAAGTACAAAAATTGGTTATATTAGATGTATTCATTATTGAAAAAATGCTCATATACACTCGACAAATTAATTAAGGGGACACCTAAAAAATAGCATGTTTTCAAATGCTTGTAACTTGGTCAAAAATTAATTTTTTTCTAAACTTTTTTATTATTAAATTGAGCAAATTTACTCTACTTTATGATGGTCTAATTCGTTCCTCAACATCTTTTAATTTTTTAACTTTTTTATGTAATTATATAAATTAAAAAAAAAACTGCATATTTTGACACTTGATGTAGAGTGCATCTATGTAGAAAATGAAACTTTGAAATAACCTTTTTGTAGAGAATTTTAATACCTTCAAAATTATTATGGTGCGAAAAAAATGTGACAAAAATTCGCAAAAGTATTACAGTTTTAGTGAAAATCAGGAAAAAATAATTCAAATGAATATAGCCGGAGTAATTTTGGTGGTACAGAAAATAAATAAAAATAAAAATGAAGCTCAAAGTATCACCTTTCAGATTATGCAATGTAATGAAAGATTTTTTTATGAATTACAAAAAATATTCAAACTTTAAACATAATAGAAAATATGAGTAATTAGACAGTAAAATTAAAACAAAGAATACATACCATAAACATTACATTTTAGGTGGCCCGAGCTAGAGGTCTCATTAACAATACATGTTCTTTATAATTCATTTTTATTTTTTTAAATAGGACCATATTACGCGAAGATATTCAACTTTGATGTCTCAACATCAGAAAACCCAAAAAAATTACAAATTGGAATTTATTGAAATTTTTCTCGAAATAAAGCAGCTTATGAAAAATTTTAAAAAGTCAAAAAATGCATTATTTTACTGAAATAATAACCCAAAATGATCCATATGGTTTTAAAATTGTACCTAAATATGTGTGCTTACTGTATACATTCATTTGTGCATGTAAAAATAAATATTTAGTAAAAATAAGTATTTTTTGACTTCGTAAACATTCCATGACCTGCTTTATTTTACAAAAAAAATTTAAAATTTTTGCAATTTGTAATTTTTTTGGGTTTTCTGATGTTGAGACATCAAAGTTGAATATCTTCGCGTAATATGGCCCTATTTAAAAAAATAAAAATGAATTATAAAGAACATGTATTGTTAATGAGACCTCTAGCTCGGGCCACCTAAAATGTAATGTTTAAGGTATGTATTTTTTGTTTTAATTTTACTGTCTAATTACTCATATTTTCTATTCTGTTTAAAGTTTGAATATTTTTTGTAATTCATAAAAAAATCTTTCATTACATTGCATAATCTGAAAGGTGATACTTTGAGCTTCATTTTTATTTTTATTTATTTTCTGTACCACCAAAATTACTCCGGCTATATTCATTTGAATTATTTTTTCCTGATTTTCACTAAAACTGTAATACTTTTGCGAATTTTTGTCACATTTTTTTCGCACCATAATAAATTTGAAGGTATTAAAATTCTCTACAAAAAGGTTATTTCAAAATTTCATTTTCTACATAAATGCACTCTACATCAAGTGTCAAAATATGCAGTTTTTTTTTAATTTATATAATTACATAAAAAAGTTAAAAAATTAAAAGATGTTGAGGAACGAATTAGACCATCATAAAGTAGAGTAAATTTTCTCAATTTAATAATAAAAAAGTTTAGAAAAAAGTTAATTTTTGACCAAGTTACAAGCATTTGAAAACTTGCTATTTTTTAGGTGTCCCCTTAATTAATTTGTCGAGTGTATCTTAATAATCTTATCATTTTCGTAGACTCATAGGGGGGGGGGGGGGGATTAAGGGAAGTATATTAGTAATATTAGATTAGGAACCATAATTAATTAGCTTCGGGGATTAATTTAACGCACCAAAGTAATGAAAAAAATACCACATGTTACAGGTACTTTTTGAAAAAAATATCATTTTCATAAAAAAATTCAAAAAAATAATTATTTCTTTTGACTTTAATGAACAATAACTCTGAAGTGGAAACACAGCTAGAATTAACTGTAATACTAAAAAAACTATCAAAATCCACACGTGGGTGTTGTTCATGTTCCTCAATAGATTTTTGTTTATCTTAATTATTTTTTGAGTTATACATTTCCTAATTTCCGATATAAAGGGGCTAGTAAATTTGCTAACTAGTAAGCACTATTAAATGTAGTATCAAATTTATGTGATGGTTCTCTTAGAGTTTCGTGAAGACTTTGACAAGTTTCACGCACGCGTTGTACCTATGATGACACTAACAACGGTATTAAAACAGTGGTGATATTATAATAACTACCACGTACGGTCAGAGTCTGTACCAACTGTGTTACAATACGTTAAAATATCACTGCTCTAAATTCCATAGCAAATCCATAGATACTATCACAAAATTAGTACCTCATTTGAGAGTACTTGCTAGCTCCTTTATAAATAAAAAAAATCCATGGAATCTCATAAAGGACATACCATATCCTATGGATTCATCAACAGAATTTGTTTTTATCTCAACTCGAAAATTGTCAAAACTTAATGTGAGTTTTTCAGAAATATTATGTTTTTTGTTTACCTTTAAACCGTTATAACTTTTAAAATTGTCATGTTTTTGTAATTTTACTGATACCGACGTAAAGAGAATTAGATGCGTAAAATATAAATATCCTTTAAAATTGATGGATCAGTGCAATATTTGCGCGAATTAAACGGTAATCTAGACAAAAATTGAGTTATCACGCTTCGCACATAAACAGGTCAGATTGTAACGGTCGTATCTCGGGCAATTTTTATTGTATTGGAATAAAATAAAAAACAAATTAAAGGTTTAAAACAGAGCTACAAAAAACATTGGAAATAGTTTTCAATAAAATAATCAGTTATGATGTTATTTACGTAAAAACACTTTTTTACCCCTTTCATCCCTAACAAAGTACCTCTTAGTCGACTAGCAGGCTCGACGGCTTTTTAAAGTTTAGGTATAAAACTACGTACATATGTAGGTACCTACCAATTTTCGTTGATGAAGGAATTATTGTGTTTTTTGTTGTATATTTTTGAATATTTTTACTGTACTATTAGGGTATTAGCAAACTAATATTTAGATACTAGGGGCTGTGCCCCTGGGCGCTTCGCGCCCCAACCCCCTTTCACGCCATATTTTTTTCACAAATTTACTCGGGTCTGCGACCCTCGTATGTGTATATATCATACTCTTACCACTATTTTTTGATAGTTAATTTTTGAATCTGGCGGAGATAATCAATATTAAAATTTTCAGTAATCTTACATGTATACATTACCTAATTACAAATTTACTCGGGTCTGCGACCCTCGTATGTGTATATTATAATAATTTTCCATTCTTTTTGCGGATACTCATTTTTTTTCTCTAATTGGCGGTGATAATCACATATCATTATTACAATTTTTAGTAATATTACATCTACAAATTACCCAACCTCAAATGTACTCGGGTCGCAGCCTTCGGCTGCGACCCTCGTATGCATAAGTATATTATATTATAAACCTAAAAATGATAATTGAAAACATTTATTATAATTAAAATTTACACATGTTTTTCATATTCAAAGAGTACGTTATTTGTATAAAAAAATGGTTAATATAAGTTTTTTTTACTTTTTATTTTTATATATTCCTGAAGTTTTTAATTTTTGTTCACTTTCAATTAAAATGAATTTGTCTACGTCACTTTTAAAAATTTCAATTTTAATTATTTTTATGCGACGCCCCTGACTTAATTATTATTAAAAAAAAATTATTGATATCAGTCTCACAAAACTTCCAAAAAAATAATAATTCATTAAATAATTTTTTTAGAGACGCTACTGACCTATATTATAATTTACATATTTTTCTGAAATTTCTAATTTTTGAACAATTCAAAAAAAATCTAAAGTTTTTACAAACGTTACGAAATTTCTATATAAACTAATTAGAAAAAAAGATTTTAAATATTTTTTAATTCGCCGCTCCTGGCATTATAGTTAACAAAAACTTTTTAATATTATCTATAGATAATTATACTAATTATATCAAATTACCAATCAATTTTGGTTAAAATTTAATTTATAAGCAATATAATCAAAATGTACAAAATAACATTTCTTTACACGCTCCTGACGTATATAAGATAAAAAACAGCTGTTTATAATTTCATCGTTTAACAATTTTATTCAAAATCTATTTTATGTAGAAATTATAATTGATTCACAAATCTAACATTTTAAAAAATTTGTCTACGTCACTTTTTAAAAATTTCAATTTTAATTATTTTTATGCGACGCCCCTGACTTAATTATTATTAAAAAAAAAATTATTAATATATCAGTCTCAAAACTTCCAAAAAAATAATAATTCATTAAATAATTTTTTTAGAGACGCTACTGACCTATATTATAATGTACATATTTTTCTGAAATTTATAATTTTTGAACAGTTCAAAAAAAATCTTAAGTTTTTACAAACGTTACGAAATTTCTATATAAACTAATTAGAAAAAAAGATTTTAAATATTATTTAATTCGCCGCTCCTGACATTATAGTTAACAAAAACTTTTTAATATTATCTATAGATAATTATACTAATTACATCAAATTACCAATCAATTTTGGTTAAAATTTAATTTAAAAGCAATTTAATCAAAATGTACAAAATAACATTTCTTTACACGCTCCTGACGTTAATAAGATAAAAAACAGCTATTTATAATTTCATTGTTTAACAATTTCAATCAAAATCTATTTTATGTAGAAATTATAATTTATTCACAAATCCAACATTTTAAAATTAATCAAGTAATTTATCAGTGTGTTTTTTATGAAAATGTCAATAAAAATCCATGTGTTTTCTTCTTTATAAATGTCATATTTTGACAGATATAAACAAAATACAACAGTGATATCTTGTAATTTAGCAAATTATCGTAAAAATAGTATTTTTCAAACGACCGTCACACTGTCTGAAAAACAAAAGCCGATGCTCGAACCAGCTAATTCATCGTTTTTTCAGTAAAATTTCGATGTACTTTTTCGGAAAAAAATCACAACTCAGAGACCTTTCATAACTAAGAAATGAAATCTAGCCTATTGACTGGAAAAAGAGTCAAGCTACATGACGAAAAAAAAATTATCAAAATCGGCCCGGTGGATCCAGAGTCTATAAAGCTATAGTTTCGTCCGGACATATATACATACATACATACACTCGACAAATTAATTAAGGGGACACCTAAAAAATAGCATGTTTTCAAATGCTTGTAACTTGGTCAAAAATTAATTTTTTTCTAAACTTTTTTATTATTAAATTGAGCAAATTTACTCTACTTTATGATGGTCTAATTCGTTCCTCAACATCTTTTAATTTTTTAACTTTTTTATGTAATTATATAAATTAAAAAAAAAAACTGCATATTTTGACACTTGATGTAGAGTGCATTTATGTAGAAAATGAAATTTTGAAATAACCTTTTTGTAGAGAATTTTAATACCTTCAAATTTATTATGGTGCGAAAAAAATGTGACAAAAATTCGCAAAAGTATTACAGTTTTAATGAAAATCAGGAAAAAATAATTCAAATGAATATAGCCGGAGTAATTTTGGTGGTACAGAAAATAAATAAACATAAAAATGAAGCTCAAAGTATCACCTTTCAGATTATGCAATGTAATGAAAGATTTTTTTATGAATTACAAAAAATATTCAAACTTTAAACAGAATAGAAAATATGAGTAATTAGACAGTAAAATTAAAACAAAGAATACATACCCTAAACATTACATTTTAGGTGGCCCGAGCTAGAGGTCTCATTAACAATACATGTTCTTTATAATTCATTTTTATTTTTTTAAATAGGACCATATTACGCGAAGATATTCAACTTTGATGTCTCAACATCAGAAAACCCAAAAAAATTACAAATTGCAAAAATTTTAAATTTTTTTTGTAAAATAAAGCAGGTCATGGAATGTTTACGAAGTCAAAAAATACTTATTTTTACTAAATATTTATTTTTACATGCACAAATGAATGTATACAGTAAGCACACATATTTAGGTACAATTTTAAAACTATATGGATCATTTTGGGTTATTATTTCAGTAAAATAATGCATTTTTTGACATCTTAAAATTTTTCATAAGCTGCTTTATTTCGAGAAAAATTTCAATAAATTCCAATTTGTAATTTTTTTGGGTTTTCTGATGTTGAGACATCAAAGTTGAATATCTTCGCGTAATATGGTCCTATTTAAAAAAATAAAAATGAATTATAAAGAACATGTATTGTTAATGAGATCTCTAGCTCGGGCCACCTAAAATGTAATGTTTATGGTATGTATTCTTTGTTTTAATTTTACTGTCTAATTACTCATATTTTCTATTATGTTTAAAGTTTGAATATTTTTGTAATTCATAAAAAAATCTTTCATTACATTGCATAATCTGAAAGGTGATACTTTGAGCTTCATTTTTATTTTTATTTATTTTCTGTACCACCAAAATTACTCCGGCTATATTCATTTGAATTATTTTTTCCTGATTTTCACTAAAACTGTAATACTTTTGCGAATTTTTGTCACATTTTTTTCGCACCATAATAAATTTGAAGGTATTAAAATTCTCTACAAAAAGGTTATTTCAAAATTTCATTTTCTACATAGATGCACTCTACATCAAGTGTCAAAATATGCAGTTTTTTTTTTAATTTATATAATTACATAAAAAAGTTAAAAAATTAAAAGATGTTGAGGAACGAATTAGACCATCATAAAGTAGAGTAAATTTGCTCAATTTAATAATAAAAAAGTTTAGAAAAAAATTAATTTTTGACCAAGTTACAAGCATTTGAAAACATGCTATTTTTTAGGTGTCCCCTTAATTAATTTGTCGAGTGTATATATATATTGCACGTTTATATTATAGTGTGATAATTGAATACAAAGGTGAGTTTAATATCCAATAAATTTCATTGTATATATTAAAAATTATTGTAAAATATGTATATTATAGAACATGAAAGTCATTTATTATTATTATTATTATGGTTCTCCATAACAAAAATAATTTTATGTTAGGAGCTGAAAATGAGAAAAAACATAAACAATTATTTTATACAGGGTGAGTTTTTTATTTGCAAAATATCTGGAAAAATAAGGATTTTCACGGAAAATGTTTGGTATAAAAGTTTCAGGATTTTAAGGGTGATTTATTTACAGTGATAATTTCTCGTGCAGTATATTTATTATAATTGAAAACGATTAAATAAAAAGTGTTTATTATTAAAAAAAAGTGCATTTAAATACAAGCCTTTCTAATACAGTGTAACCTTAATATAACGAGTCTCAGTATAACAATTTCCTCGATTTAATAAATTTTTCGAAATCCCCTAGAGCTATTCGTAAGAGCTAATGCAAAATATACCTTTATATTACGAATACATTTGTCAACAACCTCTTTATAACGAATTTTTAATCATTGTAGAATATAAATAGAAAGTATTATTTACCTCTAAAAATACAGTTTTTTCTTTAAAATGTGTTTTATTTATTAGTGGAAATCGTTCGCTGTAACAGGGTAAGCAGATGAGTAACTACATAATGTTGAGGTTAAGTTTTCTTACCTTGTTATAACGAATTGTAGTCCAACTTAACCTTTATATAACAAACCTCACTGTAACAAATTACTTGGTATAACGAATATTTTCTACTTCCCTTCAGTTTTGTTATATCGAGGTTACACTGTATATTCAACAAATAAAAAATATAAAATTAACTTTTTTATAATAATATACGTAGCATATAAAAAATATTATCGTATATGACCTATAAATATAAATACTTAAAATTTTCAAAAATAGTGGAACCTACTTACAAGGGAATCTTTCCAAATGAAAAATTCGTATCGAATTTAAACTTTGTATATACAGGGTGTCCCGTTTTAAGTGCACACCTCTAATAACTTTTTATAGTGAAATGTTATCAAAAAACTTTTCAGATAAAAGTTACACGGTTTGGAGGGGGACATAGACGTACTCGGATGATTTTTTTTTAGGTGGTGTTTTCAGGGTGATATGAAGGTCAACATTTTTTTTAAATAGAAACCTATAGTTTTTATCAAGTAATTTTATGTTATGTTTTATTTTCTGAGTAAAAAAATATTGAAAATACAAAATCTCGAATTATTTTGTTAGATATCTTGGAAAGGTTTAAGTTGTTCAAAAAAAGTTTTCAATGAAAGATACGTGTTTTTTCACGTAAAATAAAATTACTTTATAAAAACTATAGGTTTCTATTTAAAAAAAAAGATGTTGACCTTCATATCACCCTGAAAACACCACCTAAAAAAATTTCATCCGAGTACGTCTATGTCCCCCTCCAAACGGTGTAACTTTTATCTGAAAAGTTTTATGATAACATTTCACCATAAAAAGTTATTAGAGGTGTGCACTTAAAATGGGACACCCTGTATAGTGTATATTGTATATTATAGTGAATTAAAAATTCGTTATAAAGAGGTTGTTGACAAATGTATTCGTAATATAAAGGTATATTTTGCATTAGTTCTTACGGATAGTTCTAGGGGAATTTGAAAAATTTCATAAATCGAGGAAATCGTTATACTGAGGTTCGTTTTATTAAGGTTACACTGTAGTTAGAGGTCAAGATAAGTAAGAAAAATATTATCTTAGCTGCGGTAAAACGGTTTAAAAACACCCCTAAGAAAACGTGCAAAATAATCATATTTTTTTAAATAACTCTAAAACTAATGAAAATTTTAACAAATCTTCAATACAAAATTTTCATATTTTTGTATGCTCTTTTGAATGGCGTTAGTCAAAATTCGAAAGAGCATAAAATTCATGAAAATTTTGTATTGTAGATTTTTTTAAATTTTCATAAGTTTCAGAGTTATTTGAAAAAAAATATTATTTTGCACATTTTCATAGGGGTGTTTCACCCCCTTAAACCGTTTTACCGCAACTAAGATAATTTTTGTCTTACTTACCTTGACCTCCTCTAACTATATACAAAGTTTAAACTCGATACGAATTTTCGACTTGAAAAGGTTCCCTTGTTAATACGTTTTTTAAGTCCCGGCATTCTTGTGTCCGATATAATAAAGGACCTAGCAAATTTGCAAGCTAGCTAGCACTCTCAAACGAGATGTCAAACTTATATGACAGTTCTCTTGGAGTTTTCTGATGACTTTGACAACTTTCGCATGTAAACACTATCAACGGTATTAAAACAGTGGTGATATTATGATAATTATTTTATACGGTCAGAGTCTGCACCAACTGTGTTACAATACGTTGAAGTATCACTGCTCTAAATTCCGTAGCAAATCCATAGATACTATAAAAAAAATAATAACCTCATTTATGAGTGCTAGCTAGCTTGAAATCTATCACACTTTGTCATTAGGTATGCTAAATTTCAAATTTTTATAGTTTCAAAGAAAATCAACTGAAACATATAGACGGACATACACCGAAGTGATTCCATAAGTGTTCCATTTGGTACAGAACACTCACAAAATATTCGTAAATTTATTATGAGGTACCTGCGTTATAAATTTTTTATAAGGGGAGGGTAACGTATTAAAAAAATGTTTTCCTTTATTTTTTATTCGAATTTCTGAATGCAAAACCTTTCAAAAATATTGTGTTAAAATTTGAGATGGATCGGAGCAAAACTAACGAAGATACAGCAGTTTAAGCAACCGTGATGGGCGCGATCAACTGACTCCATGCGTATAAGCAGGAAGCTGAAAAAAAAACTAAAGAAGGCAGAATTCGTCGGAGACAGGAGCAAAAAGATGCTTTAGACATTATGGATGATAGCAACATCCTTTATGGACCTGGCATCGATGATTCAGTGCATGTGAGGTAAGCCGATAAAACTCGCTTATGAACGTTTTATTCTAAATTTTGTAGTGTGTAAAACTTTAAAGTGTTTTTCCCACAACTCACGTTTTCAAAGTCGGTGCCCCTCATAATTTCAAAACTACTGCACCGATTCTTTTGAAATTTTGAACACTATTTCTGTACATAATTTACGAGGTAACGCTGGAGAGTGTTCTTCAGATTTGTCAATATTTATTATTTTATAATAACAAATTATCCGATTTTTTTTGCAAAAATCGCGTGCTTCACTAACGTGTTCCCAAAAATTGAAAAATTGAAATTTCGAAAAACCCTTCCAGCGTTACCTGGGGAAAGTGATTATCTAACGACATTTTTTTTTATTTCAGATGATCCAGCACCGAGTTTGAGGGGCACCGCAATTCTATTTTTTTCTGAGACGCTTCCAAATAATTGCCGTATTTTTCAATATTTCTACATACATGATAATTTTACAAAACATTTTTCAAATGTTATACTTCGATGTACCATTCGTTTTAATAAATAGATTTTAACTGTGTTGTCGAAAAAAATTCACAAAAACGTGCCTTTTTGTACGAATTAACGTTACCCTCCCCTTAAAATATCAAAAATGACATTTATTGTAAAAATATCTCATCGTATGGGACCTTATTAAATATTCCTTCACAAAAGTTTTTAAATATCAGTGCATAGACGTCCTCAAACTGAGACCTCAATTCCATGAAAATTATATCAGAATTTTCGTTCATGAATTTATTCATTTGTTCGCCAAGTCTTGGGTCGCCATTGAACAAATTCGTGAAGTCCAGTGTGACCTTTTCAGGTTCCATTTTTAACTTGTAATCATTCACTTTCAGGTATTTTTTACCTTTCTTTATCAATTCTTCTCCCGTGATTTTGTGATAAGCTTTTAAATTCGCTACAAAAAAAATATATTTATTTAATCCATTTTTTACAGTCACAACCTACTATGTACTGAACCGTGTGATCTAGAAAGCTGAGATTTGGTATAAATAGTAATCGTGAATTTGAGTTATGAAAAAAAATGATTTTTTAGGGGGGGGGTACTAATTATTATTCAACACCGGCGAGTGGGGTATCAAATGAAAGCTTTCAATTCAAGGAATTTTAATATGTAAACGTTTTGCTATTAATAAAATCTTCATTCAAGAAATCAAATAAAAAAAATTGTTAATAAATTTTGTCTATACCAAAATAATTATGAAAAAATCTGAAAAAATGAGAATACACCTATCCCCCGATTTACACGGTAGATACGTTCTACACAAAACCGTGTAAACTGAAATCTTGGATTTTGCTAAGTAAAATCGTGTAAAAAGAAAAAAAATGTGCATGATTCAGTAAAAGTAAAACAAAAGTCAGACATCTTGGAAAACTCAAAATTGTTCTTACAATTAGTTCATAAACAACAAACACATGAAAGTAATATAAGCAGATATTTAATTTATTTTACATTAGGAACAAAAAATTTAAAAAGACTCTTAAAAAAAGAGTACCGGGATTCCCCTAAATGTATGTATATTTTACAAGCCCGGGAATCCCCTGTTCTTTTCATCAGGTTACCGAAGGAAAAAATTCAAAAATGCCATCAAATCTTTGTATAGGTGTATATGGAGCGGAATAAACATTTTTACTAGTTTTTTGAAAATTGTCAATTTATAAATCGTGTAAAAGCGAAATCGTGTAAAACAAGTGCCGTGTAAATCGGGGGATATGTGTATTAATAATAATGCCGACACTAAACGATACGGAACACTTATAAATCTTAACTCGCATTTGACATTTTTTTATAATTTTTTTTCAATTGACTAATACGGTGTAATATGAATTTAAAATAATAATTTCATACTTAAAGTGATATTGCTTTTTCCAGTTCCAGTGATTGGCAATAGTAATAAACGGCCGTTCATATCATAGTCGGAGTAAACTTGAATAAGTGGGGCAGTGGTTTCAATCTCCATATTGTACCCATTTACCTCATTTCTAAAACAAACATTAATTATATCACTGTTCAATAAATTCTATATTAAAAGATTAAGGTCAATTAATTTAAAAATAAATATACACAAATTCTAAAACAAAATATATCTTAAATTTTAAATAGGTGTATGTAGGTACTTATGTACACGTGTTAGAAGTTACACTTATTTAGCGTTATTGAAAAATAACTACGTAAAATTAACCTTAGATATTTTAACACTAGAAAGACGGGAGGCAGTCATTTGACGATAATTTCAATTTCAATATTGAATAATTCAAAAACTATTTGACTTACCGTAATGAGACTTTGTGACTTTTATTAATACCTACTAGTAGTTAAATGAAAATATGTATCAAAATAATTCACATCTATTTTCTTTATTGTTTGAAATGTTGATATACCGACAAAGACAGCAGCGGTCTTTTGACGGCTATGATCTGATAAATATGATTTTAATTGTTGTATGAGAGGGTACAACAATAAATACGTATATGAATTGTCAGTCAAATAAGCCTGTAATTGTGTATCGATATTATTGTGAGTAATTTGTGAAAAAAGCCCAGGAAATTCGAAAAAGTCGAGAATGTCTTATTCAGAAATGTAAAAATAAAACTAATAAAGTATGCGATACTTATACTTGTAAAAAACCGCTTTGCGGCTCTTGTTACATGTAAAAATTGTGTATAAATATTAAAATTAAACATACATTACATCTACTTTTATTTCTTTACTTGGCATTTATTAATTACTCATAAAAATATATGTATTTAATAAAGTAGTCATTTGACCGGTCGCCGTCTTTGTAGGTAGGTAGATTTTCCCGTCTTTCTAGTGTTAATACACAACATTATGAATATCAGTTTATTCATACTTAATATTTTAAATGCAAAAGTGTGTATGTCTGTCTGCTGAACCGATTTTGATGAAATTTAGTAGAGAGAAACAAATTAAAAAAAATTTTTAAGATACAAAAGTGAGTGCCTGTTTGTTACCATTCCACGGCTAAACTGCTGAACCGATTTTGATGAAATTTGGTAGGGAGAGATACATTTTAAAATACAAGATGCAAAAGTGTGTATGTCTTTCTGTCAGTCTGTCTATATGTTTCTACCTTTGCACAGTTAAACTGTTTAACCGATTTAAATGAAATTTAGCAGGGAAAAACACATTTTAAAATCTTTTCAAAAGAACAAAAAATTATACGAAGCTAAAGTGTGTCTATCTCTCTGTTTGTCAGTCTATCTGCCTGACCGTTTGCTACCTTTTCACAGCTAAACTGTGTAACCGATTTTGGTGAAATTTGTTATCGAGAAACAAATTTTAAAATCTTTCCAAAACAAAGAAAATATCATAAGATGCGAAAGAATCTGTCTGTTACCTTCTCACGACTAAACTGCTAAGCCGATTTTAATGAAATTTGGTAGCGAGAAGCAAATTTTAAAAATCTTTCTAAAACAAAAAAAATATAAGATTCGAAAGTGTGTCTGTCGTTTTCTCTGTTTCTAACCTTTTCATGACTATAGCGCTGTACCGATTTTGATAAAATTTGGTAGGGAGAAACAAATTTTAAAGTAAGTTCCAACAACAAAATAAGATGCGAAAGCAGTGTGCCCGTCTCTCTTTCTGTCTGTCTGTCTGTTTACTACCTTTGGCTATGCACAGGTAAACTGTTTAACCGATTTTGATGAAATTTGGTAGGGAAAACAAATTTTAAAACCTTTTCAAAACAAAAATATATGAAGCGAAAGTGTCTATCTCTCTATCTGTCAGTCTGTCTGTCTGCTACCTTTGCACGGCTAAACTGTTGAACCGATTTTGATGAAATTTGGTAGAAAGAACTAAATTTTAAAATCTTTACAAGAAATACAATAAGATACGAAAAAAAATCAATACTTACTTCAAAACAGTTGATTCTGAAAAACCTGATATTTCGACATTAGTGTAAGTTTGTTTTACATTTACAGAACCTTGTTGTCCTTCTCCAATTACATATTGTGGTATCTTCATTGGGTCAATTGAAGGGATTTTAAACTCCGGAATTCCTTAAATATAATACAAATTGAAAATATAATACAAAAAATACAATTTTTTATTCTAAAATCTAAAATAAATTTTGACTTGGATCTTGGCTTCTGGGTGTAAGCCGCGTCGATTTGGTCGTGTTAAACGTTGGCTTACACTCAGAAACCATGATCCATATCAAGATCACCGCGGAAGCCTCAAGCCTAAATATTGACTTTATAAAAAATATTCCTTGTCAAAATTTATCTATACTTTGAAAAAAAACACTTCTATGGTCGGCCATTATCTCAATAGTGTCTGTCTGTCTGTTTTATGAGCACCTCCTATGTCTGTAGAACATCACCAAACCGGAAACGGATGTTCACTCTTATCAATTTATTAATTTTCATAATTATTTAAAAAAAAGTGCGATATAAAAAAATTGCAAAATATTATCTATTACATAGCAGTTACTCGCGTAGATTTCGAAACCCCCACTCTTGTGTTTTTTTCCGACCGAATGTGGGGGTTGACAGGGGTGAAATATAAAAAAAATGTTTTGCTTTTTATTCATTATACAAAATTGTGAATATCTCGACTCCTATGTAAGATACGGGGTTAATTTTTCCCCTAAAACCCCAACACCCCGTGGTATTTTTCCCGCCGGATCGAGTGAAACTAATAACAATCCTCCATACTTGATATGGGATGAAATATTAAATTAACGGCTTATTTTTTCGAATTTTGACTATGCCATTCAAAAGAGCATAAAAAATCATGAAAATTTTGTATTGTAGATTTTTTGTAATTTTTATTAGTTTCGGAGTTATTTGAAAAAATATGATTATTTTGCACATTTTCATAGGGGTGTTTCACACCCTTAAACCGTTTTACCGTAGCTGTGATAATTTTTTTCTTGCTTACCTTGACCTCATCTAACTATATACAAAGTTTAAACTCGATACGAATTTTTGACTTGAAAAGGTTCCCTTGTTAGTGGGTGCTTACATCATAAAAGTAAGACACTCGCGAAATTTCACCTTTCTAGGTCAAGGAGTTTAGGCTCGGCGATGATGTCAGTCAGTCAGTCAGGACAAGTTATTATATGTATACTGTATACATATAACAGGGTCCTCCAATAGTGTGTCCGGCATTGTTTTACGCCCAAACTATTGAAGATAGAGTTTTAGGATAAAACATTTATTATAGTATATATTGACCCTAAAGAATTTCAAGAAAATATTTTCAAACCCCTAAAACCACTCCTTGGGGGGTAGTTTGAGGGGTACATACCCGTTTCTCAGTAAAATCAAATGGAATTGTATATCAAAAAGTACATATTTGTAAAGATCATAAAAAAATACGAAACTTTTATAAAACAAAAATTTTCATACTTTCAATTGTTTGAAAAATATGGCGACTGTTCTCAAATTTTAGGGTTTTACTAAAAGTGCTCTAATTTCGTTAAATATTAATGGAATTTTATTATTTTTTCAAATTTAGAAAGTAGTAATAATGAACTTTGTAAAGATGTATGACTATTTGTGATTTTGATAGTTAAAATGTCATACGCGATATATCAAAAATTCAAAAGTTCAACTAGGGATAATTCGAAATTTTCAAATACAACGGTGTATCAATTAGTACTTTTTCGTAAAAAGGATATGTAAATAAAGAACTTATGTTAAGAAAATTTTAAATTATAATTTTAAAATTGAAAACTGAAAATTAAAAATTTTAATTTTTAATTTTTTTATCAAAAGTTGTTTATTTACATTTCTTCTTTAAGAAAAAGTACATTGTATTTAAAAATTTTGAATTATCCCTAATTGAACTTTTCAATTTTTGGTATGTTGAGTATGACACTTTAAACTATTAAAATCTCAAATAATCATACTTCTTTACAAAGTTCATTATTTCTTCTATTTCTTCTAAAAAAATAATAAAATTCCATTAATATTTAGCGAAATTAGAGCACTTTTAGTAAAACCCTAAAATTTGCGAACAGGTCGCCATATTTTTTTAACAATTGAAAGTATGAAAATTTTTGTTTTATAAAAGTTTCTTATTTTTTATGATCTTTACAAATATGTACTTTTTGATATACCATTCCATTTGATTTTACTGAGAAACGGGCATGTACCCCTCAAACTACCCCTCAAGGAGCGGTTTTAGGGGGTTGAAAATATTTTCCTGAAATTCTTTAGGGTCAATATATATAATAAATATTTTATCCTAAAACTCTATTTTCAATAGTTTGGGCGTAAAACAATGCCGGACACACTATTGGAGAACCCTGTAGATTACTTTTGTATTTTAACTTTTTTTTTACCCCCCCCCCCCTCCCCGCCTCCTCAACAAGTACTTACCGTTTTTCATTTTCCTAAGAGCATCTTGCATAGAGCTCTTTAAGCATTCGTGTAGTTTTGGGTCCTTTTGACTGCATTTGTTTAAGTAAGTAGCTGGAAGAATTAATTTTATAATCATTTATAAGATAATTATTATTATAGATATAGTGAATTGATTGATTTTTTTGTTTTTTGATCTTATTGAGAAACTTGGCTTGGTTATAAAAATGCAAGGTACAAATCGGTACCCTTATCGAATATTTTTAAACCGCGAAAAGGCTAGGTACTGGCCCCTTTTCTCGAGCTCACTCGAGAATATGTCGATTCGAGTTTTTCGTTTGAGATTTTAATCTCACATGCCCAGGAGCAGTCGAGATTTTTTATTCAACATTTATAGAAAAAGTCGCATCGAGATTCGAGAATACGGTATAATTTACACAATCCAGATTCTAGTAAATAACTTAGTGACTTTAGTTTTAGTTTTAAATTATCAATAGACACTTAACTGTAAACAGCTTAATTTGATGATGGGTGTCAAAATGGTGGACATTTAAACTAATTTATTAGTATAATACACCTAATTCTGTTTTTACACGGTAGATACGTTCCAGAAAAAACCGTGTAAAAAAAGACATAAAGTACATAAACAAATTACTAAAATATATACTTAAGCTGCTATGAAAATAAATTAGAAATGGGAATTCACAAACTATATATTTGAAAATATATCAAAATTTTATCCTTTAACACCTTATGGGTTAAATTTAGTACTGAAATAACTGTATCATAATTTGTATTGTAGAGTATTTATGATAATAAGTTTCAATTAAATACAAACAAAAAAAATATTTTTTTTATACAAACTTTGACACCCCGTTTTAACCCCGTAGGGGTTGAGTTTCAAAAAATCATTTCTTAGTGGGTGTTTACATCATAAAAGGAAGGCATCTACGAAATTTCACGTTTCTAGGTCCAGGGGTTTGGGCTGTACGTTGATATATGAGTGAGTGGTTAAGGACAAACTCTTTTATAGATATAAATAACAGATAGAAAAAAAATCCCAGAAGATTACGGTTAATAATAGATATTTGTGTATCTAGGGCGTAAAGTGGCTGTTTTTCGCAAGAGTGGGAATGTTTGTTAATCGAGGCGTTAGCCGAGATTAACAATCACACGAGTGCGAAAAACGCACTTTACACCCGAGGTGCACACAATATTTTTTCTAAAACCTTATTATAATATTAATAATAATGTAATATGATTTTTTAATTAAATAATAATAACTTGTCATATTAATTATTAATATTGAAATTTAAATCAAGTACTTAAATTTTGAAAACACAAATGAATATTGTTATTGTTTGACATTTATATTATATTATATTCAGATTATTTGTGGATTATTTTCACTCACGTATTTTATTCTGTGATTTTATTATTGTAATTTTATAATAATATGGATAATATGGAAAGTGATAATGAAAATTGCATGCCGCCAGAAATATCAAAGCTGAAAAATCGGTAATTTAATCACTACCGACAAAATCCAAAAATTAATATATGAAAATGTATGTGTTACTGTTACTATAGAAACACTTTTACGCTCGCCGTGCGTAAAAGTAACTTTGTCGCACAGCGAGCGCAAAAGTACTACTTTACGCACTGAAATGACAAAGAAAAATCCTACTTTTTAACACGGTTGTAAAAAAAAAATATTTTTCTTTAAAACTTAAATCAAATAGCTTTTTTAATCGTGCTAAATCGAATGAACTCGTGTAAAAACGGAATCAATTTTTTTCTAGACCATGTTAAATCAAAACCGTGTAAAAACAGAATTGAGTGTATATTTATTAATTATTATAACATCATAGTATCTGCTTTACATTGTTTCAAATTTTACAATTCTTTATTTTATAACTTTTGTACTTATCGAAATACAAATCATTTTGTAAAAGTAGGTATTCATTACCTACTGGTTTTACTTTGTCCATCACTGGAGAAAAAACAAACAAAATAAAATACTATTCGCTGGGTGTAAAGTAGGTAGTGGGGGAAACGAAATCGATCACAGCGCACAACGTGGCGAAAAATAACACTTTGGGTGGACTAACTGTCATTTTTAATAGGCTCGTTTTTAACTGAAAATAGAAAGGTCAATATGGTTAATCCCACTATAGACTATGTGCAAGGGGGTGGAGTTAGAAATAATGTCGATGCGAATGTTCGTGGTGAGCAATATTGTAAAATTAACGGCGCCAAAATTTGAGGTTAAGCTGTCAATGTAAACGAATTAATTATTTCTCTATTATATGTCATAATTAAAGAGAAAAAGATACCCAATATAAATAATTTTCACGTACCTTTTATGCTATACTATTTATATTATATGCAAACAGCTAAATTAAATGATATTTGTTTAATAAAAAATTTCACGGTATTAAACATATTAAACAATGATAAAAAGAGAGTTGAATCCATTCAGCGGCGCTAATAGACTTCGTGCACATAGCCAATAGTCATAAATAATCGTCTAAAATGTATATATCACGATATTTTATTGAAATTATTTGTTTGTTAGTACGTCAAAGTCCACCCAAGTTGCTACTAAAGTCCACCCGTTAGTTGGCGCTGTCATCGCGCACGCTGTGAATACATAATTTAAAAAACAAACTATATTAGTGGACTTTGGTAATTAAATTGATTAAATAATGAGTTATTAGTAACATGAGATTATGACATTAAACCTTGGTCTCAAATTGACCAAGACCTTACATGTGTATGAAGGATTTTTCTAATTAATTCTTATTTTTTACAACCGGAATATCATTAAAATGTTTTGTATTTTTTGTCGACCTCTACACCAAATTTTTCCTTAATTACATTAATAACCTCGGAGACAATATTTTTAATTTGTATGTCCAATTAAGGCCTCTATAGACCATCCAATATGTAGGGCCAATTTGAAGGGAGATAGAGTAAAGTTAAATTGGGTACCTGCTGTTATATAAACAATAAGTTGTTTTTTTATACAGTGAAACTTGAATAAGGTCAGTGGCGTACGCAGGATTGTGTCATGGGGGGGGGAGGGTTCAAAGAGATTTTTTTTAAAAAGGTCATCAGAATAAAAAAGTGATTTGGTAATGACCATAGGTGGGCATTAACTCGTTAATCCGTTAATCGTTAAATGGTTAACGGATTAACTTTTAAGTTAACTCAAAAAAATGTTAACGCTTTTGTTAACTTCCGTTAAATTCAACTTCCGTTAACTTTAGTCCGTTAAATTCGTTGTTTGATGAAAAGTACATAACAAAGTTGTCGAAATAGCTAAAAAAAGGTCTACAAACATTTTGGATGGTTAACTTTTTAACGGATTTACTTTAACTTTCGTTAAATTTTAAAATTTTCGGTTAACTTTTAATTCCGTTACATTTTCGGAATTTTAACGCTTTAACGGTTATTGAAGTTAACTTTTTTATTAACGGATTAACGATTAACGAAGTTAACTTTTCGATTAACTGTGCCCACCTATGGTAATGACTAAAAAAAAAAAGGTCTCCAAAATTAATATAAATTTAGTTGGGAATAATATTAATATTGATTTAAAAAAAAGATCACAGATGTCATGGGGGGGGGGGTCTGACTCCCCCTAACACCCCCCTGCGTACGCCACTGGATAAGGCTATTCGATCATTAGAACAATGTATACTTAGATAAAAGTTTGTCACCTATTGTGTGTTCAAAACCCCAAATCCATGGACCCCGGCCATACTGTTTGTAAAAACCTACCCTGAGCGGCCCAGTGGTGCAATCACATTTCCATCTTGTGTCCATAAATGTTAAACAATTTAAAAAAATCGAACTGGCTAAATTAGAAATGAAAGGCCAAAAAAATAAAAAAAATAAAATAAAAGTTTAAAATTTTAATATGTTATATTTATGGATAATTCATATATTTTACTAATTTTTATTTTAAATATTGAACGTATGATTTTTGAGTAATTAGATATTAAAAATAAAATTTTTAACACACGATAAATGAGATAACTTGCCGAAAGTGCTCTATTTAATAAAATTCTACACAATTGGCTATATAAAGACGTTTTAAAAACTAATTATTCGAAACTTCAACCCTTTTAAATACTATAAAAATTATAAAACAAATATATTCATGTATAATTTATTCAAAATAATGAAAAACCAACTCTGTCATTGCAGAAAAATTAGTATACGTTACTTACTATTATATACCTACTACCTACCGTTCTATCTATTTCAATTTTCAAATTAAATTAAACTTTTTTTACTTTTAATAATTAATAAAGTAAAATATTCCATTAAATGTAGGTACATGTGTTCTGAATATAAATTAAAAACAACATTTTTCGAAACCAAATCTTTTTTTACAGTGTTCCAGACGTATAACCTCAAGTGGGACTTTTATAAGTGGGAAACTTCTATAACTAGAATTCATACTGAAATCATACATTTGTACCTCTATTACTGAGTAAATGTGACACCTCTTTAAGTGGAATAAAATAACTAGTCCCTTGAGATTTCAGTTATCCAGGTTTTATTGTTAATACATCAATACCTCGCTTTGCGTCGTTTCGTTTTACGTTTTTTACAACTTTTACCCTTGTTGCAAAATTTTCAATAATTTAAGGGAGATGGGTCATGGCATGGGACACTAATTATACAAGTAGAGCTTGCACTTAACCAATAAAAAAACAAAAAGAAAAAAAATCTCCAAGACTTAAAAATCACTTATAATAACAACAAAAATATATAGGTAATATATGTACTTACGTAATTTAGCAGAATTAGCAATCCCTACTACAACAATCAAACAAAGCAGAAGACACGAACACTGCACCATTTTCAAACTTCACTGTTTCACTTTCAAATGACAAAGTGACTTAAAAAAACATTTGAGCAAGGTATATAAAGTAATAATGAAATAAGTACCTATTTTATAACCTTGGCATTTGAGTGAGTACCTACAAATATATTTTATTGTTGCACAACCGACCAACGAATTAATCGACGTGAATATACCGGAAAAAAACTTGTTGATTGGTCACTATTTGGTTGGGTGGCTGTATTCATTATTTTATTTTATTAAGTCAAAAAAAAGCTATTAATTTTTGCAATAGCTTTTTTATACCTAAAGCATTTGGAAATTTGTTTACGTTTTTACTTCCATGTCCCATGTTCAAAGAAATGGAAGTATCTATTATAATACCGTCGAAAAACCGTATCCGAGATAAGAGCAAATTCTGATTGTACTAACTTCAAAACGTAAAGAAAAGTTAATTTCCGCATGGCGGCTGTGTGTCTGGATGTAGAATTTTCTTTCGTTCACGATAACTACTGTAAATATGCACCGATTTGAATTATTTTTGGGGAAAACGTTTGTCTCAGTGAGTATATACTCCAGACCTATTGATTTTGGTGCTAATCGGATTAGGGGTTTCGAAAATATTCGAAATTTTGTACCAATTATCGTCTAAATTTGAGTATTATCTCACCAATTTTGATAAGACTTGGTACACTTGTAGTTCAATCCAATCTAAAGGGCACTTATTTATACCGATGTATTATATTATATATTATTTATACAGAAATAGCCACTGAAGGGGTGAAAACAACCCTCAAAGTTTTAATTTTAAATACTATTAAATTCATTTTGCACTGGAAATCTATTAGATACAAATAAATTAAGTATAAAAGATATTATAGAACATGAAAATCATTTATGGTTCTCCATACCTTTTTTTAGGGTTCCGTAGAAAACTAGGAACCCTTATAGTTTCTCCATGTCTGTCCGTCCGTCCTGAAAAATTTTGTCATAATAAGATGAAAGGTATACGGTCGTAGATTGATGACCCAAAAACAGAAATGATAAGATTTTTGAAAATAAAAATTTTTTAGACCCCCCTTTCATAAAATGAAGTGTTTTAAAAAAAATGTCACCTACACCATTGAGTGGGGTGTCGCTAGAAAGGTCTCCTAAAATACAACAAAAAATGTAACAGAAATTTTTAATTTTAACCCTTCGATCACGATGTATTTTCTCTCCAAAGTCATTAAAAAAGCGTCCCCCCCCCCCTCTATTTTCTAAACTATAAAAACTAAAAACAGAAATGATAAGATTTTTGAAAATAAAAATTTTTTAGACCCCCCTTTCATAAAATGAAGTGTTTAAAAAAAATGTCACCTACACCATTGAGTGGGGTGTCGTTAGAAAGGTGTCCTAAAATACAACAAAAAATGTAACAGAAATTTTTAATTTTAACCCTTCGATCACGATGTATTTTCTCTCCAAAGTCATTAAAAAAGCGTCCCTCCCCCTCTATTTTCTAAACTATTAATTAAAAAAATCTGAAAAAATTCCAGAACGTAGATTTTAATTAGTACTTTCACTGAAAATTATAACGAACATTGTCAAAAATATTTTGGACCCCCCTTTCATAGACTGAAAATTGAACTTACATTTTTTTCCCCACTTACCCTATTGAGTGGGGTGTCATTTAATAGGTCTCGTAAAATGCAATAAAAAACGTCAAATAACTTTTTGATTTTAACCCTTCAGTCGCGATATATTTGTTTTTTAATGTCGCTGTCAGAGCGTCCCCCCCCCTCTATTTTCTAAACTATCGATTCAAAAAATCTGAAAAAAAATCAGAACGTAGCTTTTAATTAGTACTTTCACTGAAAATTATAACGAACATTGTCAAAAATATTTTGGACCCCATTTTCATAGATTGAAAAGTGAACTCACATTTTTTTCATTGACCCCATTGAGTGGAGTGTCATTTGATAGGTCTCCTAAAATGCAATAATAAAAGTCAAATGACTTTTTGATTTTAACCCTTCAGTCACGAAAATTTTGAAAAATACTTTTTATAAATCGTAGTGAGAATGACTACGGAACCCTATCATGTGCGTGCCCAACACGCACTTGCCCGTTTTTATTAGTCAAACATGTGTAGAATATCGTATTTAAATTTTAGAACGAAATTCGCACTCATTTCGAAATTATAGCTCCTTTACTATTTGAGTCATGAAAATTTTAAACGCTTTTTCTGAAAACCACTTTTTTGTAAACCTCATACAAGATAACTCCAAAACTATTTGATCGATCATTTTAAAGTTTTGCACACTTATAGATGTCATAATTACCTCAAATGTAAACCTAAAGTTTCTTGTAATTTATTTTAAAAAACAACTTTCTTCATTATTAATAAAAATAGTAAAAACTTTAAGATTTTTTTTTCAAACACGTACCATTTTTCGAATTTTCACTATTCCATTAATTTTTTATGTTCACAAAAAATTGTGATATTTATTTTAGATATTCTGCAAAATATAAGAATAAAACACTTGTCTTACAATCAACAAATTTTATTTATATACACAAATAAAACTATATCTTACAATAAACTAAAAAAAATGCAATTCAGTTTTTTTAAACCACACATAATCAAAATTCTTAAAATATATTTTTTTAAATACATAAATAATACATTAAACGTCTTTTTTTTAAATATAAACAATAAAATCACGTAATTCCATTTTCAAAATCAAAAACCATTCAAAAATTTAAAACGATTGTTGACAGCTAAATCAAAAAAGATTTCTACCTTATCGACCCAACCATACTGAAGTTAGCATCGATATAAAAAATAAATTAAATTTGAACGCCATCTTGAAAAGAAGCTGTCAAAAAAATGTTTTTTTGAGTATCCAGTCCCCCCTCCCCAAACGGTTCACAATTTACCATATTTTCTGTCTTTTATTAATTTATGTACAGTTATTTAGTAGAGTAGTTATTATTTACGTAAGTTTTAACAACCCTAACCTCAAAATTTGAACTTCATATTTGATAAAATAGAAATCTTTAGGAGCTGTCGATAGTTTTTAACGTGACAAAGTGTGGGGGTCAATTATATATATTATAATAATAAGAAAGGTCACACGATTGCAATAAGAGTAAAGTGGATCATCAGTTATCAATTCTGCTAACAGTGTTATTTAATTATTATTATTATTATAAAAATAATAAAGAAAAACAATTCATTTATTTATAATATATCTTACATACATAAACATATTCAAGCTAGAAAACTTATTGCTGTTTAAAAATCAAATGCGTAACTAAATACTTAATTTTAAAACGTGTAATTGAGTACCGATATAAATATAAATTAAAACTTATGTGAAAATTGACTCCGTAACAACTAATTGTGACTATAATTTGTGTAAAACATTACAATCCTGCATAGTAAAAAAGAAATCTCCCGTTAAACAGCAGTTTATGTCAAATTCACAAAACGTAAAAAATTACAAATCTAATATATTTTTATTTAAAAAAATAAGAAAAATACTTGATTGTGCGCATTTTATAAGAGAGCAAAATAAGCAAAATTCAAATCGTTGCATCTTTTTTAGGGTTCCGTAGAAAACTAAAAACCCTTATAGTTTCTCCATGTCCGTCTGTCTTGTAAAAATTTTGACATAATAAAATGAAATTTGGTATACGGTCGTAGATTGATGACCCAAAAACAGAAATGATAAGATTTTTGAAAAAAAAAAAAATTGTTTTAAATAAAAATTCACCAACCCCATTGAGTGGGTTGTCGTTAAAAAGGTCTCCTAAAATGCAACAAACAATGTAATGAGACCTTTTGATTTTAACCCTTCAATTACGATGTATTTGCTCTTCAAAGTCATTATAAAAGCATCCACCCTTCTATTTTCTAAACTATCAATTTTAAAAATCTGAAAAAATTCCAGAATGTAGCTTTTAAATAGTACTTTCACTGAAAATTATAATAAACACTATTAAAAATATTTTGGACCCCCCCTTTCACAAACTGAAAAGTGAACTCACATTTTTTTCCCATTTACCCTATTGAGTGGGGTGTCATTTGATAGGTCTCCTAAAATGCAATAAAAAATGTCAAATAACTTTTTGATGTTAACCCTTCAGTCACGATATATTTGCTTTTTAATGTCGTTGTCAGAGCGTCCCCCTCTTTATTTTCTAAACTATCAATTTTAAAAATCTGAAAAAAATTCAAAATGTAGCTTTTAATTAATACTTTCACTGAAAATTATAACGAACGTTGTCAAAAACATTTTGGACCCCCCTTTCATAGACTGAAAACTGAACTCAAATTTTTTTCCCACTTACCCCATTGAGTGGGGTGTCATTTGATAGGTCTTCTAAAATGCAATAATAAAAGTCAAATGACTTTTTGATTTTAACCCTTCAGTCACGAAAATTTTGAAATAACCCTTTTTTTATAAATCGTAGTGAGAATGACTACGGAACCCTAACAAGTGCATGCCTAACACGCACTTCCCGTTTTTTTTCTTGGCGTTTTGAATTTTACAAAAAAAAAATCTCTTAAATTTTTATATTATTTGAATCAACGTAATTTATACGACTTTAATTTTTTACGATGCAGGATTATTGACTACAACTACTTAATCTTTTTTCAACCGCCCTACGTTACTACTTTTCACTTTTTGTTCGGCCATCGACGCCTTACATTCCTCATGCAAATTATTTAAATCAAACGCAGCCTTCATATTTTCATGTGAAAATGCAAACTTTTGCAGCTTGCCTTTAGAATCTGCATTCGGGCGTCTTAGCACCTCCTTACCGTCTTTAAATAAAATAACAGTCGGTAGCTGTTTAGACATAGCGCTGTCGGAAACATGGTACTTTTTAGCGGCGTCAGGGAATCTACCGATATCTACCTTACCGAACCGTAAATTAGGTAAATTATACTCGGCCGAGAGCTGCGAAAACGTAGGAGCAAAGTTTATACAAGCGGGGTTCCAAACCGCGTAAAATGTGACAAGCCATATCGTTTTTTTGTCACGGACGAGTTCGTCATCAAGTCCGTTTGATCCCCGGAAATAAACGACATGTTCTGGACCAGAATATGTCGGCTCTGGTAGAAGCAAACCACACACTAAAAAATTTAAACGAAAAAAAAAACATTTGAATCAACGCCATCTTTCAATGTTTCATAAATTACACATAAAGGTTCCTAGCACGGCTAAATAAAATCAACGCCGCCCATCGACGTTTCGCGAAACTATTTAAATAAAAAGGTTTGCAACTTCACTAGAAAATTTGACACATGCAAGATACAAACCATTTTAATTTAAAGGCAACTTTCACTTTTCTTTATTTTGTAAAATAGGTCATTATATTGAAAATCAAGCATGTATTTACTTACAGACGAAAATGATAGCGAAAAGTAAACCCATCCGAAAATCTGCATGAAACCATAGCAGCATGTTAGCTATTTTTGTATAAATAAAGCTCGAAGATAGGTAATTTATCATCGTAACGCTACCAGCTTTCCTTGTCCGAATCATTACGACTATTAGTAAGAAGAAAAGTATTTCTGTTTCTCTCTGAAACAATACACACACGGATACAAGCAATTATTTAATTGTTGTTAATTATTAATCTTACCGAGTCAAATTCGCAATCTCCCTGTTCAGATATTATGTTACATATTATCGGAAATCTCTTCATAATTACATACGACAAACTTAGAAATATATTAACTAAATAATAAGGCTTAAAAAGCAGTATTAAATCGTGTTTAAACGACATTTTCGTTAAAATTAGGTTAACTATCAATCAACAGACGGATCTGAAGCTATCAACAAATTAGCACATTCCGAAAAAATAAAATCACAAATGTCACTAAAATCAAACACCTCATCGCTTGATTTACCGACGTTGTTGGTAATTCAACCGCTTGATTTACCGACATCGAGAGGGGCCCCCACCACCGTACCGACCTCAACGTTAATTGGTGAATTCAAATTTCGCGCAGAAATATAACAAAGAATATAACAGTCGGTGGTATTATGGTGGGGATAGGAGAAGGTCGGTCAATCACGCGTTTGGCCCGTCGGTAAATCAAGCGATCGGTAAATCAAAGGTCGGTAAATCGCGAGATGAATGCCTAACAAATTTGACGTTTGTGTTGACAAAAACACATGTATTCAGATTTTCAATAGATAATTTAACAATTTGAAGACGTAATGCCTTTTATTTTAATTACTGGTATACCTAGTAGTGGAAAAACTACAAGAACCGAAGAAATAAAACAGTATTTAGAGAAAAATAATAAAAATGTCTTCGTTATCAGTGAATCGGCAGCAATAACTCAAGCCTGTTATGAAAAAAACGCTGTTTATATGGGTTTGTTAAGTTTACTTTATAATCTTTAACGTTACTTAACGAATTTTTTCTACAGATGCACAAAAGGAAAAACAAATACGAGGATTTCTTAAATCTGAAGTTAAACGACTTATTGGAACAGATACAGTCATAATATTAGACGGAGGAAATTATATTAAAGGTATTTTCCAACACTCGTTCATATTAAAAAAAATGAGTGTGTGTACTTATGTACACGCGTTAGAAGTTATACTTCTTTGGCGTGATTGAAAAACGACTACAAATAATCTCAATTTTAACCTGATTAAATGAATAAAAGAATGCAAAGCATATAAATTTATAAAGAACACTGATATTTTATTTAATAATTCGTAACATTATTTCACTATACTATTTAATCAAATTAAAATTTAACTGTATATTATTTCAAAGTCCATATTTATAAATCATGAAATTTGAATATTATGATGTAATAATCAACCAATTAGATAGAAGGCAGATATTGTTTGACCAATTAAATATTAATGTAAATGTCGCTTTTAGTTGGTTCAGGATGGCAGCACCAGTATTAAATCTAGTTTTAAAAAGTTATTTTGTATATAGGCAATACTCTTTACAGTTGTGTTATTTAAGTAAAAAACCAATTTCTACATACCATATCTATAGTTCCACCACGTAACTTTTCGTTACATAGCTTTTCATTTCCGTTACATTTCTAAATTTTTACCCTCAACGTGCCTAACTTCACTAGTATAACTTCTAAGTATACCTTCAATAAAACCTTTCACGTTTTTTAATTTGCAGGCTACAGATACGAACTATACTGCGCATCAAAAGCAACTAATTGTACAAGAATTACAGTACATTGTGACTGTACACCTGAACAAGCCTATAAGTTTAATGAAAATCGAGAGGACGTCAATGAAAAGTGATTTATATTTCCACATATTTATAATATAATTTTTTTTAATTGTAATTTTTATTTATAGATACACGCGTGACGTTTTCGATGCGTTAGTTATGCGTTACGAAACACCTGATTCAAACAATCGATGGGACTCTCCGTTATTCATAGCGATTCCTGAACAAACGCTAAATCTAGAAGCTATAAGAGAATGCCTATTTGAGAAAAAACCACCACCGCAAAATATGTCTACGCAAGATGTAAGTATTAATTATTATATTTTTACCTTAACTCTCTTGATTGCTGTGATTGGCCCATTAGCAAATTCCTCCTTACACATACACTGTAATACACGCACACTCACTTCGTAACACTAAAATCAGTCGATAAATATTGTTTTATAAAAAAAAAAATGAGTGTGTGTACTTATGTACACG
Source organism: Sialis lutaria (assembly GCA_949319165.1). Taxonomy (NCBI): domain Eukaryota; kingdom Metazoa; phylum Arthropoda; class Insecta; order Megaloptera; family Sialidae; genus Sialis; species Sialis lutaria. Next base: position 2,926,441 of record OX439232.1, read on the forward strand.
TGTTAGAAGTTATACTTCTTTGGCGTGATTGAAAAACAACTACGAATAATATGTGTTAGTTAGATTTAAACAAACATTGAGTTTTCATTAAAAAAAAATACAAAAATCAATTAAACAATTAAATTTTGTTACAACAAAGCAAATTTGAACAACTTGGCGACTTTTGGTCAATATTGACAAGACAAATTATATATTACAAGGATTACAAGTGATAATATATTAATTATGTACAATACAAAAGGGCAGATAATCTAATCTAATAAAAATACTTTTTGAAATTAATAATATGTATGTACTTACAATCTCAATTCATTTCCAAATACGAGTAAAATTATCACACAATAAAAATACGTACTTTTTTACCTGTATAATCCATAGACTATAGTCACAAAAGAAAGAGATAGCATGCGGTAAAACATGAGTAAGAATATTTAACACATTACTATAGTCTATTTCATTTAAGATTGCAGCGGTAGATAGCATAGGAAGTATAATACATGCTCCTGATTGGTCAAAACGCCAGATAGATTCACAATAACACAATTATTATTATTATTACATTAGGATATAATAAAACTAATATTTATGGCACAAAGGTGAATTTTATTTCTTGTAAATTCCATTAAAAGTTATATGACAGTTCAGATATGCCAAAAATCACGTGGTTTTAAAAAATTACACGTCTGACATCAAGAAAAAAACACTATTGAGTATTTGCAACAATCAGTATTATTTCCCGTTTTGCCAAACAAAAAAATCACAACATAAAAACTATAAATGTGTTGAAAATAAAATTTAGTCTATACTTTGTATGAAGAACGAATATAAATACAGTGAAAGTTTGAAAAAATCCACTGAAAGGTTTAAGATTTAATAAATTTCTAGTGAAAAAACTTTTCCGTTAGCTATAAAATAGTTCCTGTGTGAATCGTACTGTCTAATCTCCGCCCACCACTGCAAACATAAATGTAATAGACTATCGCCCAGTATTATCAAGTTTAACTAAATGCTCCTTTAACTAACATATAATAACATATATTATCAACAGATCCAAGCATAATATATTTAATTAAATAGATTTTAAATTATCTGCAGTATTTCTTTACAACGTATATTATGTCTATTTTTCATTGAGAGCTTAAATATTGATTTAAATCACGTTTGTAATACACCAAATTTACTTTAAAGGAGCATTTAGCGCTAAAGGAGTTTTAAATTGGTTGATAATACCGGGCATACTTATTTGTATAAAAATTTTAATTATGTCTATGGATGCCATGATGCAATCATATTTTTTTATATAGGCAATACTCTTTACAGTTGTGTTATTTAAGTAAAAAACACAATTTCTACAGACCATGTCTACATATTCCACAGCGTAACGCTTCGTTACATAGTTTTTTATTTCCGTTACATTACTAAATTTTTACCCTCAACGTGCCAAAAGAAGTATAACTTAAAAAAAAACTTTTATTTCAGCAACCGATAAGTTCGACGAACTTTTTATACGAAATTGACCGATTGACACAAGAAGTCGATAAAAATATATTGACAACAATGCAGTTAGGTCCCGGTGCACAAGTTCGAATTTCTGATGCGATTTTAGAGTGTCCGACACATCTGACAGCGCCACAATTAACACGACTTCGGAGACAGTTTATTAGTTACACGAAAACTCATATGACTGATGTTAAAAAAGTACCTGTACTTTATTTACAATATTTAAAAACTAATTTGAATTGTTGATGTATTTTTGTGATATAATAAAGATATTTATCATTTTATTCCACCATTTTATTATTTTGATTGCATGTTCATAATTTTAAAACCGAATTTTGACATGAAATAAAGTTTTATTTGTCAAAAAAAATATGAGTTAATTGTTTTACCGACTATAAAATTCTTTCACAGTTTTTATTAAGATTTAAAAAACGATTTTTAATATCTAATTTCAAGTTTTTCTTATTCAGCTGCACTTATAACTTCAAAATTAATTTTACACATTACATAAATAAAATTACGTCTGATAATTTTTAAAATTATGAAAACCTCTGATGAAAACTGCATTACCGATTACCGACTATAAAATTCTTTCACAGTTTTTATTAGGATATAAAAAACAATATTTAATATCTACTTACAAGTTTTTCTTATTCAGCTGCACTTATAACTTCAAAATTAATTTTACACATTACATAAATAAAATTACGTCTGATAATTTTTAAAATTATGAAAATCTCTGATGAAAACTGCATTACCGATTACCGACTACATATAAAATTCTTTCACAGTTTTTATTAGGATATAAAAAACGATATTTAATATCTGCTTTCAAGTTTTGCTTATTCAGCTGCACTTATAACTTCAAAATTAATTTTACACTTTACATAAATAAAATTACGTCTGATAATTTTTAAAATTATGAAAACCTCTGATGAAAACTGCATTACCGACTATCAAATAATTCACGTGATAGGTGTACTCGGTGTACTATTGTTGCCTCTTCAATTATTTATCATTTTATTCTTTTAAATTACTCTTAATAATAACAAAATGTCAACGAAATTGAATTTAATAGCTGCAGCTTGTGAAAATATGGGTATTGGCAAAAACGGAGATCTTCCGTGGAGGCTAAGGTAATTATTATAAAATATGAATTTAGGTTAGAAAAATATTTAATCACGTGATTTGTAATTTTCAAAAACCCGCCAATTTTTATGTCAAATTAAATTCTTCCAATTTAAATTATCCAGGAAAATATGCATGTCCCTCTTTATCCTTATTTTTAAATTGTTAAATCATTACAAATATGAATAATTAGGTCAGAAATGGCATACTTCACAAAAATGACTTCGAAAACCATCGATCCCAATAAACAAAACGCAGTGATCATGGGACGAGTCAGTTGGGACTGTATCCCATTAAAATTCCGTCCACTAAAAAACAGAATCAATGTTGTACTTACCCGTCAAAATGACTTCAAAGTTGACGAAGGTGTTCTAACATTTCCGAGTCTTGAAAAAGCCATTGAAAAACTTTCACATCATGAATTTAAAGATAAAATAGAAAGCCTTTGGGTCATCGGTGGCAGTTATATTTACAAAGTATGACAACAAAAATATTATCAAATTTATTCCACATTAAAAAAAAAAACTGTTTTTTAGGCTGCGATTGATTCACAATATCCTTGCCGATTATATTTAACGCACGTTCTCAAAGAATTTGATTGTGATACGTTCTTTCCAAAGTACGAACACTGTTTTAAGGAAGTGAAGTAAGTTAAAATTATTTATTTTTTTTTTTGTTAAATCGGGAATAGTAATGTAACCTATATAATTTTATAGAGACGTCGATGTACCAGAAGACGTTCAAGAAGAAAAGGATATAAAATATCAGTGTAAAGTTTATGAAAAAATTATGTGATTTTTTTTATATCGATGGCTATTTTACATTCCAAAGTTATATTTTGTACATTTTTATTTTGATGAAAAAGATCAATCGTCAATTATTTGTATAAAATAATGTCAATTAATTATTTAAGTATTATTTTTTATTTTTAGCATGTATTTACAAGAAAATATTTCAATAAATGACAAATAAAAAAGTTAGATTAGTATTTTTTTATATTTTAGCACCTATCATCTAGATTCCACACTTGCCATATGTTGTAAGTAAAATAAATAGAGATGAGACTGCTATTGCGATAGCTGCTATTAAAAACACTGTTATTTGTAAAGAGCAGACTGCTCTGCTCTTTAACGTACCTGCTATCACTGCTATTCTGTTCTTGATTGTTTTTTTTTAATCTAAGAAATAAACAAAAAAAAACAATGAGTGTGTACCTATGTACACGTGTTAGAAGTTATACTTCTTTGGGATGATTGTAAAACAACTACGAATAATCTTAATAACAATAATCTGCCGTTTGCTTTAAATATAATTAAAAATTTAATTTAATTATAATATTTAATTAATATAGGCAATACTCTTTACAGTTGTGCTATTTAAGTAAAAATCTTTATTGCTAATTTTGTCAATACGCTATAATTTTTTTGATATAGGCAGTACTCTTTACAGTTGTTATTTATTCTTTATTTTCAGTCCCGGGCTAGATATTTTACCGCATACAATTTCGTTACATTACTAATTTCATCTCCGTTACATTACTGATTTCATTTCCGTTACATTACTCAATTTTTACCCTCAACGTCCCTAAAGAAGTATAACTTCAAAAAAGATAAAAACTTTGATCTAAACAAACTGTGATTATATCGCTGCTATTTGTCTTAACTGCTCTCTGTGATCACTGCTATTTAAAAATCGCTATTAACCCATCTCTAAAAATAAAAAACCATTGATTTCATTTATATATATTCTATTTATATAGCTACAAAAAATATACAGTTTTAAACATATAAAAATGTAATGTGATCCACTTATAATCAATTTCAATCATATTTACAATTGTATATAACATATAATAATATAATACACAGATATACTCTATTTTTAACATTATTATAATCATTGTAAGTTCTATTTCATTAAAAATTAAAACAATCTTCACAGTCTTTGTCATTTACACAAAAAAAAGTTGTCACTTGTTTTAAATGTCAATAAAAGTGGCATAACCAATAAAAAAAACAATAAGGTTATGTTTGTTAAAAAAATTTGAGGTTAAGTTTGATTATTACGTTCATATTCAATCTTTGCACGGATAAATCTTACCTACTCTTATATTTAATCATGCCACTAAAAGAAGATTTAAAAATAAAATGTAAGACTCTTCCGATGTACAATCAAGAAGTACATAAATATAAATAAGTATATACAACAGTGAAAATCAATACGGTCAAGTATATTGGACAACCCTACATTGTACAAAATGATTACAGTAGTAAATGCTATAGCCTTACATTTCTTGAGCCTATTTTAATATTTTTCAAACCCTATTTAAAATTTTTTCATAAAACTAAATGTGTATAATAAAAGTCATACTAACAGCATAGTATATAATAAATGGCTAAAAGGCATACTTTCAAGATTTATTAGCACCTAAATCAGTAATAATGAATTTATTACATGGAAGAATATTTGTATTGGTCAATTTTCAGAGATATGTTCAAATAAAGTCAACGGTAAACTCATTAGGATTCATTCTACCGCACAATAATAACAAAAAAATGCATCCACTGTGTTGGCTTAGCACTGATTTCAAAGATACAGACAAAACTGTGCCATGATTTTTAACAAATGTCAAATTTGTTTGGTTATGTATTCCTCAAACATCATTTTCTATAAAAAGTTGGGTTATGAGTTGATATTTTTGTTAATGATAGTCTGCCATGATTTTAAACAAATGTCAAATTTGTTTGGTTATTTATTTCTCAAACACCATTTTTTATAAAAAGTTGGGTTATGTGTTGATATTTTTGTTAATAATAGTCTGCCGTGATTTTAAACAAATGTCAAATTTGTTTGGTTATGTATTCCTCAAACTGCTCAAACACCATTTTCTATAAAAAGTCGGGTTATGTGTTGATATTTTTGTTAATAATGGCAAAGTTTTGCCTGAAATAAAAAATCAGTAATATATTTATAATTTTTTCGTACTATAACCTATATATAAGACAACAATCCTATATATTTATACTTAATTAAATATACTATGTGACATCACGAATATTTACTTTTTTTGATTTCTTATTGATTCTAAATCACTAAATTTCTCTTTGACTATTTTCGAAATATAACAATCAAGTGTCAAAAAATATAAAAAAATAAATAACAAATTAACTTGATTTCATAACCGTATTGTAAAATAATTCATGAAACCGGGCGCACATTCGGTGATGTTTTTATTTTACTTCGATACATTAAATCGAATAAATTGCATTTATTTTTGGAACGTAAGTTACCGTTACCACAACATTTAGTATACAGGACTCTGTAAGTGAAATAAACTATGGATTTTGAAATGTCATGAATGAGATTGAAACATAACCTCATTTTTGTTTTATAACCTAACGAAATTATTGAAAAATACTGTAGTATTGCATTGTTCAAATGTAAATTATGACAATATACAAAATATTTCTTACTTTATGCATGTATTTACATATTTAAGTTTATAATATAAACTATATTTGACAGTGGCGCATTGTACAGTAGGCAAATGCCTAAGGCCCCTCGAAGAATAACAAAGATTCTTGAAAGACAAGTAATTTTTTTCCAGCCATTTTTTAAGGATATCTTAATAAAACGCCACTGATTTTTGAGCTTATATGATTGTTTTATAAATTTTGATTTTCGATAAGAAAAAAAATTAAGTCGCGAAATTATTTTTTTTACTTTATTATTATTATCATAACCTAAAAATAATAAGTGATATTAAATATCGACATATATTTTAATATACTCGTAAATACCTAAATACTAATTTTTAATTTCATATCAACCAAATTCAAAAAAAATAAATAATTTAGTAAGCAGTGTTTTAAAAAAAAAATTCCGACTAATGGCAAAAACACAAGCCTAATCCTTTTACTACGTTCTTTTTGCATATTTGAAAATCTTTATTCAATTTATTTCAATAATAAATATCATAAATATAATCAAACAAATAAAAATTATAATTTAAGGATCACATTAAGATGTATGTCCATTATTACCAAAATATTAATAAATAAATCTTTAAAACAATACTTTTCATCTTTTTCTAAGGTTAGGTTAGTTTATTATTGCATATAAAGAGATACAACTGTCAAATATATCACTGCATCAACAATTGATTCATAAAGTTAGGTTAGGTATATTTTTAGAGAAATAAAAAAAACGTCTTCTGTTTGGCAATACAGAACATCGGAACTAGAGGTCATAGAAAAGTCAAATTGGTCTTAAAATGTTTTTTATATAGTCTAGTTTTACGTATTAAAATTTCAAATCAATTCAATAACTCTAACCTAGTTTTTACCTAATTTTACTTAAAAGGTTGTAACTATTAAACGATTTATCAAAACAATTTGAAATTTGAATACATAAGACTATACAAGATAACGAATATTTTAAAACCATTTTGAAATCTGTGCAATAAATAGTTCCAGAGTACTATGTTGCCAAACACGAAACTCTTTATTCACCGGTATAAAATATAATTTTATTGAAAAATTGATTTAAAATTATTAACCTTCTCAAAATATATATTTTCCTTAGGCTCAGGACACACTTAACACATCTCTCTCTAACTAAGATTAAAAAGAAAGATGTACGAATTGCATTTTGCAACCATCTCTTTTTTTTTTAACATTAACTAGAGAAGAATGGATCATGTCATGTAAAGTGGCATGTGCTAAGTATGTTCCAGTCATCCCAGCCTTTTAGTCTCTTTCCCTGGACGCAAATTTGAGGTTATGTTTGATTTAACTGTCAAATAAGTTTAAATTAAATCATAGACTTATAGGTCTATGAATTAAATAAATGTACTGTTAAATATTTGAGGTTATGATCGACTTAACTGTCATATAAGTTTAAAATTAAATCATAGACTTATAGGTCTATGAATTAAATAAATGTACTGTTAAATATTTGAGGTTATGATCGACTTGACTGTCATATAAGTTTAAAATTAAATCATAGACTTATAGATCTATGAATTAAATAAATATACTGTTAAAAGTTTGAGGTTATGATTGACATAACTGTCAAATAAGTTTAAAATGAAATAAATATACTGTTTAATTTCACACGGAATGAAATATTTTATTAAAGTATGCAAGAGTAAAGAAGAAATATACATTTTGAGAAGTTTCACGATATTTATATCAGTTTAATTATTTTCAAAAACTCTTCCGTGAACTCCAAATTTGTAAAAGCATGTATACTGATTATTCCCATGGTTATTTAAGATTTCTAATTGTATTTTCCGGTAGGGGTACATACAGTCCTTATTGTTACATTCGTATATCTGTCGAGGGGGTCCGTTAAGATCGTACGTAAAATTTCTTAGATCAATAAATTCATTTCCTGCGATTGCCTGTAAGTTGTTGATAATTAGTGGATGATATTTAAAGTCTCCCCCCACTAAATCCCTATTAAAACTCTTACCATTATTCTAAACTCTTTCGGCGCACTTGTCACATCGATAGCGATTTGTTTGGGAATATGTTCTATTGAAAAAGAAGTCACAAAAATCGTAGCCACTAAATATATTTGTACTTTTGCAGCACTTCCTTTAAAATGAAAACAATTCCCCGGGACTACGTTATTTTGTAAAATCAAACCAGGGTCTGAATTTAAAGTAAACATCGGTACCCCAAATACCATAACTTTCTTTTTTATATATCTGTCTGCGTTTGTCGAGATAACGTAAGCTCCAGACGATTCAAGAGCAAAATCTGTAAGAACCAAATTTTAATAAAAACGTCTCCTCTTTGGAGACATAGAACTCCACAACAATAAATCACACAGACTTAGGAACCGTCTTAAAATGTGCGTTATATAATCTAGTTTCACGTATTAAAATTTCAAATTGTTCCGATGCATCATTTAATTGTTACCACCCTTTAAGTAAAAAATGATAATCGCAATTATTTTTGACGTACTTTATTAATAGAGTTAAAACGACTAAATGATTCATCGGAACAATTTGGAATTTTAATGTGTGAAACTAGACAATATAACGAACATTTTAAGATGATTCCAAAGTTTATACGTTCAATAGTTCCCGAATAATACGTCGCCGAATGTTATATTTATAAAGACCTGTTTGACCAATTTTTTCAATTTCTCTCGTCCGTAAAACATCTTTAACGATTTGTTTTGTGTGGCCGTCACTCAGACAATAATTCATAGTTGTCTGTAATTTTTTTAAATCATTTACGACTTGTTTTAAATATGTATTTTCACTTTTAATTAGTTTTAATTCAACATATAATTTTGAAAGAATTCTGTCGTATTTTTGTAATGAATTTTCATCGCCGACACTATTTTTATCAATTTCTAAATCGTTTTCACTGTAGGACATGTCAAAATCAAATTCGTGTGTCTTTTCGGGTAGTTTTTCTTTTTGTATTTGTTCTAAATAGTACCCTAAAATATTAAATAAAGTTAAATGTAAGTAAAAATACATTATGTATATTACAATGGTGTACCAATGGAGATTTAAAAATTTACTCCCCCACCAAAAAAAAATCTCGATGCACCATTGGTATATTATATATATTTATCTATATACGTACACGTCAATAAAGCTATTATTGCATAGATTAAGAACAATACAACAGAATATACATAGAGATTCAATTTTAAAAATGAAAAACGATCCATTGTTGCTGAAACAATAAAAAAAAAAATTTTGTAATAAAATACAATTTAAATGTAATCAATAACTTTTTGTTGTTTACTGTTAGGTGTAGTGTTTGTTCTTCCATTTATTCTTTGATGTTGCATATTACTGTTAAAAATTCAATACATTGACATTGTATCATTTGTTTAAAAAACAATTATGTCAAAAATTTGAGGTTATAAATTGAACAATATTAAAAATAACTGTTAAAAATGTTGAGATAATAAATCAATATGCATCAATTTACAGGCAATATCTGTCTGTGTTTGTTTTGATCTGACAAAAAACTACTGAACCGATTTTGACTGGACTTTCATTGTTAGAAAGTTTAGTTGTTTCAAAGACTTTTTATTTACATATTTGGTAACAGCGGACATTTAAAATCACCTCTGAATATAATACAACATTATATTCTACCCGTACTTACTCTACATCCGTACTTCAACTGCTCATCGTATCCCGCGTAGAATTAGGCAGTTGATGTTTCTTCTGGTTACCCGACATTTGTCTGTTGTTCATGTTGCTTCCTTGATTCGACCAGTCACCCGTCGGAATTGTCGTTTTGTAAAATTTAGTTGACGTTTTGTTGAAGATTGGTAACACTTCACTCGCTTCGTTTGATAGAGCTTTTAAATATATAATGGTGTCTGTCCCGTAGCCCTCGCACGACAGCAATACCAGGTCTCCGTGGAAATACCTGGCGTACAGGCGGGAAATAGGTAAGCCGTAGCCGTAGCCGGCTAGAGGGACTGTGTGCGCGTCGCTCTTGCTAGGCTGTGGTGCAGTCGAGTACATGTACTTGAATAATTGATCTGTTTGAGAACGGGGGATTCCGCCACCTCTGTCGGACATCTATAGAAAAAATATGTATAAATTTTTGTACATTACGTAAATGCTTGTAACTAGAAAATGATTTGTTGCAATGATTTGAAATTTTAAAACATAAAACTAGATGAAATAACAAGCATTTTAAAACTATCCTGAAGTTTCTGTCATTTGTAGTAACAGAGTTCTATAAAGTCAAACATTGGGAATTTTTTATATCTAGATTTTGATATTTTCTATATAGTTTACGTAAACGCTTGTAACTAAAAAATGATTCATCGCAATGATTTGAAATTTTAAAACATAAAACTAGATGAAATAACAAGCATTTTAAAACTATCCAGAAGTTTTTATCATTTGTAGTTACAGAGTTCTATGAACTCAAACATTGAGCATTTTTATATATCCAGATTTTGATATTTTCTATACACTTTACATAAACGCCTGTAACTAGAAAATGATTCATCGTAATGATTTGAAACTGTAAAACATTAAACTAGATGATATAACAAGCATTTTAAAACTATCCAGAAGTTTCTATCATTTGTAGTTACAGAGTTTTATGAAGTCAAACATTGAGCATTTTTATATATCCAGATTTTGATATTTTCTATACACTTTACGTAAACGCCTGTAACTAGAAAATGATTCATCGTAATGATTTGAAACTGTAAAACATTAAACTAGATGATATAACAAGCATTTTAAAACTATCCAGAAGTTTCTATCATTTGTAGTTACACAGTTTTATGAAGTCAAACATTGAGCATTTTTATATATCCAGATTTTGATATTTTCTATATACTTTACATAAACGTTTATAACTAAAATACGATTAGTCAAATTTAATTGAAATTTTCATACATTATTCTTAATTGTATAATGAAAATTTTTAGACTATTCTAAGATTTCTGTTATTTATAGTTCTAAAGTTATATGAAGTCAAACACGAGGCATTGTTATATACTCAGATATTGATATACTTTACGTAAACAACTGTAACTAGAAAACAATCAATCGAATTGAACTGAAATTTTAAAATAGCATACTAGACAATATAACGGAAATTTTAAGACTACCCTGAAGTTTTTATTACTTGTAGATCCAAAGTTCTACAAAATCAAACATGAAGCATTTTTATGTACCCAGATATTGATATTTTTCTATTTACTTTACGTAAACAACTTTAACTAGAAAATGTTTCATTGTAATAATTTGAAATTTTAATAAATAAAACTAGACTATATAACGAACATTTTAGGACTATCCCGAAGTTTTTGATGTTTGTAGTTCCCAAGTTTTATGAAGTCAAACATGTGGCATTTTATATATCCAGATATTGATCTTTTTTTATATACTTTACGTAAACGTCTATATCTTGAAAATGCTTCATCAAATTGAGTTGACATTTGAATATGTTATATTAGATAACATAACGAACACATTAATATTTTTCATTACCTCAGTAAAAGCCAAGATATATTTTTAACCATCAGAGAAGTAAATAGAAATATTTTAATTACCTTGACACATATGTCCTCCTTTCCACTGACGACTGTAACTTCAATAGGTGGGAACACTTCGCTAGCAGTACCATGGTGCTCCATTACGGCTCTCATACTGTTTTTAAACAGCTCAAAGAGCATGTGGTACAAGTGAGATGGTACGTAAACTATACGTATTTCTTGTCCATGACTTAGCGCTGCACCATAGAAAGAAATATAGGTTAGGTTTACGTTATAATTACGAATACAGTCAACTCTCAATTTACTTTGTTTTATTTTCCCCCTTCTCCCTAAACTTCAATTGTTTCAACAATTACAAAATTTGTATGACCATTTTAAATTAACTTGGTTGCCCTTTTTACTCTTTTATTTATTTTTTATTAATCCTACAGAATAAGAAAAAGAAATATAATAATACATTATTTTGACGTATCGGTATCATTAACCTCACTTTCCTCTAAAATTTAATTATTTCAACAATTACAAAAATATTTATGGTCATTTTAAATTTACGTTGTTGCCTTTTTTAACCCTTTCAGATTTTTTTTTATTATTCCCAAAGGGTAAGAGATATAAAAACAAGTTATTTTAATTAATCTATCTTCCCCCAAAATATTATTGTTTCAACAATTACAAAAATTTATCATTTTTATTTATTTAAAGTTGACTGTATTATTTTTTTAATATTTATGTTAAGTGAAGGAATAACATTATTTTGGTAATTCTTTCAATCAACTGTGATAGCTTTTTTTTTTTTAATAAAATATTTTAATAAATTAAAATTGAAAAATTAATAATAAATACATCATAAAAAGTATTATTTATTTATAAAAAAAGATTGAAAGAGATTTATGCCCAGTTTCTAGAATCTAGAACAGGGATTCCAAAACAAAGGGGTCCAATTGAACCCTTTTGGGGTCTATGGAAGTTTAAAAAGGGTCTATAGTATTCCAGGGGTCGTTTGCTTTCTATTTCTACCTTTTCAACAAGATTGTAGTATATTTATGTTTTCAAAAATCTAAAAATGTTAAGGGGGTCTATAAAGAAATTTATTCTTTTAATAGGGGTCGACGTAGGAAGAAAATTGGGAACCTCTGATCTAGATTATAGATGTCTCGCTCTTGAATATAACAACTGCTATTTAACTGTTAGATATCTATCGTTTGTGAAACTGGGCATTATTATAGTTGCAGAGTGTAGACTATATTTTATTTTATTTTTTATTAATACATTCTTTTAATAATACAAAATAAAATAAAATAGGTACACATTTTTTGCTAAAGGATGTAAATGTTCATTCAGTGTTAAAAGGTGTAAAAACTATTAGAAAACAAGAAAAGCAAACAAAAGAAAAGATTCAGCTTAAAACTAGAGACGTGATGCATGTAAAACAAATTTTTCAGTCACAAAAATATTTTTTCGAAATTTTTTTATCAATAATACAGAGGGCACCCAAAAAATACGGTCAACGTATTTTTAACCAGCACTCTGATGACTTACTTTGGAAAATAAGTGGAAAAAGGAGTTTACCCTTAGCTAAACCAGAAAAAAAATATAAAAAAAAACAAAAATTATAAGAACAAAAATTTTTTTAGAAAGAAAAAAAAAATTTCTTAATTTTTTTTAGAAAAAAACTTTTTTTTAACTTGGAAAAATTATTTTTTCATTTTTTTTCTTAAAAATTTTTTTATAGTTGCTGCAGCCGAATATGTATTTTGAAAAAAAAAACACACACACACACAATCGGTCTTATGCCGAAACCAACCGAAAATTCGGCTTATCCTTGAATATTTTGCGACTGTACAAAATTTCATACATATCATCAAATCTCTGCTAAAAACTAAAAATCATATTAGTTGCTATCTACATACTTTCAGATAGATCTGTTTCGACACCACATTCTTCACGATATGGAAATAAAAACAAAAATTAAACCGAACGGAATAAATAAATAAATAATAAATAAAATAAAAAACCTAAAAACGGAGACCGGAATTTTGCATTTGATGACCTAACTTATTTTAACAGTGTACTGTCAGTTTGAAAAAAAAGTACAGTGATACCCCAAAGAACAGAAGCACTGTTTTAATAAATATGTGTTGGAAGCCGATCTTGTGGTAGAATCGTGCCGAACGAAAATGTTTGTATAACATAATGCAAAGTGACGTAATTCGAGGAACCGTAACTCGGGGTATGATTATACAGGGTGTCCAAGATAAGCGTGCAATGCATGGGGATATCCTAAACGGTAAGAGATACAGATGTGGTTAAATGAGATTAATTATTTGTAATAAAGGGGTAAGTATTACAACATCAAAAAATATTAATAATGTTATGTGGTTCAGGCGGTATACCCAAAAAACTGAAAATTCAGAATTTCTTTAAATGACTATAACTTTTTTGACAAAGTAGATAGGTACTTTTTGTTTGCGGTTTCTTAAAGCACTTTTTTGAGTAGAATTGTTTGGTGTATTTAGAATTTTTATATCACTTTTAGTTTCCGAGTTGCAAGCCCTAACTTTAGTTTTTGTTATGGGCCGCCAAATTGGCTATATCATATTCGAACGTGTTTTTTACTCTACTTTACAATGATATGTCACATGTCATACTTATTATTAAAAAAAAGTAAAAACCTTTTTTTTGTAATAGTTTATTGTTTTTAAATATGCATTTGTTATTTTCATTGTTGTTATTGCGATTTTTGTTTAACAATTTTTGTTTTTCATGGCTTACTTAAATGTTTGTAATAAAATACTTTATAAATATCACCAATATTTAGTACTTCGACTTATTTTCTATAATAAGTATGTCATGTGATATATCGTTGTAAAGTAGAGTAAAAAACACGTTCAAATATGATATAGCCAACTTGGCGGCACATAAGAAAAACTAAAGTTAGGGCTTGCAACTCGGAAACTAAAAGTGATATAAAAATTCTAAATACACCAAACAATTCTACTCAAAAAAGTGCTTTAAGAAACCGCAAACAAAAAGTACCTATCTACTTTGTCAAAAAAGTTATAGTCATTTAAAGAAATTCTGAATTTTCAGTTTTTTGGGTATACCGCCTGAACCACATAACATTATTAATATTTTTTGATGTTGTAATACTCACCCCTTTATTACAAATAATTAATCTCATTTAACCACATCTGTATCTCTTACCGTTTAGGATATCCCCATGCATTGCACGCTTATCTTGGACACCCTGTATTTCGAATTTTTTTGATGAAAATGCTTTCTGTAACTTCGGTTATATTGAACCTTAAAAAAATTAAATATAAAGCTTTGAAAAAATTACCATTTTTTCACTTTTTTTTCTTTTGTAATGGATTTGTAAAATCAAATTTTTGGGTAAAAAAAATTTTTTTTCATCTCATTTCATTATTTTTGTCCAAATTACAGATCTTTCATTACTGTCATTTTTTCCAGGGGAAAAAGTTATTTTTTATCTATCCCCAATGTTATTAGTAAAAAAACACACTTTCTCTATCTATGAAAAAGACAAAAAAATATACGTTGAAATTACAGAACCCCTTTTTTGATCGGGGATTTAAAAAAATCTGAAAAAAAGTATTTTTTTCAATTTGAAAAAACTTTCACAAAAAAGCAGCAAACTGATATTTACCAGCAAAGCATTTATTTACAAAATTTTCTTAAAAGCTTCCAACAAAAACTACAAATCGCGAAAACTTCACCCAGAAATCAAACTTAGCAGAAAGAAATTTTTAAATGAAAAAAAAAAAATACAAAAATAATTTTAAGTCGAAAGTAGGCATTTATTTTAAGAAAAATAAATTATTTGATACTTCAAGTAGTTACAATACTTGAAATACTCTTACTTCAAGTATTTGTAACAGTTCTAAATTCAGGTTTAACGAAATTTAGAAGACTGTATTTTTAAGGTTGTTGTTCACTAAAATCGATCGCTACAGAATTTGTTAAAATTTTAATACTGTGTTCAGTAAGCTAGTTCGCATTTGTAAAAAAAATTTCAGACCAGTTTACCAATTCGTTTATTAATTATAGACGTGCAAAGTTGGCCTCTTATACATTGCAAGCATAGGGATCCACTTGGAATTCGATATTCGTTTAATTCGTGTATTAAAACTAAACGTCAGATTTTAACCAAAAACGGATACGTTATAGATTAGTAATTAAAGAATGTATATATAAAATTCTAGAATGATTTACCATCTCCTTAAATAATTATTAATTTTTAACTTTGATAAATTCCCGAACACATGACGTAAATATACGATATGGCAACACCGCATTCGGCGCGCTCTTCGAAATATAAAAACGTGGTATTGATAACTGACGCGCGTTGTAAATAGCAATTTATTATTGATTAACATTTAATGTTTTTATTTATAATAATAATATGTAGTTATTATTGTTACTATAATTATTACTATTGCTGACAATAGTTTATTGTTAAAAAAAATCTTATTATCTTATCTAATATTGTAAATTGTTGCCAGATCTATTTGTTCTTTTTTACCGACATAGCAAAACCCTGTAGTTCATGCTTAATTCCGCTAGATGCCACGACTCTCAGTGAACAACAACCTTAATACCTATTTTCCACTTATATTTTTTTTTGCTTGAATCATTTTATTTTCTAACTGCTTCTAATGCATCTTGGCTTCTAGGTTACCATCTCGACCAAGTTGCACAAATTAAAGTAAACATCTTAAAGAAGTACTTCAAGATAACCTATTTTACAAATTCCTGATCTCCGTTCATTATAGGTATTTACAAAGCTATAGGTTCAGGATGCTTACCGTTATGCTCGCGAACAACAAGTTCTGGTGAGGCTAAGTAATACTGATCACAGAGAAAACGGGCGTTCTCGTAAGCGTCCTTGACGACGCCGACTAGATCACACTGGGGGTCGATGCAACCCACATGGCGGTTGGCAGTTGCCGATGCAGGATTATCGGAGTTTAACTGACCGCCAAAAATCAAAGCTGGAAGAATTTTTTTTTGCATTATTCAAATAACTGTAACTTTGGTAGAAATAATCAAAATGAAATTTTTCAAAAAGAAAATTAAAGCTTGTAATCCCTTCTTTAAGATACTTTTTAAAAATATTTACATTAACATCTTGAAAAAATGTTACAGGCCAATAAAGGATGCGTCGAAAAAATTTCCAACTTTGGAAAAAAATTGCAGCAATATTTAAATTATGCCATTTTAAAACTTAAACAATTTGGTTTAATTGAATCGGTGAGTGAAAGAACGATATATCTCCAAAATGACCATTTTGAGAAAAACGAAAAAAAACTGTTTTAGAGGAGAACTATGGGTTATTTGGTCTAATTATGTATTGTGACATTATAGAACTTACGTTAACCGATAATAATACGTACATAAATAAATAAATAAAAAATTGCAAAAAAAAGATATTTGAAAAACAATTACCTGCAGTTGTACTGTTCTTTCACTCAATTAAAAAAAAATTGCTAATTTTTTTTATTGCTTTATTTTCGGCTTTATTATTTTATTTTTTATTATTTTACAAAAAAAAATATTTGTAATTTTTACTCAGAATCTTCATTTTTGACTTTCCAAGAAATAATATGGTAGTAAAATTCGAGGATTTCGTCAGAAAAGTAAGGTAAAAGTAATTGTAAAAAAAATTGAACTACCCCCCGTCGCTCGTACGATGTTGGTCGATGTATTATTATTTTGCTATGTGATAGAGCTATGAATTTTAAACAGTTTGCCTATCTCAGTTAAAATTGCCATTTTTGGCACTTGTATTGTTCTTTCACTCACCGATTCAATTAGAAAAATACAATAGAACCTCATATTGTCCAACACTTAACATCATTAATGCCCGATCGTACGCACTCTATGCGCGTTAGGTGAAAATTAAGACAGTATTGAGGCATGACCGGGCAATAATGCGGTTATTCTGTAAATACGGATAATGCTACTCACTGTGTTGGTTGATGAGCATACGTATAGATATACGTGACATGTAGAACCTGTCTAGGAAGTACTGGATGCTGTGTTCTGTCTGATGATCAACATCATGGGATTCTTTGAGTTCCAGCACGCCCTGGGCCATCGTCTGGACCACATCAGAATGACGGTTCCTTATCTTCACAAGTTCCCCACAGAATCTTCAATGTGAAGTACATATATATTCACACCATGGGAACAAAATGAAATTCCCTAATTTGGGGCGGTGAAAATATATTGGTATAAAAATAAAATTAAGTGAGGAAATATATTATGACCTCGTTATTTTACAGATTTCAAAATTTAAATCTGGCAAAAGTCGAGAACAGTTTGAGATACTTAATGAAGTTACAAAAAAATAAAAGTAAAAAAAAAAACTAACCAAATATATTTTTAGAAAAAGGTCAATCATGACCCTTTTTCACTTTTACAATTAACTGGGAACTTCAGAAAAATAAAAGGTCTTTTTTGACCTTAGTAATATTATTTCAAACTATTAGAGAGGCCATTTTGACCTTATTGAATTATTTATTAAAAAGGGTCACATCATTTTCAAACCTAATCATTTAACCGTACATTTATATAAACGGTAACTACAAAAGGTCATTTTTGACCTTAATATTTTAATTTTAAACTATTAGAAGGGCAATATTTATTAAAAATTTATTAAAATGGTCACGTCAATTTTAATCCTACTCATTCAACCTTACATTTATTTAAATGGGAACTTTAGAAAAACAAAAGGTCATTTTTGACCTTTGTAATATAATCTTAAACTATTAGAAGATCAATCTTTACTAAAAAGGTCACATACATTTTAATCCTACTCGTTCAAAATTACATTAAACTAAATGATAACTTCATAAAAACAAAAGGTCATTTTCGACCTTAGTAATATTAATTTAGACTAAAAGGGCAATCTTGACCTTACTGAATTGTTTATTAAAAAGGGTCATACTGCAAAACAAAACACACAGAACTGGATAACTACTAAATGACCTTAATTAGGAAAATAAAGGACAATCACCTTTCCATCGTTCCACTGGTAGGTTCTTCCGTCTCGAACTCTATGATCTCCTCGAAGGACTGTGCATACCAGTCGTGGACGAGTCCCACGCTGGGCATACGCAGGAGATTGTCCGGCAATAGGGCAATCTCCTTCATTATGTTGGCCAATCTAACCGGTAGCTCCTTCCGTAGGAAGATGAATGATTTGCGCTCGCAAGCATTCAGACCTAAAACAAAATGAGACGATATTGTTAATATTTTGAAACATTAGCTGGTTTTGTAACTTTAGCAGTAGAAAGGGGAGGGGGGTACAACTACAGACGTCAAAAATGGCATTTAAATGACAAAAAAATAATACGTGTATTCAAATGGCTAGAATTTTATAAACTAAAGAAATATCTTCGTAAGGGTAAATTTTACCACAAAAGTAATGATAACCTTTCTTATAGAAAATTTAATCCTCTACAATCTACAAGAAAGATTCTATAAAATTTTCACGTAGCAATTGTTCTAATTGAGAAATTTTGAAAAAAGAACACTCCGTTCGATTTTGATGATTTTTTTATAGGGCCATCTAGCTAGCCAGACCTAACCAAAAACTAAGTTTCATTAATATCGGTTCAGCGGTTCATGATTTATGTGTGTGGTAAGGAGACATACACTGAGCAAAAAATGTTTGTCTTGATCTAAAAAGATCAAGTAGAAATTTTGAAATTGGAGAACATTTTTTCTGCTTTCAGAAATGATCACATATCTTCCCCTATCCTTTGAATATGGCCAGGAAGAAAAACTATAATTTAAAATAGTAAAGGAAAACATATTTCTTATAAATTGATATAAGGTAATGGCACCAGTCTTGGACAACACCCTAGTGTTGAATATTTTTAACCTAAATGTACTGAATTATAAATATTTATTGATATTTATATGTATGTTGATATGTTAATATTACTGTAATTCTTATTATGAAATAGTAATATACATAGTTAGATTAATTTCTATTTAAATAAAACAAATATTAAAATTAACAAAAAGTAAATTTAATGGTATTTACTTAAACATTACACATTACATACATATACATAATGTATTATAGTTTGATCAGAGATACAATGTACCTACATTCTATGCATGTAAATATGTATTTACTGACGTAGAAAGTGTAATTTTACTAATCAACAATCAACATACGTAGGAGAGAGGAGAAAGCCGGGGCACGGGGTGGCGAGAGTGATTGCTTGTACGTAGATATTGGAAACATTACACTGCGCGTCGTTCTAACTGGACAATTTATTCAATTTATTATCAAAATAGATCGCTATAAGCAGTTGGTCGCTATACCAGTGTGAACGCTGGAAATTTGTGTGATTTTCGGAAATTTTTTGGAAGAAAAATATTCAATGAAATATTTTGGAAAATTGAGAATATATTTAGCTATATTAGAAGTGTATTCCATAATTTTTTCACGTAAAAATATCGATATCTAAGCGACTTATGTCTTGGGAGGCGCCAAAAAAAATCTCCTCCACTGCGGCCATGATTCCGGACGATGGAGTAGTTGAAATTGAAAAATGAAATAATGTCGTTGAACTGGAAGGTATTTCCTGTACGATGAACTAAGATTTTCGAAAAATATTAAAATCTAACAAAATGGCGTAGTTATAAAAAAAAGTCTGTTTTATTGCCTATAAAATGGTCTTTTTTTAATGCCAAATCCCCAATTTTCATCCAATCAAAAATATCCTAGTCCATCGTAGAGTAAATATTCAAGAGTACTCAGTTCAAATTTCAAGTAAATCGGATAATTGCTCTTTGAGTTACAATGTCAGCAAATTTTAAAAATCTCATTTCGAGAAAAACGCATTTAACGTCAGCTCCTGAGCATTTCATATCTGCGAGCGGTCGCTCTTTAGAAGGCTGCTGTTTGGAGAGTATTAGAGATACGACCTTGAAATTTTCACAGAATATTCTTGAAACTATAAACTCTCCAAAAGGGCAAAAAAAAAATGATTTTTTGAAAATTTCACACAGGTATGGCCCTTTAACGTCAGCTCCTGGGCATTTCAAATCTCCGAGCGGCCGCTCTTTAGAAGGCTGCTGTTTGGAGAGTATTAGAGATACGGTCTTGAAATTTTCACAGAATATTCTTGAAACTATAAACTCTCCATATGTTTTTTTAGTACGTCTATATGAAACCTAATTTGAGTTTGCCTTTTCGTCGCTAAAAACGGTTAGTCGTTATAAACGGAGTCGTTATATCCAGATTCTACTGTACTTTGCGCTTAACGTGTTAAAAACTGGTGCCAGTACCTTACATAACATGTTTATTTGAATAAAACCTCATTGACTTGTTTTGAAATAAAAACAATAAATTCCATTTAAATAATTTTTATCTATAATAACTTTTGAACCATTGACGTCAGTCAGAGAGTATCTTTGTAAATAAAAATAATCTCATTGGAACAACAATAAATCTAATTATATTTAATATGTGATAGCGTTCAAATATGTATTACGTAAAATTATATTTTGCATAGTAATTAGTTAATTTTTAATAAAAACAATAACATAATCATTTTAGATAAATTATTACTTATTTAAGATTTGAGATTACAAGAGTACTAGAGTACCCTATATTTTTTTATTTATAATTATTAAATAAATACTACATTTTTTTATTTAAGAACTACTTTAAATAAGTACAAAAAAATTGAAGTACTTGTACTTAAAATGTATTAAATGTACTTAATTACATTTTGAATATACAGTAGAATCCGGATATAACGACCCTCAAGGGACCGGCGACACTTGGTCGTACTAACCGGACGACGCACTAAACGACCGGATATATTTTTTTTAACGTCCAAGTTATTCTGTCTCTTTTTAAAGACATTCAACAATTTACCGGTTAATTTAAGCTTGTTTTTTAATAATATGTACATATTTTATTTACATATTAATATTACTGTAATTCTTATTATGAAATAATAATAAACATAGTTAGATTAATTTCTATTTAAATAAAACAAATATTACAATTAACAAAAAGTAACTTTAATGGTATTTACTTAAACATTGTACATTACATACATACATAATGTATTACAGTTTGATCAGAGATACAATGTACCTACATTCTTTACATGTAAATATGTATTTACTGACGTAGAAAGTCTGTAATTTTACTAATCAACAATCAACATACGTATAGGAGAGAGGAGAAAGTCGGGACGCGGGACGATGAGAGGTATTGCTTGTGCGTAGATATTGGAAGCATTACACTGCGCGTCGTTCTAACCGGACAATTTATTGTCAAAATAGGTCGCTATAAGCAGATAATATAAATAAGTACATTTTTGGCAATACACTTTACTTAAACTTTAAGTACATATTTTTATATTTTATTTTATTTATGTACCTACCTAGCTTTTGTACAATATTACTCAAATTAAAAAAAATATGACGGGGGTGGGGGTTTAAGGGTGAAAAACAACCCCTATCTCGCATAGAAGCCGAGATATTTACGATTTTGTTTAATGTATAAAAAGCGAAACAATAGACAAATTTAATATTTCACCCCATGTCACGTATGAAGGGTTGTAATTATTTTCGAAATCCACGCAAGCGAAGCCGCGGGATTCAGCTAGTTATGTGTAAGAAAGAAAATAGAAAAGTACACTGGTAGAAAGGATTTCTCAAACCAAGTAAACCTTGTTTTGTATATAACGAAAACAATATTATCTTAAGATAAGCAATAATCTCTTAAACCAACTATAGTATTCTTGAACGAAGGAATAACGTAGTTGGATTAAGAGTATGTTTCTTATATTAAGAAAATATTGTTTTCGTTATATATAAAACAAGGTTTTCTTGGTCCAATATAGTTTTTTTTTCTGTGTAGTTAAAATTTTTATCATTTAAAAATATTGACTACATACACCAATTAATTAAAATAATAATATATGTATTTATTTTACACAAAATGATAATAACAATAAATATTTAAATATCACACCAAATGACTAATGACCTTGTACAAATATACATACAGTAACTGTATATCAGGAAATATTTTGATTAATTAGAGGTTTGATTAAAATTATGTGGTCTCGAGAGCAAAGTACACATCCCCCTCCCCTCTCCCTCTTCCACCCCCACCTATATTAAACAAGCGAATTATGAGGATGACAAGTTTTTCGATAGCAGTCTTATCTTTGTTTTTTTTTATATATATAAAATATTAATTAAAACAAATATGTTGTATTTTTTCAGGGTCACTAGGTTTCGCAAAATTGCGTGTATTGTTTTGTTTGTTTATATGTAATTTTGACGTAATTCTGATAAAAATCCCACTGGAAATAGCGGGGTATGTGATTGTTTGTGTTATAAATTTGAATGGAAAAATTAGGAGATATGTTTTTTTATATTTTTATTTGTCGAAATTGATTTTCGGTATGTATAATTTTAATCTGAAGAGGTAGCGGACTAGAGGGTTGGGGTGGGGGGGGGGCTACAAGTTCTATGTGCTAAAGGAGCCTTTGGTAAAGAACAAAAAAGTAAGGCAAACATTTTTTTTCAGACGAAAAAAATGTTTATCATTTTTCATATGGAGAGGGGGGGGGGGGGGTATAACTAACATTCCATTTGGCATCGCAACCTTTTTGATCTTAAATTAAACTAAGTACTAAAATAAATGGCAAAAAATTGCCTTTATTAAAAAAAATTACCATTTATTGGGAAATGGAATTTACGCCAGTGTGTTCTACTAAAAAGTTTAAACATTTTTTTGACGACGACCAAAATAAAGTTTGTCCCCCCCCCCCCCCCCCCCAATTTAAAGCTGAGCCCCCAGACTAGAGCCCTGTAAGCTTATATGTTTAACTTATGAAGCGAATTATTTTTTTTCCTTCACTCTAAATCTAACATATAATATAAAATATAAAAATTATACAAAAAAATATATTAAAAAATAAAACGGGCAAGTACGTGATGGGCACGCACATGATAGGGTTCCGTAGTCATTCTCACTACGATTTATAAAAAAAAGAGTTTTTTCAAAATTTTCGTGACCAAAGGGTTAAAATCAAAAAGTCATTTGACTTTTATTATTGCATTTTAGGAGACCTATTAAATGACACCCCACTCAATGGGGTAAATGAAAAAAATGTGAGTTCACTTTTCAATCTGTGAAAGAGGGGGTCCAAAATATTTTTGACAATGTTCGTTATAATTTTCAGTGAAAGTACTAATTAAAAGCTACATTCTGAATTTTTTTCAGATTTTTTGAATTGATAGTTTAGAAAATAGAGGGGGGGGGACGCTTTGACAACGACATTAAAAAGCAAATATTTCGTGACTGAAGGGTTGAAATCAAAAAGTTATCTGACATTTTTTTATTGCATTTTAGGAGACCTATTAAATGACACCCCACTCAATGGGGTAAGTGGGGAAAAATGAGAGTTCACTTTTTAGTATTTAGAAGGAGGGTCCAAAATATTTTTGACAATGTTCGTTATAATTTTCAGTGAAAGTACTAATTAAAAGCTTCATTCTGGAATTTTTTCAGATTTTTTAAATTCATAGTTTAGAAAATAGAGGGGGTGGGCGCTTTTTAAACGACTTTAGAGAGAAAATACATCGTGATTAAAGGGTTGAAATCAAAAAGTTCTGATACATTTTTTGTTGCATTTTAGGAGACCTTTCTAACGACACCCCATTCAATGGAGTAGGTGAAAACTTTTCATTTTATGGAAAGGGGGCCTAAAAAAAATTATTTTTTTTAAATCGACCGTATGCCAAATTTCATCTTATTATCTCAAAATTTTTGAAGACGGACGGACATGGAGAAACTATAAGGGTTCCTAGTTTTCTACGGAACTCTAAAAACAAGCTTTTATTAAAAGGTAATCTGTCATCATGGGGCGTCCGCCATAGTGAATTTAGAACGATATTAGATATACTATATTGCATTGTCACAGGACTCATACACGTATACAAAATTTTCAAAGCTATAGCTTAATTAGAACTAGTCAAAATTTCGATTACAATATTTTACCTTAACATACTAACTAACTATGGTACAGTAAAATTAGCTATAAAATTCCCTTAGTAAGGAAAAAAATTGAAAGATTAGAAATTTCTTCTGAAATTGCTTCAGAAATACTTGATCTTTAAATTATTGAAAAAATGCTCGCATATTACAATCATCTTATATTTTTCTTGTCGGGGGGATTGATCCCCTTACCCCCACTAAATACGCCACTGATTATTATATTATATTTTTCATGTATAATATACATACATAATTTCTAATCCCGGAACTAAATATAGATAGTAATCAATGATATTTATTTGATTTGTGAAAGCTCGTAAAATGCACCACATATGGCTTGGCTAAATTGATATTAATCCCATGGGATGAAAAAAGTACATAATTTTTATATTACCCACACTTTCACAGCCAGACTGCGCCACATGTTATCGATAATGAAAAATAATATAACGAAGAGTTTCCATCGGAAAATGAGAAAAGTAATCGTCCGTACGTTGTCATTTTTCATATAAGAAATTTTTCATACTTTGCCAAGAAAATTATATAGATTTTATAAAATTGTCACAAATCTCTAGGTATTTAAACATATTTGTTAAGGGAGCTATTGGACTTTCTTATACGTAATACGTGAACAGTGTATACGTGATTCTTATTTTATTAAAACATATTTCTGAAAAACTAATAAAAATTGAATAAAATGAATGGGACATAAACTATAATTAATATTATTTTCTACATTGTGTATCAAATGATTTTTTTAATGTAATTACGAAACTGGAAACGGATGTTTACTCCTGTCAAATTTAGAATTTTCGAATTATTTTTGAAATAAGAAAAAAATGTTTTAGATAAAAAATGTCGAGTATGTTATTATCTATAATTTATTCCCCATGCATTTTTTTCGAACATTTGTGATTTAGCCAGAAATATTTTTTTAAAATAATTATTTAGAATCACCCACACTGTTTACTCTCTGTATTACGTATAAGAAAGTCCCATGGTACCTATGGCAAACACGTACACTGTTCAATGTACTGTAATACGTATAAGAAAGTCCCATGACACTCATGGCTGATATTTCTTCTCTGTTATGAACCATTTGAAATGTAATTAAAAAAAATCAAAATTGTGTTTTTTCGAAAAAATGAATAGAACATAAATTATAGATGATAATATTACCTAAAATATTAAACTTTACCATTTTTCTCCAAAAAACCAAGCAGTGCGTAAGTACGGTACTTAATTAAGTACATGTACAATTACTCAATAAAAACATGTACTTAAGATATAAGTATATAGACAAAAAATGTACATCACAACTTACTATTTGAAAGTTTCGCAAAATAAAACAATTTAATAAAATTTTTATAAAAAAAAATCGACATTTTTCATAACTCAATTTTTTATCACAAAAATAATGCACTAATTATTTTTATTGATTAAAATGCTCTTTGAACCCAGGTATAGATGATTCTTTTATCAGTTTTTGAATATGATTATTGATAATACTATTTTTACAAAACAATAAAATAAATATGATATTTTTCTATTTATTCAAACAAATATTATTATCACAAATATGGAATTAAATTTATCAAAATTTAAAATAAAATTATTAGTTTTCATTATAGATAGTAAAAAACAATCAATTTAATCAAAAGAGGTCATTAAAAAAGTACCTATTAATAATTTAACTGCTGGAAGTAAATTTTGTAATTTATAAATAGAAAACTAGCATTTATTTCTATAGATTATTAATAACTAAGGTAATTTAAAAAAGAAATTATTAATGTTTTTTTTATTATTTAATAAAAAATTTTATTCATGTTTTTTTTTTTTTTTTTTTTTTTTTTTAATTTTAGTAGAAAAACATTATTGTTAAATTAATGGACTATTTAATGATAATTAACTTATTAAATATCTATTTAAAATTGTAAACAAAAACATAAAAATGCATAATGAAAATTCTGAAAATAAATTTCTTGCAATACATAATAAAAATCATATCCATTAAAATAAAGAAAATAAATGAAATCTTATATAGGTCGTATTTAACGATCCTAGCAACCTGATAGTGAGGGGGGAGGGGTTGGAACTCGAAAAAAGGCTAAAACTATAAACTAAGAAATAACAATTTAAATGAAACTCAAAAAAGGACCAAAACTTTTCAAATAATAACTAACTTTTCTAATTTAGGGCACGTGGTCAGTGCAGTATAACTATCATTTGCTAAGGGGGGCAAATAGGGTACTTATTGTAATAACCTTTCTTATAGAAAATTTAATGCTCTACATAAAAGATTCTTTAAATTTTTCACGTAACGTGTGTCGTTTTTGAGATATTTTGAAAAAAAAAATACAATATATTTTTTTGGTACAATCACTAAAAATTATTTTATTAAATTCGACCAATATTTTACCTGCCTTAACGGCAACATAGACATGTTTTTTTTTGTGTGCACATCTATACATAGTACAGTACCAGGGTGGCCAGTATTTCTCTGGAACAAATTTCCCTGACTTTTACCGTTTTTCCCTGTTTTTTATTTAAAATTTAGATAAAAAACCTAAAAAAGGTCACTTTTAAATTTTAATAAACTGTTTGAATATTTGCGAGAATTTGTATAGTTTTTGAATTTTTATAAAAAATTCCCTGATTTCCAACCAAATTCCCTTTTTCCAGAAACTGGCCACCCTAAGTATCTTTCGAATGATATAAATTTCAGTCCCTACCTTTTATAATATGTAAATACAAAAAAAGGTAAAACAATTTTTGATGTTCACCTATTAATATATTTATTAGCAATCTGAAAATAATTTGGCAACGAAAATAAATTGGTAGGAAGGGAGATCATATAATTTTTTTTATTTCCATATCTAGGCTTGTGGGGTGTCAAAATGTAGATACAATTAGTAGAATATTATCCTATTTTTAATTTTTTTTCTAACTCAAAAATTAATCTGTAAGTTGCTAGATGTTTATTTAAAAAAATATATAAGTAGGTACATTAAATAATTAAATATTAAGTAGGTCAAAGTATTTTTTTACGTATAATTTACAAAATCAATTAAATTTGTTTATTTCTTTAAGCGTCAATTCGAAAACAACGTGATAAAAATAAATATACGTTAGATTTATTTATCGAGGCTTAATTTATATTAAGTGTATTTTGGTGATAATGTGGCATTGAAAAAAATATATTTATGAATCACTTATTTGCGAAAAAATATGAACTTTGGATTAGCACGTATTCCAAATAATAATTGTATTATTTTTTATCAGTTTTTATGCGTATTGCCAAATTTTATTGCGTAGCTACAAAAATAGCCCGGGGCGGGGGATTATATATTTTTACAATATATTTATTTTTCAATGTTATTATTTTTGCTTCTTCGTTGTAATTTCAAAAAAGAGAAAAAGAAGCTATGTGATTATTTCTGAAGTAGAAACATTATTTTGTATAAACCAGGGATTTCCAACGGGGTCCAGGTGTAGGTACCCCTTAAGGGTAATTTTTCTGTTTTAAAATTTTCCTTTTTTTTTTTTGCTTTTCAATTATATTTGTCTACGTTTTTGCAATGACTTTTTTAGGGTTCCTAAAACTAGGAACCCTTATAGTTTCGCTCTGTCGGTCGTTTCGTTTTTTTTTTTTTTTTTTTTTTTTAATTAGACAAATAAGATGAAATTTGGTATACAGTCGTATATTGACGACCCAAAACAGAAATGATAAGATTTAAAAAATAACGAACACAGTCAAAATATTTTGGACCCTCTTCCCATAGACTGAAAAGTGAAATCAGCCTTATTTTTTCACATACCCCATTGATGTCATTAGATAGGTCTTCTAAAACGCAACAAAAAATGTCAAATGATCTTTTGATTTCGACCATTAAGTAACGATATATTTTCTTTTCAAAGTCACTATTAGAGCGTCCCCTCCCTATAATTTCTAAACTATCGATTCAAAAAATCTGAAAAATCCAGAATGTCGCTTTTATTTAGTACTTTCACTGAAAATTATAGTTATCTATATCTATAAAAGAGTTTGTCCTTAACCACTCACTCATTCATTCACTCACTCACTCACTCATATATCAACGTACAGCCCAAACCATTGGACCTAGAAACATGAAATTTCGTAGGTGCCTTCCTTTTATGATGTAAGCACCCACTAAGAAAGGATTTTTCGAAACTCAACCCCTACGTGGTTAAAACAGGGTGTCAAAGTTTATATAAAAATATATTGTTTTTGTTCGCATTTAATTGAATTATGTGTTAGGGGGGGTGGAAAAATTTGTAAAATATTTTTTTTGTATTAATCGAATGAAACATGGCACAAGTAGGTACTCTACAAGACAAATATCATTTACGAAAATTCAACCCCTACGGGATGGAGGGGGGGGGAGTAAAATGTTGATATATTTATCTTTGTTCATGATAATAAAGTAAATTCGGATAAATTAATATTCAATTAAAAATGAAAGTTCGATATTCAAGCCGTAATAGCATGGGACGGGGACGAGGATGGATTTAGATATGTTTATCTGCATACCTGCTTACGTTATATTTGCGAGGGTAGACAGGGGGTTAATTTTTACAATTATTAACTAAGATTCGAGATATTTACGTTTTTTATAGATAATGAATAAAAATCAATATAAAAAAATGTAATATTTCATCCCCTATCACGTATGGAGGGTTTTTATTAGTTTCGAAGTATACGCGAGCGAAGCCGCGGGAATCCGCTAGTATAAATTATAAATTATAAACACTAGCAAAAATAGTTAAAGAAAATGTTTGAAAAAAACTCTTTTTTATAAATCGTAGCGAGAATGGCTACGAAACACTATCATGTGCGTCCCCAGTCACTGCCCAGCCGTTTAATTAATTGTACGGATCACTAAAACGAATAATACAGTCGAAATCGGTTATAACGACATCGAGGGGACCTGTCATATTAGGTCGTAAAAACCGGTAAAAAGACAAAAATTTTAGTAGAAAAATATATAAAAATTAAAATTTTCTTTGTTTTTTTGTCTCAAACAAAAATTACGAGCTTCATCTTTCCCGCCGATTAGAGACTGCGATTGCAAGGTGTTGCACAAATGTACATATAAATTGGCTGCGTTTGAATATTTCTGTCCTAATAAAAAAAAAATTATCGTACAAATATGCAATAAAATAATCTGAAAATTTCGCTACACTTGCTTATTTTTTTCTATCCTAAAAAAAATCATGAAAAACCACTTTTTTGGCTTTATAAAGTAGGATCCCCCCTTAAACATTGTCGTTATAATAACCGATTTGACTGTATTACGTAAACTTGTAAACAAAATCTATTTACCAATAGAAATATTAAAAATATAAACAGAAAAAAAATACACCGGACCAATTTGGTCGAAAGCAATTTAGATATTATGTATTTGTTATTCGCATATTTTAGGAGAGGTGTCATTGAAACCTATTTGTGAATTACGTGAAAATACAGTGGACTTTAACCGGCCCGCCGCGTGACCCGTGTTTTCGTTATTATTTTTACGTGTTTTCCACTTCGCATTTGCGTAAGGATTCCAAGATTTAGTTTGGCAGTAGCCCAAACTGTTATCGCAGTGGTGGTCCGTATATTTTTTAGAGCGAGAAGAAATCAACATCTATACTAATATCATAAATATGAAATGCCTGTCTCTTTTCTGTATGTCTGTAATGACTGCAAACCTGTAACGTGACCAATTAGAATTCTAGAAAGAGACAGATATTAGCTACTTCATCGTTTTGTCTCTTCGCCAGTATTTACTACACAGTTGGATAGGGAATGCTCAGTACATTATATAAGTCTATGGATCAGGGCTATTAACAATGTCAAATTAGCATGCGACACTGGCGGTCATTTTGCAAACTATTCAAAATGGCCGCAACCACGGACAAATTTCAATGTTGACGTATTGAAAAATTCAGTAAATTACTGTTTTAATTTGTATAAACAGTAATATCAACCCCGTGTTGTGGAGAAAATGGAATATCCGGTCGGATATAGAAAAGCAAGCTTATTTTCATCATGTTTTGTACAACATAAAAATTTAACCCTCAATTCGAGCATATAATAAAATAAAATCTCCACAATATTGAATAAAAAATAGATGTTTTTAGAGTTTTAACATATTTATAATCATATTGTAAGTTTTATTTAATATATCTGATATTATTTTGTGTAATAATATAATAATATAAAAATATTTCCGATGACATCTGTCACATTATTATCATATAATAATTATCATATAATATGTATATCTTATAAGTAATATTGAAAATTAGCATTACGTTGAAAGATGTACACGTTTTTTTCTATTACATATCTTATTTATTCTCGTTTATTGAAATACAAATGAATACATATTTGACTTCATTACTATTAAGAGTCCAGAATTAATGACTTCTTGCCCTTCGCGCATATTTCGCGTTGTAGGAGTTGCTGCAGTGTACCTGCACAACTCCTCCAGCGATACAGTTAACATTACAATGATTGATATCACTTCTCTCGCGTAATTTGTGAAAAATAGTTAATGACGTTTTGTCCATGGTTACGGTCATATTTGTTTCGGAACACTAGCGCCACCGTTCTCGCGGTGTTATTTTTCTTTCTCAATAACATATTAAAAATTCAGACCATTTCGTTGAAACCCAATTTCGATAAGATTAGTGCTGGCAGTGGCGTAGATAGGGGGAGGATTAAGGGGATCACCCCCCCCCCTCATGAGTCCAATTTTTGTAATTTGCACCAGATAATACTGTCATGCCCCCCCTCCCCACCCCTATCGCAAAAAGCTATATACACTACTAAGTGCTGGGTCCTTTGTTATCTCCTTCAGGGAGCGTTCAAGTATTACGTAACACAATTTTTGGAGATTTTTGACCCCTCCCCTTCCCCCCATGTAACGCGCCGTAACGTTTTCTGTACCCCCCTCCCCCTAGTAAAACGTGACGTAACCACCAAGGGACCATTTTTACCTAAAAGTCACAATCATGTGACGGTTAGTACCGGAAAGTTGCTAAAATACCTTTGTAATTGTTTTAATCGCGTTAATATTGTTTATTGTTATTAACCGTTCTGAAGGATTAAAAAAAACAACGTTACGTAATGCGTAGTTCAAACACCCCCCACCCCGCCGCCCCTGTAACGCATCGTATCGTTTTACAAGACCCCCCCTCCCCCAAATTCGTTACGTAATACTTGAACGCTCTCTTGTAATACCGGACACCAATAGGTTAAATTGGTTAAATAAATGCAGCTCTTAACCCAGTGACCTATATCCGGTACGCCACTGTTCGCATAGTGATTCCCTGTTTCCGAGAAACGGGCGGTATAAATAGCGCCGTTTGGCGTCATCCCCACGGAATCGCGCTGGTATATATGTACATAATAATACTCTAGAGGTGACCCGCCTTCGTGCCATCTATTATTGTATAATACCTATACTCTACAACAAAACTGACGAAGCATGAACAATCTAAAATCACAATACAACAAAAATCACAACAACATATTCTATCATGCATAAGTTCATTGGATCCGGGGATATAAATATAGTCTGTAAAAATCTATTAAACATTTTTTGCAATCTCTAACTTCATGAAATTTACACAAATTATATACTTAAACCTTCCACGTGAAACGCTCTATCCATTAGTGAAAACCGGAATAAAATCAGTAGTTACTGAGAAAATCGTACACAGACAGACACATATAAACACGGCGAAGGACTTTGTTTTATATACCAAATATAGTTAGATAGATATGTGCCCAATTTACAAAGGAAGATCTTAAACTCGTAAAAAGAGCGTCCCAAAAAATTGTATACACACTTTGCGTGGTTATAAAAACAGTGTATATTTAGATAGATTACCGATTTAAAGTACAAATTAAAGAGGACAGATATAGAATTTATTTAGTCAGCGCAAATATTCAAATTGATGACCATTTTGATCCAAACTTTGCTTATAACGCGAAGCAATGGAACCACAAACGTGGCGAATCATTTCATTAGAAATTTCGTTACATTCTCTATCAATTTCCGCCTTCAATTGATCTACTGTTGTCGGTTTTGACAGATAAACCATATCTTTGATGAGTCCCCACCAAAAAAAATCCAGTGGCGTGACGTCTGGAGAACGCGGAGGCCATTCGATGGCACCTTTTCGCCCAATCCATCTGTTCGGCAGATTTTCATTGAGATAAGCTCTCACATTACGATGATAGTGGGGAGGTGCTCCATGTTGTTGAAAATAATACTCGTCTTCATCCTCAAACTGCTCACGAATACTTTACATGACATTTTCCTGCGATGAATACTCGATTTTGAAATACCTACCTCACGCGCCGCTTGCCAAACAGATTTTCTTGAAGTTTCGCGATAGGTTTCAAGCAGTTCTTCTTCTCTTGCGGCGCTTGTGGATGACCGTGGTCTCTCAGAACGTTGTTTGTGGACATCTTATACAGTTCCGTCTCTTTCAAACTTATCCCTGATGCGAGTAATGGTGAGTTTCGTAGGTGAATCCATCTGAAACTCCCTTCTAAACTGTCTAAACTTCCACTATGTTTTCACACTTATGGTAACACTTTAAAATAAATTTGCGTTTTAAAAAGTCTAGTCTTGTATCAGCCATTACTTTAAATCGCTTGTATCAAAGAAAGAAAAAATAAATTAGAAAGAATGAGGTATTAAAGTGTGTATACACTTTTTTGGGACACCTGGTATATATGAAATTTTGGGAATATTTAGGGAGTGAAATCGTCTTTTGAAATTTTGATTTTTTTTTTCGGTTTTATTTTATTATTTTGTAGCAGTAATGTCTGGTATCATAAAGAGGCTAGCAAATTTGCTAGTTAGCAAGGTTATTCGATCATTAGAGCAATGTATAGATAAAAGTCTAAAATTTTAATATGTTATTTATCGATAGCTCATATATTTTACTAATTTTTATTTAAAATATTGGACGTATGGTTATTGAGTAATTGGATATTAAAAATAGAGTTTTTTTACACGACACGATAAATGAGAGAACTTATCAAAAGTGCTCTATTTATTGAAATTCTACACAACTGGCTATAAAGATAGAGACGTTTTAAAAACTAATTATTTGAAACTTCAACCATTTTAAATACAATAAAAATTATAAAACAAATATATTCACGTGTAATTTATTCAAAATAATGAAAAAATAGCTCTGCCATTACAGCAAATTAGTACATTATGTTACTATTATATACCGTTCTGTCTATATACTTCAATTTACGGCCAAAATTGATGCGTTAGATCAAAAAAATTATAAGAACAAAAAGTTTTTTGTGTTTTCGTTTTTCAATCGAAGCCCGTGGTAAAAAAATTGGTGTTTTCATTAAAAAAAAAAAAAAAAACGAATTCCGGTCAAAAACACGACTAATATAGACCATTCAATGGCCCCTTTGGTGCCCTATAATTTTTGTCTGAAACTTTTTTCGAAATAATCGAGTCCAACCGAGATATAATTTTGTCTCAAGATAAATGCCCCACCCTGTATATAACAAAAAAAAGTCCTATTAACAGTATTAACCCTCACTCCCCATTTGAGAACCATATCTTTAAATCAAGTTAGATACACACTCAAGTTTTTTAAACACTAGTTTAGGCCGACTCTGCATATTTACCTATTTTTCTATAAGTAAATCCATGCACATTAATCTTTTGACGATAACATGTAATCGCAAATATTTCTAACACATTTTTTCCCATTTTTCAATCCATATAAACATAGATAAAATACATATATAGATGTATATATGTATGTACCTACACACTTCATTTAATACAAAATCCGATAAGTGATAACACATATAACTATAATAATAAAAATAGAAGTTGCAAGTGTTGATAATGTTGATATGAACTAGCATAAAATTAGATTATAGGTAAAAATGCGCGCTTGGAAGGTTTCTAAACACTTTATAAGTAATATTAGATAAAATGTATTACACTTTAATGCAATTGATGTTTTATTTTGTCAATGTTAAAGCACTGCCAGGAATAATCTATATACGTTGTAGTTTCCTGAAATAAACTTTATGCAATAATACAAAAATAATGGAAACAAACACATAAGAGAAAAATGGAGTCGAATTTTTATATTAATAAAAATTACAGTTTTGCTGATTCAAAATGTCAATTTTGAATCAAAAAATCAGTTTTAATAACATGTACCTACAATTGAGTAACTTTTACAATCACTATTGTAATTTTTATATATGGGACCCTATTCTCTATTTGTCAATTCGAGTTTTTCTTTTGAGATTTTAAACCTCGCATGCCCAGGAGCAGTCGAGATTTTTTATTCGACATTTCTATAGAAAAAAAGTCGCATCGAGATTCGAGAATACGATATAATTTACACAATCGAGATTCTAGTAAATAACTTACATGGGAACCTTTTCAAGTCGAAAATTCGTATCGAGTTTAAACTTTGTATATAGTTAGAGGAGGTCAAGATAAGTAAGAAAAAAATTATCTTAGCTGTGGTAAAACGGTTTAAGGGGGTGATACACCCCTATGAAAATGCGCAAAATATTCATATTTTTTCAAATAACTCTGAAACTAATGAAAATTTAAAAAATCTACAACACAAAATTTTCATGATTTTTTATGCTCTTTTGAATGGCGACAGTCAAAATTCAAAAAAATTAAACTGTTAACCCCCACATTCCATAGCTTTAATTTTTTCTAATTTTGACTATCACCATTCGAAAGAGCATAAAAAATCATGACAATTTTGTACTGTAGATTTTTTTTAATTTTCATTAGTTTCAGAGTTATTTGAAAAAATATGATTATTTTGCACATTTTCATAGGGGTGTTTCACCCCCTTAAACAGTTTTACCGCAGCTGTAGTAATTTTTTTCATACTTACCTTGACCTCCTCTAACTATATACAAAGTTTAAACTCGATACGAATTTTCGACTTGAAAAGGTTCCCTTGTTAATGACTTTTAGTTTTAGTTTAGTAATTTCGAATGAGAAAAAGCAGGGGCCATATGATACGCAATTTTTATTATATTCGTATATAAATATCATTTACATAATGTAGTAACAAACACGTGACTCACCCTAGCAAGAATTACAATATTTTGGACCGTTTCAAGATAACTACGTCAAATAGTAATATTTCTTTAAAAAATTAGTGATTGCTATGAAATGTTTTTTTTCCGTGTACATATAAGGTTAGAACTGCTAGTGGGTTGTCATTTATATTTAATACCCTGTAGATAGAGTTAAGTAAGTTTTTATTCTGGAGCAATTTGTTTATAATATAATACCAGATATTAAAGAAATACTAGAAAAAAAAAATATCAAAACCCACACGTGGGTGTTGCCGCGCAACTCACTTGACACAACTCAAAAAATACCCTTGCCAATCGATTCGTGAATCAATCCCGAGTCCAACGAGGTACATGAAACCATACATGAAAAATTTTGAAAGGGGAGGGGGTCATGACCGGAAAAATTCCTAAAATGGGCTAAACTAGAACCACAGACCTACCATTCAGCGAAAACCCGAGGTCTCTAGGTGGTCAGGGGGCCGAGATCTCACCGTGGAAGACAGACGGACGGACGGAAAATCGAGCATATAAGCGCTACCACTTTTTGGGTTGGGCTAAAATGCATAAAAGTTTAAAAACCTCACTTTTTTGGAGTTAATAATATTAAGACTATAAAAAAATAATCACATTTTCGAATATTTTCCAACCCCAGCCTATATTCAAAGAAGGTGAAGCAACACTACAAAATGGCTAAAAAACTATTTAAAGGTACTCCTAAAGTAATAATAGTTATAATGCTATTTCAAATCAAAACAAATATTTTCAAGTGCATTGGATAGAGCTCTATCTAGAAAGTTCACAGTTATATAATTCGCATTTGTTTGTTTATGTATTTAATGGCAAGGTCAAATCTAACGCCTGCTTGCTTTGATACACAAGGCTGCATGCAAATATTATTATTCATACACCATCATATGTTTCGCGGTACAAAGGTCAGACCCATAAAATTAATAATAAAAACTATTGTTTATAAAGTGTTTGATTACATATAGGAAGTCTATAGGATGGGTGCCCGTTGGGATCAGTAGGGCTCGTGATATGTATTATATTTTCTATACTTTATAACCGAGCAGGTCTAAAAGCAGTGATGACCAGTGTACCTCATAAAACGCATAGTATCTACATTATTAAACATTTGTTATCACTTCTCTAAAATCCCAAGCAAATTCATGATGATTTGACACCTCGCAGATAGTGTTAGAGAATTTTTTTTATTATATCTGACATAAATCCCCCATATTAGAGGTACTTTTTGAAAAAAATGACATTTTCATACAAATTTTCAAAAAAAGAATATATTTTGCGACTTTGATGAGCTATAACTTGGAACTAAAATCACGGATAGCAGTAACCGTAATACTGAAAATATGTTAGTTAATTACCTATGAAACTGAATCATTTTGGTTGCTCTAGATACGTTACTTTAGAAGTTATGAGATAATCTTTGTTGTAAGAACTACTCTGAAGGAAATTTTTTAAACAGCCTGTAGCTCAGAGGGCGTTGAAGATAGACCCCCCCCCCCTTCTCGCACAATTTCTTACTCAAAATGAGTTAGGGAATCAGCTCCTAAAATATATGTATCCCAAACCGGATCAGCCTGTATAATAATAATGAAAAATAACCGTTTTTGCAGTCGATTTTCTTTTTTTCATTCTTAAAAAGTATTTTATTAGCTTGGCACCGACTTCAAGAACTGTTAAATTTAATTATTTTATACTTTTCAGTATTTTTATGATTTTTTTCAATCAGTTTTATTTTTATTTTTAAAGTTTTTTATTTTTCCCAAAAAATCACCCAAATCGGTGCATTTTTGTCGAAGTTATGCCCGAACATACATCCGAATTGAGAACCTATACTTATTTTTTACAGAAACACTTGTTCGTATTGGCCTCTGAACTATCTGAACTCCTCATATGCAAATCATATGCATACGTGATATGAATAAACACACGTCTAGTCTAATATAATACATACATACACTGATTTGTCCTTCATAACTTAACAGTGCCTATATGTGTGTATTTCTATAGATACATACATGTTTTTCTATAGAGATAGGAACACTGTCTATATAATTTATTACGTCGAGTCTGCTATGTTGCATTAGTCGCTGATTATTACCATTGAACTAATTGAACCCTTGTTAGAAGTTTCACATATTACGTATATCTATATGTATAGCTGTTTAGATATGATACATTTCACAGGATGTTTCTATTAAAAGTGTGCTTGTATAAAGCATGATTGATGAAAAATGTTACCGGCATATCAGTAGCACACCTCATAATAACGGCTGACTCGCTTAACGGCGTTTCGCAATAACGGCGCTCTTAAATCTGTCTTTTTTTCAATTGCAAATTATGTACACTCACCTCTGGACATAGGTGGGCATTAACTCGTTAATCGTTAATTAACGAAGTTAACAAAATGGTTAACGGATTAATTTTTAAGTTAACTCAAAAAATGTTAACGCTTTTGTTAACTTCCATTAACTTTAGTCCGTTACATTGGTTGTTTGATGAAAAGTACATAACGAAATAGCTAAAAAAAGGTCTACAAACATTTGGGATGGTTAACTTTTTAACGGATGAACTTTAACTTTCGTTAAATTTTCGAATTTTCGGTTAACTTTAACTTCCGTTACATTTTCGGAATTTTAACGCTTTAACGGTTAACTTTTTTATTAACGGATTAACGATTAACGAAGTTAACTTTTCGATTAACTGAGCCCTCCTATGCCTCTGGATATAAGGTTGGTATCGATAATTCAACCACTCGATGTAAGGGCGATTGGAGGATTTCACCACTTTGAATTTAAAGTCACGTGGTATTATGGTGGTGATTAGCGACGAGGGGAGATTTGAGGAGATTGATTCGCCCATATATCGAGACAGTGACGTACGCAGGATTGTGTCATGGGGGGGGGGGGTCAAAGAGAATTATTTCATTTTTAAAAAAGGTATCCAAAATAAATGTTGCAAATTTTGTTGGGAATAAAAAAAAATATCACAGATGTCATGGAGGGGTTCTGACCCCCCTAACATCCCTCTGCGTACGCCACTGTATCAAGAGGACCATATATCGAATGCCCTTAAATCGAGAGGTAAGTGTACCTACTTACTTTACAGGCGCGCATACAGTCTAATTTCTCGGAGGGAGTCATACTTTTTTTAACTATCTAAACTATTCTTAACTATCTGAAATAAACGTATAATAAATCACAAAATATTTTATCGTTTAGTTTTTGCCAAAAAAATTAATAACATACAGACTGTTCCAGAACATCTATTCAGAAACATTCGCTGATTAATAATTAATCAGTTAATCAAAATTTATTTAGAGCTGTTGTTTGCGAGATACACTGCCGTGGACACTTATTTTTTTGCATATTGTAAATATAAAACTGCAAAAATGGTTGATAAAAAATCTTAAATGTTGATAAGAATACTTTATTACAACCTTTATAATAATCCTAGCGTATCTATAATACAGCATTTACAATTTTCCATGTTAAGGAAAATTTTTGAATTATATGCCTGAAAGATCAAGTTTGAAAGTATTGACACAAAGTGTCTTTCAACGCAGGGACTTGAACCGGAATTTATTTATGGTTCGGGTTCGGGTTCGGGTTCAACAATAAATTTCGGTTCGGGTTCAGTTTCAGGTTCAGCACGTTGCAAATTTTTTGGGTTCAAAAACCGTTATTTTTTTAGGTTCAGGTTCGGGTTCGGGTTCAAATAAAAAAATATTTGCTAAATAAATGCACAGTGCTTCCTCGTGCAAAATTCATCAAAAGTAGTTAATTATCATGATCAGACATGATTCAATAATACAAGGTCTGTTTGACAGTTCGCAGTTCATTTATTCTATACTGTGACGTCATCACCATGAAATTTTTATAGTAAGGAATTTGTAACAAATGGAATATATGTAAATAAACTACCAATACTGTTGTCCCCCCCTCCCTCTTGCACTAGATTTTAATAATTTTGAAATGGGATCGTTTTGAAGCCAGACCCAACTAAGTTTCATTAATATCGGTTCAGTGGGTCATGAGTTATGTGTGACAAGGATTCAGGAGACAAATACGAAACAAAAACGGACCTGAAACGGAAAGATCAAGTTAAAATTTTTAAATCGGAGAACAATTTTTTGAATCTATTTCATTCTTGTATCCTCGATATTGTGGTTACCCATAGAATTTTCATACAATTTTAATAAAAAATATTAATTCGACAATTTTCTGAGTACCTAATTTGTCACGATTAACATTTGCAAGATTGAAAGGGGCAAAGGGAGTATCCGTGAGCTACGGTGATTAAACTGTGCCATTTGGTAGAAACTTTTATTATCATTGTAGTGACTATAGTGACCTTGGTGCATATGTCACATCACATTATACCGCGAAATTCAAACGGATTACCAGTTTAGACATTTTAAAATCAATGAAGAAAAATTAGTAAAATACTAAAAAAAATTTCTTGAACCTTTAAAAAATATATGGTTACCGGATATTCATTTAAAGGTTCGGGTTCAGATTCAGGTTCATTGCCATTGAAATATAACGGTTCGGTTTGGGTTCGGGTTCATGAAAAATACGGGTTTTTTCGGGTTTCGGGTTCGGGTTCGGGTTCAGGTTCAGGTCCCTGCTTTCAAGTTAACGAGAAATTGTTTTTTTACTATTTTGACTGCGAGTAAATATATTCCTGTTGCTATTTTGTGTATTTTTATTAACTGAAATCTGTATATTTATACATTCAAAATCACAGGTGTCCAAATACTTTTGCACGGCAGTGTATTAGTTAACAAACATTTTCTTAACTGCAATACGAACTTTGTAATAAAAGTTAGTAGAGAGAGAGATGCACAATATAGTAACTAGAAATGAAGTCAAATAAATTTCATATCTCATATAAAATAATTAATTTAGTGATGGTCAAAATTACTGATATTAAGAACAGTATTACTAATAGGTATAATTATCATGAATGAATTTCATAAGAGGGGTGGAACCGAGGCTCCGGCACTTAGGCCACTAGGGCCCATTTAGTGATGGTCAAAATTACTTATATTAAGAACAGTATTACTAATAGGTATAATTATCATAGGTAATATACAATTTTTTTCAAATATTTTTGTAGTTGAAATTATGAATAGCCAGCCAGTGTTCAACTGACTACTTTATATAACTAATTTCCTCAATATCTATAGTGTATATCTTTAATCTTCAGGGGAGGGAGTATAACCCCTTGACCCCCCCTTTTGTACACACACCTCATACTTAAATACATATTTAAATGTACTATTTAACTTCTATATACTATTTTCAAAAAATACAACTAATATAAATATTTACCCCAATAACATTGAGGCACATTTTTCTAGATCTATTTTTATATCCCAACCGATCGTAGTTGTTTATGATTTTGTATGTTTTACTTTACACTATTATCAAACATCTGCCGCTTTTTTGCGAAGAAAAAAAAAAGTAAAAATACACATAAATTTGACTGTAAAAATAGTTTTATTATGGCATACTTAAGAATAAATGTACAAGTGCGCATATATGATCAGTAATGACCACGTATTGAACAATATTATGATATTATTTATGCAGTGGCGGACTAAGGAAGGTTTATAAAGAGGGTAGAATATTGTAAACTGCTTTTGGAAGGATATTTTTAAAAAATGATAAGCAAAAAAAAGGCCCTTACTTAACAGAAAGTTTACTTGGTTTGAGAAATCCTTTCTACCAGTGTACTTATTGTAAGTTATATAGTCCTAAATATCTGGCACCCCCTCCCCACATCTGGGGCTAAAGGGGGCCTGGCGCGGCAAATCAATAAAAAAAATTTATTGTCAAAAAATATGTCTTAGATTTCTTAGCAGAAAAAGGTCCGTCGTAAGGGGCCCACACGGAAATAAAAACGTGTTAATATTTTCATGTATCAAAACAGATCTATATAAATATTAAAAATAAATAAAGAGTGCATATAAATATGTACATATGAAAAATCAATAAATTATTATGTATATAGACATAAGATACCTAAAAATAAATATATATTTATCTATTAAAAACATATTCTAAAACGGGAGGGGGGGGGGGAGTTCAATACTATATAATAGTTCATAACCTACACGTATCTATATTATTTATAGTATATAACATTTTAATTAAATGAGGAAAAAAAGGTTGATACAAACTAAAATAGCACAAGTTCAAATATATGTATTTATTTAGTTTTAATTAAGATCAATTTACGAAAATATTGTTTATGTTTATCATAAAAATTAACGAGCTGGTGATAAAACAAAATGAAAGACATCATAACAATATGTGTTATATGATAAAAGTCAGGTCTACCAACCTGTGACGTAGATAAAAGATAAACGTTACAAGGGGAATATTTTTAAACGGTGATAAAAAAATTACAGTAATAAAATTTGATTACTTTACTTAATTAACTTTTTCTTGACACCAAATACCCCTCTCACCCCCCTTTCTGATCTTCTAATGATTAGTTTAACACCGATATTTCTTTAAAAATATTTTTAGTAAATATGTAATAATTTAATAAAAAAAAAAAATATACATTAGTATAGTACCTAATAAAATTTTAATTAATCTTTTCACGACACCCCAACTGAAGCCCCCCCCCCACCCCTTCTTTCTAGTCTTCTAATAATTAATTCAACACCGATATTTCTTTAAACAATTTTTTCTATAATTAATAATTTAATAATAATAAAAAATAACATTAGTACTATAAAGTAATAAAATGTTATTACTTTACTTAAGGTTATTTGATCATTAGAGCAATATATAGACAAAAGTCTAAAATTTTAATATGTTATTTATAACTCATATATTTTATTAATTTTTATTTAAAATATTGGACGTATGGTTTTTGAGGAATTGAATATTAAAAATAGAATTTTTAACACACGATAAATGAGAGAACTTGCCGAAAGTGCTCTATTTATTGAAATTCTACACAATTGGCTATATAGAGACGTTTTAAAAACTAATTATTTGAAACTTCAACCATTTTAAATACTATAAAAATTATAAAACAAATATATTCACGTGTAATTTATTCAAAATAATGAAAAAATAACTCTGCCATTACAGCAAATTAGTACATGTTACTATTATATACCGTTCTGTTTATTTCGATTTTCAAATTAAATTAAAGTTTTTTTACTTTAAATAATTACCAAAGTAAAATATTCCATTAAATTTAGGTACATGTGTTCTGAATATAAATTAAAAACAATTTTTCGAAACCGAATCTTTTTTGCAGTGTGCTAGATAGACGTATAACCTTAATTAATTAATCTATTCATCACACCCCAACCAAAACCCCCCTCCCTCCTTTTTCTGGTCTTCTAATAATTAATTCAATATCGATATTTCCTTAAAAAATAATTTTCTATAATATGTAATAATTATTAAAATAATAAAAATAAAAAATAAACATTTAAATAAAAAATTGTAACTACGGTCCAGAAAATATCAAAAATAACTATCCAAGGTCAACATGTGCGAAAAAAATATATACAATCGCTAAATGTAAGTTAATTTATAAAGAAAATAGGTTAGTGGTCCATCCTAATTCTTTCATTGGAATGCTGTATGAAAAAATATATATAACTAAAACAATATTATGTTAAGTATAATAAATTATCATAGATTC
Source organism: Sialis lutaria (assembly GCA_949319165.1). Classification (NCBI taxonomy): domain Eukaryota; kingdom Metazoa; phylum Arthropoda; class Insecta; order Megaloptera; family Sialidae; genus Sialis; species Sialis lutaria. The sequence goes on from OX439232.1 coordinate 2,969,976, forward strand.
TACGAGACTTTCTTATACGTATTAACTACTGAAAGTGTAGTGTATGTGTATATAATTATATACGTACATACACAGAAAAGAAAACTGTATTAGACCAAGAAAACCTTGTTTTGTATATAACGAAAACTATATTTTCTTAATATAAGAAACATACCCTTAATCCAACTACGTTATTCCTTCGTTCAAGAATACTATAGTTGGTTTAAGAATACTATAGTTCTTTAATTTCGGGAGAGAGGGCGAATAGATACTTTTCAAAAAAAACATTCCAGACGAATTTTGGTCCTAAATAAAAAATTTCATTTTTCTATGATTTGTCGTTTTTAAATTACAGACACAAAATGAATTTATTACTCGTCAGATTAATTATCCCATCACTTACCTATATTTTAAATTTTAATTAAAATAAACATACTATTTTAACCCTTAGCTGCCACTGTGGGGTACCAGGCGCCCCACATTGTTTCAACTTCAATGTAAGCTGTTCAAATCTTACAAGGTTTTAAATTTTTTTAAATATATTAAGTAAATATTATATATATTTTTTAAATAACCGATTGGAGTGCATTCTGTATCGTTCTAAGATGATAAGAGAAATTTTATTAATATTGAAGTGACCCCAGTGTGGCAGGTATGTTATTCTTGAGAAGTGGAGCAGCTAAGGGTTAATCGATTAAGTTATGTACATAATCTTATACTGACATCTACTTAAATTTCAAATCTAATCTATTAAAATAGGTCAGCAATTTTAAATTAATTTATATTTTTAATTAAAAGTGACATATTTATCCATCCAAAACCCACACACGTCATGTATTGTATAAGATAAAACGTACATAGTTACATATTATTAAAAACTATGTAGTATCGCCTCTGATCGAAATTCGACCTTTATTTTACCTGCCTTAATGGCAACATACAAACATGATTTTTTGTGCACATCTATGGCGCAGTTCCTTTCAAATGATATAATTTTTACCCCCCCCCCCCTGAAATAAATACTTAATATACTCATGCCGTGCAGAAGTCTTTGGGAAGGAACTCATTTTTTGCGTATTGTAAATATAAAATTGCAAAAATATTTGATAAAAATTCTTAAATTTTGAATAGAGTACTTAATTACAACTTTTGTAATAATCCTAACATATCTCAAATACAGCATTTACAATTTTCCAGGTTAAAAAAAAATTTTAATTGTATGCCTGAAAGGTCAGATTTACTCAAGTTGAAAGTATTGACGCACAGTGTCTTTCAAACTAACGAGAAATTGTTTTTTTTTACTATTTTGACTGCGAGTAAACATATTCTTTTTGTTATTTTGGGGACTTTTATTGATTAAAATCTGTATATTTACATTCAAAATCACAGGTGTCCAAATACTTTTGCACGGCAGTGTAAAGGTACGATAATCTTCGATAATATAAGTTAAATGTAATGATCCAAAATCCACACTAGTCATTCGTTATATGACTAGAGAATTACAATTTTTCCCTGTACATCCCGGATAGTAAGCGACAACCTATTATGATAAAATATATTTTTTACTCTCTGAAACTGTAATAATATAATTTTAGGCTATAATGTTTGCAGTTTATCCATCAATTAATATTGAGTATCTGCAAACATTATTATAGTTTCAGATTGTAATAAATATTTTATAATGATAGGTTGTCGCTTACTATCTGGGATGTACAGGAAAAAAACTTAATTCTTTTTTTTCGTGTACTTACTAAAAAAAATACATTTTTTTGCATCTTATATCTACATTATTATTTTTTTAAATAAATTTAATCATTGACCTTAATGCTTTAACATATTATTATTAAAAATAAATAAATAAACAAAAAATCTAATTAATATATAATATATCATATTTGATGAATATTTTAATAATTAAATTATAATAACAATATCCTGAGTCCGCCCCTGTTTGCGTGGGGGCATATCAGTTTCGATTTCATTGTTTTCAAGCCCGTTATTTTCACTATGACTTGACGTAATGCCGGTACAAAGTCCAATATTTTACACTAACTATTTTAAAGCAATTGTAATTGCCAAGAATAAATATATACAATATAATGTATTTACATACGTAATGTTAACATACATATAATAAATGTATATTGTATTTGTGTATATATTAAAAATAAGTAAATAAAAACATAAAGAAAAAAATTAAAAAAAAAAAACGACTTAAAAAAAATAAAAACACTGATAAGTAATAATTTTTTAACAGTTTTTGAATTCGAATTTCTATTTTCTTATTAAAAAGTATTTTATTAGTTTGGCATCGACTTAAAAAACCTGTTAAATTTAATTATTAAATAATTTTCAGTGTTTTTTTAAGTCGTTTTTTTATACGTATATTCGAAATCTATGGTCAGATTCTGATAAAATTTGTATGGGGTTACCTCAGGAGTATACGCTTTCAAACGAAATCGGTGCTTATTTATCAGGTTTATGCCCAAATATAAATTTGTTTTTTGAAGTCGGTAGAAAATACGATAGCTCGATAAATACATCAAAATTTAACAAATACTGTGAGATTTAAGTTAAGTGGCATATTACACAGTAGCTACATAAGAAAATGCTTACACCCTCAAGTTTGGGGAGGGGGAATAAACAAAAAGTCTATTTAAATTGAAACAATCAGATTTATCGAAAACTAAGGTTTTTCAGGAAAAATGTTTGGTGCTAAAAACAATCTACACAAATATATACAAATTTAAAAAATCTGTGATCGATTTTGCTCCGATAGAGGTTGTTTTGTTAATATGATAATTTTTTACCAATATGGAAATATCCACGTTTATCTTATTGATAAATGCATAATCTTACTAACAATATTCTTATCACGGTGAAAATTTTGTTTCATATTGAAAACATATATTTTAAATACAAAAAAATACCGTATCTAAAATTGTACTTTCACTAGTTGGGTGGTATAAAAAATTTTCCATCTAAAATTTTTAATTAGATGAAGCATTTTTTTCTGTTCTTATTTTTAATTAATTGACTAAATTAAAGGGGTGATAGATTAAAATGAGACATCCTGTATAGATATCAAGATATTTATTTAAGTATGCACTATCTTAGCGGTTAAAATCGCTGATACACTACAAATAAATGATAATAAGTTACCTCTTGATATAAACTAAACAACATGTTTTCGTGTTGACTGGAATTTGAGCCAATATATAGAGTAAACATAAATAAAACTATTTATAAAATCACTTGGAACATTTCAGGACACCACGTATGTATGAACCAACCCGAACTTTCCTATATTTTCCTATTTCTACAATACAAAAACTCACTGACTCCCAAATAATTTACTATTGTCAAAAAATAGCAAAACTTTCGATTTACTCGATATTTACTGGAACCAATCTACCGCGTAGATCGAGGGATGTGTATATTGTATTGGGTGCGGGGAGTATTTCCTATAATTTCCTATTTTTACAATAAAAAACTCATTGACTCCCAAATAATTTACTATCGTCAAAAAATAGCAAAACACTCAATTTACGCGAAATTTACTGGATCTTATCTACCGCGTAAATCGAGGGATGTTTGTATTGTTTTTTTAACGTTCATTTGTTTCCTATAGTTACAAGCGTTCAAAATTGATAAAATTCGTTTCGAAGCTTTCTGAATCATGTATGTATGTCTGTCTGTCAGTTTGTCTGTGAACGCTCTACAGCCAAAACAGTGAAGCTTACAACCATATTTTCCATTTAAAGGTCTTCAATACTTTAGATGCGCACCTCTTATTTTGAAGACAAATCACTAAACTGGAAACCAATTTTGGGATTTTTTAAATATTTTTGATACGGTTGGCAACAGAGGAAAAATGTTTTAAAAAAAGTTATAGATAATTTAATTATCTATAACTTATGCAATAACAGGTTTTCAGTAACATATAATTAACCATTTTCAAGACATATTAAATAGTATCTATGTGATTAAAATCGCATAATAAAAAAATACTTTATTTTTACTCAACAACATGTTGACTGAAAATTGAGTCAATATATAGGAGACAACTTAAAATTAATTGCCTATTTGTAAAATTACCTAGAACATTAAAGGACAGCACACCACGTATACTCGAATCACCTAGATTTTCAGTACTGTAAAACTGTAAACGTTTTTTCTACATTTTTTTTACTATAATAGAAGTTACGATGAATATCATCTATTTGTAAGTACATTTTTTTACTTTTTCTAATTATATGTAACTACAGTAGCACTTCGCTATTACGGCTGACTCGCTTAACGGCGTTTCGCAATAACGGCGCTCTGAAATCTGTCTGAGTCTTTTTTTATTCAGTTGAAAATCATGTGTACTTATACTTAATATATATTTTACGGTAAACATTAAGTAAATTTACCTTTCTATAATTGTTTTATACAGGGTGTCCCATTTTAATCTATCACCCCCCTATTTTTTATCTAGCAATTATATCAAAACATGTTTCAAATAAAAGTTATTTGATTTTGAGGGGGAACCAAAATGGCGTTATTAACTTTTGAGTTAAGTTTAAGGTAAAATAGAGCCAACATTTTTTTTTCGAATGGAAACCTATAATTTTTATTACGGTATTTTATTGTTTGCAAAAAAAAAAACATTTTTTTGTATGACTTCATTTTTTTTAATATTTAACAAAATAATTCACGATTTTAGATTTTTACTGATTTTTTACTCGAATTCCAATAACTTTAGAGGAAAAGTGTAAAAAAATGTTTATTTTAATCTGATATAACTAGGAAAATTTTAACAGGATTTTTTATTAAGTTTTGCTCAGATACAAAATATTAAAGCAAAAAAAAATATATTTTTTTTAATTTAAAAAAATCTGAAATCATTTTCCTAGTTCTACCAGACCAAAATAAACATATTTTTAATTTTTACACTTTTCCTCTAAAGTTAATGGTTTCTGAGTAAAAAATTAGTGAAAATCTTAAATTATTTTATTAAATATTAATAAAAAATGAAGTCATACAAAAAATTGTTTCAAGCAAATTATTTTTTTTAATATTAATATTTTTCCACAAAATAAAATACTGCAATAAAAAATATAGGTTTCCATTTGAAAAAAAAATGTTTGTAGACGTCCAAAAAATCAAAAATTATTAACGCCATTTTGGTTCGCCCTTTAAAACCAAACAACTTTTATTTGAAACATATTTGATTTAATTGCTAGATTAAAAAAAAATAGAGGAGTGAGAGATTAAAATGGGACACCCTGTATAGTTTGTACTATTGCACATTTAATATAAATTAGTACATAGTTTTGTTTGCACGTACTCACGAGGCTCAAAAAAAACTTAATTCATTTATAGGCGTTTTTCACTTAACGGCGAAGGTCCGGCCCCAATTATGTCGTTATTACGAGGTGCTACTGTACATAATAAATTATATTTTAATAATCATGAAAAAATCGGTCCCTGATTTGTGTATGACCACTTATTTAAATGACGTATGTCTGTCTGTCGGTATGTGGACTTTCTATATAATGAAACTTACAAAAATTATATTTTAAATAAATATAAACTGAAAATACATGTTTACTTTTGTCAATTTTATTGATTAATTTTGTAAAGGTTGGTAATAGAAAAAAATGTTTTAAATAAAAATTTTAGAGAAAATAATTATCTTCAATTTATGCCCTAACTATTTTTCAGTACAACTAACCATTTTATAGTTTTTCGATTCTGTATAATGATGTATAAAAAAAGTCTTGTGGTGGCCACATCAATTTAGATGATATTCTTAAATTAATATTATATTTTAAATAAATATAAACCGAAAATTGATGTTAACTCTTCTCAATTTTTTTGATTTTTTTGATTAATTTTGTAAAGGTTGGTAATAGAAAAAAATGTTTTAAATAAAATTTTTAGAGAAAATAATTATCTTCAATTCATGCCCTAACTATTTTTCAGTACAACTAACCATATTCTAGGTCATATGTGTCCAACCTTTTGACCTTCGCGGGCCGCAGAGCGCAAAAAAATGGCGAAAAAATTTGTTAAGGGCCGCAAAAAAAATTGAAGACCTTTTTTGGTTGACTTAATTAATTAATTTATATCTCTGTATCTACACTATACAGGGTGTCCAAGATAAGCGTGCAATGCATGGGGATATCCTAAACGGTAAGAGATACAGATGTGGTTAAATGAGATGAATTATTTGTAAGAAAGGGGTGAGTATTACAACATCAAAAAATATTAACCATTTTGTGTGGTTCAGGCGGTATACCCAAAAAACTGAAAATTCGGAATTTCTTTAAATGACTATAACTTTTTTGGCAAAGTAGATAGGTACTTTTTGTTTGCGGTTTCTTAAAGCACTTTTTTGTTTAGAATTGTTTGGTGTATTCAGAATTTTTATAACACTTTTAGTTTCCGAGTTACAAGCCCTAACTTTAGTTTTTCTTATGGGCCGCCAAGTTGGCTATATCATATTCGAACGTGTTTTTTACTCTACTTTACAATGATATGTCACATGACATACTTATTATTAAAAAAAAGTAAAAACCTTTTTTTTGTAATAGTTTATTGTTTTTAAATATGCATTTGTTATTTTCATTGTTGTTATTGCGATTTTTGTTTAACAATTTTTGTTTTTCATGGCTTACTTATAAATGTTTGTAATAAAATACTTTATAAATATCACCAGTATTTAGTACTTCGACTTATTTTCTATAATAAGTATGTCATGTGACATATCGTTGTAAAGTAGAGTAAAAAACACGTTCAAATATGATATAGCCAACTTGGCGGCCCATAAGAAAAACTAAAGTTAGGGCTTGTAACTCGGAAACTAAACGTGATATAAAAATTCTAAATACACCAATCAATTCTACACAAAAAGTGCTTTAAGAAACCGCAAATAAAAAGTACCTATCTACTTTGCCAAAAAAGTTATAGTCATTTAATGAAATTCCGAATTTTCAGTTTTTTGGGTGTACCGCCTGAATCACATAAAATTATTTATATTTTTTGATGTTGTAATACTCACCTTTTTCTTACAAATAATTCATCTCATTTAACCACATCTGTATCTCTTACCGTTTAGGATATCCCCATGCATTGCACGCTTATCTTGGACACCCGGTATATACTTTATATGACAAAAAATCTGAAGACCTTTTTTTACCTGATATCGTTAATTATTTTCATATATTAATTTTTTTAAATCTTTTGCGGGCCGCACGAAATGTGCTCGGGGGCCGCATGCGGCCCGCGGGCCGCGGGTTGGACAAGCCTGTTCTAGGTAATCGATTATCTATAATGATGTATAAAAAAGTCTTGTGGTAGTCACATCAGTTTAGAATTTTTCGTGTAGGCCTGATATTCTTAAATTAATCTTGACTTCGTGTTATAATTCACGTATTTTTAACTAAAATACATTCGATATAATAATTATAATTTATATAAAAATATAAACAAAAATCTAGAACAAATTATTTATCGTTACCCATGACCTCATGGAAAAGTATAAAATATGTACCCTTGAGTATAAAAATAAATATCAACAAAAAAACATCTAAATAACTTAAAATAATATTTATTTAAATTTCTATCTTCCATAAAAATTTAATCTTTATTATTTTTATACAAAAAAAAATATAACGGTTTCAATTTTTTACACTAAAAATTACCGCAAAATCAAATTGCATTTAGAGATCACTTCAAATAGACTAAAAATTAGTAGCACGACCCCCCGACCCCCTATATTAGTTAATGTGGAAAACCCTAGCTGATATATAAATCTAGACCCGCCTATGTACAAAAAACTAATAAATAATATTACTATTACTTTAAATAACTACCAATATTCTAAAAAAAAATGTTTTAAATTCAAAAATAAACATACAAAACATAGTCCAGGAAAAATAGACATAAAAATATAGAAGATAGGAAAAAATTTATAACAGGCTAAATTTTTGCATACTATTAGTATAAAGGTACTTAATAATGTGTGAAAGTTCCTCATCGATTTGATGTGTGCAAGTGTCAATTTTGTGGGGTCAAAGTTCACAAAAACAGTATTTTTCAAATATCACGAAAACGGTGACCTTTTCGAGCAAAAATGCATCTTACTAATTTGTAGCTGAGATAATTTACTACAAAAACGAACCTACGGGTTTTTATGTAGGAGAAACCGTTCATGAATTATAAAGAGTTATTAATAACTCGGCGCACTTTTCCATAGCATATACGATTTCGTTCTATGTAAAATGTAATATAGAGCTGCGATTAAACATATATATTCCACATAACCAGCAAGATCGAGATAACTCTTTCTGTTTCATAGGAATCGAAAGTACATTAGTTGACAATGCTTTGAAAAAAAATTAACCAAAATTACTACGTCGGAACAGAGCAAAATGGGGTCTTCAAGGTACGCGACTCTCGCGCGATGTTTTAAGCACATTTTCCACTTATCTATTTTTTAAAATCGGAATCTATTGCAATACAATCATTTGGTAGACATCCGTCTATAGGAATATATACATTTATATATGAAAAATAGTATAACAAATAAAGAAAACGGCACTTATAGGATGATTTCTGGAGATTTTTTAGGATTTTTTAAAGAAAATTTTTATTATTAATTAATGTTGTGTGAAAAATGTGAACCTTATAAAAAAATACTTAAAGTAAATTTGTAAAATACAATTTTTTTAAGAAAATGAGTGATAGCACACAATCATAAGATAAAAATTATTGCACCTAGAGTAAATACACTCAACCGTAAAACAAAAAAATAAAAATAAAATCTCCAGAAATCATCTTTTAAGTGCCGTTTTCTTTATTTGTAATTATATTTTTCATGTATAAATATATATATTCTTATAGACGGATGTCTGCAAAATGATTGTATTGCAATAGATTTCGATTTAAAAAAATAGATAAGTGGAAAATGTGCTTAAAACATCGCGCGAGGGTCGCGTACCTTGAAAACCCGATTTTGCTCTGTTCCGACGTAGTAATTTTGGTTAATTTTTTTTCAAAGCATTGTCAACTAATGTACTTTCGATTCCTATGAAACAGAAAGAGTTATCTCGATCTTGCTGGTTATGTGGAATATGTATGTTTTAGTTGCAACTCTATATTACATTTTACATAGAACGATATGGTATGCTGTGGAAAACTGCTTGGAGTTATAAATAACTTTTTATAATTCTTGAACGGTTTCTCCTACATAAAAACCCGTAGGTTCGTTTTTGTAGTAAATTATCTCAGCTACAAATTAGTAAGATACATTTTTGTTCGAAAAGGTCACCGTTTTCGTGATATTTGAAAAATACTGTTTTCGTGAACTTTGACCCCACAAAATTGACACTTGCACACATCGAATCGATGAGGAACTTTCACACATTATTAAGTGCCTTTATACTAAGGTGTATGCAAAAATTTAGCCTGTTACAAATTTTTTCCTTGTTGTACGTCTATTTTTCCTGGACTAAACAATTGAAATAAAGAAATAGAAACATAACTTTCCTGGAGTATATGAATCTAAACAACGTTTTAACCCTTTGCCTGTCAAGGTTAATAAAGGGTCAACATTGTAATTTTAAATGAAACCCTATATTTTTTGTTACATTTTTTTATTACAAAAGACATAATAAAAAAATCGAATTTCAGGTTTTTTTACTAATTATATTTGAAAAAATGCGTATTGGAAAAAAAAGTTTTAAACAAAAGTTGTAGAGAATATTATTATCTATAATTTATGTCCCATCTATTTTTCTTGTAAAACGAACCGTTTTCATTATTATGTGTATTATAATAATATATAAATAAAAAAATCATGTGCTGGCCACATATTTATAAATATACTTAAACAACGCAGGGTTAAACTGGCTAGTATAAAACATATAATTATTTAATCCGGTTTTATAAATCATATTATTACGAAAATCGTGGTTATAATTTTGTAAACATACCTTTATTACAACAGGTAAAAATATGAAAATATTTTTTTTCATTTGCAACATCCTAAAAATGCAAATTAAATACCTGCGTCATACTTTCAATTAAAAATTCAAATTGATGAATTAAAAAATAACTGTCAATGTACTTTTATATCATAACATTAATTTTAACATCCTATTTCCAAATGTCCTCCTATTAATACAATGTTAATTAATAATGCTCGACCTTTAAAAGGCCAAATAAACAAACAAATTAAGAAGTAACATTCAATTTCAAAATAATGATTATTGCTAACGCGAATCTTAAAAATAACCTAAATAATCAATAAACAAATTGCAGACTCACCAAAATCTGTGAACTGTTTTATAGACAGCGAAGAAGGCGTAAATTGCGAATAAAAATCTAGCATTTTAGCTAGATTTTGTATGTTTTTGCTCGTAACCCTCATGTTTATAAATTAACACTTACACTTATACTCAAAAAATTAACAACAATAACAAAAGTATCGATTTATATTAAATAAATATAGTTAAACTAGATTCAAAACAACTTGACACTGTGATATGTCACGATATATTTACTGAAAACCATGTTTCACACGTTAGCTCGCTGAAAACTTGCAAAGAACTAAATAGAAATAACCTTGAAGTTCGGGAATATAACGCTGTACGAGGGATAACATGACGCGGCCATATTGACAAAACAGACCAATCGCGTGACTGCACTTATTTATTTATTCACAACTCATTTCACTTTCCTTCGGAGGTGTAATGACAATAGATTATTTTTAATTATTTTGAGTCAATATTAAAACCGAGAGTTTAAAAGAATATTAGGACAACCTTGAAATAAATACTGTAGATGTTTATACTTATTAATTAAATTATTATAACAAAAATATGTTAATTTACTTTGTATAGAGTACAAAAATCTAACAATTAATCAATTGTTTAATTTTATTTTGAAATGACTGAAGCGACTGAAGCAATTCAACAATGAAATAGCTATTGTTTTGACACCTTTCAACCACTGATCTGGTATCATCATTGGATTGCGTATTGTTATTTTTGAAACTGTCCATAGAAACCATTTTTCCTTGTGCGCATGCGTTAAACGCAACACTGAACTCTATTTTAATATAAAATTTGAAAATTTAGGTATTTGTGTATTGAATAAATGAATTTTAGTTGAAATACAGTTGAATCTGTATGATTATTTAATATTTCTAACCAAATCTAACATTTAACACATGCGTACGACACCTGTTTCGGTTCTTAGCGAATATTCATATTCAACCATTACTTTTGAGTTGAAATCAATCCAGCCATTGCGCTGTTTTCATCAGTGATTTTTATTTTGACGTTTGTACATACACTCATTACGCGATTTACCGACCTTTGATTTACCGACAGCTTGATTTACCGACGGGCCAAACGCGCAATTTGCCGACCTTCTCCTATCCCCTCCATAATACTACCGTGTTTGCTATATTTCTGCGCGAAATTTAAATTCACCAATCAACGTTGAGGTTGGCACGGTGACGGGGGCCCCTCTCGACGTCGTCAAATCAAGCGGTTGGATTACCAACAACGTCGGTAATTCAAGCGATGAGTGTACATAATGCATTTCGAGAATGTAGGTTATGTTTACACCGGAAACGTCTATGTTTACATATGTTATGAATTTTCCTGGTTATCCAATAAGTACTTACATAATACAGAATGACGATTAATTTTATAGTAATATAGAAACTGTATGAATATATAAACATTTATTAGTTTTTTTTTTACATGTGTATACTTTTGATAATTACCTCGTAAGTATTACAATACATATATATTTATTAAACAATATAACTATAGATATCACAATATTACTGTTATTGTTTAAATTGTTCTGTCCCACCTTCCGGTTCATCTCTAACGTAAATCCAATCTTTACACTCAGGATTCACGCCTTCGGGTTGAACTTCGCTTATAGCAAAACCATCTGAATCAACGCAATACGTTCGTCCGTTCAAGTCCTGATCAGGTTTGTAGTTACCGTAAACATCACATGTTGCTATACTTGTCTCGCCTTCAAGTTCAAACTGTTTCTTATCTCTCGAACAATCTTTAAAAAAATATACCGGGTGTTAAAAAAGGAGTGTAAAATATTTAAAGAGGTAAAGGTACGGACTAAATATAACAAAAAAGTCTTAGTAAACATGGGTCCGCAAAGTAACGGTTTCAGAGATATTGAAGGTTATTCTTTCTTGAAACATTTATTTGCAAATATTTATTATGTTCTAACAAACAAAAGAACCTAGCAAAACCAAAAAATAAAGTTACTTAATGGGTTAGGTGTAGTCAGAGACATGAAAAAATGACAATTTTAAATAATTTTTTTTTGGCAGTAAATTATTTTATTTTATAAAAGTAAAAACATAGCATCATTAAATAAGGTTTCGACTTGACTTGACAGAAATTTTAGAAAAAAAAATTAATAATTTTAAAAGTAATGGCTGTTTGTGTTGATCCAGTTCCAACCGAAGCTCCTTGCGGTGACCATCACTTATCCTTGGAGATTCATCCAAATTCAATCGAACAAAAAAAATTAGTTTTATTAATAGATAATCTAGTGCCTGATCGAAGCTTTTTTTTTCTTTCTTAAATTAACAAAATGGCAGCCTCAGGAAATTTTTTTCAAGATTTTCGGGAAAAAAACCAACAGTTAATTGTTTATAACAAATCGAAATTTAAAGAAAAACAAAAATCCTTCGATCAGGCACTAGTTTTTCATGTTTTCAAAAAGCTGTATAAATTTCATTAAAATCTACCGAGCGGTTTTTGAGCTGCAGTGGTCACCAGTTCAAAAAACATAGTTTTGAGAAAAACGCATTTAAAGTTTTACACTCAATTTACGTAAAGTAATATATGTATTATTTAATTACTTACAACGAGTCAACTATTCTTGGGCCATAAAATAGTTCTTCAGCCGTTGTAGCAGCTTCCAAAAATGCAAAAAACAAAAATCGATTTCTTGAAAATTCTGGCTACACCTAACCCCTTAAGCTAGAATCTTCTTTTATTTGTACATAATAAATAATTTCAAATAAATGTTTCAAAAAAGAATATCCTTCCACATCTCCGGTACCGTTACTTTGCGGACACATGTTTACTAAAACTTTTTTGTTTTATTTGGTTCATACTATTACCTCTATAAATATTTTACACCCTTTTTTTAACATATACCGGGTGGCCCATTTTAATCGATACAGCCGGATTTCTCGGAACCTAAGGCAGCTAGCGAAAAATGGTTTAGATAAAAGTTGTAGGGGACCAAGGGGGCCACACAATGGCGCTAACGTCTTTGACCTTGAACTCCACCTTCACGGTTTTTTCAAAGTCAAAGTGGTTTTTTTAAATGGGAACCCCTATTTTTGACCGTGGATTCGAAAAGAGCAGGAAATTTTACGTTAAAATATGTTTTCGTGGTGACCTTGAACTTGACCTTCAAAAAATTTTCAAAGTGGTTTTTTTGACTGAGAATCCCAATTTTTGACAGCGGCAATCGGAAGAGCGGGAAATTTATGTCCAAACATGTTCCCATGTCATGGGTCTCAGGTCATGGGTCATTTAGGCGGTCTTCAGGGGTGACCTCGAATTTGATCTTCGACTTGATATTCAAAGTCATTTCACGATCAATTCTTTTACATTTAGCGTTACCCATGAACAACGACGTGGACGTAGTAAAATCTGTTCCCTTTGGGGTGCTAGATTTACGTGAGTCCCCTTGCCTCTCACGATCGGGGTGCTAGAGTTTCGTGAGTCCTCTCACCTCTCACTAATGTAAATGGATGTTTACCTAATCTCAAAGCAAATGTTCGAAATTACGACCATTTTCTTGAAGGCACATAGTCAAACGCCTATTAAAATGGCGAACAGTGTTTAACAAAGTTTGCCTTGAAATGACAGCGTATGCTTGGCGAATCCTACCCATCATATCGTCTCTTGTAGTTGGTCTTTGCGCAAAAACGGAATTTTTTAAATACCCTTGAAGGTCAAGTTCAAGGTCACCACGAAAACACATTTTAACGTAAAATGTCCTGCTCTTTTCGAATCCACGGTCAAAAATAGGGGTTCCCATTTAAAAAAAACACTGTGACCTTGAAAAAACCATGAAGGTGGAGTTCAAGGTCAAAGCGGTTAGCGCCATTGTGTGGCCCCCTTGGTTCCCTACAACTTTTATCTAAACCATTTTTCGCTAGCTGTCTTAGGTTCCGAGAAATCCGACTGTATCGATTAAAATGGGCCACCCTGTATGATCAAAACCGTATATTGATTTTTTTTTTTTTGATACTTACTGCAATCGAACATACTAAGTCCTACGCTGGCTGATTGTGACCCGTCTATTCGTGAACCATCTCTCCACGTACAATAAATACTGAAAGTTTTTTTAAATGTGTAATTTTATTCATAAATTAACGATTTAATCATTCTTACGTGCCCTTTTCTAATTGAAAATGACCATAGCTTCCGTCAAAGTCACAGTTTATATACGGCATCGTGATATCATGAGTTCCATGTTTTTTCATTTCTATTTGGATCCTTGCTTGAGCAATGTCTTGACTTTCACACCGTCTTAAATATTGGACTCCGATTTCATACTCGTTGTCTGAAATATTACCAAATTAGTATTCGGAAATGAACGTAACTGGATTGATTTAGAACAGCGATACCTCGATTTGTGCAATTTATTATATTTTATTTTATACACCTACGTAGTAAGATTTTTACTATAACTGTAATAATATTCTGTGTCTGAATGGCTGAGATTAGTATAATTATAGTAAATAGAGTTATAAAAATAAAGTTAGGTTTTTGGCGCATTTTAAGGGGGGCAAGTAGGTTATCATTTTTCAATTTCGACGAATGGGGTATTAAATAAAAGGTGACAATTTAAGGAATTTAAATATGTAAACGTTTTGTTTTACAAGTTTTCAAAAAAATCGTAAAAATACATCGTAGTGCAATCTTTTTGATAATATTTAAATTGGTTGTTAACTTTGCTAAAGGTTTAAATCCAACTGTCAAGTTTTTACTATCTAGTGTTATTGCTAGTGGTCACAAGCACAAATCAATAGTAAATTGAATAATTGTACGATACGAGATACTAATATTGCACTTGGCAATTTTTTTATAAAAATTTATTGAGAACCCTATCGAACCATGATTTTAATTTATAAGGTACCTATAATATTAAAAAGAAGAAGAAGAACTTGCAATTAACAGCACTGAGTCTCGTATTTATGAACATTAGGGATCTATAGTTAACCTAACCTAACCTAACTTATCCTTAACTGACAGTGCAAGATAATCTATGAAAATTTTTACATTCAAAATTTCATATTATACAAGCATTAATATTCTATTGTTAATCATTACGGCTTCACAATGATTAGAAAATAAAGGTTTAAACATTACACATCTAAAATAAACTGCAAGAAATGGTATTATCAACAAAACAACTTACAGCATTCTAACTTCTCCATAAGAGCTTCGATGACAACTTGTCCTATAACTTTACCAGTTTGCGGTTCAGCGCACCAGCACAAACCTGAATCGCACTGAAGTGGCTCGTAGTTCCCTAAGGAATCGCAGTGCAGCGTTACATCTGTCCGGCCCATTTCTTTTAACTCGGATATTCTTCGACTGCAAGCTAAATAATATAGAACACATTAACGATGCTATAACAAATATTTTATTAAACAAACCGCAAGTCATATTGTCTGCCTTTCTCCACCATTCTGACCCGAATATCCTATTTCCTTTGGCATCGTTGCAGAAGCATCTTCCGCTAGGTTTTTCTCCTTTACATTGTACTGGGGCGTAGCTCCCGTCAGGCAAGCATGTCGGTTGCCATAATAATGGTAGATGTTTATAACCATATTCTTCTAATATAAAGTTGTAATGTGCACATGAAGCTATGAAATTATTATAAATAAGTATTAGTCACTGCGGTTTTTAAATTTCATATGTGTATGTATGTATATTAATTGGTTAAAAGTAGAAAAACATTATTAGAACGGTTACGAAGCAATAAAAATTAAATATTATAATTTCTTCAAAATGGATATTTTTATATGGTATTGGTCCAATAGGCATGATGACTAATTTAAAAAAAAAACTATTCTATGATGATCTTACTTGTCTCCTGTTTCCAAAAAAATACTTGTTTCTGCAGAAAATAAAGGTTTAATCGCAAAAATTGACTCTTTTAAAATTAATTTTGAATTTGACGCCAAAACGTTGGCAGTTGACATTTGAGAGTTGTGACGTCACACTTCTTATCAACAATAATCAAACATTCAAGGTGCCTTTTCATGGAGCGTCATTGACGCTAGTTTTCTAGCGTCAAATCTCGTCACGTGACCGATTTTAAATTTTTGAATTTTAGCTGTCAACTACTGTTTGACGTTTAAGTGTGAAAAAACAACCAATAAATTACGTTCAGTTATTAAAAATTTATTAACATTTCATTATACTATTCGTAAAGACGTATAAACTCACAAAACAAACAAGAATACACATAATATCAAAGCTACTGTCATTAGGTATCACGTGATTTCTAGCGTCAAGCAGTATGAGCTCAACCATGTTGAGCTTTTTCACTTGACGCTGACCAATAGCAAGCATTCAAAATCGTAGCGTCCAGCGTCAATGACGCTCCATGAAAAGGCATCTTTAGAGTTAGACAATAATTTAATTATTTTGTGTGTTAAAAATGAATTCCCAAGTACCTATATAAGTTCTTAAATAAGGTATGTACCTAATAATCTTGTAAGAGAAATTAATATTTGTCTTAAATAAAGTCAATCACTTTCGACGTTTACTGATACGTGACGTCATTCGCTCTGATTGGTGTTTCATTAAACATGGTAGATTGATATTTTGCATTTTTATTTTAACAAAAATTATATTAAAACCTATTTCATTACTTAAAATCATAATTTCAATGATACTTTGTTACTGACATCATGCATATTCTGTCCTCACACCCCAAATACTTTCATGACATTACCTTCTGATTTTTTTAATTAAAAAAATAGGTCATGATTAAAAAAAAGTTGGGTAGCACTGGTTTAAAAGAATGTTGATACTAACTTTTATCTAGTATGCAGTATCCGTCGTTTACTCCACACATTAGGCCGGGGGCACAGATTTTTTTTATGCAGGAGCTCTCAAAACCTGTATAATAAAATAAAAAATAAAATAAAATTGCCTCCTCCCTCAATTGTTTCAATTTAATAGAGTATTTGATATTATTAATAATAAAGACTAAAATGTTCTAAATATTGTAGTTTACTATATTACTATAATTTACGTGAAATAAGTCAGTATTTTAATAATAAATAAAATTTAAAAATATAATATTTAACCTATTTGTCACGTGATCGCAAACGCGTCTAGCAGAACTGTCACTGATATGACGTAATTAGTAAATAGTTACGTCACGTATACCTTGTGACTGAATGCGCGTTTTGTGGGGAATTTTGTCATTTTAATAGAAAAAAAATTGTTTCAGTGTTTTTTCGGCATTATTTTGGAAAAAATATTAAAGAATTATTTAAAATAAGTATTATAAAATTTTGTCAAATACCCTATTCATACATTATTAAATTTTTAACCAGAACACGCCTTTAGTTTAGGTGGAACAAACTTGAACAGTTAAATGAGAAAAATATTTCAAGCAAAAAAGTTCATGTGAACATGTGTCCGGAAACTCTTCTTCAGGGAGCTACAGACTCCCAAAGATTTTGCCTAAAATCAGTTTTTATTTAATATCTGGAGAACCCATTGTGATATAGTAATGAAAATTGATAACCGGATTAGTATTAATATGTGCTATCGATTTCCAGTATCAAACAATAATTATTTAAACCAGGAATATATGGGGCCTGTGGCCCTCTGATTTTTATCTAGTATTTTTTTGTTCTTAAAATTTTTCCAATGTTTGGCACTTTTATAAAGTCGCATGTCACAAAATACATACAAATATACTTTGTCGATTTATCATAAGATCAACGGTTGATCTTATGCAGTGCCGGATTAAGGGGGGGCTAAGGGGGCTACAGCCCCGGCCCCCACTTATTCCACGCCTTTGGAATAACCCAAGTAAGCAGGCCCGGATTTACCATGCAGCTGCCTATAGCGGCAAATTTTGATATGAAAAATGTTTTTTTTGGTAAAAAAGCTAAAAAAAAAAATGTCTTCAGAATTATTAGTACAATTTTTCTGGTAAAAAAACTAACAAAATAAAACAAAAAAAGCTCTTCATTTTTTTGAGAAAAGGGCGCCAATTTTCGTAACTGCTTAATCATAGGGCCCCATTTTACTTTTAGCCCCGGGCCCCACGAAGGCTTAATCCACCACTGATCTTATGATAAATCGTTCTGGTTTATGATCATCAACCGTTTACGAGAAATGTGATGGTAAATATAATATTGCAGAATTTAACTTAATATGGATGCTTCAAATTACACAAAATTTATTTATAGTTTTGTTCTAGAACTAAAAATAAGAAAATAAGTTATTCCTTTTAATATGAGTCCACACAGACCTATCTATAACCAGTTATATTACTTTAATACGTATTTTATTAATTTGACTAAAAAACGAAACTAAAAATTGTTATCTGTTGATAAGGATGCATTTTTGGAGGAATATTTACATTTACTGTTCAAGTTTGTTCCACCTGATATGACTCACCCTGTATAACTTAAAAATGTTAAATTTAACCATTTTTATATTCTTTATTATTTTACAACCCCAATTTAATTCCCAGTGACGTATTTATAATTTTTGGGATCCCCCCCCCTGTTCTAAAAAAACGTATGTTTTGAGGAAACATCAGTTCAAAATACCTTCCAAAATTAAACACATATGTAAATATACCCCTCCCCCCGAAAATTTTTCCTACTACGCTACTGACGTCACATTGTTTTATTGTGATTGAGATGTACCTATAATTTTAATTTTAAATGATTTATTAAATATTTATTTTAAAATTTACCTTGTCTTTTTACGCAAGATGGAAAACAATCACAAACTGATTTTTCTACGACATAATAATCTTCTTTGCAGTTTTCTTGAGTATAAATAGTTTCTAGTTTAAAATCTATACCATCACATGGGGGGCATTGCAATTCTTGACTGAAAACTTCTTTTATTGAAAAAATCAAAAGCAAAACCACTAAATTAAGTAATTTTTTATTGTTTGTAATAAAAATTAAGCGAGCCATTTTAAATTTTACTTGCAAATTGATAAGATGAAATTATTGAAGAATTAATAATAATATCGATAAGATTTTAAGTACCTCTTATCATTAATTGATAAGTTAAATTAATCTAATAATGACTTTCCTGGAAAAAGAGGGGGAGGGGGTCTAAAATAAACTGATTAAAAAATGAAACAAAAATACTATTCATATTTATCCAATAATAAATAATTACAAGTTGACAAATCTGCAACAAAATTGATTTTACATTATAAGCATAATTTATTAAAAACAATAATATAAAATAATTAACATCAATATTTTACGGGCCACAATTGTAAACATAAAAAACAATACGGCCCTTCCTATTTAATTATTATCATTTCACAGCAGTTTTTATTTATCTTTGATAAACAAAAAAATTATGCATATTATTTCTTATATTTTATTCATTACAGGAATCTATATATGTACATTTAAAATAAATGGTTTGTATCTTTGCTACTTAGTTGCGACAACCGTTTGAAGGTGGCGGTAGTGTAGAACTTTCAAATCTTATTGTTGCAATGGATGTAAAAATTATCGTATTTTTTTTAAATTAAATTTACTATCTTAGGCTAATTTTTGACAAAAAAACTATTGTTATTTATTACAACCGATATGGTTATTCTATACAATTTACAATTTGACATAAAAATACATTGTATGAACGATTTTGACACAAAATTATACATTTTTATGATATACATATTATATATTTTTTATTTTATAATTGTTCATAAAAATATGTATATAAATATATATATTAAATCTACGTGATAAGCCCCTTGTTATTTTTTTATTAAAACAGGGACGTAATCAGTTTTTTTCTTCTAATATATTGGAAGCATTTTGTGATTTTGTTCTTTTAAAATAGTAACACATTTTTTTGTATTACTGTCGTATAATACACGTTAAATTATTTTATATTGTTAAGGATATGAAAATTACTTTTTTATTTTAAATATATTTTTGTACAAATTTAAATTCATTTATTATAAATATTATTTGAATTTTTTTTTAATTATGGATCCTGGTTTCTAGGTGGAAGCTGCGTCAATTTGGTCGTGTTATCGGTCGATAACACGACCAAATTGACGTGGCTTACACCCAGAAACCTTGGTTCATACTCAAATCACCGCGGAAGCCTCAAAACTTTTAAGTTTTAATTAAATTATTATTTTTATGTATGTATAAAATACATTGTTAGATTTTGAAAAAAAATCCCCCTCCCTCCAAATACTTTCGAACTGAAAAATGTGTGTTTTTTTTTAATATTCATAATAATATTTATAAGTATAATTAATTTATTTCTTACCAATTTTATCAACATTTACAAAAATAACTGTTAATATTTTTTTTAATCTCTATTTACACAAATTTTCAATTTCCATTTTTTTTTTGGAAATCACGAAAATATATAGATAACAATTATGATATATTTTTGACGTCCTCTTATGTATATTTTTATTATATAGACAAAATTAAATTATCACATTTAGTTTACTTTTTAAAAATAATATAAAATACTTATAACAAAATATAGGCAACAAAAATTTAAAAAAAAATTGATACGCCACTGTTTAAACTTAATACAGAATTTTATATTTAAATTTAACAAAGCCAAATTATTTTTTTAAAGATATGTAATCTTATTTTGTTATCAATTATTTCAATAAATTTTTTTTTAATATTTCTACTGAAAAAAAATGTTTTTTACCTGATTTTATTATTTCAATTATTTTTAAGTTTTTAACAATAATTTACTACATAATAGTAAAAATATAGAAGCATTATTTATAATTTAATTGGAAATAAAAAAAATAATGCAGGGACTTTTTTTATACAATCTCTATTTAATCTAATTTTTTTACGTATAGTAGATATGATATTTTATTTTAAAAATTGTTAAATTTAAAAAGGTATATCACAGCTACATTTTCACATACCTATCGCCCTATCGGACTCCCGCAAAAAAGTGTCAAAACTCAAAAAATGTCATATTTGAGATAAATATGTAGAATGATTCCAAATTACTATATATTTCAACTAAAAATTGTCATTAATGTACTTTGTGTTCTGTGTTCCTACCGTCAACAAAACTAGCATATCCAAAAAAATGTCACATTTTTTTTAAATACTTAATCACTAAGCGTTTTAATAGTTACTAATTTTCAAACATCACAGGAATACTGAAATATTTAAATTAAATACTGTGTATCAGTCCTTTTCCTATACTACCTTTACAATTTTGATTTACCTAAATTGTTATAATTTAATTTATTCCTATTTCCACAAAACTACATTTTTTGAGTTGTGACACTTTTTTGCGGGGGTACGATATTATTATATTAATAATTTATATTAATATACATACATACTATTATTAAAAGTTTATTGAAGGCACAAAATCCATATAGAAATAATTTTGTTATTTTTAATTTGTATACCAAAATAAAATTTATTTTGAAAATGGGATTTAACAAGGAGTCTTTATAATTATATACAGTATGCATTAGAAGTATAGGATGTACTTAAAATTTGAATTTATGAAAAAATATTATAATTTTATAAGAAAAAAATATTTTTTGCAACGTCATATTTCATAAGCATTTTTTTTCATTGGTAAAATATTAATTTTCTAACCAAAAAATACAAATTTTACACTATTTTTTCTCGTATTTAAAAAAAATAGACAGAATTTTTACATGAATGTAAAAAAAGGTTTCTGGGCAAAAAAGATAACTACAATATGCGAGATAAAACATTGAAACATGAGAATATAGTCAAAATAATAGTGCTTACACCCAGAAACCAAGTTTCGTTCCAAGATCATAGTGAAAGCCTTAAAGATTTTATTGGAATGTTATCATAG
Source organism: Sialis lutaria (assembly GCA_949319165.1). Classification (NCBI taxonomy): domain Eukaryota; kingdom Metazoa; phylum Arthropoda; class Insecta; order Megaloptera; family Sialidae; genus Sialis; species Sialis lutaria. The sequence continues at coordinate 2,992,100 of OX439232.1, forward strand.
TAAATATATGACGTCACAAATAAATAGGTTTGATTTTTTTCTAATTTAACTCAGAAGACAAATATTAAAAAAAAAATATTTAGGATTGAACGCCTTCAAATAACGCCTCTATATTCTTACTGTTACGTAACAAATTCTCCTTTAATTAGAATATATCGCAATACTACTTCATTTGACACGAATAGGAAGCCATTTTGTATAACTTTTTAATTACAAAATAACAGTGAAAACATTTCAATACAATACTACCCTACAAACAAAAAAATATTCATTTCATAATATAACATTTATTATATTATATACTCTAATAATACTGACAAAAAACATTTAATAAAACAAAACAAATAAACAAAAGATTCATATTCAATATTCCCACCTTCGTTACACATCACTGCATTACCGACCGACTATCCAGAACTGAACGGAAGCAAGTCGCAGTTGCATGCAGCGCCACCATTTCCAGCTTTGCATTGAACTTTACACCACTCTGTCCAATCTATATCTGGACTGTTAACAGCGTGCTCCGGTATCTTAGTAGTGGGCCTTCGCTTCCGTTTCCTCTCTTTCAAATCGGTAGAATTCCCGCCAAAAACAACTACATCACCACCATCCATCTTGCGGACGTTTCTCGAACTTATCGTGCATGATGAACATCCTCTAAGTTGATGTCCATATTCCGCACAAAATTCTTGACATACTCGTTCCCAGTCGGCTCTTATATCGGCGGATATCGGTTTAGAACATTGACATAGCGGTTGCCCCAATCCATTGTTGCATAAGACCGGGCAAATGCCAGATCGCGGACTAGATACTTGCGTCAAGTGGCGCTCTCTGTCGGCATCGGTTTGAAACTGAGCCAACTCGCGCGGGAACGTGTCCAAGCAACTAGATCCGCAAACAGCGCCCCCTAGTCCGGATACGCACAGGTCGGAGCATACTAGCGATGTGATTGGTCCAGAGTTCACGGAGACCACGCCTCCGACCAATCGCATTGACTCGAAGTGGGGTGATTGTAATAAGTAGTGTGCCTGTGGCGAGTCTGGCATCGCGTGGCTCGTGTTGGAGTGAGATGTAGGTTTCGCATGCACGCTTGGAGTTGATGTTAGACAGAGATGGATGAGTGCCAGTAGGAGAGTTGTGTGCAGTTTGTTGTCCTGGAGATAGGGTTTTTATTGAAAATTACCACAAGGATTTATTGCATGATTGTTATAATAATGAAGAGTGGAGCTAATGAGATTTTTAAACGTATTGTCTGTTTTAATGACGAAATTATTTTTAATAGCCTTCTTGAAATTATAAGACACCCGTATCTTTATATTTTATTAATTTGTATCAAAGAAAAATAAATATTTGTAAAACATGTGAAGAATGCCTTTATTAAAATAATGGATTTTAAATATTACTTTGAAATTGTTTGACAAATAAAAACAAACTGAAAAAAAGTTGGGTTATGTTAGCTATGGAGTTAAGCAACAAGCATTTATGTTCAATCCAATAATCGCGTAATATACAGGGTGAATAAAAAATAATTCTATAATAAGTGCTAACTTTTCTGATTCTGAAACATTTCTGAAGAAGACTCCGACATGAGATTCTAAACGACAACCTGGACAGCCCAGAAAGTTAGCTCTTATGGAAAACGGTCACGAAAGCCTACAGAAGATAATTTTAATTTAATTATAATAACTTAAACTTTTCTTAGCTAATTATTTTCCACAATTCTCAATTTTAGGTTGTCATTGACATGAATTTTTGATAGCACTCTATATTTTTTGTATTTCGTACCAAAATTGGAAAAAAAGAAACATTTGTGGAATCAATATTGTGTGTCTGTGTATCTGTCTGTGTGTGTGTCTGTCTGTCTAGCTTTCTAACTACCGAACCGGTTGATCGAGAAAGCTGAGATTTGGCATAATTGTAGAAAATGGCGGACCAATTATAGACCAGAGTTAAAAATATAAAATTTTAAGTGTTTAGTGCTTTTTAAGGTGGGGGAAGATGGGTTACCATTTTTTTTAATATTCAATCCCGGCGAGTGGATTCTCAAATAAAAGCTGATACAATTTCCAAGCTAAATATCGTATGAAAAATTAAATTTTAATATTGATATTACAGTAGAACCATTTTATTACGTTTTTATTTCAAAGTATCGGACATTCAAGTTCAAGATCCTGTTATTTCGTTAGAACGTTTTTCACTTTAGTACGTGTTTACCTCCAGTCCCTTCAAAAACGTATTAACGAGGTTCCACTCAGGCCCAGATTTACCATGCAGGCAGTCTAGAGCGGCAAAAATTAAGGGGCGGCAAATTTAGAGAATTTTTGATTTTCTTTAAGTAAAAGACATAATAAACCTAAAAAAGGTCACCAGTATCTAAGATCTTATTTTTATTTTGAACAAGAGGGCGGCAAATTTGCAACTGCCTAGGAGCGGCAAATATTTAAATCCGGGCCTGGTTCCACTATATTGTTAAAAATCAATTTTTTCGATTTTTTAAATACAGTTGAAACCGGGTTTAACGACATCGTTTAATACAACATATCGGGTTTAACGACTCAAAATAAAAGTCCGACTGAATCCCATATCCCTAATTGCCTTTTTACCAGTTTTTACGACTATATATCGGCATTTACAATCTAATATGACTGGTCCCCTTGATATCGTTATGACCGATTTCGACTGTATTTACTAGCAACTTGCTGCATAAGGCCTAATACCAGCAGTGGCGTGCCCTGAAAAAATCTGGGGGTTTTATTTTAAAATTAACTATTTAATAATTTTATAAAAAAAGGCAATATTAAAAAAATATATTTATGACGTCATATAGAAAAAATGTGGCAGATAATTAACAATACGATATTTTTCAAATAAACTTAATTCTTTTGGTTGTATAATAGAATCAATGTTATATTTAATTTATACTCACCCTGTATATTAGGTCTAAAACACACAAAAGGTCATATAGATGAAAACTCTAGAGAAGTTTCATATTAATTACTACCACCATACCATAATTTCAGTAATATCTGTTTTTAATGGCTTCCCTCTTAACTTTGTTATACCTATGTATATATATTTAATTATTATTAATTTATCTAACCCATATACGAGTAAAATCATAACTTTTGCTATAATTTCTGAAATTACTTTTTTGGACATTTATATACCGCAATAAGTACAACGAATTATAATTTTTATTGTACTATCATTTCGTTTACAATCATAATTTTCAATATTAATTCTGAAATTACTTTTAAGGCTTCTGTAGTCAACTAAGAAACTAACAATAAGAACCCTTATTATTTCGGTCTGTCCGTATGTGTGTATGTATGTGCAGAAAAGTGAAAGAAGCCTAAAATTTAATAATTCAAAATTGGCGTGCCAAACTTTTCTGAAATCTCCCAAGGCCCAAGAATTAGTGGGAAGCTACGAATAAAGGTACAAAAATTAGAGTGTCAGCTTTAAAATGCTTTTTAGAATATCAACATCCATTCATTTTTCACAAAGATACAGCTTTTTAAAGAAATATATAAAAAACAAATGCATTTTACATGTTAATATTTGATCGCTCGGGGGCACGTGGTAATAATCACTTAAAAATTGTGTATACATTATTTTTTTCTTACATTTAAGAAATTTGGGTGGTGTACTCAGTGCCGGATTTACCAATAAGCAAAAGAAGCAACTGCTTAGGGCACCCAATCTCTGGGGGCACCATAAAAGTGATTTCTGGGGGCATCAGCGTAAAATTGTAGTAAATTTGGAGAAATGTAATGAAAATTTGAGTGTTGACTAAAAAAAAGGTCATCAGAATTTTGGTGATGACAAAAAAGGGCGTTAAAATTACAAATAAGGGGCCTTTAGATGATTAGTGCTTAGGGCATCACTTTGGGGTAATCCGGCACTGGGTTTCGAAATTCGAAAATTAGAAAATTAATGGTCACCTTAATAGGTACTAGTATATGCCAGAGCCCTCTCATTATCTCATTTATTAAGATGAAATTTGGAATATGGACGTAGATTGATGACCCAAAAACAGAAACGATGAAATTTAAAAAAAGGGCCCTCTCCCATTCGCTCACCCCATTGAGTGAGGTGTCGCTTAAGATTGATCTTTTAAAATGCAAACAAAAATATTTTAAGACCTTTAGTCACGATATATTTGTTTTCAAAGTCGTTATTAGAGTCCCCCCCCTTCTATAATTTCTACAGAAAACGGCTTTTAAATTAGTATCTACTTTTAATAAAAATTATAACAAAATCTGTAGAAAAAAAATAGTTTATGAAAAATTTATAAATAAATGTGTTTTTTATATAAATCGTCACACGGACACGTTCACTTTTTTCGTCAACATGAAATAACTATTGATAACGTATTATCAAGTAAATATAATGTTAGTGAGAATGGTTACGGAACCCTATCATGTGTGTGGCCGATTTTTGAGATAGATTTCAGAATTGATATATATATTTCTGATAAATATTTAATAATTATTTATTTATTATATTAATTATCTTATCGAATATTGATTCATTTTTATTGAACTGTATTTTAAACCTTGGTCAATTTTTGGGTCAATCCAATCGAATTATCTTTCTAATATACTTAATCAAACGTTACATTTTTTATCTTTAATTTACGCACGCATGTACTTATAGATTTTGATCTTATATGTGTTATGCACTAATGTACACAATACCTAATATTGTCGTACGAAAACACTAATACAGTTGGATTAGTATAATAGGTACTTATATTTAAAAAAATATTGTTTTCGTTATATAAGTACATAACAAGGATTTCTTGGCCCAAGTCAGCACACGGTGACTTTTTTATCTTGGGACTGCTTAATATCTGGAAAACTATGGGTTTTTACGGACAATGTTTGGTACAAAAGTTTCAAGATTTGGAAGGGCAAAACCAATAGTGGTACCTAACAATTTCGATCTTGAGTAGAAGTTTTAACGAGGCTGACTCTAGCTTGACGGTCCATGGCTATTAGGAACCGGGGGGGGGGGGGGGGGGGCACTGTGACGAGTCATAACGCTCTTTTTTTGGTATAACAAAGTAAACTATACCAATAATATAGATTTCGATCTACCTGACCAACCTAGCAAGAATTACAATATTTTGTACCGTTTCAAGATTACTACGTCAAATATTAATATTTCGCCTGCAGAAAAAATTCTTAAGGGGACCCGTCGAAAAACCTAGTCTGGGGGCCCGCGATACGACGTGGGGGCTATGACCACACCTCTATTTCAAATATAACCTGCAACTTATTTTTTTTGCACTCTATTTTGATTTATTTGATTCAACTGGCTGTGTTGTTTTTATTGATGTACAATGTCGACACGTGTTACACACACACAGACACACACACACACTCGTAAAAGTGCCATAAATTTATGTCAATAGCATGTATGTGTCCGTATGTATGTCTCTATATGTACATATCCACCCCCATCCCTTATATATGTGTAAATAGGGGTAGTTGGGTACCTTGTAGATCACATACACACAGTGTACAGTGGTCGCGTTTAATTATTTAGCTGGACAAAAGGTCGAAAATTTAACGGAAGTTAAAGTTAACCGAAAATGTAACGAAAGTTAAAGTTAACCATCCAAAATGTTTGAAGACCTTTTTTTTACTATTTCTTATACTTGTCGTCAAACAATCAATGTAACGGACTAAAGTTAACGGAAGTTAACAAAAGCGTTAACATTTTTTTGAGTTAACTTAAAAGTTAATCCGTTAAGCATTTTGTTAACTTGTAACGATTAACGGATTAACGAGTTAATGCCCACCTATGGGTAATACGCCCCACTTTTTTAAACTATAATAAAAATAAATTCATTAAATGTATTTGGAAACATTTAAAGAAGAGCCATGATGATGTCCACTGCAATGTGTGACGAAACGTTGGCCGATAACACAACCAACTCGACGCGGCTTAATTAATCTGCAGTACCCCCAAATTCCCAATCTACCTCCTGCAAATTGGGTAGTGTATAGAAGCCTTTAGTTTTATTTATGTTGACGACGTGCACGACTCGCTATCTGATATATAAAGAGTAAAGTCAGATGTCAACTGTCATTCGCAGCAGGCGTTGGTCATTTCACACAACACCGAACGTTTTGTACGCTTCGTCTAAGCGCCTAAGTACATAAGCCGATTTCTTCTTACAACTAACATTTCCCCTCCCCCTACCTTTCTTTCACACACTACCCTATTTAGAAAACTACCCCAGTTACACTTACATATGTGCGATATTAAAAAAAACATAGATTTATAAAAAAATGACCGTGAAAGCCTCATGCAATTTTTTTTATCTATATAGATATTTAATTGTTATTATTTATTGTTTGTAGATTATAATCGTAAAACAATTGAAGGATTTAAAACAATTAAAAAATCAAGATGCACTAATATTTCCTAAGATAACACACTCAATTTTTTTTTTACTTTTTTTTGGGTACTATAACCGAAAGATTGTTAGCCCCAAAACTTTTTGCTATCGTCAAAAAAATGCAAACTAAAAAAAATCATACCAATTTTCAGTGCCTCCGATTTTTTTAAATTGGATTTTTGAGCTCTTAATACTAATAATAGAAATAATTGTCGTGTACGAAACTTATACAATATTAATTTCAGACTAAAAAATATTTTATAATGATAGGTTGTCGCTTACTATCTGGGATGTACAGGGAAAAACTGTAATTCTTCGAATTTCTTTTTTTTTGTGCAGTCTAGAAATACTCAAGCAATTAAGAGTTATGACACATGACAATTAAAATACAATACAATAAATACAAAGATTGTGTAAAATCAATTACATTAATAGTGTATATTTGTTTATTGATATAGCAAATTAAACTATACCAATAATATAGATTTCGATCCTGCACGAAAAAATTACTAGTTGATATTGTAACTTTAGTGACAAACACGTGACCTAGTAAGAATTACAATATTTTGGACCGCTTCAAGATTACTACGTCAAATATTAATATTTCTTTAAAAATTCACAGATTGTTATGAAATATTTTTCTCGTGTATATAAAAAATATAAAATGCATTATCTCAGCAACGACACGAATTAAATAAAATCAATTAAAAATAATAATACATTTATCAAGAAACAAAAAACGGGACTGTGTTAACTTAACACATCACAAAACGAATGCCATTTTTTTAATACAGTGAAACCTGGATAACTGGAATCTCAGAGAACCAGTTATTTCTTCCCACTTAAAAAAGTATCCCATTTACCCAAAATCCCAGATATCCAAGTTCATCCAAGTAATTGTCTCATTTACAGAGGATCCCACTAATACAAATTAAAACATAACTAATCTCAGTTATAAAGAGATTTTTTTTTATTTTGTCTCGTGTCTCAGTAATAGAGGTAATAAATCTTAATTTTTCCAATAAGAGAGGTAATTATAAAAAAAATCAGATAGATGTTATATAAGTCTCACTAATAGAGCTATTTGGTGTAGTATGAATTCTAGTTACAGAAGTTTCCCACTTTTACAAGTCCCACTTAATCAAGTTTCACTGTACAGTAGAAACAGGTTATAACGACATCGAAGGGACCGGTCATATTGGTCGTAAAAAGCGGATAGTCGTAATAACCGGTAAAAATACAATTATATGGGATTCAGTCAGGACTTTTATTTTGAACTTTTAAAACCAATACGTCGTATTAACCGATGTCGTTATAACCGATTTATACGGTATTTGTTTGGGCTTATTTACTTACTTGTTTTTGGTGTCCCATTGTAAGAATTTGTAACACTTTGGTAGAAAAAATGTTTAACATATATAAATAATGTCAGTTTGTTCAGTGCATTGTTTTAACGAATAGAACATTCAGTAACTGTGTTATTAGATATCAGACACTGGTTTTACAGTTTGTACCAGATTTAAAGCCAAATTTTATCTTAGTGGAGGGAGGGTGGATTATCAGTTATCTATTCTGTAGTATACACGTGCTGATAAAGTACCTAATAATCGATCAATGATTAAAATATTGGCGAATTGTTTATACCTAACACATTACTAAAAAAAAAACAAAACGGTCGAACGGAACTCTAAATTTCAGGCATAATCTCCAAACTCGACGTCGCTAAATGATTTTTTCGCGGGCGCTATTTCAATAACTGTTTACGATACATAATTTTAAAAAATACTATTTTATTCGTATTTTTATCAGCTTTAAGATTTATTAACCCTGTTTTCTTCTAAAACTGACAGCCCCAGTGGTATACCCAAATAACTGATTTTAGACAGCTTTGTAATCCCCTAGAAAGTTATGCACCCCCCTGTGAAGGGGGGGGGGAGTTATCACCATATTCTATACATTGAAATCTACCAATTTCTTGAAAAAAACGTACTCCGTCATTTTTTTCTAGCGCCACCCCTATACGAAATTGTCTACTGACTGGACTAACCGTGTTCTTATAGATTTTTTTAAGTCGGTTTTATTTTTTTATTTAAGAGTTTTTTTCCCCCTTTTATGAAAACTGCATGTGACTGAGAATTTGATAAAATTTTGAACATACGTTGCAGTTCTTAAAACCCTCCTCAAATTTTCTGTAGGTACGCCCATTATTTCCCTAGTAATTATATAATTTTCAAAATCAAAACTGGCTTTTTTGCTTTGAACAAGGATACCTCAGCGAAAAAAAATCATACATGGCTTTACAGCCGCTCAAATTAAAAAGGATAAAATAATCAAAAAAAGCTTTTGTGAAGCAACCCCTATTAATTTTTGTCCGTGGACGCTTTGGAAGAAAAGAAAATTAAAAAAAATTCCAATAATTTTCTAATAACTTCTCAAAAACTACTGAAGATAAAAATTTTTGAACTCAACATCCAAAAAGTAGAAAAATCGAGCTTCAAATTGCATTTTTTTAAATTGCTGTACGGTTATTTTTCTCTGAGTTAGGCCTATTTCACACATATACGGTTTCATTCGGTTCGGTTCGTTTTCGATTCGTTTTCGGTCGCTGCCGACAAGTGTGAAACAATGATTCAGTTTGTATTCGGTACCTAATAGAATCCGTACAGAACTGAATACTCCCTCCACACGGACAGATTTCATCAGGTTTCAATTCGTGTCCAGGGAACACAAAGCAATGAACGCGTTCACACATACTCGGTTTAGTTTCGGTTTTAATCTGATAGCGAGTGTTATTTTTTTTTAAGTTTTGTCGCGGATTTTCTAATAAAATGAGCTGTTTTCTAGATGTTGATGTGGATCGTCTTCATGCTATTTAGCTTCGGGAAAATAGTGTAGAATGCTCCAAATTCCTGCTGTAAAGTGATGAGAGGGTGCTTGCAATGAATTCTAGTATTCCTCCTTCATTTTTTAATTTTTTTATAGAGAAAAAACATGGCAACAACTTGCTTTCTCTCCATGATAACTACTGAGTTTACGGAAAAAAATAAAACCTTATATGAACTGTATGAGAACCGTGTATGTGTGAAAGGGTTTGATTCGTTTTCGGCTGAAACCGAAAACGAACCGAACCGAATGGAACCGCGTATGTGTGAAACAAGGCTTACAGCTCTTTGAAATTTACATAAAAATTTAAGAATTTTTTCGTATCCCTTAATCCTTAATTATTGCGTCTAGTGTATATTAAAAATATAATTTGAGTTTGCATTTTCGATGCCGTTATAAACAGAGTCGTTATATCCGGATTCTACTGTACCTATAAAATGCGATGCAAGCTAGAGCAGCGGTTCTCAAACTTTTTTCGCCGCGGCACCCTTGTCGGGAAAAAAAAATTTCGCGGCACAGTTATCCTTAGAGCGGTTTAAAAAGTTAGGAAAATAAGAAAAACTAGTGCAACTTTAATGCTCAGGTGTCTTTAATGCGACGAATGAAACTGTTTTGATGAATTTTTCATTATTTCTTTTATATTTATAGGAAGTTTGGTTAGGTACCTAAATATAAGTGAAGTTGGGTCTCTTTTTACGCGGACTTTTTTTATGCTAATTCAGAGATTCCCCGTTTCGGCGGTGAGGTATGGAATGAAAGCTGATATTTCAAGGAATTCAATTAAGTAACCGTTTTGTTATTATTAAAATCTTCGTTTAACAAATTTATAAAAAATCGTTAAAAAATATCTCCGAAAGTAATATTTAGACAAATTTAAAAAATTGGGAATATGCCAATATCACAAGAAAATAATCTGCAGTCACCGCACTACGCACTTACTAAAATTTTAAATACAATTGTTGTTAAAATTAAATTAATTGTAGTAAAGTTTTAAATCCAATTGTTAAATTTGCAGTTGTTTCGTGTCACAAAAGCAATAATAACATCGGTGTTTTAGTTGTCTTTTATTTTCAAATTTTGTTTACTTTTCAATAAAAGTAAACAAATAAAATTAAATAACAACCCTTTTTTATAGGCATTCGTTTATTTCTAGAAACTTTCTTATGCGATTTTTGGCTTATTTTTAATTCATTGATTTGATTTTACACGGTTTTAGAAAATTATGGAACGTATCCCTGATTTTACAATGTTAGCAATGTCTTTTTTTGAGCGATTTTTTTATATGCGGTTTTCTGTGAAAAGTACCTACCGCGTAAAAAGAGACCTTACTGTACTTACTTGATCAGGCTTACAGTTACTGTTTTACCGACCAAATTTTCCACCTTAAAACTTCACTCAAAATGTGATTACAACTTTACTTATCGACTGCACCTTATGCTTTTTTTTTATAAAACACGTCTGAATGTGAAATAAAACACAGTGGTGATGGAAGACAGCTTAAATTTTAGCTTTTAGCATATCTTAATTAATTAAATGCCGTTTTTTAATATTTTCACAATTTTAGCTGATTATTGCCGCGGCACCCCTGGCATACGCTCGCGGCACCCTGGGGTGCCGCGGCACCCAGTTTGAGAACCTCTGAGCTAGAGAACAAAAGCTTGTTTATTATTTTTTATCAGCATCAACAAAAGTAGATTAAATTCAATCATCTGAAAATAAAATCTCTTATTAAAATTTAAATCCGTGTACAAACATAACCTACTGGACCGACGTAAAAACACTCAGAGATTTGAAAACGCGACAAGAAGTGTGTAAACACAGGCAGATGCTGCGCGTTTCGAGTGCTTAAAAGCTTCTCTGAAAGCTCTCACAATGAGCTTTTGTGTACTCTACTAATTACCGGAGCTCGCAATGCATGCAGGTACCTATATACCTCGCGGAGATGGAATCAGACAGAATCTCATTCTGCGAATATCTTAAACGTTCTCGTGCAGGAATTCTCAAGGTTGGGAGCTTTTCTCTCATTTTCATCATGCAGAAAGTACCTACATAGTTTTATGGAAATTGTTATTTCTATTATATATATTAAAATATTCATTAAAGAAGGTTGACATCATAGAAAAATATCAAAGAGATTTCGATAAAACTTTGAAAATATATCAAAACATTTATATTTTAAAAATCTTTGTAAAATTTCAATGTCATTACACAGAAAAAAAACTGTATTGGACCAAGAAAACCTTGTTTTGTACATAACGAAAACAATTTTCTTAATATAAGAAACATACTCTTAATCGAACTACGTTATTCCTTCGTTCAAGAATACTATAGTTGGTTTAAGAGATTATTGCTTATCTTAAGAAAATATTGTTTTCGTTATATACAAAACAAGGTTTACTTGGTTTGAGAAATCCTTTCTACCAGTGTATGAGAATAGTTTAAGGTTATTCGATCATTAGAGCAATGTATAGATACAAGTCTAAAATTTAAATATTCAAGAATCTTAATTAATAAATTAATTCGTATGTTTTACTTATTTTTATTTAAAATATTGGACGTATGGTTTTTGAGTAATTGGATATTAAAAATAGAGTTTTTAACACACGATAAATAAGAGAATGTGCCGAAATTCTACACAATTGGCTATAAAGAGACGTTTTAAAAACTAATTATTTGAAACTTCAACCATTTTAAATAAAAAAATTATAAAACAAATATATTCATGTGTAATTTATTCAAAATAATGAAAAACTAGCTCTGCCATTACAGCAAATTAGTACATGTTACTATTATATACCGTTCTGTCTATTTCAATTTTCAAATTAAATTACACTTTTTTTAGTTTTAATAATTAACAAAGTAAAATATTCCATTAAATGTAGGTACATGTGTTTTGAATATAAATTAAAAACAAAATTTTTCGAAATCAAATCTTTTTTTTAGTGTGCTAGACGTACCTATAACCTTATATTAAATAATAAGATATTAAATAAACTAATTAACGCATTCTTATGACATAAACATGCATAATGACATTAGACAGGACTTTTCAAATTAATGTGACAGAGAGAATTTGATGAAAATTTGAGCATATATTCTTTATTCATTTATAAGGATTTCTATAAATTTTCAGAATGATTAGGAACCGCGTTTGATAAAAAGAGAGAGATGCATCTATGTGTTTTATTTTATTTATTTATAATATTAATATGGATTTTTATATTGTATCTTGCAGCAGGTACAAAAAATTATTTTTAACGGACTTTAAAAATAATAAATTTGATTGTATATATTTTTTTATATATTTTCGAGCATAACTCCAGCAAATATACACCGATTTGGACTATTTTTGTTTGTTTGAAAGAGTACCTATATTTCCGAGGTGGCCCCATATAAATTTTATCAGAATCTGACCATAGATATGCCACTCAAAAGAGAATGTTTCAAAAAAATAAAAACAACTTTAAAAAAACCTAAAACACTAAAAAGTATATATGTATTTTTATTTATATGATTAATTTTAAACTCCTATTTTCTAATACCCCTAATTCGGTGTTTACACCGAAAAAGACAAAACAGCAACACGATGTTTTAAAAAACTTCGTATTTAAAAACGTATCAGGTTTATTGGACTTTTTTTTTAAAAACACGATGTTGTTGTTTTGTTTCTTCGGTGTAAACACGGCATTATACAGTCGAAATCGGTTATAACGACATCGAAGGGACCAGTCTATTAGGTCGTAAAAGCCGATAGTCTGTCGTATAAGGCGGCTATTACACTATCAAATAAATATGTCAAAGATCTTTGACAAAGATTTGATCAAATATTGAGATTGTCATTATCTATGATCAGAGAAATATTATGCATATTATAAAAGATGACTTATTACACTGTCATATTTTTTTTATTTATGAAATTTTATCACATTTAACATAGGCAGATATTACACTAACAAAGAAATGTGATAAAATTTCTTTAATCAAAGAAATATGACATTTATTTGATAGTGTAATAGCCGCCTTACAACTTACAACCAGTAAAAATGCAATTATTTGAGATTCAGTCGGACTTTTATTTTGAGTCGCTAAAAACTTAAAACCAATATGTTATATTAACCAATGTCGTTATAACCAGTTTCGACTGTATTTAATATTCGCTGTTACCAACTAAAATAAATAAAATTTGTTAAAAAGAAACACGAAGAACTAATAAACAACTACCGGCCGCCATTTTGGCACATTTCCTGCGATCTAAAGTTGCAGGAATAAAGTTAGCGACACTAGCGCCACTCAAGACGGCAGAATGTAGCAACTCATGTAAAATCTTATATAGAAAAGTTTGTTTAAGACAGAGACGTAATAAGGTCGTTTTTATATTTGAATAAGAAATTTATGTCTGTTTGTATGTGCATGATTTTCTCAGTAACTACTGAACAGATTTTATCCCGGTTTTCACTAATGGATAGAGCGTTTCACAAGGAAGATTTTGGTGTATGATTTGTAGATATTTTGTATATATTTCATGAAGTTAGAGAGGTATTTTCGTGTGTGCTACGTAAATAGTTAGCGATAAGTGCGAAAAAGAATGCTTTATAGGTTTATTGCAGATTATATTTATATCCCCAGGTAGCACCAGATCCAATGCGTTCGTTCTAGTTAAGACTATTATTTTAATATTGTTGTAGATTGTCTTTATTTTCTTATATGAAGATATACCGGGTGTTCTTTTTAAAACTTACAACTTCATTATTTCTGAAACTTAAAAAAATGTTTAGAAAAAAGTTGTTCTTTCTCTGTCTGTCTTTTAGTGCGTTTATCACTCGAGAACCACTTATCCGATTTACGTGTTTTTTGTTTTAATTCATATATATGTTCTTTGGTCGAGTTTTAGTATATTTTTTTTTATTATTCTTTCTTGGCCTTAAGATTTCTATACAGCCTGTTAACGAGTACACCCTGCACTTGACGTGGATTACTGTTAGGACAGGAGTTGCCCTGGGGCGATCAAGGCAGGATACACTCACGAGGCCTAGGAAAAATGGGTTAATTCCTGAGGGTCAAAACATTAGGGTCTAAAATTTACTTATTCTATACCTCCTCATGGGTACCTCCGTTTGATGCTCGGAGTGGCAGGAAAGTTTTAGTATATATTTTATTACGTTAGGTAACATAAGGAATAAGCAGTGAAGATAATAGTAAATTAAAGTTTGCTGCAAGCGCACTCTTTTTCGCAATACGCTGCCTAAACAGTTAAATATTGAACAAAATAATGTAGTAAAGAATTGTGCAGAATAAAAAAATCTATATTTTAAGGGTTCCGAAGAAACCCTATTAATCTCACTTTGTCGTCCATCCGTCCGTCCTTTTCACTCAAAGCGCAATAGCTCGTAAACTATGTATATAAGCTAGAATCTTGACATTTTTACTGAACATGTAAAATGACACCCCTTAGTAAAATATGTATAAATATTTTGAAAAAATATTTTTTAGAGGAGGGGTGTGCTAAGAAGCTAAAGCCAGGTACAAAAATATTTTTTTTATACCAAGATGTGGCACATCAAAATGTGTAACTAAACTAGTGTAATTTGGCCCTCATTCTTACTTTTTTCTAAATTATAAATGGTGCCTGCCGGGGGGGGGGGGGGGGTTTTAAAACAAATAAAAATTTAAAAAAATGTATTCCAAGGCGTGTGGAGTATCAAATTTTGGATCTCAATGTGTAGAAAATGACAATAATTTTTTTTAAATCAAAAATGGCGTCTATTTGTCTGCCCCCCCCCCCCCCCTTCCGCTCTTACTCGGTAATTACTGGCTCAAAAAATCTGAAAAAATAGTAATGGGGTTTTGGTAGGACTACCAACGACAAGACCTAATATCATTGCAAATTTTTGAAAAATAGAAAGGGGCGTCATGGAATTTATTTTATTTTTATATCTAGGCTTGTGGAGTGTCAAAATGTAGATCTCAATTAATAGAATATGATCCTATTTTTATATTTATTTCTTACTCAAAAATGCACCTGTAAGTGGTTCCACGTAGTATATACTTCGGAACCCTTATGCAGTGGTCCCCAACCTTTTTGTACCTAAGAGCACATTCTAGAATACCGGTTGGGCGGCGGGCATCATTTATTTTTCAAGGTGTCTGAATCAAAATCGCGATTTTGATTCAGACACTTTTCTCACGCCTAAACTAAAAAAGTCAGACATATGCTCTCGTTGAATTTTTGATGGAAAATTTTGTAATCTACAAAAAGGTTCAGAGGCATTTTTTCATATATTTCTTAGTTCCTACGTAAGCCGTGACTGGTAAAAAAATGCTATTCATAAAACTGATCATTGTTTATAATATTGTTGAACGAATTTGTGCAATGTTTGATATATGCACAAATGTTTTTTATTAACAAATCTACATCAACAAAAAAATTTTTTTTATCTTTAGAATTAATGTAAATGATTTTTGTAATTGCGTACAGCCAGAAAAAGATTAAATGGTTACATATTTTTCTCGCTGTACTTTACGGTATACGTTAAATTTGAGAGAATAAATGTAAAATGATATAATATATTTATAAACAAATATTTTTTTCAAATAAATACGCTTATATTTCTCTAATTAGTTACTGAAAATAAAAAATAAATTACATGTAATTGAAAACTGATTTTTTTTTTATCATTCAGTCAGCGGCGGGCACACATAAAACAGTTGGTGGGCACATTGGTGCCCGCGGGCATAGGGTTGGGGACCACTGCCTTATGGCATACGGCATACACCAGTGTATATCTTAACAGATTTTTTAATCCTATATAATAATTCTGTGGTCCACACAAGCGAAGCCGCGAGCTCAACTAGTTAAATATAATTATAAGTAGATACGCCCCTGTAATTCCAGGTCCCGGGCACTTTGCCAACAACACGGTACGCGATCGTTACACAAACAAGCTGCCCCTCCCTCCACCCCTTGTTCACTCAAGCCCACACTGACGACAGTGACGTACAGGCGAAATATTGTTTTGCTTTATTTTGTGAGTAAAGTTTTTCTAGTAAGTTCTATTTTATGTGAGGGTATAGTCAGGGCTGACAATGCGGTGGTAATACAAGCTAGAGGGTTTTTTGTATGTCTGGTATGGTTTGAATTTAATTTAAAAAATCCAGGGGCGGGTTTGTCGAGTAATAAAATGAAAATTTTGAAAAAAACATGTGCCAAGTAAATGCACAGTGCTTCTTCGTGCTAAATTCAACAAAGGTAGTTAATTATTGAACAATTTTAATAAAAACCGATAAAGTGTTCAGATAAACCGCCTGTCATTGGTTAACCATTTAATTTGTATACAATTTTATTTAAAAAATATTAATTCGACATTAATCTTAGTACGTACCTGATTATTTTTTCGTATATTTTTAATTTTTTGACAATCTAAATCTAAATTTTTAATATGTCAAAGATTTAAAAAAATACAATTTTTCTAAACAAATGGGGATCTTACACACGATTTTGTTGATTTTTAAATGGGACCATCATTAAACCAGACTCAACCAACCCAACCTACCAAGTTTTATTAATATCGGTTCAGTAGTTCATGAGTTATGCGTGTGACAAGAATTAGGGGACAGGCACAGACAGACACGGCATGAAAAGTGTTTGTCTTGACCTGAAACGGAAAAATCAAGTTTTTTTTTCCTATTGCAACCGGACATTTTTTTTTCTCTTTTTAAAACGATCACAAAGCTTCTCGTATCTTTGATATTGCGAAGTAGCAAAATAATTAAGTAGGTACAAGAAAAATTAATTATTTTTTTCATTTTTGTAAATTAATTAAATAAAAGAAAAATTAGTTATTTTCCAATATACCTATATTAAAAACTATTCTTTGTATTCTAAAAGGGTCCTTTTAAAGGGCTCAGGAGGAGATGTGGCAAAGCTGTGACCCCCACTATTCTAAAGGATCATTTTTAACTCATTCAGCTCTATCGGTGACATTTACTATGCTAATTGGTACTTTTGAAATTTATTTTCAATATTAAAAATTCAGGGCTGCAAGGGCTAAGGAAAAATTTCAAAGAGAAAAAAGTTGTTTGGGTTATGATTTTACAATATACATGATGACTAATTTAAAAAAAAACTGTGTTGATCTTACGTGTCTCCTATTTCCAAAAAAATACTTATTTCTGCAGAAAATAAATGTTTAATCGCAAACATTGTGTTGTGACGTCACATTCCTTGTCAACAATAATCAAACAATAAAGTTAGACAATAATTTAATTATTTTGTGTGTTAAAAATGAATTCCAAAGTATATATAAGTTCTTAAATAAGGTATATGTACCTAATAATCTTGTAAGAGAAATTGATATTTTTCTAAAATAAAAGGCAATCACTTTTGACGTTTTCTAATGCGTGACGTCATTCGCTCTGATTGGTGTTCCATTTAACATGGCGGATTGCTGTATTTTGCATTTTTATTTTAACAAAACTATAATAATCTCGCTTTTAATATAAAAATAAATACATTTTTTAGAATCTTTTTAACCTATGTATTTTATTATTTAAAATCATCATTTCAATAATACTTTGTTACTGGCAACTGGCAACATGCCTATTAAATTAATTTTGAAATCTCTAGCTACGCCACTGTACCTAGGCCCGTTCGTTCGCGCTCCGGTATTCCTCCTACTCCACTCCGGAGTTTTAGCGTGGAGGGTTTTCTGTGTGGGGGGGGGGTAACCCGTTAGCCCGTGCGTCAGTTCTATGACGTCACGCCGTCGGAGCTTACAACTATCACACACTACAAATTAATTTATTAACATGTTATGCATTGTTTAACTTGAAGAGCTTTATCAAATGCTTTTAGAGTGAAGTGTAAACCTTTAAAAGTCACATTATTTTACATAAATTTCAACGGTTTAGTTATTTTTTAAGTTGGTTTAAGTAATTATCTAAACAAATTAATTATTAGCAAAACGGGGGGGGGGGGGGATAGATTGAGGTGCTTGTGTGGGAACATTGTACCTACTAATTAATCCTATCATAATTTTAATTAAATTCTGTATTAAAAATATATGTTTTTTTTATAAAATTAATTTATAAAAAGTTATAATCAAAATATCTATTGGAAAATTCGGGTTCTTATTGTAAGTCACTTAAATTAAATACAGTAGGAATCGGTTATAACGACATCGGTTAATACGACGTATCGGTTTTTACTACTATCCGCTTTTTACGACCAATATGACCGGTCCCTTCTATGTCGTTATAACCGGTTTCTACTGTATATATACATTAGGACAGCAGCTAATGTGGTCTATTGGAACCCTTTTTGAACAATTATTTTTCAGGGACCCCCCCCCTACAGAAAAACAAATAAGGACATTAGATACTAATTAAACACTGGTAAATAGAATGTATGTAAAAGTACTTTTTTATGCCAAAATTGTTTCACGGACCCCCGACAAAATTTCAGCGGGCCCTAGTTTAAGAATTGCTGCACTAGGGTGTCTATTAAAATTGAAATATTAACGAGACGCCCCCTCAATTAGTTCTTTGTGACTAAAAAATAATGTAGTCGCAAATTCAGCATTGACAATTAATATTTAGGCTATGCACTTTAAATTTAACGTGTATTTTAAATAGTAATGTTCTACGTTTTTCTGAAAATACCACTTTTATCTCAATTCTTCCAGGTTTTTCTTCTATTTTATGAGTTTTTCTGGTGGCTCACTATTTTTTAAAGAAAACTATATAGTTTTTTAAAATTTATTTATAAATTTTATCTCCGCAGAAAATCGATTTTCCGCGGAGTTGGAATTTATAAATTAGTAAAAAAAACTGTAGTCTTCTTTAAAAATTAACCAGCTACCAGAAAAAGTCATAATATACAGAGAAAAATGCAAAAAAAATTAGAGTAAAGTAGTATTTTTAGAAAAAACGTAAGAAAATTGCTAATTAAAATACACGTTAAATTTATAGTGCACTGAGCATAGCCTAAATCTAAATATTAATTGTCAACGCTGAGTTTGCGGCTACCTTTTTTTTGTTAATATTATTTTAAATCAATTGTTCAAATTTATTCCACCTGATATGACTCATCTCTGTTTAAATACGTTAAAACATTAATAAATACCATGTAACTGTCATATAAGTATGATACCTAATTTAAAGAGCTTTCCAGCTAGAAAAAATTTACAATTTCTTTATAATATTGGACATAAATTTCATAAATACAATATAAGTTTGGGTAGATTACTTATAAGGGTACACTTACTACTTTATTAATAAGTAATTAAATGCAAAATAACATATAGTAAAGTTAAAGCATACTTAGGTGCCTATTTAAATTTATATCTAACACCATATATTATACATATATGTACAATATAACATTATACAGTAAATTGTGTACGCGACCCTTTTGGGTGGATTGAGTGGGTGAGTAGACTATACGCTCTATAGTCTACTCACAGACGCTTATTACGAGTACACTATTATATCTAAAATTTAAATCTGGTACACTATAACTACAAATACAGGATGATTCTAAACATAATACATAAAGTACAAGGAATGGCAAAGACATTTTTTTACAAATCGCCATAGCTCCGATGAATTAGGGCCGATTAAAAAAACTTTTTTTTATTTTGCTTGTCATTTCCTATACTAAAATTTTTTTGTTGAAAAATAATTTTAATGTAATTTTCAAAATTTAAAAATGACAGTAATATGACGTTTCTAAAAATTATAATAGCTCCTATTTATTTTTTGATGATTTTTATATGGGACCATATACAGGGTCCTCCAATAGTGCGTCCGGCATTGTTTTACGCCCAAACTATTGAAGATAGAGTTTTAAAGTAAAAAAATTACTACATATATCGACCCTAAAGAATTTCAGGAAAATATTTTCAACCCCCTAAAACCGCTCCTTAGGGGGTAGTTTCTGGGGTACATGCCCATTTCTCAGTAAAATCAAATGGAATGGTATATCAAAAAGTACATATTTGTAAAGATCATAAAAAAATGAGAAACTTTCATAAAACAAAAATTTTCTTACTTTCAATTGTTTAAAAAATATGGCGACTTGTTCTCAAATTTTAAAGTTTTACTAAAAGTGCTTTAATTTCGTTAAATATTAATGGAATTTTATTATTTTTTTTAATTCAGAAATTAAAAATAATGATCATGGGTCGATATATATAGTAAATTTTTTACTTTAAAACTCTATTTTCAATAGTTTGGGCGTAAAACAATGCCGGACGCACTATTGGAGGACCCTGAATATAACTAAGAAACTAAATTTCATCAAAATCGGTTTCAAGTGTTAAGAGTGTGGCAAGGATTCAGGGGACAGACAGACATCATAGAATGAAATGTGTTTGAATTAACCTGAATTGGAAAGATAAAATGAAAATTTTGAAAAAGGAGAACAATTTTTAGCGTAACCTTTAAAGTGGTGGCGCTTATATGCTCGATTTTTTCGTTCGTCCGTCTGTCTTCCACCGCGAGATCTCGGCCCTCTGACCACCTAGAGACCTCGGGTTTTCGCTAAATAATAGGTCTGTAGTTCTAGTTTAGCACATTTTAGAAATTTTTCCGGTAATGACCCCCCTCCTCCATCCGGCTACGGAAAGGCATAATGTCCATTTTTCATACAAAATTTTTCATTTACCGGATGTCCCAGATAACTTTTCCAGCATGGGGATCTCAGTATTTATAAGATATACAGGTTTGGTTAAATGAGATTAATTATATGTATGAAAGGGGTGAGTATAACTACATAAAAAAATATTCATAGTTCTATGTGGTTTAGGCGGTATACCCAAAAAACTGAAAATTCAGAATTTCTTTAAATAGCTATAACTTTTTTGTTAATGTAGATAGGTACTTTTTGTTTGCGGTTTTTTTAAGCACTTTTTTGTGGAGAATTTATTGGTGTATTTAGATTTTTAATATCACTTTTAGTTTCCGAGATACAAGCCCTAACTTAAGTTTTTCTTATGGGCCGCTAAGTTGGCTATGGCATATTTGAACGTGTTTTTTACTCTACTTTACAACGATGTCACTTGCCATATTTATTATCGAAAAAAAAATATTATAATGTATTTTTTCAAATAGTTCATTGTTTCAAATATTCATTTGTTATTTTGATTGTTGTTATTGTGTTTATTGTTTACAATTTTTGTTTTTCACGGTTCACTTAAAAGTTAGTAATAAAATACTTCATAAATATCACTGATATTTAGTATTTCGACTTTTTTTCGATAATAAATATGGCAAGTGACAAATCGTTGTAAAGTAGAGTAAAAAACACGTTCAAATATACCATAGCCAACTTAGCGCTCCATAAGAAAAACTGAAGTTAGGGCTTGTATCTCGGAAACTAAAAGTGATACAAAAAATCTAAATACACCAATCAATTCTACACAAAAAAGTGCTTCAAGAAACCGCAAACAAAAAGTACCTATCTACTTTAACAAAAAAGTTATAGCCATTTAAAGAAATTCCGAACTTTCAGTTTTTTGGGTATACCGTCTAAACCAGCGGTTCTCAAACTGGGTGCCGCGGCACCCTGGGGTGCCGCGAGCGTATGCTAGGGGTGCCGCGGCAATAATCAAGAAAAGTCAGCTAAAATTGTGAAAATATTAAAAAACGGCATTAAGATGCTAAAAGCTAAAATTTAAGTTGTCTTCCATCACCACTGTCGAAAAAGTTTATTTTTTGTTTCACACTCAGACGTGTTTTATAAAAAAAAGCATAAGGTGCAGTCGATAAGTAAAGTTGTAATTACATTTTGAGTGAAGTTTTAAGGTGGAAAAAATTTGGTCGGTAAAACATCAACTGTAAGCCTGATCAAGTAAGTACAGTAAGGTCTCTTTTTACGCGGTAGGTACGTTTCACAGAGAGAAAACCGCATATAAAAAAATCGCTCAAAAAAAGACATTGCTTACATTGTAAAATCAGGGATACGTTCCATAATTTTCTAAAACCGTGTAAAACCAAATCAATGAATTAAAAATAGGCCAAAAATCGCATAAGAAAGATTCTAGAAATAAACGAATAAGAATGCCTATATAAAAAACGGTTGTTTTTTAATTTTATTTATTTACTTTTATTGAAAAGTTAACAAAATTTGAAAATAAAAGACAACTAAAACAGTGATGTTATTATTGCTTTTGTGACACGAAACAACTGCAAATTTAACAATTGGATTTAAAACTTTACTGCAATTGATTTTAAATTTAACAATTGTATTTAAAATTTTACTAAGTGCAGTGACAGCAGATTATTTTCTTGTGATATTGGCATTTTGGCATATTCCCAATTTTTCAAATTTGTCTCATTGTTACTTTCGGAGATATTTTTTTACGATTTTTTTTAAATTTGTTAAACGAAGATTTTAATAATAACAAAACGTTTACATAATTGAATTCCTTGAATTGTCAGCTTTCATTCCATATCTCACCACCGAAACGGGGAATCTCTGAATTTGCATAAAAAAGTCCGCGTAAAAAGAGCCCCAACTTTACTTATATTTAGGTACCTAACCAAACTTCCTATAAATATAAAATAAATAATGAAAAATTCATCAAAACAGTTTCATTCGTCGCATTAAAGACACCTGAGCATTAAAGTTGCACTGGTTTTTCTTATTTTCCTAACTATTTAAACCGCTTTAAGGATAACTGTGCCGCGAAATTTTTTTATCCCGACAAGGGTGCCGCGAATTTTTTTTTGCCCGACAAGGGTGACGCGGCGAAAAAAGTTTGAGAACCGCTGGTCTAAACCACATATAATTATGAATATTTTTTTGTGTAATAATACTCACCTCTTTCATACACATAATTGATCTGATTTAACCAAACCTGTATCTCTTATAGATACTGAAATCCCCATGCTGGAAAAGTTATCTGGGACACCCGGTATTGCTTCATGTACATCGTTGGACTCGGGATTGATTCACGAATC
Source organism: Sialis lutaria (assembly GCA_949319165.1). Lineage (NCBI taxonomy): Eukaryota > Metazoa > Arthropoda > Insecta > Megaloptera > Sialidae > Sialis > Sialis lutaria. The sequence goes on from OX439232.1 coordinate 3,015,354, forward strand.
GATTGGCAAGGGTATTTTTTGAGTTGTGTCCAAGTGGGTTGCGCGGCAATAGTTACGTGTAAATTTTATGGTCGTCAAACAAAATACATAACAAAAAGGAGCCCGCAGAAAATCCTAGCCCTCTGTAACTTCGTACATTATTTTTGATACATCCTGTATACTTTCTGTCTGAAGTACTGTTAGGTTTATAGATTGGAAGCGTAGGCGCGTTTATTACTTTACTAAATACAATATCCAGTATAAAGTACACCCTCTAAAAACTAAATGCACTGTGCTACAATATATACGTATAGCTATACACTGAGTGTGTTGGCGTCACTTTTTGGGTAGGTTGTGCGCGTGGGTTCACCAGATACACCTGACCTTTACGCCCACCATTTTGTAGTTGCGGTTGTAGAGATTCACATTGTTGATGAACGGAAACAAAACCGCAAATCCGTGCGGTTTATGGCTCGATTACCGCACCGTGGTTTTTATTGACAGATAAAACAGAATCGAATGGAAAAATGGAAATGGAGTAGTTATTTCTTTTTTCGTTGTTTTATAAAATGGATCCACCATTTTTATAGATTTATTTAGAGTCTGGAGTAGGTGGAATTTTCAGTAACTGAAGCGGGTAACTGCTTTTTTATTTTTTTTTGTACTTCACTCAATTTTTGCTTACAATGCGAGGACATTTATGTACTGAATTAGAAAAATATAGTGTTGAATCTGGTGCGTATACAGCCTAACTTCTCAGAGGGATCATACAGAAAAAAATTAACTTAAAAAAAACTTACTAATAGCAGAATACAGGGTTTAAAATAAGATTTTGATAAAACGCTCGAACACGTCGATTTTGCTTTCAAGGGGACCATCTTTTGCTATAAAATGTTGGCATGAATCTTTCCAACCATCAGTGCTATGAACACAACCCTTAAAATTTTAAATAGCGTGATAGGGCAAGTGATACCTCATTTGAAAGGTTTTTTTTTTATTTTAAACAAGGTGCTTTTTTCAAATCTGTGATACCTCATTTGAAAGGTTTTTTCATTCTAAACAAGGTGTTTTTTGTTTTTGTTTTCAAATCTATTTAGTTTTAATCTAGTTATTTACATTTTTAAATCCGTGAATTCATTTACAAACCAAACATGTACAACTAAAATTGAAAACAAAGCAGGTTTATTTTCTTATCAAATAATTTAAAAAAATTACCAACATCCAAAACTTTAATTAATTCAATAAATGCTCAAATTGGATGTTTTTTTGAATTATTTGATAAGAAAATAAGCCTACTTTGTTTTGAATTTTAGTTGTAAATGTTTGTTTTGTTGATCAGAAAATCAATGAATTCATGGATTTAAAAATGTAAATAACTTGATTAAAACTAAATAGATTTGAAAAAAAAACAACAAAAAACACCTTGTTTAGAATGAAAAAACCTTTCAAATGAGGTATCACTAAATACATCAATGTATTAAAAAATTTCAAGGTTATGCTCATAGCACTGAAGTTTGAAAAAATTCTTGCCAAAATTTTATAGCAAAAGATGCCCCCCTTGAAAGCAAGCGACGTGTTCGAGCGTTTTTTCAAAATCTTATTTTAAATGACCAAAAGTACGGCCGTTACTTTTTAGTTAGACCCCCCCCCCCTGTATGTTTGAAATAAATGTATAATAAATCTCAAAATATTTTAACGTTTATTTTTTGCAAAAAAATAATAAATGCTGTTCCAGAACAGGCTATCACTTATTTAAAAAAAAACGGCGATTAATAATCTGTAAATCAAAATTTATTTAGAGCTGTTATTTACGAGATATTATACCTGGTGTCCCAGATAACTTTTCCAGCATGGGGATCTCAGTATCTATAAGAGATACAGGATTGGTTAAATCAGATGAATTATTTGTAAGAAAGGGGTGAGTATTACTGCACAAAAAAATATTCATAATTCTATGTGGTTTAGGCGGTATACCCAAAAAACTGAAAATTCCGAATTTTTTTAAATGGCTATAACTTTTTTGTCAAAGTAGATAGGTACTTTTCGTAGACGGTTTCTTAAAGCAATTTTTTGTGTAAAATCGATTGGTGTAGTTAAATTTTTTATATCACTTTTAGTTTCCGAGTTATGAGCCCTAACTTTAGTTTTTCTTATGGGCCGCTAAGTTGTCTGTGGCATATTTGAACGTGTTTTTTACTCTACTTTACAACGATATGTCACATGCCATACTTATTATCGGAAATAAGTCGATGTCAGTGATATTTATTAAGTATTTTTTTACAAACATTGCCATGAAAAACAAAAATTGTAAACAAAAATCACAATAACAACAATCAAAATAACAAATGACTATTTGAAAACAATTAACTATTTAAAAAAATACATTATATATTTTTTTTAAATAATAAGTATGGCAAGTGACATATCGTTGTAAAGTAGAGGAAAAAACACGTTCAAATATGCTATAGCCATCTTAGTGGCCCATAAGAAAAACTAAAGTTAGTCCTCATAACTCGGAAACTAAAAGTAATATAAAAAATCTAAATGCACCAATCGATTCTACATAAAAAAGTGCTTTAAGAAACCGTCTACGAAAAGTACCTATCTACTTTGACAAAAAAGTTATAGCCATTTAAAAAAATTCTGAAATATCAGTTTTTTGGGTATACCGCCTAAACCACATAGAATTATGAATATTTTTTTGTGTAGTAATACTTACCCCTTTCTTACAAATAATTCATCTCATTTAACCAAACCTGTATCTCTTATAGATACTGAGATCCCCATGCTGGAAAAGTTATCTGGGACACCCGGTATAGTTAACAAACATTTTCTTGACTGCAAATTCTTTAATTTAAATTTTAATCGAATTTTGCAAATAAAAGATAGTAGGTAGAAAGAGATGCACAATATGGTAACTAGAAATGAACTCAAATCGATTTCCTATAACTCATATAAAATAAATATTTTAGCTATATTTAAAATTAATTATATTAAAAATAGTATGCCAATTTTCATTTCTACGTAGCAGCTAATTATCATAATATAAAATTTTAATTCAAATGATTTTGTAGGTAGTTGAAAATGTATTAATCGATAACGATTTAAACTCAGTTAGTGTTCATCTGACTACTTTAAATAATAACTTTCAGATTTCTTTATAATACCTAGTGTACCTCTTTAATTCTTGAAGGGGGTCATGACCCCTTGAAACCCCTTGTTTACGCGCCTTATTAATAAAAGTAAGGCGGCTATTACACTATCAAAGAAATGTGATAAAATTTCTTTGATCAAAAAATATGACAGTGTAATATGTCAACTTTTACAATATACAGGGTCCTTCAACAGTGCGTCCGGCATTGTTTTACGCCCAAACTATTGAAGATAGAGAGTTAGGATAAAAATTTTACTATATATATTGACCCTAAAGAATTTCAGGAAAATATTTTCAACCCCCTAAAACCGCTCCTTGGGGGGTAGTTTGAGGAGTACATGCCCGTTTCTCAGTAAAATCAAATGGAATGGTATATCAAAAAGTACATATTTGTAAAGATGATGAAAAAATAATAAACTTTCGTAAAACAAAAATTTTCATACTTTCAATTGTTTAAAAAATATGGCTACTTGTTCTCAAATTTTAGAGTTTTACTCAAAGTGCTCTAATTTCGTTAAATATTTATGGAATTTTAGTATTATTTTAAATTTAGAAAGTAGAAATAATGAACTTTGTAAAGATGTATGATTATTTGAGATTTTAATAGTTTAAAGTGTCATACTCGACATACCAAAAATTGAAAAGTTTAATTAGGGATAATTCAAAATTTTTAAATTCAATGGTATATCAATTAGTACTTTTTCTTAAAGAAGATATGTAAATAAAGAGTTTTTGATAAAAAAAAATTAAAATTAAAAATTTTAATTTTCAGTTTTCAATTTTAAAATTATAATTTTAAATTTTAAATTTTCTTAACAAAAGTTGTTTATTAACATATCCTTTTTAAGAAAAAGTACTAATTGATATACCGTTGTATTTGAAAATTTCGAATTATCCCTAGTTAAACTTTTGAATTTTTGATATATCGCGTATGACACTTTAAACTATCAAAATTACAAATAGTCATACATCTTTACAAAGTTCATTATTTCCACTTTCTAAATTTGAAAAAATAATAAAATTCCATTAATTTTTAACGAAATTAGAGCACTTTTAGTGAAACCCTAAAATTTGAGAACAAGTTGCCATATTTTTTAAACAATTGAAAGTATGAAAATTTTTGTTTTACGAAAGTTTCTTATTTTTTTATGATCTTTACAAATATGTACTTTTTGATATACCATTCCATTTGATTTTACTGAGAAACGGGTATGTACCCCTTAAACTACCCCCCAAGGAGCGGTTTTAGGGGGTTGAAAATATTTTCCTGAAATTCTTTAGGGTCAATATATATAATAAATTTTTTATCCTAAAACTCTATCTACAATATTTTGGGCGTAAAACAATGCCGGACACACTATTGGAGGACCCTGTATATTTACGTAATATTTATCTTCATAATATTTCTTTTATCATAGATAATAACAGTTTCTTATATTTAATCAAAGCTTTTTGACGAATAAATCAAAATGGCGACTGAAAAGTGTTCGTGGATGGTTTCGGCTACGAAATTACTTATAATTTTATATATGATCAAATCTTTGTCAAAGATCTTTGACATATTTATTTGATAGTGTAATAGCCGCCTAAAACATAATAATTAATGAAAAAAATAAAGACCTCAAAAACAAAAAACTATAACACAAACATCAAAAAAGCGCTGGCTGTGCTGCAATAAATTTTCTAGGAACATTATACGTGAAAAATGGGTGAAACAAATTAAACTTTTTGTTGTCATTTTCTATCCACCCCAAGGAACATTCCACTGGACTCGCCCCTCGCATTCCCCATGTTTCACCCCTTCCCTCTTTTGCAATAAAAATTCCTGTATAGTAGTTCAAGTATGCTAGAAAAAAAGTGTTTTTGTAAAATAATTATTTATTTATGTAAAATATTTTCCATAGGAATTTCAAAACTTTAAATTGAAATTTATTTTTATTGGGTGATCAGTAATTTTGAATAAAAAAAGGGCGTTCATGAATTAAAGCGATTATTTTATATTTTTATCAATTTTGCTATTATTTTGTAGAAAACAGAAAATATGGTAAATAAAAAAATAGGTATACCTACTTATATTTTTATTTTTCATTTTCTTAAGTAGGTACCTATGTTATTCGGTATCATAACACAGAAAAAAATAAATTGTCTATGTGTTAAAATGTAAAAAATTCGTGATCGATTTTGCTCCAATAGAGGTTGTTTTGTTAATATGATAATTTTTTACCAATATGGAAATATTATTGATAAATGTATATTATTACTAACAATGTTCTTATCACGGTGAAAATTTTGTTACGTATTGAAAACATATATTTTAAATAAAAAAATACTTAATAAATGACATCACTGAATTTACCATATCGAAAATTGCACTTTCACTAGTTGGGTGGTGTAAAAAATATTCACACTGATAAATATTTATTAATACAACCATTATGTTTAATCTATTTGAGTGTTTTGTTAGTTGTTGTAATAAATTATTTATTAATTTGACAAATGAAAAGATTTTTAGATAAACATGAAGATATACTTTTCAAATCAATAAAATATCCTCAATAAGATTTTTTATTTATTATTATATTAAGGAAATATTGTTATATTAACAAGATACATTTATTAAGCATTTTTCCATCTCAAATTTTCAATTAGATCGAGTTTTTTCTATGAAAGGAGCTAGCAAAATTTGTTACTCTCTCAAATGGGGTATTAAACTTATATGACAGTTTTCTTGGAGTTTTTGACAGATAGTTTCATGCATAGGAAGTGAAAACAAAGATATGTAAAGTATATTTACTAAACTTCAGTAAAAATTGTTTAAACCAATTTACTGCGAAAGCAAATATCTGTTAAAACATTTAACTGTCATATAAATTTGATACCTCATTTGAGAGTTCTTGCTAACTAGCAAATTTGCTAGCTCCAAATGAGGTATAATATTTGTGATATTGTATCTATGGATTTGAATTTAAAACAGTGATACTTCAACGTATTGTAACACAATTGGTGATTTTAACCGTATGTGGTAATTAGTAATTAAATTATCATAATATCACCACTGTTTTAATACAGTTGTTGGTGTTTACATACAACGCGTGCGTAAAACTTGTCAAAGTCTTCATGAAACTCCAAGAAAACTATCATATAAGTTTGATACCTCATTTGAGAGTGTTTGCTAGTTCTTTTATGATACTAGACATGAAACTTTATTAATTTCTTTGCTTCTGGTTGAAAACATCTAGGTTTTCTGCGTTAGGTTAAAAATGTTATAGCCTTCCTATATTAAAGATCAGTGAAAAAATGTATTTTGTCATTTTGTATACAAATTAATCATAAAGTTATTTCTAAAAATTAAATGTCATATTAAACTTTTCCTCCTAAATTAATTATAATTCAATGTTGTCTTCACCATTTTGCATTTTCCATTTCTAAAGATTCAAATAAAACTTTGTACAAAGTTTTAAGAGATATTCATGTATTTTCATACAATCCAATAAAGTTTTATAGAAAACTTTTCAATATTACATATCTGCTCTGAATTTTAAAAAGCAAAACTGTTTTTTTTTCTGTTTCAATTATGATAATTTACACTCTTGTATTAAATGAAAAAAATAACAAATATGGTCATAAAGTATTAAATAAATCACTTTATGGTTTATATTTTTACCCATTTCGAAAACCTACATGTAAAATATGTAGTTGTACAGTGGTGGGGACAGAAAATTAGCCCAAGGGGACCTAAATGAATCATTATTAATCGATGATGAAAAAATTCGAGGATTCTTAACAAAAGTAATGATGCCTGTGTGTCTGTATGTCTGTATGTAAACGCTCTATAGCCATACACAGAAAAAAACTGTATTGGACAAAGAAAACCTTGTTTTGTATATAACGAAAACAATATTTTCTTAATATAAGAAACATACTCTTAATCCAACTACGTTATTCCTTCGTTCAAGAATACTATAGTTGGTTTAAGAGATTATTGCTTATCTTAAGAAAATATTGTTTTCGTTATATATAAAACAAAGTTTACTTGGTTTGAGAAATCCTTTCTACCAGTGTAGATAGTCGTATTTTTTTTTATTTCTTAAAAAGTTTTTTCTATTGGCTTGGTACCTACTTCAAAAACTGTTAAATTTAGTTACTTTTAACTATTTTTCAGTGTTTTTTTGTTGTTTTTTAAGTCGGTTTTATTTATTTTTTAATTTTGTTTAGTTAATAAACACTAGTCAAATAGTGTGAGTGATTTATATTTTTTTCGAATTTTATTTTGACTCGCGGAACCCCCAGGGAGGTACCGCGAAACATAGTTTGAAACCCACTGCTTAACGAGTATTTTTGACTGAGTTATTTGCGACCAAAACAAAAACTATAAGTTTGACGCTTATAATTATACAGAGAAAAATATTTCATAACAATCACTCAATTTTTAAATAAATATTACTATTTGACGTAGTAATCTTCAAACTGTCCAAAATATTGTCACGTATTTATTACTAAATTATTAAGTAATTATTGTGTGCAGGATCTAAAACTATATTATTGGTATAGTTTAATTTGTTATACCAAGAACCAAATATAGGTACTATTAATATAATTAATTTTTCACAATCTTTGTATTTATTATAGTCTTATATTCAGGCCCAGAGTATGCACGTGCCTAGGGCGGTAAATTTTGGCGGAAACTTTAAAAACTTGTGTTATTCGTGGGAATTGAATTTCCCGACTATTTCGTTGGCACGCGTACCATCGAAATATGTCATATATTTCATGATTATAATAAAATAAAAGTGTTGAGGGGGGGGGCAATTTTCGCAATTGCCCTGGGCGGAAAATTTCTAAATCCGGGTCTACTTATATTGAAATGAAATAATTAGTATAGCACTTTATTAACAAATAATTCAACTTAAGAATAATCAGTTGAATAAATCACCATGTAAATGATATTTAGGAATATAGTAAAAATAGCGTTAATAAAAATTACAATGTAGATTTTAGAAGTTACTCAATTGACAGCAGGTACATGTTTGTTAAAACTGATAGTATTTTTTTATACAAAATTGAAAATTTTAATCGGCAACTGTAATTTTTATTAAAAAATCGACTCCATTTTTCTCTATGTGGCTAAAAAAATATACACCCCTTAAATTTAAAATAATTTTAATTTATTTGAGAGTTTTATAGAAAACAAGGAACCCTGATAGTTTCTTCTTTTCTTATTTTTTAAATATTAGAAACAAACCAAATAAAAAACAACCTAGCCAAAAAATTATACAGGAAAAATTATCTCAATTGCCTTCCACTACATCCACCACTGTACCTATTAAAAAAATAAAAAAATCACAGTATAAAAAATTCCGATGAAACTTCATTACCACCCCGAAACGAAACAATTATACACACACCTTCCATCCTTTTCTACCACAGTCTAAAACAAAACACTATTTAGATTTTAATTAATTTTAAACCCACCAATCAATTCCAACGTCGGAAAAAAAGACAAAAAACAAAGAAAAAAAACACAGAAAATCCATACATATTTGCTGACTACAAAAAAGCTCACGTCAAAAAACACAAATCAAAACTTTAAGCTCCGCCTGTGACCTTTAAAAGCTCCGCCCACAAAGCTCGCAGGCGTAAAGCTCCGCCTCATGTTTGACGAACAGCCATTCGACACATGCGCAGAGCTTTCGTCGAATGTAGGTGACCTACATTCGACCTACAAGTTTGTACGAACAGCATTTGACAGAGCTTTTACTAATTTCAAGCTCTCCAAAGCTCGAGAACGGGTTGCTTCTAAAGTCGTTGTGATATCCAATGTTATAGTTTACGTTTTAAAATTTTACCAGGTTATATTTTGTCATTCAATTCGCTTTATTTTGTTATTAAATAATTTAAAATAATTTTAACAGGTTTCAAAGGAAACGAAAAATAATATTTATATATATAAATATATATATATTTACTAAATATCGAGTTTTGGAGAGTTATTTATATAAAAATCATATTTTAGTAAGCTTTCTGGTGAAATATTCATATTTTTCGATTAAAGTATCTGATATTTATCCGGTTTTAAATAAATTTTAAAGTGTTCCTTAATTTTCTATTTGCAACGGCTTTTTGGTGTCCTTTAGAGCATCTTGGGAGCTTCACGGAGAAGGTAGGATGGACTCTTTTCTGAAGTACGTTCCGGATGACTTCTTCAAGTATCTCAACACGAAGATGTCGTCTTCACCCGGAGCCAGCGGTACGGGGAGTCCGGTCAAGATGGTTAAACCCCCGGATTATAAGTATCCATTGTCGGATAAGACTAGCAAGATGACAATACAAGGTAAGAATTATTTGAATTATTTCTTAAATTTAGTTATATTTCGAAAATTGAAAGATTTTTGAATCGAGTAAAATTTAAATTAAAGGGCAAATACACAGAAAAAAAAACTGTATTGGACCAAGAAAACCTTGTTTTGTATATAACGAAAACAATATTTTCTTAATACATATAAGAAACATACTCTTAATCCAACTACGTTATTTCTTCGTTCAAGAATACTATAGTTGGTTTAAGAGATTATTGCTTATCTTAAGAAAATATTGTTTTCGTTATATACAAAACAAGGTTTACTTGGTTTGAGAAATCCTTTCTAGCAGTGTACACACACAAAAAACTGTATTGGACCAAGAAAATCTTGTTTTGTATATAACGAAAACAATATTTTCTTAATATAAGAAAAGTACTCTTAATCCAACTACATTATTTCTTCGTCCAAGAATACTATAGTTGGTTTAAGAATATATTTCTTATCTTAAGAAAATATTGTTTTCGTTATATACAAAACAAGGTTTACTTGGCTCAAGTAAACCTTTCTACCTGTGTAAGTGGCCTTAAGATAATATACATATGTTACTTTCTTTTAATTGTTTTAAAAAACTGTTTTTTATATATTATAAAATTTCTGATATTGACGTTCATTGGCGTCTCCAGAAAATTCGGTCTTTTTTTATTATAATTATTAAATTAGATAAATAATATATATTGACACATTAAAGTGGGGGGGGGGGGTTCATCCCTACCCCCCCTTCCATGTGTGCACTACTGGTGTCGTTCTTTTTCATATGGCATTGTATATGTTCGATTAATTTGTTTAATACTAACAATTTTTTTTTTATTATAAAATTTTTCAGATTTCTTTAGAATTTTTTAACAATGTTTTTGGTCTATTTTGATAGAAAACTACTGAACCGTTTTTTTGGATATTTCACTATTCTTAGGTTATGTGATAATGGAATCAGGGCAGGTCCGTACTAAGGAAAATTTATAATTGGTATTTTCAAATACCAAATAAAAAAATATTTTATAATATTTCAAAATTGATTAGAAGAGCTTCATGAGGATTAAAAACATGATGACTTAAAAATGGTATTCACAAACTTCGAGGGGGGGGGGGCTTTAAAAACGCCAAATTTTACATGGTAACGACAAAAAAGATCTACAATTACAGTAAAGTAAGGAGGGCAGTAACCTCTAGCTAGATAATCAGCTATATAGGTCAGACCGCCCCCCCCCCCTCCGAAATTGAAAATATAATTACTGAATTAAACAATTATGATAAACAAATAAATGAAAATTATATTTAATTTAAAAAACAAATTAACCACCGGATTTTTTTCTGGATACACCACTGCTGGTAATTGGCCTATGCAGCAAGAAGTAGTTAGTCATATACAGTCGCAATCGGTAATAACGACATCGAGGGAGCAGTAATATTATGTCGTAAAACCCGATAGTCGAAAAACCCGGTAAAAAAGTAATTATTATATGGGATTCAGCCGAATTTTTATTTCAAGTCATTAAAACCGATATCGTTATAACAGGTTTCGACTGTTAAAAGTACATTCCTTTTTAAGGTTATACGTCTATCACACTGTAAAAAAAGATTTGGTTTCGAAAAATGTTGTTTTCAATTTATATTCAGAACACATGTACCTATATTTAATTAAATATTTTACTTTGTTAATTATTAAAAGTAAAAAAAAGTTTAATTTAATTTGAAAATTGAAATAGACAGAACGGTATATAATAGTAACATTGTAGTGTTATACATAACACTACAATTTTGAAAATTTGTAAGCGATGGCAATTAGTATTTAGTCCAATCAATTTGTATTTTTGGTCTGCATTGTTCTACAGAGTCATTTTTTTATTTTAAAATGTTAAGGGGTGTGTTCTGAGTACTACATTAAGTTGGCGTGGTCTATGGCCTTAAACGTTGTCCGCCATAAGCGCGAAAACTTTAAACGAAATTTTCTCGTAAACCGTTAATCTTACGATAAAATTTGTCATAACCTTTTTTATTCATCAGGGTCGATTCTATAATTTTATTCACATGCACAATTCTCTATCGTCACTTGGTGACGAGATATATTATAAAAAAGTTGGCAAAAAATGATTTTTTGCATTTATTTCGTAAAGTAGCGATTATATTGAAAAAATTTAAATGGCAATCTTTTAGAACTCACAATTTGCAATATATTTGTTATCAGACGCCATTTTTGAAAACCTACAGTTTGCGTAAAATTTACGAAAAAAAAATTATTTTTTTTTTACAAAGAAAATGCAGAATTATATTATCTACACTTTTGTCATTACAAATTTTGTAGGTTCCATTATGGTTCTTGAAATATAATGAAAAAATGTGTTTTTGCAATTCTTCGCGGGCCATAGCACGCAAACTATACATTTTACAAAATAGCGGCTGGTAAGAAAAATATTGCAAATTATGAGTTCTAAAATAATGTCATTTGAATTTTTTCAATATAATCGCTACTTTACAAAATAAATGCAAAAAATCATTTTTTGCCAACTTTTTTATAATATATCTCGTCACCAAGTGACGATAGAGAATTGTGCCTGTGAATAAAATTATAGAATCGACCCTGATGAATAAAAAAAGTTATGACAAATTTTATCGTAAGATCAACGGTTTACGAAAAAATTTCGTTTAAAGTTTTCGCGCTTATGGCGGACAACGCTCAAGGTCATAGACCACGCCAACTTAATGTAGTACTCAGAATACACCCCTTAACATTTTAAAATAAAAAAAATGACTCTGTAGAACAATGTCTTTCGAACTACATTTTTTTGATAATTTGATTGGACTAATTGCGTAATCCCGGTGTTTATAACAATTTTGGAAAACAGTGACATTACGCAATACTTGTTAGAATACAGCGAATAAAATAAATATGAGTCAGTCGATAGCACAGGGTCTTGAGTACGACTATAAAATTTATAATTGTTCAGTGATCAAATTTATTTAATACGGAAAAACCTCCTGCGCGCTGTAATTCACGCCCAGGAGAAATTGAGTCTCTGTGGTAGCGACCCCGAAAATTACGTTTAAGTGCATAGTTGTTTCTACCAAATAGTGTTAAAAAATAGTATTATTGTTTATTGTGTTCACTATGTAGGTACTTAAGTTAACTAGTAATAAGTTAACTTCTGTAGTGTATATTATTGTTCATATAAAAAAGTGTTCCATTGTTACAAAATAGTGTGTTAAATTGTAATGAAATAGTGTTAGACGTGTAAGTTTTGATAAAAATTAAATTTATTTTATTAAGGGGTTAGGCGTAGTCAGAGACATGAAAAAATGACAATTTTAAATAATTTTTTTTGCCAGTAAATTATTTTATTTTATAAAAGTAAAAACATAGCATCATTAAATAAGGTTTCGACTTGACTTGACAGAAATTTTAGAAAAAAAAATTATTAATTTTAAAAGTAATGGCTGTTCGTGTTGATCCAGTTCCAACCGAAGCTCCTTGCGGTGACCATCACTTATCCTTGGAGATTCATCCAAATTCAATCGGATAAAAAAAATTAGTTTTATTAATAGATAATCTAGTGCCTTATCGAAGCTTTTTTTTCTTTCTTAAATTAACAAAATGTCAGCCTCAGGAAATTTTTTTCAAGATTTTCGGGAAAAAAACCAACAGTTAATTGTTTATAACAAATCGGAATTTTAAAAAAAATCCTTCGATCAGGCACTAGTTTTTCATGTTTTCAAAAAGCTGTATAAATTTCATTAAAATCTACCGAGCGGTTTTCGAGCTACAGTGGTCACCAGTTCAATAAACATAGTTTTGAGAAAAACGCATTTAAAGTTTTATACTCAATTCACGTAAAGTAATATACGTATTATTTAATTACTTACACCGAGTCAACTATTCCTGGGCCATAAAATAGTTCTTCAGCCGTTGTAGCAGCTTCCAAAAATGCAAAAAACAAATCGATTTCTTGAAAATTCTGAGTACACCTAACCCCTTAATAGTATATCTGTACGTTTCTGGTCATAGGTTATTCTGCCTACCCGATAAAAGGAGAAATAGAATAAGTATTAACATAAAGAGAACCCAAACCGTTACAACATGTACTAATTTGTACTGCTGTAATGGCAGAGCTAGTTTTTCATTATTTTGAATAAATTACACGTGAATATATTTGTTTAATAATTATTATAGTATTTAAAAAGGTTGGAGTTTCGAATAATTAGTTTTTAAAACGTCTCTATATAGCCAATTGTGTAGAATTTCAATTAATAGAGCACTTACGATAAGTTCTCTCATTTATCGTGTGTTAAAAACTCTATTTTTAATATCCAGTTACTCAAAAACCATACGTCCAATATTTTAAATAAAAATTAGTAAAATATGAGTTGTCCATAAATAACATATTAAAATTATAGACTTTTATCTATACATTACTCTAATGATCGAATAACCTTAATATATTTCTTATTATCAACACAAAAGGTTCGAAAAGCTGTCTATTTTTTTACAAAGATAAAAAAAATCAAGAAAATATTTTTTCTTGTATATATAAAGAAATTATTATATTTTCGCTTTGTAGAACCTCTTCTTTGACTTCTTTTATACAAGAAAATCGATTTCTTGTAGTAGGTATATTTATACACAAGTAAGTACTAAAAATAAACGAGCACATCAAAATACAGACACAATGTTTACTAACATAGAAAATCTTCAAGCGTACGAAATCCCGACGAATTAGAGATTGGCTTTAGTCGGGCGGGAGGGGAGATGGGGGTAGAATGCTATGACGTCATCAGGACCTTAATGCATTGTGTAATCAGTTTATTGCGGCCATTCGTAGAATTTAATTTGTTTAAAACTTTACATTTAGATTATAATTTAAATTTTGGTCTTTACTTAAAGCAAATTGAGATAAATCTTTATAAGGGAATATTTTACAATAAACATAGGTAACCTATATTGTAGAAAATTGAATGCTTTATAAAAAAGGTCCTATAAAATTTTCACGTAACATGTGTCTTTCTTGAGATATCTTCAAATCAAATAATGCATATTTTGGGATGTCACCCTTCCCCTTTACACACGATTTTAATACTTTTGATATGGAACCGTCCTCAAACCAGACCCAACCAACCAACCAAGTTTCATCAATATCGGTTCAGTGGTTCATGAGTTATGCGTGTGACAAGGATTGGGGGACAGACACACAGACAGACACGGAACAAAAAGTGTTTGTCTTGACCTGAAACGGATAGATCCGGTAAAAAACAATTTTTTTCTCGTTTTAAAACGATCAAGCTTCTCGTATCTTCGATATTGCGAGGAAGCAATATTTTATTTTTCTCGATTATTTCTATATTTATAAAGTTAAGTAACTTTGGCATTTGAATGACTTAAGTATAGGGTGTATCTTAACTCTCGACATCAGGATGATTTTAGTTTAGTTTAGTATATAACGGCTTGAACAGTCTATCTTGCTTGTGGTAGTCTGAATCTTCTCAGGTACGGTTGAAGAGTTGCATATTGTGTTTTGCAATTTTTACTGTTCTGTTGATTTATTATTGGTATTAATAGATTGTTTCTCGTGGTTTCCCAGTGTTTAGCAATTGTTGTAAATGGCTGTGTGTACATTTAGCAATTATAAAACTGGCCAAATACTGTAGAAGAGACTTTGGCTATTACTTTTTTTATTTTTTTAACAAAATCGATACAAATGTTGTACTACAGAATATATTTTGCTTCCTCGCAATATCGAAGATACGAGAAACTCGTTTTAAAATGGAAAAAACATTTTTTTTAAAGGACACCGCAGAATCCTTATGGGAAAGGGGTTTAGGTCAAACTCTTTGAAACTTTGGATTCTGATAGTCCTTGATGAGTAGATTAAAAGTGTTAATGGGCACTAAGTCCTAACAACTCAAACTTTAAAGATATAGCCCTCTAAAGTTGGGGATCATGCTCGCCTTTAATTTACAATAAAAAAAAATTGTAGAACCTTAATTTTCGCAAAACTATTTGTATGTGTTCCCAAAGACTTATATAATCGATTGTCACCATAAAAAAGTAAACTTTTAAATTCTTTAGCCAATGGCAGTACTTTTTTATTATAAACCAATTGTTTATCATAAAACAATTGGATTTGTTTATAATTAAAAAAAACGTAACAATAAGATTTAAGTGTTGTCATTTCTCAATGAATTGAAAAGTTGATTTTTTTATGGTGGCAATCGATTATAGATATCTTTGGGAACACATACTAAAAGTTGAGCGAAATTTAAGGTTCTACAAAAAAAAATATTGTAAATTAAAGACAATCATGATCCCCAACTTCAGAGGGTTATATCTTAAAAGTTTGAGTTTTTAGGACTTAGTGCCCATTGACGCTTTTGATCTACTCATCAAGGACTATTATAATCCAAAGTTTCAAAGAGTTTGACCGAAACCCCTTTCCCATAAGGATTCTGCGGGGTCCTTTTATTTGATCTATCCTTTTCAGGTCAAAACAAATAATTTTTGTTCCGTGTCTGTCTGTGTGTGTGTGTTTCTGTCTGTCAGTCCCCCAATCCTTGTCACACGCTTAACTCATGAATTACTGAACCGATATAGATGAAACTTGATTGGTTGGTTGGGTCTGGCTTGAAGACGGTCCTGAAACGGATAGATCCGGTAAATTTTTTTTAAATCGGAGAACAAATATTTTTTTTCGTTTTAAAACAATAACAAAGCTTCTCGTATCTTCGATATTGCGAGGAAGCAAAATGTAATATCGTCCCTTAGCTAACAACACCGCATAAGTCAAAAATTAGCAGTTTTAACATTTTAATACCATTGGATAGAGCTACTCATTGCACGTCGATCGACCAATCACATTCTAGACGTTTCCGACAATAACAGACCAGAATTCAAAAAATAGTGACATGAGCGCGTAAGCAGGTAGCCTATATAAAACATAGGTACACGGTTTTTTCGCTCTCCTGTAAAGTTGGTTAAAACGACTTGTGCGGTGTTGTAAGCTAAGGGTAAGGGACGATCAGTGGCGGCTTTAGGGGGGGGAGACCCTGGGCAACTGCCTGGGGCGCCAAGGTAGCAGGGGCGGCAAGAAGTGTGAAAAACATAAAAAAATAAGAAAAGAAAGATGCAACAACGAAAAAAAAAAAGCTCATCAGATTTTTTTGCGGTAGAAATTAACTATATATTCGAGTCAACAAAAAAAAAGGTCTTCATCCTCTATCACGTATGTAGGGTTTTAATTAATTTCAAAGTTTACGCGAGCGAAGCCGCAGTATTAGTATTCCGCTAGTAACATATAAGTATTGATCAATACGAATATATATAGAAGTTTTACTGTATCTATCGAATGTACATAAAATGAATCTATATAGGTATGTATATAAAATATTAAATATTCCTTTACATAATGTATAAAACATATATGTAAATAATAGACTCGCCCTAGTCCGGGCGTGTTTTACAAACACAAATTTAAACTTATTGAGAATCAATATCGGAGTTCCGCCAATGGCGCGCGTCCACCGTCAGCGGCCATTTTGTTTTCTAATGCGCGGCGGCGGCGACGGCGGAGTTCGCGGAGGCGGCATAAACCTAATGACATTCTATAAACAAAACCTCCTTTACTCCGTGTGTCTGTCTGTCTGTATGTGTGTAAGAGAGAGATAGTGATAAAGTGGTCTCTTTTTTGTATGTCTGGTGAACGTAAAACTTATTAACATTTAACTTGCGGTTTATTCTGTCATATATGATGGACTTACAAGGGAACCTTTTCAAGTCGAAAATTCATATCGAGTTTAAACTTTGTATATACCGGGTGTCCCAGATAACTTTTCCAGCATGGGGACCTCAGTATCTATAAGAGATACAGGTTTGGTTAAATGAGATGAATTATTTGTAAGAAAGGGGTGAGTAACACTACACCAAAAAATATTCATAATTATATGTGGTTTAGGCAGTATACCCAAAAAACTGAAAATTCGGAGTTTCTTTAAATGGCTATAACTTATTTGTCAAAGTAGATAGGTATTTTTTGTAGACGGGTTCTCAAAGCACTTTTTTGTGTACAATCGATTAGTGTATTTAGATTTTTTATATCACTTTTAGTTTCCGAGTTACGAGCTCTAACTTTAGTTTTTCTTCAAAAAAGTGCTTTAAGAAACCGCCTACAAAAAGTATCTATTACTTTGACAAATAAATTATAGCCATTTAAAGAAATTCCGAATTTTCAGTTGCGGTATACCGCCTAAACCACATAAAATTATGAATATTTTTTGGTGTAGTAATACTTACCACTTTCTTACAAATAATTCATCTCATTTAACCAAACCTATATCGCTTATAAATACTGAGATCTCCATGCTGGAAAAGTTATCTGGGACACCCGGTAGTTAGAGGAGGTCAAGATAAGTAAGAAAAAAATATTAGCTGCGGTAAAACGGTTTAAGGGAGTGAAACACTCCTATGAAAATGTGCAAAATAATCATATTTTTTCAAATAACTCTGAAACTAATGAAAATTTAAAAAAAATCTATAATACAAAATTTTCATGATTTTTTATGTTCTTTCGAATGGCGATAGTTAAAATTCGAAAAAAATTAAACCGTTAACCCCCACATTTCATAGGTTTAATTTTTTCAAATTTTGACTATCGCCATTCGAAAGAGCATACAATGAAAATTTTGTATCATAGATTTTTTTAAATTTTCATTAGAGTTATTTGAAAAAATATGATCATTTTGCACATTTTCTTAGAGGTGTTTCAACAGTAGGTACACCTTGCTCTAAAGCAGCGGTTCTTAAGGTAGAGTCCGCTAAACTTTTACGAGGGTCCGTCAAACTTTTGGCATAAATTACTTTACATAAAGTACTTTTATATTTCTATTTACCAGTGATTAATTACTATCTAATGACCCTCTTTCTTTTTCTGCCAGGAAGGGGGGTTCCTGAAAAATAATTGTTCAAAAAAGAGGTCCCTAGACCACACAAGTTTGAGAACCACTGCTCTAAAGCAGGCTTGTCCAACCCGCGGCCCCCGAGCACTAGATTTAAAAAAAAAAGTTAAATATGAAAATTCGTTTTTTTGACATATAAAGTAGAAATATAATATTTCTATTTTATAAAATATAAATTATAGGTACAGAGATATAAATAATTTTATAAATTAAGTCAATAACGAAAAAAAAGGTTTTCAAAATTTTTTTGCGACCCTTAACAAATTTGTTCGCTATTTTTTGCGCTCTGCGGCCCACAAAGCTCAAAAGGTTGGACACCTACGCTCTAAAGCAGCGATTCTCAACCCGTGGTACGCGTACCCCTAGGTGTACGCGTTTCATGACTTGGGGGTACGCGAAAAAAATGAGTAATGGCCGATGTTAAAAATATAACTATTTTCCTCTCGTCTCGATTCAGTTTCCCGCTGTTACGTAACTTTTCACATTAAATTACAGAATAATAAATATACAGAAGCGACATTCAACAATTGAATTTCAAATCCTTTCAATGTAGAATACTTTCGAGTAGCTAAATTATCTATCAAAGAAAAAAAGAACTTAATTGATCTTTCAAATGACTCTACTTTGAAAGTCGAATTTAAAGGAAAATGTCTTATTAACTTTTGGTCACATATCAGCACCGAATATGAACAGCTTTCTGCTAAAGCGCTTAACGTTTTGTTACCATTTATAAGTACAGTGCTGGTGGAAAGAGCATTTTCTTCGTATCTCTTTATTAAAAACAAATACCGTAATAAGCTGAATGCAGCTCCAGATTTACGATTGTACCTTGCATCAATCGAACCTGATTTCAAAAAACTATGTGCCTCAAAGCAAGCACAAAGATCTCACTGAATATAATAAGTTAAGTTAAAATTAATGTAAAATTGCGAATATCGAACTTTATATTTATAATAGTTTATATTTATTGTGTTTTTTTATTAAAAAATTATGTATCTATAAAAATCTTTTAGTTTTCATTAAAAAACATTTTGGGCACACTCCTTGACACGTTATTGTTATTTCTTTAGTGTTAGAACAAGTTTAAAATAACAACAAGTACGAGTATTTAAATTATAAACATTTTTCTAATATAAGGGGTACAATTTAGGATAATGAACTGCCAAGGGGTACGCAAGCTAAAAAAGGTTGAGAATCGCTGCTCTAAAGGATCCAAGACTGGTGCCAGTACCATATTCTTTTTTTTAAACTCAACAATATCCAAAAAAAAACAGCATTTATTTCGACATAACATAAACAGTCCATTCTTTAATTTTCTTTCTTAATTGACTATACATTCCATCCTCGCGATAACAGTAGAATAAAGAATCGTACACAGAAGTTTTTCATCATCTCTTGATTTTAATCTGAAGCCTGCGGAGTCATCGAGGTGTTAATAATATAGAAACAATACGGGACGGGTTACGAGGGCGACACAGAAAGGGCGGACGGCTCAACAGAGAGTTTTTTACGATTATAATCTGAAAAGAGCGCGCGTGGAAGCTGTCTTGACTACTCGAGCGTAAAATTGTATGTTTTAAAAAAATTCTATATGGCTATTATTATTATACATATAGAAATATCTATATATTGTATAATTTGAACCGTTCAGAATACGAAGTGACTGATACAAGATTAAATTAAAAATATTTGCGTATATAAATATAAAAAATGGACAAATGCGAGTAGAACTCGCGCTCTGAGTGTTCCGTACCGTTATATTATAAAACTTAATTATTTTTTTTTATAAATACAATAGTTAATTCATGCTATGTTAGCTTACAAGTGAATTTTCAGTTGTTTTTTAATCTTGTTGATTGTCATAGCCATCTTAGGGTAATACAGTGTATTAAATAAAAAAAAATATCATTTTTTTAGATATTTTGAAAAGTAAGTAAATCAAGTTGTATATCGTTGAAAAGGTAATAAAATCTTCGTTAAAAATTACAAAATTTCATATTGCTTCTATTTAAGAAAAAATAATAACTCAAAAACTACTAGTTTTCTGGAAACTACAAAAATATTTTTAAATAGACAATACTAAACCCTACAGCATTTATTTGAAACATTTTTTTAATATGTAAGTTGCTTAAGAAATATTCACGATGCAAAATTTCGGAGTAAATGGTTTTTGGCTAATATCTAGTAGGATATGAAAATTTTATAGATTATAAATGCACCATTGAACTGTCCCCTCTTAAAGGTAACTTTTCTCTCATTTTACCGAATCTCTATCTCTTATTAAAATTTCCGAGATCCCCATAGTGTCCCCTGGTATTTAAACACCATGTTTATTACCCCCCCCCCCCCTCTCGAATATTTTTCTTACTACGCTACTGATGTAGACAACATTTTGTTTATAACCTATCCTCTAGAAATTATTTGCTATTAACATTTCATTATTACAATCAACCTCAAAATCCAATATATCTAAAACCGCCCTAACTTAACTACTATCACTCTAATATCTCTATCTCTTATAGTTTCCGAAATCTCCATAGTGTCCCCTGGTACTTAAACTCACTGTATATTACCCCCCCCCCCTCCGAAATATTTTCTTACTACGCCACTGATGTAGACAACATTTTGTTTATTACCTAGCCTCTAGAAATCATTTGCTATTAACTTTTCATCATTATACAATCAACATTTAAATCCAATGTATCTAAAACCGCCCTAACCCAACTACTATCACTCAATACACAATATTTCAAATACACCATTATATAACAACAAACCCCAGTATGTAAATCTGGTGGTATCATCCCATCCGGCCCCTGATGCACTCGCGCGTTATCTCTGGCGCACACATATGTCAAATGCACGCAGAGGGAGGGGGTGGGCTTGACTGATAAGTGAATCTTTGCCCTATAAATGACATTTAACAACAATATTTGTGGTGTGCCGATAAAAGAAGGGTTGTTTTTATGTGATTATGATATTTTTAACTGGTATAATGTGCATTTGATATTTTTTGGGGTGTATTATGACATTATTATAAAAAATAATGTGATTAAGATTTTTTTATGTTACAAGTTTGAGTAATGTTTAATTTTGTATGCATTATTATTTGTTATACCTGGATGGATGTCGGAGTGTCACCAAATCGATTTATATATAATTTTTCTCTTGATTGCGTCACATTTTTTTGACTACTTACCCTTCTATCGTTCTGGTTTTTGTAATTTAACTGTTAATTTATATTTATTTGGGCACGTATGTGATAGGGTTCAGCAGCTATTCATTCTCTACTTGATAATACATATTATTAGCTATTTCATATTGAAATTAATTTATATATTTTTTATTATATTATTCTTTAAATTGCGTCACATTTTTTTTGACTACTTACTTGCCCTCCTGGCATTGTAGTATTTTGAATTTAACTGTTAATTTGTATTTATTTGGGCACACATATGATATGGTTCAGTGGCCATTCTCCCTTACATTCTCTACTTGGTAATACAACGTATCAGGAGCTATTTCAAAGATGTAATCTCTATAAAAAAATAGTTTCTCCTAAATTTTTCATAAACTATTTTTGCTACAGTGTTCGTTAAAGCTACATTCTGGATTTTTTCATATTTTTTGCATCAATAGTTTAGAAATTAGAGGGGATGGGGCTCTAATAATGACTTTAAAAGCACTGAAAAGTTAAAATCAAACTTAAAACATTTTTTCTGCATTTTAAAAGACCCATCTAAAGATACCGCACTCAATGGGGTACCTAAGTGAAAAAAATTGAATACTTTCCAGTCTATGGTAAGGGGGTCCAAAAAACATTTTTTTTTTCAAAAATATTTTCACTTCTTTTTTGGGGTTATCAGTGTACGTCCGTATATCAAATTTCATCTTAATACGTATATAAATGAGAGAATGAGATGGCTTTGACATACATACAGACAGACAGACAGACGGACATATGGACAGACAGAAACTATGAAGGTTCCTAGTTTCTACGAAACCCTAAAAAAATTAACAATTAAATTTTATATCTTAAGGTCACATTTTGAATTTAAAATAAATCTCAATAGTCAATTTTGGGTCACATTTATATTTAAAAAAAACAACTCAATAATCAAATTTGGCATTTTGACTTTAACTGTTAATTTATATTTAAAAAAACTCAACAATCAAATTTGACATTTCAGAGCCCCAATTTGAATTTAATTGTTAATTTATATCTAAAAAAAACTCAACAATCAAATTTCATATTTCAGAGGGTCGCATTTTAAATTTAACTGTTCATTTACCTATATTTAAAAAACTTAAACAATAAAATTTGACATTTCAGGGGGTCACAATTTGAATTTAACTGTTCATTTATATTTCAAAAAAACCACAACAATCAAATTTGACATTTCAAGGTCACAATTCAAATTCAACAATGAATAATAAACATGAAACTTAAACAATATACGAACATGAGAGATACGAGAGGCACCTTGTTCCCACGGGATCTCTTTGTTCCCGAGTAGATTGATGACTAGGATCAAGTGGCCTTAACTTCACAGACTGGTTTCATATAAAGCTCCACAGATGGGGCCACTATTTCTCTTCTTTTGTTTCTTATCAGAGAGACGTGTTGAATATTGAGTGTATTATCAAGTTTATATACATTTCGGGTTTTCATTTTTATCAAAATGATGAAATATGCTTTTAGAATTTAAATGTTCGGAATGAATAAATGTAAACGAAAAGAATGTTTATCAATTTATTTTCAATAGATACTAATATACAGGATGGTTTACAATGAATGTAAACAAAAAAGTCACAGTAGATTGAGGATTTTATTTTAAACAAAAAACTTTATATGAATTTGTGTCCAGAAATTCTTCGTGAGGGAGCTATAGTCTCTCAAAGATTATTAATTTTTAGTGCAACCCACGAAGCTTATATGCTAGATTTCCCGTCCGTCCGTCTGTCTTCCACTGCGAAATCTCGGCCCCCTGACCACCTAGAGACTTCGGATTTTCGCTAAATTGTAGGTCTGTTGTTCTCGTTTAGCCTATTTTAGGAATTTTCCGGTCATGACCCCCCCCCCCTTCAAAATTTTTCATATATGGCTTCATGTACCTCGTTGGACTCGGAATTGATTCACGAATCGATTAGCAAGGGTATTTTTTGAGTTTTGTCAAGTGGGTTGCGCGGCAACACCCAGTTTTGATAAATTTTTATTTTATATCTGGAGAACCCATTGTGTTAAAGTTATAAAATTTAATAATCGGATTTTCAATATCAAGTAATAATTATTCAATCGATGCTAATATAATAAATTCCAAAGTCTGTCTGTATGTGTGTTTGTTACCTTTTCACGGCTAAACCGCTGAACTGATCTTGATGAAATTTGGCAGAGTTATTAAAATAATTACTCTGACATTTTTACGTTTTATCGACTATAATAGAAATCTGTATTACTTCACCTTTTACTTTTTCTTCTTCATCTGACAGTTTCTACTTAACCTAAATTCCACAAGAACCATATACAACTCATCTTATTATCATATACACTAACTAATGATCTTATTAAATACATATATGGCGCGCACTTAATTATCCTTAAAGAGAGAGGCAAATATAGTACACTCACTGCTCTATACAACGACGACATCGGGAATTCAACCGTTCTAAAAAACGACGGCTAGAGGGGGTCCCACCAAATTCCGCGCAGAAATATAGCAGTCACGGTAGTATTATGGTGGGGATAGAGGTAGGTCCTTGCATAGAACGGTCGGCCAGTCGTTGTATGGAGCGGTCGATGAGTAAAAGGTCGTTTAAAGAGCGGTAAATCTAATTGCTATATTAAGGAATGTGGAAATACGAAACCACATATGCTAGATTTAGATAACTGTCTGCGTATTGAAACCGGGCATTAATTTTTTTTTATAAATCAAAATTAGAAAATCGACAAAAAATTATTTTTTATTTTGATGTACAAAAAATACCCCAAAGTTACGTCTCATTCAAAAATATTTATTATTTTACATATGTTTTAAGGCCGATCAGGCAAAAGAAACGTAACTCTGAAGCAAATGTCGTAACTTCGGGGATTTTTTGTTATTGAACGTATACTTAAATACGAAACGACGTAAATCGAAGAGACGTAAGTCGAGGTATGTCACCAACTATATAGACTGTTATTATTAATAAATAAAAAATAAAAAAAACACACTTAACTCTAAAGCAAGTGCTCTAACTTCGGGGAGTTTTATTATTGAACGTATACGTAAATACAAAATGACGCATATTGAAGAGACGTAAGTCGGGGTATGTCACCAACTATATAGAGAGACTGTGGTTATTAAAAAAATAAATAAACCACACCCGATATTATATTTTTTTGTGACCGCAATATCGAATGTCATCTATAACTTTATCAATAAAAAAAATATCTCTCTCTTCTTTTTGACACGAACTTTATCTGGCAGGAAAATGATAACAGCGATATTGATAAAAAATATATATATCACCACCGTGTTGTAATATTCTCCATAGGGGTTTCAGAAACGTCAAAGAGATTGCAGAAATAGGGGCGAGGGGGGGGGGGGTAGCAACAAAAGATAGCACAGTTTTTTTATGAAAAATATGTATTCTTCAAAAGTGCATCTACTTATTTTTTAACGAAAATGTATACAGGACGTTTTTTAAGATTTTCCAGCGGGTTATTTCTTAAATAACGAATTTTTAGAAAAAATGTTTCAGACAAATGTTTCATTGTTTTGAGAGCGCTAAATATTGATATTATCGGGTGAATTTTGAATGGTCCCCTTGATGGGTTTTCAGGTTTAACTTTACTTTTTCAAATCTAAACCCATATTTTTTGTTGCAAATTCGTAATTTACTGGAAAAATAAAAAAAAATTGTTTGAAACATTTTTTTAAATGTCCATTTTTTATTATATGAAACAAACCAAACAGAAATTTTTAGATTTTTAATAGTTTTTTACTCAAAAACTACTCAGAAAATTAAAAAAAGGATTACCTATCGGACAATTGTTTTTATTATTAATTTTTGTATACAGCTTTAAAGAACAAAATTCTTAAATTTTGAAGAAAAAAATGGATTAAAAATAAAAATATATTCTCTATGGATCTTTGCTTAGATCTATGTACTTTTTGCCTTTTGTGATTATTAAAAATTAATAGTTTTCAAGTACCTAATAAATTATTGAAAATTCACAACTTCTTAAAAATTATCTTTTTACCACTTTTCGTGGGTAAATAATTTTTTTAAAGGTGTCCACGTACATATTTTTGAAATCAGCTCAAAAATTTGCTTAATTTGATACCTCACATTTGCATATAGAAAAATATGTGTTTTTTGTGGCGTATTTTCTTATAAACTCTACAAATACTGATTTTTTGAGACTTTTCATTTTTTCTCAATCAGCAGGAATTTTTACATATTTCAGCTGAATTGGTTCAATACTTTTTGAGTTATGTCGTAGACAGACGGACAGAAGGGCTTATAGGGTCAAGATGACAATTAATTAATTATTTTAACAGTTTTTTTTTAGTTCTTGGTATTAAAACAAATGGTAAAAAATAGAAAGAATTTTGCAGCTTTTTTATTTCTTTAAATTTTGTATTTTTAATTTCATTCAATACAGCATCACTTTTCAGTTACAATTATGCCAAAAATAAGAAATAAAATCAAAAGCTTTCTTTAGGGTACATAATTGTATTATGTTATCTATGCATTTTGGTTTATGTAGAAACTAATGTCCGGTATTATAAACGACCTAGCAAATTTGCAAGCTAGCAAGCACTCTCAAATGAGATATCAAACTTATATGATATAGATAGATGCGCTATCTGCTAAAGTTGGTTTTTACCACGCAAGGTTATAGTAAATATACTTTACATACCTTTTTTTACTTCCTATGTGTGAAACTATCTGTAAAAAATTTCAAGAGAACTGTCATATGAGTTTGATATCTCATTTGAGAGTGCTTGCTAGCTTGTAAATTTGCTAGGTCCTTTATAATACCGAACATAATTGGCAAAAATCCATAGAGAACATAACACAGCTGCTAATCGCACTTGAAAAGACCTCGTACTGCGATTTTAGTTAGACTGCTGTGTGCACGATGACTACTAGCGCTGCTAGCGGGCGATATAGACAATTTTCAACAACTTTATTAGTATTGTTTTTTATTTAATAAATATTTAAAAAACAAATATCATTTAATCTAGCTGTTTGCATATAATGTAAATAGCAAAATATGAAAGGTACGTGAAAATTATTCATTTCGGGTATTTTTTTTCTTCAAATATGACTTATAATAGAAAAATAATTAATTCGTTCACATTGACAGCATAACCTAAAATATGGCGCCGACGATCTTGCGGACCGGGTTTGAATCTACCAAACACTCAATCTCTTTTACTTTCACAGCAAAAAATTTCCTTAAAAAATGTGCAATATCCAACTTTCGTAATAACAACCAAATTACTTTAAATATTTTTTTCTGCCAAAAAATTTCAGAAATACAACTAATAGTGCGTTGAGTGTAAAAAAATATATATTTTTTTTAATCAAATTATTGGAGATAGCAGCTAAAATAATCGTAAAACGGATCATGCAACATCCACTTGGATAACGCTGCCGACGATACAACATTCATTATTTGTAGTGTAGTTTCGGTAAAAATCGATCAAACTTTAAATTATTTGAAATAATTGAAAAGTGGACATTTGTATCTTCGAAATCTCTTTTTTCATTTGTACATTAGTTTTTTTTTATTTACAGAGGCTCACGAAATAAAAACGACGATTTTAGCTGAAAACTTCAGTTACTTGGTAGAGAAAAATCGTAGAATTTTATTAAAGCCGATGTTGTAACTAAGCTTTGTAAAGGAAATATAGAAGATATTCAATATTAATTTCCTATTTGAAGAAATTTTTAGTGATCAGTACCTATTTGAATATCGCACCTTTTTTTAAAGAAAAATTCTTTTTGACAAATGTATCTTTAATTTAAAAGAAACTAAAGTGCAGCTTCACAGGGGGGGCAAAGCCAGTGCTACCAACAGGAATTTACGTTTTGGTTTTAACCATAGACATAGAACATGGACCGCGCATCTGACTTGAAAACAGAGTCATGGCCCAGGAAAGAGATGGAAAATAGTTTAGGATATACTATATCTATTTCATTCTTCTTAGAAAACGAGATAAATATATCCCAAACACTACCGCATCTCTCTCTCACTGTTTTGAAGAAATGTTACACCATTATGTTAAATTAATATAGAATGCACGATCCATGCTTTATGTCTATGATTTTAACAACCATATTGTGGTCTTATTCAAAAGTAAAACATTGAATCCGTTTATAAAGTTTTCAGCAATACAAATAACTGGTTAAAATTTCAGTACCTATTACTTCAAACAGAACAAATGACACATTTATTTTTCTACACCAAACCTAAAAACAATCAATTTTTTCGACAATTTCTATTTTCGTAAAGTTAAGTCACTTTGACATCTGAATGACTTAAGTAGAGGGTGTATTTAAGCTCTCAACATCAGTGTGATTTTACTTTAGTTTAGTATATAAGGGTTTGAAAAGCCACCCTTACCCGTGGTAGTCTGAATCTTCTCAGGTACTGTTAAGATGTGCACTCGTGTTTGCAATAATCTTACTGAGTTCAAAGAATGATTAAACCATGAAGCTTTACCTGGTACTTAATATAATAAGGTTCAGTGTTTACAAATTGCTGTAAATGTTTGCGGGTTGGCATTTACCGATTGTAAATAAATAAAACTGGCCAAATACTGTAGAAGAGACTTTGACTATCATTTTTGTTATTTTGAATGAAATTGGTAGATACCTATTTAAAATTGAGTTACAGTATTTCTTGTTGAATCAAAGATATTTTAAAGAGTACCCCCCCCCACTTCACTCTTGAAAAAGAAGGGATTATTTGGGTTAAATTAACTCAAACATTATTTAAAATATTTATTGGTTTAGATTTTTTTCAAAACAAAATCGATATTTAGAAAATGAGCTATACAATATTTCTTGTTGAATCGAAGATGTTTTAAAGATGTACGCAGAAGGGTGTTAGGGGGAGTCAGAACCCCCTCCCCCATGACATTTCTTTAAATCAATATTAATATAAATTTGGAATATTTATTTTGGAGACCTTTTTCTATTTTTTTTAGTCATTTGATTCTTATGACCTTTTTTTACTCATTATCAATCATTTTTTTTCTCTTTGACCCCCCCCCCCCCCCCAATGATACCATCCTGCGTACGCAACTGTTTCGTATTGAAAACATATTTTAAATACAAAAATTAATCTATTTGAGAGTTTCGTTAGTTGGTGTAATAAATTATTTATTAATTTGACAAATGAAAAGATTTTTAGATAAACATGAAGATATATTTTTCAAATGAATAAAATATCCTTAATAAGATTTTGTTTATTATTATATTGAGGAAATATTGTTATATTAACAAGATAAATTTATTAAGTATTTTACATCTCTTTTCAATAAGATCGAATTTTTTTATGTGTAGCATGCACTCTCAAACGAGGTATTAAATTTATATGACAGTTATCTTAGAGTTTTTAACAGATATAGTAACATGCGCAATAAGTTAGATTTTACTCTAGTTTACTAAATATACTTTACATACCTTTGTTTTTTCTTCCTTTATGTATGAAAATATCTGTCAAAAACTCCAAGAAAACTGTCATATAAGTTTGATACCCCATTTGAGAGAGTAGCAAATTTTGCTAGCTCCTTTATGATACCTGACATAAAACAATAAATATCCGAGATTTGGTTTATAAAAAAAACTAAGCCCTGTAATCATTGATGTAGTAAGAAAAATTTATAGGGGAGTCAATACTTTTATTTTAAACTGATGTTTTCTCATTTCGGGTGGGGGGGGGGGTATCCTAACGTTACTTCGCCACTGCCTTTAATTAATAACAAAACAAACTAAATCTACGTCCAAAACTTACATGACAGTTCCAAAGCAATATTTCAATCCAAAGCAACAATGAACATGTGTCCAATTTTCGACAACAATCACTTTAATTCAAATCCAACAGAAAACATGTCAATCTGCCGCCACAACACAACACAAAAGAAATCCCCTAAATCTAATTCGCGCACGTTGGCCGCACTGCTTCCTGAATTGTAGTGCCTCTATCTACCGCTAGAGCAGCCAATCTGTTCTGTGTCCCCCTCTGCCGGAAATTACAGATGTAATGTAACAGAAAAGTAGGCTATGTAAAATATATATACTATAATGTACATTGATTTATATTGAGGATTTTTTGTTACTTTTTCGTTCCCTTTTATGGTCTTTTTATGGCGTTTTTCTTGGAGAGGTTTGTGATTTTAATGGTGTGGATAGAATGCAGGATTATTTTAATTGAAAATTTAATTTAATTTGGAATTTTGTTTAATGGTTAAAGTGATTAATAATAATTTTCTAATTTTTAATTAAAAATAAATAAATGTTCCAAGAAAATGCACAGTGCTTCCTCGTTTTAAGGAGGCTGACAGTGTTGAAACCATAGAAAAATTATATTTTGATGAAATTTTTTTAATAACAATACAATTATATTTTAAAAAATACCTGCAAAATTTCAATGTCATTAGGAGAATAGTTTAACAGATATTAAATACACAAATTAACTGATATTGCTAAATAAACGGAGAATAGATCTCAAAATATTTTATCGTTTAGTATTTACAAAAAAAAAATATAGGTACTTATTCAGAAAAATTCGCTGATTAATAATCTGTTAATCAAAATTTATTTAAAGCTATTATTTGCGAGATATTAGTAAAAAAAACTTTTCTTGACTGCAAATTCTTTAATTTAAATTTTAATAACTTAAATATTTGAATTTTACAATAATAGGAAGTAGAGAGAGATACACAATATGCCAACTAGAAATGAAAACAAATCAATTTCCTATAGCACATATAAAATAATTATTTTAGCGATGTTCAAAATTAATTATATTAAAAATAGTATGTCAATCTTCATTTCTACGTGTTAAGCAGCTAATTATCAAGGTATAAATTTTTATTTAAATGATTTTTTAGTTGAAAATATATTAATAGATAGTGATTTAAACTCAGCCATACTACTTTAAATATATGTATAACTTTCAGATTTTCTTATAATATCTAGTGCAGCGATTTTCAAACTGGGAGGCGCGGATTAGTGCAAAGAGATAGGCGCGAAAAGTTTAACAGAAATGTAATTTTCATAACATCACATTGATTAAGACATAGGTGTCCAACCTTTTGACCCTCGTGGGCCGCAGAGCGCAAAAAAATAGCAAAAAAAATTTTTTAAGGGCCGCAAAAAAATTTTAAGACCTTTTTTTTACATGATTAATTTATTTATATCTTTGTAGTATGTACACTATCTATACTACTTTATAACACAAAAAATCTGAAGACCTTTTTTTACTTGATATCGTTAATTATTTTCATATTTTACTTTTTTTTAATCTTTATATTTTATATTAAATCTTATGCGGGCCGCACGAAATGTGCTCGAGGGCCGCATGCGGCCCGCGGGCCGCGGGTTGGACAAGCCTGGATTAAGACATTATAATGTGTAGTTTTAGACTGATAATTATTGAATATATAGGCACAACTGATAGAATTATCATACGATACATAAAAAAATTTATACATTTTTAAAATGTGTCTATATAATTTTATGAAATATAGAAGGGGGGAGGTATCTCTTAACTCTTGGGGGGGGATGACCGTTTGACTGCCCCTCCCGGATTAAAGCCAATATCTTCTCGTCGAGAAACGCTATTAAAAATATTTATTATATATTTTACATCACATTTTCTTTGAAATATTTCTTTTATAATATTCCATACACTTTTACAACCAGAAATAGCATCATCTCTACATAAAATTGCTTTAAAATTCTCTCTTTGTAAACTATCGCATACCATACGAGAATATTGTAACGTTTAACATTCCTAAGATGCATACCACAACATCCCCTGTGTGTAGGGGGTGCAGGTTGAGTGAGAGGGGGTGGATTAAAGGGGTGACAACGTGTCCGAAGTTATTTTATTTTAAAAATATATTTAAAAATTTCAACTAGGCAGTTTTAAAAAATGGTTTTTAATGGAGTAACTACAGGATGTTGTGCCGGTAGTAAAAAGTCAGTGCCCCCGGGGTTTAGGGGGCTCACGCGGATATTTATACACTTACTTATATCTATATAAAGACACTCATCTATATGTATATAAAGACCTTCTTATTAACGACCGATCCATATAACGTGTAGCCCATCGCTCTGTATAGCGAACGTTTTCCTAGCGCGAAATTCAAATTCCTAAGCGTTAGGGCGTCGCGACGACGTGTCGTTAAATAGAATGATTGAATTACCGATACCATCGTTATATAGAGCGGTGAGTGTATCAAGTAATCTTTTTTGGTTATCTTATCCCATAAACTAAATCTGTCTAAGGTACTGGCACCAGGGCTCCTATATGTCGATTCGAGTTTTTTGTTCGAGATTTTAAATCTCGTATGCCCAGGAGCAGTTGAGATTTTTCATTTGACATTTCTATATAGAAATATTCTGTCCGCGCAACCACCGCGGTAAGCGAATTTTATTTGATAAAAAAAAAAATAAAAAATAAATTAAATGTGTAAAAATAAGTTGGCTCTGAAATTTTTTAAATTTTTTATTGATTATTAACTTTTTACTCTACATAATAAACCAAAAAATAAAATAAAAAGCTTGTAAAAAAAAATTTCCACATCGGGACTCGAACTCGAGATTCTTAGTTTACAATCTCTACAAAAATTTTTTTGTTTTTAAAATATCAACCAAACAGTACTTTATATCGAAAAATCACAAGAGACACAATAATTTTGTTTTATTGAGAGGATTCCAAAACATATTTGATATTATCAATCCGATATTTAACACCCGAGATATGATTTTTTTTCGGTTTTGAACGGCCGCCATTTTGAAATCCATAAAGGAATTTCGCTGACTAACGAACATAACCGAGGTATTCGTGAGATCGATTTTTCAACCAAGTTTCAAAAAGATCGGAAGTAATCCTGGAAGGCTAGAGAGTCCACTCGAAACGGCAGATATACATATATATATATATATATATATATATATATATATACATACAGTTTTGAACGGACCTCATTTTCGTAATCTCGAGATCAAGTTTGATAAAGATATATAGTTTTTTTTCCGAAGTTGCGTCATGATGGTGATAGCAATAGCTATATTTTTCTTCGAAAAATTCGCTAAAAGTCACATCGAGTTTCGAGAATACGGTATAATTTACACAATCGAGATTCTAGTAAATAACTTAGTGACTTTTAGTTTTAGTTAAGTAATCTCGAATGAGAAAAAGAACTCGAGAATAGGGTCTTGAACGCGTTAAGCGCAAAATATGTTGTTTTTTGGATTGGTGGGCTACTTTTTTGTAATTCTCATGAACCTATGTTACTAATAAAACAACTACCTCTTTATTAAATTAATTTAATTACGAAAATCCGTAGATATACTTTTTATTTTTTGTTAAATTATAGCCTTTTATTTTGTATATGTTTTTTCTCTAGTAATGGACAAAGTAAAACCAGTAATGAACACTTGCTAATGATTATAAAATGATAAGTACTACTACACAAACGTTATAAAATAAAGAGTCATACAATTTAAAACATTTACATAAGAAAATTCACTGCAATAATTCACCGCGATAAATATATTTGTCGGCTGTTTTTAAACAAAATGATTAATTATCATGAAATCACGCTGTAAGACAGTTAAATGTATATAGATTAATATCCAAAAATAACAATAATTTTTTGAGATTCCGACATTGGATGCCGAGCATTATTATAAGGCACTCTTTTTTCTATTACTATTTAAAATTTCATTTTGTAATTCTGTTTAAAGACATATTAAACACAGCGGTCGAACGTAACTCTACATTTTAGGCGTGATCTCCAAACTCGACGTCGCTAAATTATTTTTTCGCGGGCTCTATTTCAATAACTATTTATGTTACATAATTTTTAAAAACACTATTTTGTTCGTAATTTTATCAGCTTCAAGATATACAAAACCTGTAATATCCTAAAACTGACATCCCCAGTGGTATACCCAAATAACTGATTTTAAACAGCTTTGTCATCCCTTAGAAAGTTATGCACCCCGCTTCGAAGGGGGGGGGGGGGAGTTCATTTCTTGAAAAAAATGTACTCCGTCATTTTTTTCTAGCGCCACCCCTATACAAAATTGTCTGGCGACTGGACTATAATCAAATAAGTATCAACAAATATTTATAATTCAGTATAGGTACATTTAAGTTAAAAATGTTCAACACTGTTTATTACCTTTTCACGGCTAAACTGCTGGACCTATCTTAATGAAATTTGGCAAGGAGATTGCTTGCATCATAAAGAAGGACATAAGCTAGTATGTATTCCGAAAAATTGACTAAATAAAAAAATTACACGCGAGTAACAGCTTGTGTAAGTATATATATTATAAAAACGGGCATTACAAGTAAATGTAAAAAAAAACAATCAACAGTATGCAAACGCAAACTATAGGGTTTGAGATGACGGGCGGGAGGAGGGGGACATAGGGGTGCACCGATGTTTTTAATATGAGGCAATAACCGCGAGGGATGCTGGGTCCGCATGTGCGCTTTACACCGCTCTGACTATAAATGGCCCCAAAACGTTCCCCCGGGTATTTTAATTAAAAACCAACCCCTCGAATGCTCCCTGGGGTGCTCTGAATGTACGTTAACTATCGATACGTTGTAATTACATGTGTTTAATATGAATTATGTGACAGATGTTTTTATACTGTAGTTATTTTTATGGATTTGTTTTTAAATATCTGAAAAAACGAGACTTGCCTAACTAAAGGTTTTTTTACCTCTAATTCAAGTTTTTTCATTTCAAATTAAATTTTTTTCATTTTAAAAATTAAATTTTTTCCATTTAGTCGAGTCAATGAAGGTTTTTACTTCGGAACCCTCAGAAACAGCACCGCTTTTAATGAATTTTTTTTTAAATGTTCGTTATACCATACTATTTGAAATCAGAAACATTCCAGCCGTCGGACTCAAAAAAATATTTTTTTTGCTCAAAAAAAGTGTATATAAATAAAAAAAAATTCGATGATAACTGAGCAAAAGTGTGTTTTTTTGTTATAACTTAGTTGAATAAATATTATTTGAGGAAATGAGCAAAAAAAAATTTTTAATTTTTATTGGCAAACGTTACTTTTCAATTATTTAAATAATTTGCTTAATAAATTATCGCTGACATTTTGACGCAAAAATTCATAAATTAATATACATATTTAGAATTTATTGAATATTGATGAAATTTAGCAAAATTGTTCGAAATACCCGTATTTAAGACTAGTAAATTTTAGAGCACATTACTTGCATTAATAATCATTTTACAGCAAGTTTTACTACGAAATTTCGTATCCGCTCGCGCCGCGAATAAAATAATAAACGTTTGCCGTTTTGCAAATAAACAAACAATTTTGTCCAAAAAAATTGTAATTATTTGAGATGTATTTATCTAACGTTCCTGAAAGTTTTAACCCTTTTGGTTAACTATTTTCAACTCTAGAGCAGTTTATTCTTTAGATTTTTCACGCGTCAGCGGTAAGTTCGTCACTAAGATCGTTTACTCTGTAAAAAATATTTATTGATTTTTTATAAAATTTTACATAATTGTTCGAATTACTTTAATTTAGCAGTACACAAATTAAGAACACGTTACTAACATTATTAATCATTTTACAACTACTTTTTCCTACGAAATTTAGTATTCGCTCGTGTCGCGTATAGACAATAAACGTTTGCCTTTTTGCAAATAAACAAACGATTTTTTCCAAAAAAATTGTACTTATTTGAGATGTATTTACCTAATGTTTTTGAAAGTTTTAGCCTTTTTGGTTAATTATTTTCAATTCTATAGCAGTATATTCCTCAGATTTTTCGCGCGTCAACGGCACGTTCGTCGACAAGATCCTTTTACTCTGTTAAAAATATTTACTGAATTTTGATGAAATCTTACATAATTGTTTGAAATACTTTAATTAAGCAGTAAAAAAATTACGAGCACGTCACTAGCAATATTTTTCATTTTACAACTAGTTAGGCTACGAAATTTACTATCCGCTCGTGCCGCATATAAGACAATAAACGTTTTCCGTTTTGCTAATAAACAAACAATTTTGACAAAAAATATTATGCTTATTTAAAATACATTTACCTAATGTTTCTAAAATTTTTAGCCCTCTAGGTTCATTTTTTTAAATGGTACAATGTTATTTATTACAAATTCAAAATTTTTGAGGAAAAATTGGGAAATTTCTGGAAAATTCCTAAAAATTTTTGTATAATTCAACTTTATTTGTGAAAAGAAATACCGTGAATACACATTTCTATCAAAATTTTCAATAAATTTAGACAAAAATTAAAAAAAAAATTGGAAAATTTCGGGAAAATTCCCGGAAAATCCTTATTTTGACAAAGTATTCTTATTCAGCAACCCTCTAAACCCCTATAGGTATAAAAATTTCGTCGAAAATCGGACTTAATATATGAAACCAGTAAATTATACAAATTTTCAAAATTTGGGGGGGAGGGGTTAAATCCGACGACTAGAATGTTTCTGATTTCAAATAGTATGGTATAACGAACATTTTTAAAAAAATTCTATCAAAATCGGTGCTGTTTCTGAGGGTTCCGAAGTTTTAACCATTTTCGAGCTTCATTGACTCGACTAATTTCAAATTCAATTTTTTTCATTTCAAATTCAATATTTGAAAATAAAATGATATATTTAATTTTTAATTGTTTAAAAGTACTTAGTTTCTTCAGTTTAAAAAATTAAAAAATAAATATATCAATTTATTTTCAAATATTGAATTTGAAATGAAAAACATTTAATTTGAAATGAAAAAACTTGAATTAGAGGTAAAAAATATTGTCTCGTCTACCATGCGCGTATACAAAGTGAAAGTCAAGGGGTTATAACCACTGGCGCCGACTATGGGGGGCGAGGGGGGCGATAGCCTCCCTAGATGTTAAACCAAGGGGGCATCGCCCGCCCCCCCTTGTGAAACTGCACGCAAGTTTCTTTTAAATTAAAGATACATTTGTCAATAAGATTTTTTCTTTAAAAAAAGGTGCATTATTCAAATACTTATCACTTGAGTAAAATTGATCACTAAAATTTTTTTCAAAAAAGAAATTTATACTTGAAACATATTTTTTGTTTCCTTTGCAAAGCTTATTTAAACCATCAGTATTAAAAATAAATTCTACGATTTTTCTCCATCAAGTAATTGAAGTTTTCAGTTAAAATCGTCGTTTTCGCTTCGTGAGCCTCTGTAAATTAAAAAAACTACTGTACCTACAAATGAAAAAAAAAATCCACTTTTCAATCATTTGAAATAATTAAAGTTTGATCGGTTTTTACCGAAACTACACTACAAATAATAAATGTTGTATCGTCGGCATTAGCGTTATCCAAGTGGATGTTGCATGCTCAGTTTTACGATGATTTTAGCAGCAAACCTCAATAATTTGATGAAAAAAATGTATTTTTTTTATACTACACGCACCAATTGTTGTATTTCTGAAATTTTTTGGCGCAAAAAACATTTAAAGTTAAGTAACTTTTTAAAATGCAAATGAAAATATATTTTTAAAAAAGTTAGATTTTAAGCTTTATTTCCTCTTTTTAAATTTCATTCTGATCATTTGGTCGTTATTACGAAAGCTGGATATTGCACATTTTTTAAGGAAATTTTTTACCCCCCCCCCTCCTCAAAAAAACGCCTCCCAGGTGAAATGAAAAATCGGCGCCTATGGATAGATTTACTTAAATCACTATCTATTAATACATTTTCAACTACAAAATCATTTGAATAAAAAAATATATTATGATAATTAGCTGCTTAAGGGGTTATATACAGTTAGAATTTTCAAAAAATAGTTTTTTTTATTTCATTTTCGTAATGTACGTATATTTAAATACACACATAGAAAATTTCAAGTCAATCCGGCGATTATTTTAGAAGTTAAACGCATATTTGTAAAGACGTCTCAGAGCGTTTGAATGTAGGACGTCGGAGCGGCAGCGCGTTTTTCTCAAATCTGTGTTTTTAAAGTCGTTGACCACCATTCCTTGGAAACGGTTAAACCGATCAATCTTAAATTTTAACACAAGTTTCTTAAGAATATTTTTTAGTAATTAATCGAAGGTTTTATCTCACCGATAAATATTTATTTTTTTATAAACAATTTAAGGTCAAATTTTTGTCGAAAATCGATATTTTTTTTTGAGAAGCCGCCATTTTGTCAAAAAAAATTATTTTGCTTATTCCTTCGATTAAGTACAAGACTATACATTACTTTAAAGAAATTCGTTTGGGTTTTTTATTTTAAAAGATGCAGTCCAGAGATATAGTGGTCACCACAAAGCACCTTTTTTGAGAGGACCTCGTGGAGAACAGCTGTAGCAGCTTTCGAAATTATTATTTTTAGAAATAAAAAATGTTAAAATACAATTAAAAGTTACCATAATATGTGTACAAATTTTTACATTGATAAATTATAAATGTCTTCTCCAAAAAAATTCTTGAAAAAACACTTTTTTTGGCCTTCTAACTGTATGTAACCCCTTAACACATAGCTAAAATAATTATGTTATATGAGTTATAAGAAATTGATTTGACTTCATTTGTATATATAGTATTTGCCATATTGCGCATCTCTCTCTATTACCTTTTATTATTGCAAAATTCGAATTTTAAAATTTAAATTAAAGAATTTCAAGAAAATGTTTCTTAAACAACTCGCAAACAGCTCTAGATTTTTTTTTATAAATTTTTTTTCTAAAAATTAAATTTATAAAAAAAAATCTATATGACCCCCTCCAAGAAATTAGACTGTATATGCGCCTAATTAAAACGTCGGTTATATAAAGAAACCAAGAAATTTCATTTTTTTATCTACATTACGCGAGTCACTCAAATTGAAAAAATAATACAGCATTTCCTGTGGAAACATATGCGAAAGTAACAGTAGCAAATAGAGCTAAAAATCCCTAGGATTACATGTTGAAAAATGAAGTTGGCTTATGTACAGTGAGTCAGCTCGTTACTGTTGACATTCAGATGTAATTCATTGTGAATATTCGCAATGGCCAACTGCACGCACAGATAATAAAATGAAAATTATGGTTATTGAATTCCTCTTTATCTATGATCAGGATTTATGCAATTTGGAGTCGAATGATTAATTGTAATAGATTTGATAAATCATTAAATGTTATATATCTAGATCAGCGGTATTTAAAATGTCGAATATTATTAATAAATAATGTGTTGGGCACGCACATGATAGGGTTCCGTAGTCATTCTCACTACGATTTATAAAAAAAGAGTTATTTCAAAAATTTTCATTAACTATTTTGCTACAGTGTTCGTTATAATTTTCAGTGAACGTACTAATTAAAAGCTACATTCTGATTTTTTGAATCGATTGTTTAAAAAATAGAGGGGAGAGACGCTTTGATAACGACATTGAAAATCAAATATATGAGGTAAATGAAAAAAATGGTAGTTCACTTTTCAGTTTATGAAAGGGAGGTCCAAAATATTTTTGACAATATTCGTTATAATTTTCAGTGAAGGTACTAATTAAAAGCTATATTCTGGATTTTTTTCAGATTTTTTGAATTGATAGGGGGGGGACGCTTTTATAATGACTGAAAAGCAAATACATCGGGATTGAAGGGTTAAAATCAAAAGGTTCTGATACATGTTCTGTTGCATTTTAAAAGACCTTTCTAACGACACCCCACTCAATGGGTTGTCGTGAACATTTTTTCATTTTATGGAAGGGGGTTTTAGAAAATGTTGGTTTCAAAAATCTTATCATTTCTATTTTTGGTGCATCAATCTACAACAGTATACCAAACTTTACCTTTTATGTCAAAAATTTTCAAGACGGACGGACATGGAGAAACTATAACGCGGTGTTTACACCGAAAAAAACCCAGAAACATCGTGTTTTTAAAATACCTACTTCGTATTTAAAAATGCATAGGGTTTATTGCTTTTTTTATCATAAAAATACCGCGTTTCTGTTTTGTTTTCTCGGTGTAAACACCGCATAAGGGTTTCTAGTTTTCTACGGAACTCTAAAAACTAGCTTACTTTATATTGTTCCATATTTAACTGTTCAGGCAGCCAATTGCAAAAGAACGCGCTGGTAGCAAACTTTGATTTACTATTATCGTCACTGCTTATTTCTTATGTTACCTAACGTAACGAAATATATACTAAAACCTGACCAGAGAACATATCTACACTGGTAGAAAGGATTTCTCAAACCAAGTAAACCTTGTTTTGTATATAACGAAAACAATATTTTCTTAAGATAAGCAATAATCTTTTAAACCAACTATATAGTATTCTTGAACGAAGGAAGAACGTAGTTGGTTTAAGAGTATGTTTCTTATATTAAGAAAATAGGTATTGTTTTCGTTATATACAAAACAAGGTTTTCTTGGTCCAATACAGTTTTTTTCTGTGTATCAATTAAAAAAACACGTAAATCGGATAAGTGGTTCTCGAGTGATAAGACCACTAACGGACAGACAGAAAGACATTAAGCTTTATAATATTATAAATCATACATACACACAACTTAAAATCGAGTTGTTAGG
This sequence comes from Sialis lutaria, assembly GCA_949319165.1. NCBI lineage: Eukaryota > Metazoa > Arthropoda > Insecta > Megaloptera > Sialidae > Sialis > Sialis lutaria. The sequence continues at coordinate 3,055,580 of OX439232.1, forward strand.
TTAGGTGACATCACGACATCTACCCGAGCAAGTTGATTATAAATTAATTAACTTGGTTTGCAGAAAACAAATAAACCAATAAACTGTAGCCGGGAGTCGGAGTCGCGAGATAGAATCTCTCTAAATAAATTCAGTTGAATCTAAATCCACTTCGCCACAATCTGTTTATGTAGAGTAAACGCAAATGTGATCCTATAAGGGTATTACAGTACGTCATTTTAGACGTGACAGTGCATAGATATTGTGAACTATATATGCATATTATTCGCAAGGATATTGATCGGACATTATTATTCAATAATAATTTTCTAAAGTCTGTTTATAGATTATGCACAGAAAAAAAACTCGATATTATTGAAAATTTGAGATGGAAAATGCTTAATAAATTATTGTTAATATAACATTTTTTCTTCAATTTAATAATAAAATAAAACGGACAAGTGCGTGTTGGGCACGCACATGATAGGGTTCCGTAGTCATTCTCACTACGATTTATAAAAAAATAGTTATATCAAAATTTTCGTGACCGAAGGGTTAAAATCAAAAAGTCATTTAATATTTACTATTGCATTTTAGGAGACCTATCAAATGACACCCCACTCAATGAGGTAAATGAAAAAAAATTGAGTTCACTTTTCAGTCTATTAAAGGGGGGTCCAAAATATTTTTTTTTCATTTTATGGAAGGGGGGTCTAATTTTTTTTTTTTCAAAAATCTTATCATTTTTGTTTTTGGGTAATCAATCTACGACCGTATACCAAATTTCATCTTATTATGCAAAAATTTTCCAAGACGGACGGACGGACTTGGAGAAACTAAAAGAGTTCCTAGTTTTCTACGGAACCCTAAAAAGTCTTATTGAGGATATTTTATTCATTTGAAAAATATATCTTCATGTCAATTTGCTAGCTAGTAAGCACTCTCAAATGAGGTATCAAACTTATATGACAGTTCTCTTGGAGTTTCATGAAAATAATATATAATTTAACAAAAATTGAAATCTCCCCTTTTGAATTTTTTTGTAGGTACGCCACTGATGGTAAATTTTAGATAGTATCGGTGTGCAGCTCTAGTAAATCCGAACTGACGGCGTAGTCAAACACAAATACATGTATAGAATATATGAATGTTAGGTTACCATTAAAAATTAAAAATAATTATTGAACTATCCGTCACTGCCTTGATTCAGTGGGCTCATCCAGTTCATTACTCAATAGAACGTCGCACATTTAACACTACAACTTAAGCGGTCGACTGTAGCATTTAGTATAAAGAAAGCGGCACACAGAAATACTCTATATTTTAACAAACTATATAACATTTCGAGTAAGAAGCTTCATATGCATGTGGTTACGTTTCTAAGCCCGGTCTTTTTTTATGATATAGACAGTACTCACTTTGGCTTCTGACATTCAGTATAACCGGGCATGTATGTAAAGTTAGGTTGTATTTATGAGAGGGTGCGAAAATAAACCGCTTAAGCGCGAAGAGGGCTGCACAAAACAAACAGATTTGGCAGCAAATTTACATTTAATCTATGTTTGAACAGCCGGCGCTACTGTGTTACCCCCACGGTGTGCAAATTGTTACGGATTTTGTGTAATTTTATAATTAACGCCGAATATGCACAGTTTTATTTTTAAATTAATTAAATAAAAGACCAGGTGTGCAAAGTTAAATAATTTTTTTTATTAATCTGAATTAATAGATTGTACATTTTTTTGTATTTATTATAAACTTGCGTATTGGGCCCGGTGCGAGTTAATTTCCATAAAACTACAGTAGAAAGCGGTTAATGCAGCGATTCTCAACCTATGGGGCGCGCCTCCCTAGGGGGGCGTGTTGAATCTGAATGGGGGGCGCGAGCATATCGAGAAAAAAATATTATAAAAAAAATTATTTAATTTACTAAAAGAAAAGCAATAAAATACAATAAAAAATAAAATACACGTTTACATTTTCACTGATATAATACACTTATAAATAGAATTGTATCAGTACTGCACAATGTATTTAATAATTAACTTTTCAAAATATTAAAATAAAAACAAGATTAATAATTATTAGTGACTCCCTTGTGCCTAGTGAATACAATACCGGACCAAAATCGTAATACCGGTATTACGGTATTTTTTTATGTCGAAACCGGGATACCGGTATTAATACCGGTATTTAAAAAAAATTAAAGATAATATATCTACATATATACAATTATAATAAATGTAAAAAATAAATATATAAAGTTACATTTGCATTTTTTATTAATAAAAAAATAAAAACAATTAAATAAGTATAATAATAAAGTTTAATTCTGTTGAAAATAAATGTAAATATTATAAAATTTTATAAATAAAAAAATATTGTAGTTTATTTTAAAGTGAAAGTCATTAAGAAGAAATTATACATGTGTAGAAAATTTCATAAATATCAGACAACTTTGTAGAAATTGATTTTTTTAAGTACCTTCATATGTATGATATTATAAAATCTTTATGTACCTATACAATTTAAACAGTTCACAACTAGGGATGAAACGATACCGCTGAGGTATCGATACTTTTACTCGATACAGTATCGGTTGTAAAGTATCGATACTTACTCGGTATCGATTGAAAAGTATCGATACATACTCGTATCGATCGATTTTTTTTGTAAAATTTGCCAATCGCATAAAAATAATTTTGTAATCTTTAAAATAAGTTGTTAGTGGCTAATAATTTATTTAAAAAAATTTATTTTCACTCTTATTATAGTATATGCATGCAGTTCATCCAATACTTATAATAAAAAATCTAATGGAAAAAGAATTAATTTTTTATTTGAACTTGAAACGTGTTAAATGTAGCAATAGCGCACTCAGCTCAGTTGAATATAAAGTCCATTAAAATGAGTACAACGTATACTTGACGACATGTAATAAATGGGATAGACGCTTATATCGCGTAGATTTTAATTCATATATTTGACAATTGTTTGTTTTTGTACATGACGGTGCGTTCAAAAATTTCAATATTCAATTCTCAAAAAATCATTTTCATCAGTATACCGATTACCGATACGAGTATTTTTGACCGATACCTACTCGATATTTAGTTTCAAAGTATCGATACAAAAAGTACTTGGTATCGGAAGAAAAGTATCGAGTAAGTACTCGTATTTACTCGTATCGTTTCATCCCTATTCACAACGACTTTGATAAAAAAATAATTAATTTAATTAATATTGAATTTTAATATTTTTCTTATACCTTCATTAAAAAAATAATTTCGATATTGTTGTAAGATGCCATTGGTATATTTTTAAAATACTGAAGAATATTATTTTTTTCGATAAAGTTTTGTTATACATACATAGATAGAACATTCAATTTTGTTTTGTTATTACACCTATTCATGGATCAATCCAGGAATCGTAAGTAGAACTGGGGGGAACTATAATTTTTGAGTGGAGAGCTAAAGCCCCTTAAATCCGTTACTACACGTATCGTGAATTATTTAAGGCAAAAATTAAAAATAATAAATATTTCATATATTTATTATGAATTATGTATATTATAGCTTTAAATCCATTGCCATGACTGGACTGATTATAAGTCAAACATGATGGCTAAAATTGAATATTTCCTAACAACCGAAACAGGTTGTGCGCATGCGTCAACGGATGTTCAAAATTCAAATTTATCAATTTTTTTCGTTAAATATACAAATAAAACCATACAATAATACCAAATCAGTGCTTTAACCCCAAACATACTTATGTATCTGGATAAATAGTAATCAAAGATTTAAATAATTTAAAATTAATTAAAATTAACTATAATTTTTAAAAAAGGCGCGCAATTGTTTGTTGCAAACTAATTTTAGAAGGCATATAAAATAATTAGCTCTAAAATCTAAAAAGTTTTACATTTAATTCTGAGCGAGACCGTTATTGCAATGATGTATAACATATTTTTCCGAAATATGATCTAGGTGCATGTATAATATTAATAATATAAATATATTATCAAAAAAAAGTTTGGTTATATTTAACAGATTGTTGGCAGTTATCAGATGTACTCGTTTTAAAATTCTTAATTTGTATGTTTTAATTTTTTTTTAAATACCGAAAATATACCGAAATACCGGTATAATTCGACCCAATACCGGTATCGTAATACCGGAGAAAATTGACCGGTATCCCGGTTTTCGGTATTTCGGGATACCGGTATTGTATTCACTACTTGTGCCTATCTTACAGAGCAAAGTTTTTCGAAAGAAGGTTTAATATTAGAAATTGACAATTTTGTTTATATTTAGCTGAGATCTATTTTTCATTGAAAATTTTTGTATGAGGATGGGGGGAAGGGGGGCGCGATGAAAATTGTGATAGAAAATTGGGTCGCAAGTGTTAAAAGGTTGCGAAACGCTGGGTTAATGACATCGAACCGTCCGGTCATATTGGTCGTAAAAAGTGGATAGTCGTTATAACCGGTAAAAATACAATAGGTATGATGTCAGTAACAAAGTATCATTGAAATTATGATTTTAAATAATGAAATAGGTTGAAAAGATTCTAAAAAATGTATTTATTTTTATATTAAAAGCGAGAATAGTATAATTTTTGCTAAAATAAAAATGCAAAATACAGCAATCCACCATGTTAATTGAAAATGAAACACCAATATGAGCGAATGACGTCACGCATCAGTAAACGTCAAAGTGATTGACTTTTATTTTAGACAGATATAAATTCCTCTTACAAGATTATTAGGTACATACCTTATTTAAGAATTTATATACTTCGAAATTCATTTTTAACACACAAAATAATTAAATTATTGTTTGACAAGGAGTGTGACGTCACAACTCTGAAATGTCACCTGCCAGCGTTTTAGCGTCAAATTTAAAATTAGTTTTAAAAGAGTCAATTTTTACAATTAAACCTTTATTTTCTGCAGAAATAATTATTTTTTTGGAAATAGGAGACACGTAAAATCATCATAGAATATTTTTTTTTTTAATTAGTCATCATACCTATTATATGGGATTCAGTTGGGATTTTATTTTGAGTCGTTAAAACCGATACGTCGTTTTAACCGATGTCGTTATAACTGGTTTCTACTGTATTATTAAATTAATTAATAAAGTATTCAAATCGTCACTAAGTACTAGGTACATGTAAACTTCTTTATTCAATCGAAGATTAATGCATGAAATATGACATAAAAATGTTGTGTTTTCGATTTAGTTAAAAGTATGTATAACAAAATAGAAATTGACGTGAAAAATTGAAATTTTCAAACCGCATATAACGTTCTCAAGATATAGTCTCTCAATAAATTTATTTTTTTCAAAATTTTGAAGAAAAATGGCTGTAAATTTTGAACGTGTAGTCGGATTTGATTTTTGTTGACTGATTTGAAATCAACGTGTAAAAATCTATATAATGACGTGTATAATACATTAAAATATCATCCAAATTTCCGATTTTCCCGGTAGATTTTCCAAAAAATTTATTTCATACAAACCTTTTTCTGACAATTACTAACACAAAAAAAATCAGCCAAATCTGTTGAGCCGTTCTCAAGTGATGATCTTTCATACAAGCGGCAATTGTTTTTTATTTATATAGATAAGAAGGAGAGGGATGAAACTTATATTATTCGAAAGATACTGTACCATATAGATGTGCACAAATGTATGTTGCCGTTAAGGCAGGTAAAATACTGGTCGAATTTCGACCATAGACGATACTGTCTGAAGTGAAATAGACAGTGTCTATTTCACTTCACATTTCTATTTTCTTCAATTCTTAATTTAATAATTCAAACTTAATATGTAAAATGTCAATTTTTAATTTGTAAATTTTTAATTTGTAAATTTTTGGCCGATGTACTACGTCATCAACGCTACACTCAGCGTTCTATAGGACGACGGCATCGGTAATTCAAAAATTCCACAATACAAAGACTAGAGTAAGGTTGACAGGTAATAATAAAAATGGCGCTGTTAGTGAACGAGATCCTGGTTTGTTGACTTTTTAGAATTGAACTCTAGACAATTGTTATTCGTTGCTTTAATACTGGATGAAAAATGTATAGATTTCTATACAATCATATGCCAATAATTTATTTTTGTGATTTCCTTTTTTAATCGTTTTCAAATTATCAAATTTTAAATAAAATGTACCTTACACATTTTTTTAATACTATTTATTATATTTCAATTTCAACGAAAATTTGTATTGAATTTCATTTTTTTTTCCACTTTGAGTCACACCAAAACACAAGTTTTGTGTGTAAAATCTACATAGAAGACTTTAACGTCAATTTGTTAATTTAAATTTCGCGCTGAAATATAGCAGTCACAATGTTATTATGGTGAGGGTTGGGGAAAGGCGTTCTATAGAACTGTTAGAACATTGTCTTACGGAATGGTCGTCTTGTGGATGGTCGACCTACAGAACGCTGAAAGTATATGCAATAATGGCGGCTGTCAAAATAAGAATGTCAAAATGACAATTAAAACGTCAAAGTGATATTTAATATGTCAAAGTAAATAGTAATTTAAAAAAACAAATGACGATTTTTATAAAGCAAATTGAGATAAATCTTTGTAAGGGAATATTTTACAACAAACGTAGGTGATCTATATTATAGAGAATTGAATGCTCTACAAAAAAGGTTATATAAAATGTTCACGTAACATGTGTCTTTCTTGAGATATCTTCAAAAAATAAATCTTTTGTGATGTCACCCCTCCCCCTTACACACAAATTTAATTATTTTGAAATGGGACCGTCCTCAAGCCAGACCCAACCAACCAACCAAGTTTCATCAATATCGGTTCAGTGGTTCATGAGTTAACCGTGTGACAAGGATTGGGGGACAGACACACACACACACACAGACAGACAGACACGGAACAAAAAGTGTTTGTCTTGACCTGAAACGGATAAATAAATAAAGTAAAATTTTTGAAATCGGAGAACAATTTTTTTTTCTCGTTTTAAAACGATAACGTAGCTTCTCGTATCTTCGATATTGCGAGGAAGCAATAAAAAAAGTAATAGTCAAGTCTCTTCTACAGTATTTGGCCCAGTTTTGCCATTGCTAAATGTATACACATTACAATTGCTAAATCTAAATGTACACAGAAGCCATTGCAATAACACTGAACAGCCATACGAGAAACACTTATTAACCCATTAGTGACCAAACACAAACCAATATGTTTATGACGATAATGAGTTTTTATTAGCAATACATACAAGTACAAAAATACGATAATACATAAAAAAAAATTTTTTTTTATTTTTTGGGGAAATTATAGGGGTGTACTCAAATGGGTACACTGGTCACTTACAGGTGAAATTTTTCAAAAGATGGTTTTTCGATGGGCAGTACTTTTTTGTATTTTTTACTTGATCAACGCATTCTAGCATGGCAAAGAACACATCGTAATGGCTTTTTTATTGAAGCAAACCTTCCACTTTAGATTACGATGGACGAGTTGATAGTCTATGAGGTCTTTGCGTAAGATAAAATCTTGGTATATTTCGATTGGTCCATGGGATCTTCTCTAGATAAAACATGTAAACGCCAACCATTAGCAATTTTCATGTCCACCATGTATGTAAACAATACCCACCACCAGTGGCGTAGGTAGGGGGGGGGGATTAAGGGGGTCAATCCCCCCCATGAGTCCAATTTTTGTACTTTGCACCAGATAAAAGATGATTTTCATAATGAAAAATATAATTTTATGAAATTTAATACTGTCATATACCACCACCACCCCCCCCCCATCGCAAAAAGCTATCTACGCCACTGCCCACCACCATTTTTCCCATGAATAGCAATTCGATAAAGTGATATAGATTGGTCAAGTTCGTCAACACCACCGATATTTCTATTGTAATTTTGGAAAATTTATTTATTCAAAAATTTGCATTGGCGCTGGCGTAAGATTTTTTAGTGATTCTTTCACTTGTTCCTTAACCTCGTCATTTGCGTGGTGTCTTGCTGAATATGTAGGGGGAAACTTTTGCCAAACAGGATTATTCGGTTGCTGTAGTCGCGCTTTTTAGCAGATAACAGCTCATTATCGCTACTATCGTCAGATCTAGAGGGACTAACACATCTAGTATTGACAAAAATCTCGACGGCAGTGGAAAATGTGAATTTTCGGGGAGGGGCTAGTATGTTTCGGAGGGGGGGATATTTACATATGTGTTAAATTTTGGAAGGTATTTTGAACTGAAATTTCTCAAAGCATACGTTTTTTAGAACATTGAACATTTCGGTGGGAGGGGGGGGGGGGTGTCCCCAAAACCTCCCCGTTACTACGCCACTTCTCGACGGTGCCTGAAATGTCTTGAAGTAATGTTTCGCTCGCCAAATCAACTTCTGCGCCTTCTTCTTCATCAGTCACGACACTAGGTTCTGGTGGTATGATGGCTAAATCGTAATCAACATCATCCTCACTATCTTCTAAAATTTCATCGATAGCTTCTACATGTCCTCTAAAAGTATTTCGGAGATTGAATTCTTTTCGATTCATTTCTGACGATTACGAAAAATTATATTTATATTATATTATATTACAGCCAAGTGACCACTGTACTCAAACAGGTACACCTATGTTCAGACACCGATAACTCTAGATACAATAATTATTACATCCAAATGCTTATTGTATATAATAGGTCACTATATAATCTAACATAAACAATGAAAACATACACCATATAAACTGTTTATATTATTGTTATAAACAAATTAGTGTACTTACCTGAGCATAGCGGTAAAACCGCCAGTTTGAAACCTCATAAAAATCAATCTATACGACACTAATCTCTTATTTATTTTTTTTATGATAGAATATACTTTCGTAAAACAATCCAAATGATTACTTATACTTTATTTTGAAAAAACATAAATCTAGACAATATTTGTATACTGTACCCAATTGAGTACAGCGGTAATGAATGGGTTAATACAATCACAGATTAAACTTACTCGAGTAGATGTAACATATGATACGAATTAATTAATAAATTTAACCCGTACAAGTTGACAAGAGTTGCGTGTGTGGTTTGCACACATGCAACTCTTTAACCGTACCTGAGAAGATTCAGACTATTACAAGTAAGATAGACTGTTCAAGCCGTTATATACTAAACTAAACTAAAATCATCCTGATGTTGAGAGTTAAAATACAGCCTATACATAAGTAATTCAAATGCCAAAGTTACTTAGCTTTATGAATATAGAAATAATCGAGAAAAATAAAATATTTTTGCTTCCTCGCAATATCGAAGATATGAGAAGCTATGTGATCGTTTTAAAATGAGAAAAAAAATGTGTTCTCCGATTTTAAAATTTTTTCCGAATCTATCCGTTTCAGGTCAAGACAAACACTTTTTGTTCCGTGTGTGTCTGTCTGTCTGTCCCCCACCCCCAATCCTTGTCACACGCTTAACTCATGAACCACTGAACCGATATTGATGAAAATTGGTTGGTTGGTTGGGTCTTGCTTGAGGACGGTCCCATTTCAAAAGTATTAAAATCGTGTGTAAGGGGGAGGGGTGACATCCCAAAATATTTATTTTTTGATTTGAAGATATCTCAAGAAAGACACATGTTACGTGAAAATTTTATAGAAACTTTTTTGTAGAGCATTCAATGTTCTATAATATAGGTCACCTACGTTTGTTGTAAAATATTCCCTTACAAAGATTTATCTCAATTTGCTTCAAAAAAAATCGTCATTTGTGAATTTATTATTTTTCCATAATAAAATATAATTACTTAAACTAAAAATACACCTTAACCACAAAATAAATTTTGTGGTTAAGGTGTATTTTTAGTTTAAGTGACTAAGAAACCACAGTTTCTACGTTTTTCAAGTAAAAAAAAAAACTAAAATATAATGAAACATGGAAGTCATGTACGGTTCTCCATATCGATATTTTTTAATCTATAAACCAGCATAATACGCTAGTTTATAACCCCATATTTATCTATATATATATTTACAACAGAAATTTTTTTATAAAAATCAATTTTAGGATAAATTTCTTATTTTTATCACTTACCTATCAAATCCAACCACAAAAAATTATTTATAAAAAAATCCACCCTCGCAGTACATAAAAGATAAGATAATTATTTATATACAGTTCTCTACTTTATCGGCAGATATTAAGCCGGGATTTGAACCCTGGCGAGAATTGAAGTGTTTGACTGATGGGCCAGATTAAGGGCTGTAAAAGACTAAACACACGGCCCGGCGTTTTATCCCGCATGTCTGCACAGAATGTACTCCACCCCTCTCCCCCCAGTTAAATACCGCCACCCTTGATACACTATCTGTAGTAGGATTGTCAATACATAATGATCATGAAAATGTAAACAAACAAACAAATATACCGTTTAAATACGTAACCCATTGTACAGTGATTAAAAAAAATCATTTATTAGAATTAATTTCGAAATCAATTTTAAGTACAAAATTTCGATTATTTCCTAAACCCTTAATCCGATTAGCACCAAAATCAATAGGTCTGGAGAACTCACTGCGACAGATATTTTCCCCCAAAATAATTCAAATCGGTGCATTTTTACAGTAGTTATCGTGATCGAAAGAAAAGTTTACATCCATGCAGAAACCAACATTTCTTTAAGTTTTGAAGGTAGTACAGTCATAATCTACTCTTATCTCGGCAACGATTTTTTGACGGTATGTCAATACTTCCATTTCTTTCAGAACATGGAAGACATTCAAAGAAAATTCAAATTTTATAAATAAATAATTTCAAAAATAATTACAATCCTCCATACGTGACAGGGAGTGAAATTTGTTTTGCTTTTTATTTATTATACAAAATTGTAAATATCTCGGCTCATATTACTATCTATACTAAGTTTCAAGTAAATCCGGCCATATAATTATTTATTCCATACAAACATTGACACCCCCGTTTACCCCTTTAGGGATTTAATTTCGGGAAATCCCTTCTCAGTGGGAGTTAACATCATAAAAGGAAGACATCTACGAAATTTCACGTTTCTAGGTCCAGGGGTTTGGGCTGTACGTTGATATATGAGTGAGTGGTTAAGGACAAACTCTTTTAGATATACAGGATGGGGCATTTAAAGTGTTACAGAATTTTATCTCAGAGCCATCGCATATTTGAAAAAAATGTTTAAACCAAAATTGTTTGGTTATTAGGGGGTAATCGAATATTAATAATATTTTTTATTTTAGTAATGGCCTTCAAGAATATTTGAAGACCAACATCATTTTTTCAAATAGGAAATAATTTTGAGAATTTGTAAATTCAATAATTTTTTACTCATAAATCATCAATTTTAGAATTAAGTACAAAATACAAAAAATGTTTATTTCGTTCTAGTAAAACTTTTCTAGAATTTTTTTAACATTTCGTATTTTTTTTTTTGCAGAACTAATATAAATAGAAAAAGTTTTTAAATTTTTAAAACAATTTTTCAAGATTCCTAGACCAAAATAAACATATTTTTTATTTATACTTTTTTTCTATAGTTTGTGGTTTCTGAGTCAAAAGTTCTTGAAAGTCCAAAATAATTTTGAGAATTTGCAAATTCAATAATTTTTTACTCAGAAATCATCAATTTTAGAAAAAAGTACAAAATATAAAAAAATGTTTATTTCGTTCTAATAAAACTTGGAGAACTTTTCTAGAATTTTTTTTAACATTTCGTATTTTTTTTGCTGAAATAAAATAAATAGAAAAAGTTTTAAAGTTCTTAAAACAATTTTTCAAGATTTATTAGACCAAAATAAATATTTTTTTAAAGTTTTTGGTTTCTGAGTAAAAAATTCTTGAAAGTCCAAAATCTCAATTTTTATTTTGTTAGATATCTTGGAAATCTTAGGTTGTTCAAAAAAATTTTTTTGAATGGGAGATTCGTGTTTGTTCGCGTAGAATAAGATTATTAAATAAAAACTATAGGTTCCTATTTGAAAAATGATGCTGACCTTCAAATATCCTTGAAGGCCACACTAAAATAACAAATAAATATAACTATTCGATTACCCCTTCAAAACCATACATTTTTTGGTTTGAACATTTTTTTCAAATATGCGGTGGTTCTGAGATAAAAATCTGTAACACTTTAAAGGCTTGGCATTTTAGGACGACGCGCCGCCCGTGCCGCCCTCGCCGCGCGCCAGACACGCAATTCAGTTTGTGTTTTTTTAACCTTGAAAATAATATCGTTTGAATTTATAAAGAACGTGCCGACTGATGTGTGTGTGTGTGTGTGTGTGTGTGTGTGTGTGTGTGTGTGTGTGTGTGTGTGTGTGTGTGTGTGTCTGTGACTCTCTCTCTCTCCGTGCGCTCATTTCTGGCGCGCGTATGTTTGTGTGTGTGTGTGTGTGTGTATAATAGTTAATAATGTACAAATTTGGATTTTATGCAATTTCTTGCACTCGTCAACCTGTCGTAATTATTTAATACACAATTTCAATTATGTATACATCATTTTAGATTAGCAATACCTGTATGACAATACAATTATTCATAGGTATATCAATTTTATTAGAAAAGGGCAATTGTACACAACAAATACATTTCTTAGCTTATTATCTACACTATTTAATAGAAATTGTTCATTTAATTATATCGATCAACATTACTAATTACTTTGATTGTTATATACACTATTTTACTTAAAAAGATATTAATTTAAAATTTTTTACATACCTAATAATATTAATTATAAGTCAGAAATGGACATTAATAATTTTAATTTTAAATTAATAAAAATTAATATAAAGTAAAATAGTGTATATAACAATCAAAGTAATTAGTAATGTTGATCGATATAATTAAATGAACAATTTCTATTAAATAGTATAGATAATAAGCTAAGAAATGTATTTGTTGTGTACAATTGCCCTTTTCTAATAAAATTGATATACCTATGAATAATTGTATTGTCATACAGGTATTGCTAATCTAAAATGATGTATACATAATTGAAATTGTGTATTAAATAATTACGACAGGTTGACGAGTGCAAGAAATTGCATAAAATCCAAATTTGTACATTATTAACTATTATACACACACACACACACACAAACATACGCGCGCCAGAAATGAGCGCACGGAGAGAGAGAGAGTCACAGACACACACACACACACACACACACACACACACACACATCAGTCGGCACGTTCTTTATAAATTCAAACGATATTATTTTCAAGGTTAAAAAAACACAAACTGAATTGCGTGTCTGGCGCGCGGCGAGGGCGGCACGGGCGGCGAGGGCGGCGCGTCGTCCTAAAATGCCAAGCCTTAAATGCCCCAACCTGTATAGATTATTATTTTAAGAATCCGTTCCCATTTCGCAGTGAGAGTATGTATGTATGTGGGTGGATTTGTTGGGTGTGAGTGCAGCATAAGGTTGGCGCTGTAATCCCGGAGGAAACGTCGCGCACCGCCACTTTCCCTCAGGACTATTATCCGCAGCCCTCTGCGCGAATTATCCTCAAAATAGATTACAATTGACAGTTCTGACACATTGTTTTAATTACACTTTTTAAACTGTCGGGCTGGTAACATTTAAGCCTTAATATCATTTTGAAAAATATTGATTTTTTTGTATTTTTTTAATGTTATCTGAAAATAATTATCATTAATATTTTTGAAATTAGTTTACATTAAATAATTGGAGGGCCATAACTAACACCTGGGGCCCTCGATCACTTACTGCCCCGGGACCTCAAAGCCTCTAGTTACGACCCTGAAGAATTGATAAAAAAATTATTTTGAAAACATATTTATTTTTTTGTATTTTTGAGATATAATTTAAAATAAAAAGATTTTTTATATGTTTTCATTAAATAATTGCAGGGCCATTACTACCTCCAGGGGCCCTCTATCACTTGCTGCCCTAGGACCCTAGTACCTCTAATTACAGCCCTGAAGAATTCATAGAAAAAAAAATAGAAAAACTAGAATATTTTCAAATTTTCGATCAATATTTTCGTTATAATAATGTCTAATAAATTTTTCATTTTTACTTTCTTATACAGTCAAATTTTGTTAGAAATATTCATTTTAACCTTCCCTGAATCCATTCTGACTATTTTTGGCATGATGTCTGTCTGTCTGTTGGTCTGTAAGCACTGTAACTCAAAAACGACACATAATTATTTTACTTTAAGGTTATTCGATCATTAGAGCAATGTATAGATAAAAGTTTAAAACTTTATTATGTTATTTATGGATAACTCATTTATTTTACTAATTTTTATTTAAAAAAATGGATGTATGGTTTTTGAGTAATTGGATATTAAAAATAGAGTTTTTAATACACGATAAATGAGAGAACTTACCAAAAGTGCTCTATTTATTGAAATTCTACACAATTGGCTATATAGAGACGTTTTAAAAATTAATTATTCGAAACTTCAACCCTCTTAAATATTATAAAAACTATAAAACAAATATATTCACGTGTAATTTATTCAAAATAATGAAAAACTAGCTCTACCATTACAGCAAATTAGTAGACACTACTGTTGTATACCGTTCTGCTTATTTCAATTTTCAAATTAAATTAAACATTTTTTACTTTTAATAACTAACAAAGTAAAATATTCTATTAAATGTAGGTACGTATGTTCTGAATATAAATTAAAAACAAAATTTTTCGTGACCAAATCTTTTTTTACAGTGTGCATGCTAGACGTATAAAGTAACTAACATTTTCCAATAAATAGTATCTAAAATCAGTCACAATACTAATTTCAACTACTTTATTTTCCAGATATCCTGCCGTTGAATCAGGAAGGTTTCCCAGCTACACGTGAGTTTCTTGCCCGCATTATGGACGTACTGATGGACTGGGTTCGTGACACACACGACCGCTCACGACCCGTACTAGAGTTTCACCATCCCGACGAGCTGGTGCGAATGCTACAACTCGATGTGCCCGATCAGGGAGTCACGTTACAGAGGCTAGTGGACGACTGCGCTATGACCCTCAAGTACCAAGTCAAGACAGGTACGATTATAATATTCATCCTGTATATATAGGTATATTTTTACAACAGATATTATATTATGGGTTATATTTATACTTTGCACTTAAAATTTTATAGTATACACGCGAACATAAATTTTAATGCATAAGGCGAATATTTAATGTTTACATTATCGAATAATAATCGTTTTAAAATTAAGAAAATCACAAAAATCACACCTAAAAATATCAACCTATCTAACTAACCACCCTCTTATATATGTTTAGGTTAGGTTAAAATATAGAAAATCAAAAAAAATCACAATAAATACATCAACAATATGCCATTTTTAAGGTTCCGTAGAAAACTAGGAACTCTTATAGTTTCTCCATGTCCGTCCGTCTTCAAAAATTTTGAGATAATAAGATGAAATTTGGTATACGATCGTAGATTGATGACCCAAAAACAGAAATGATAAGATTTTTGAAAAAAAAATTTTTTTTGGGCCCCCTTTCCATAAAATGAAAAGTGTTTTCAAAAAAAAAAATTCACCTACCCCATTGAGTGGGATGTCATTAGAAAGGTCTCCTAAAATGCAACAAAAAATGAAACATAACTTTTTGATTTTAACCCTTCAATCACGATGTATTTGCTCTCCAAAGTCATTAAAAAAGCGCCCCCCCCCCTCTATTTTCTAAAGTATCAATTTAAAAAATCTACCTTTTATAGACTGAAAAGTTAACTCACATTTTTTCCCACTTACCCCATTGAGTGGGGTGTCATATGATAGGTCTCCTAAAATGCAATAAAAAAGGTCAAATAACTTTGATTTCAATCCTTCAGTAACGAATAGTCACGATAGCAATAACTAAATTTTCCTTCGGGAAAATCGCTAATTAGAACATTCCTAAACTACAAAAAAATCACACAGAATCTCAGTTGGCGTTGCATCGTTATAACAAAATAACAAAAAACGACCGTTCTTGCTACATTTCTGCACAGGCTGTTACCCTACAGTAGCGGCAAGGGAAGGGGAGCAGACAGGGGAGGGGAAGGAGGGGGTACATAACACCGGATTCCTGCAACAGCAGGAGAACGTCCCTGCTGCGTCCCCTGCCGCGAGGCTAATGCGGTATTACACCGTCAAGTGTGGGATTATTGAACTCCGAGTGTTTTGTATCTGATTAGATGTATTAATTATATTATTATTGCTCTAGTTTAGGGTTTTCTGGATGGAATTTACGTTAGGTTTGGTGTTTTAGTGTTAGATTTAATAGGGAAGTTTGAATTGTTAATTCGGTAACGTTGGTAGATTGTTATAGCATTAAATACAACTAGAAAATAATAATACTTATAAAGAAATTAAAAAAAACGACTTAATAACAATAAAAAATATATAATTACTAGATACTAGATACCCCATCAAACGTTGTTTTGCCAAAAGATAATTTGCGTGCTCGTTTATACTTATACTTATTTTCATAGTGTTAAATTTGCTAGGGAATGTCCGGTATCATAAAGGAGCTAGCTAATTTGCTAGCTAGCAAGCACTCTCAAATGAGGTATCAAACTTAAACAACAGTTTCATGAAGACTTTGACAAGTTTATCGTACTCGTTGTATGTAAACACTAACAACGGTATTAAAACAGTGGTGATATTATGATAATTATTTTATACGGTCAGAGTCGTCAACTGTGTTACAATCAGGGCTGTGGAGTCGGTACAAAAACCTACGACTCTGAATCCGACTCCTTTATTTTTCTAATGTTCGATTCCGACTCCGATTCTTTACTGTACAATTTTTTTTTTAATTCCGTTTTCGGGCAAATTTTTTTAAGTGAATTCCATTTCAAATCATTGTACTCTCTAAACTTGAAATAGTGAAATTTTCACTGTTTTTCCCAGTGATCAACTAATTCACTGGAAAAAAGTAAATTTTATCTATAAATAGTGAACATTTTACTTTTTAAACAGTAGATTTTTTTTTCACTTGTTTGACTAATGACTCAAGAGTCAATCCACTCTATGATTAGTGAAAAGTGGTTTCATCTTTTTACCGCGTCACTGAGAGCGCCATATCCTACGTCGTTTTTCAAGTTCAGTTTTATATAAAACTTAACTCTCGAAAACGGTGTGATTTCACTTTGATTCAGTATATATACGGCATTTTAGCTAATATTAATGTAGGTATGGTATAAGTAATAATGTTACGGTAAGTAATAAGCTGATATTTAATTGATAATAGATATGCTCTCTAAACCTGAAATAGTGAATTATCACTAATCACAGTGTATATTCACTATTTGCCACAGCTAAAAGTCGGCCACTTGGAATTAGTGCATATACACTCATTTACCCAGTGAAATGATGCACTTATGAAAACAGTGAAATTCACTGTAGTTATTAGTGGCAAATAGTTCTAATGTATCAGTGAATTTCACTGATACATTAGAACTATTTGCCACTAATAACTACAGTGAATTTCACTGTTTAAATGAGTGTATATGCACTAATTCCAAGTGGCCGACTTTTAGCTGTGGCAAATAGTGAATATACACTGTGAATTAGTGATAATTCACTATTTCAGGTTTAGAGAGTACTTCAAAATTCAAAACGAAAAAAAAAAGTTTGTTAAGAAGTAAAACCCATTATTTAATTAAAGGAGTCGGAGTCGGTACTTTTTTACCGACTCCGACTCACTCCACAGCCCAGGTTACAATACGAAAGTATCACTGCTCTATATTTCATAGTAAATCCATAGATACTATCACAAAGTTAATACCTCATTTGAGAGTGCTAGCTAGCAAATTTAGATAGCCACTTTATGATACCGGACATAACAGTTTTTAAAGTCAGTGCCAAGTCAATAAAAAACTTTTTAAAAATTAAATAAAACCAGCTTCAAAACCTGTCAAAATTAATTATTGTATAGTTTTTTAAAGTCGTTTTTTGAAGTTTTTTTATTTTTCTCTTTTAAGTAGCGTAAGTTCGAAACTCATAGTCAAATAAACAAATTAACATGCATTCTTATGACAACTGCATAATTTCAAGACATGACAGGACTTTTCAAAGTGATGTGACAAAGAGAATTTGATCAAAATTTTAGCATACATTCTTTATTTATTTACAAAGATATCTGTAAATTTTCAGAATGATTAGGAACAGCGTTCTTTAATTAAAAAATAATAAGTATGTGAAAAAATAAAGTAATACGCATCTATATGATTTTGCATGCTCCACACCTTGCCTTCACTTCATGCTTATCCACAGACGCTTACCCGCACCGTTCCCCGCAAAATTTATTATGTCAACCTCATTAACAAGTTGAAGAAAAATGCATTTTTTCTAAAATCTATTTAATTGTACCAATCGTAATGTTTGATCCAAAACCGCTGGAAATATTTCAACCTCAGTTCACGATTCCACTGAACTTTCCCATCAGACATAGATAGATAAAAGTACAAATAGGTATCAAAGAGAGCTACGACAATTCAATTTGTAACCACGGCCAGTAGGTTTTCTATATATCGGGTATTATGCCGTGCTATGGCTCGGAATAAGTGAACAAAGTCTATGTAGGGGACTGTTTGAAAGTGAAACAATGTCCCGAATTACTTACGGTCCAGATCAAAACACCAGTGGCGCCGCATCTATTGGGAGGGGGTAAAGGTCAGACCTCTCCTCTCCCTGAATTTGTCATAAATATTTTATTAAATTTAAGTTAAGGATGTATGGCACGTACAGTCTAAGCCAAAAACAATGGAAATCTAGATGAAATGAACGATCAAAATCAAATTATGAATTATTCACTTTAAATGCTTTATAAAAAAGTCAAATTCGTTTATAAACTATATAAAAATTATTAGTATTTATGTTTAAAACCTTATTTTCCATTATTAACTGTTATTTTAGACAAAAAATGAATATTTTTGTTGATAACATAAAAAAAATTTATTCTGAATGTCATTTAATTCATCTGTGAAAAATAAAAAAAACCCAAGTATTTTCATATTATAAATGACTTCAGAAATTAAAATATTATTAAATAACACAATTTAGAACATACGAAGAACATATAAATGCTATGCAAATTATAATAATAGTAGTAATATGTAGTAGTATATGAAAAAATATGTAATAAAACAAATCATTACATTTGACAACACCGCATTCGTATTACTAACTTGATTTACATACAACAATCATATTTGTGACATTTGTGATCATATTCGTCAACACATAAATTTTCTAATTCAGTAATTCTCTGTTCAGTACATATACTCAAATATTGTCAATATAGTGTTCAGCAAGTTTGTGAAGAGAAAAGTAAGAAAAATGTTTCGTTGGAACGGAAAAATTGTAAAAGAAACGGTATATAATCATCGACAAGCGATATGACAGTCCTCTTAAAGTTTTAGATAGATAGTTTCATACAAAAGAAGTAAAAAAAAAGGTATGTAAAGTATATTTACTAAAGTGTATTTACTAACCTTGAATAAAAAACGGCAAAAACCAACTTACTGAGAACTGTCATATAAGTTTGATATCTCATTTGAGAGTGCTTGCTAGCTAGCAAATTTGCTAGGTCCTTTATAATACAATAATACCGGACATAAGATAACCAAAAACTCACGAACAAATTTTAATTTAAACATCTAAAAATAATATACAACTGAATCAATTATAAATATATTTATTAACAATAAAATATTTGGATTTTGAATGTATGTACATAATTGTCATATATTTATACAGCACGCCCTGGATGTGCGCTGTTGCCAGGTCAAAATATAATTTTTATAGCGTACGCCATTTTTTATTTTTTTTCTATATTTTTCAGCAATAATTATTTTTTTTCTCGGAATTTAGGTCTGAAAGAGTATGAAATTTTGTATGAAACTTGTTGCTAAATATGTAAGTGACGTGTTGTGAAAATTTCAAATTTTTCTCGGTGCTAGAACCATGTGTTTTATTAAAATTTAACCGTCAATACATCATTCTGCCATAAGAGCCCTTGTTAATTTTTACAAAAAATAACTTCCAAACTATGTAGTAGAACCTTCTGAAATTTTGTGTGGGTACTTAAGTTTTATTAAGGAATAACTCCTCCAAATTTAAACTATTTCTCGGTGAAATGAGATACCTGCCATACATCCTTAAGCAAAAAGGAAAATTAATTAGAAGTGTTGTAGTAGCCTTTGGTCAAATTTAGTACTATGCCATTGGTGTATTTTTAAATGCCGTCACAAAATTTGATAAAATAGTCACTAGTGTTTTGTTTTCACGCTCATAATAATAACAATGGATTGCAATAATGTTTTAATTATTGTAAAAATAAATTTTTTTTGACATATACAATTAGAAACAAAATACTAATGACTATTTTATTTAATTTTATGGCGGCATTTCAAAATGCACCAATGACATATTTAAATTTGACCAAAGGCTACTACAACACTTCTAATTCTCCTCATGTTAAATTTCCTATGGCTTATCAACTTACAATTAGAATACACTGTATAACTAACCGTGTCCGTGGTTTCGCTAGCTTAAATATAAAAGGTCATAACGACATCGGTTAATACAATACATCAGTTTTAACGACTCAAAATAAAAATCCGGCTCAATCCCATATACCTAATTGATTTTTTACTGTAAATTACTGTAAATGATATTGCGGAGTTTATTTGAGTTTTTTTTATCCTACCTATACACAATTCTTTTCTAAATTATATTATTTAACAGTTAAGGCATCGTATTGCAAAAGAGTAGCAAAACTTTTCTTCGACTTGATTTACTATTACCATCACTGCTTATTCCTTATATTACCTAGCGAAGTAAAATATATACTAAAACCTAGACAAAGAACATATCTATCAATTTAACCCTACAATGCATGATTTTTTATTTTTATCTAAAAAACGTATATGTGGTTCTATATATGGTCTATATAGACGCCGGAAAAATAATTAAAAAAATAAAAATACAGTAAATTAGTAGAATTTTTTTTTCAGTTCCATATATGGTACATTATGTATTTGACTCATAAGTAAGAACAATCGACAAAATCAAATATTTAAAGTTTTACATTGAAAATACAAATTATTATTGGTCTAGCGATATTTGCTGGTACTAAATAGTTGTCACTAGATGTTCTCAACCGATAGCTATACGTTATAATATTGGTTGTGCCACATATGGCACTGTATGCAATGTAGGGTTAAAAAACACACGTAAATCGGATAAGTGGTTCTCGAGTGATAAGCGCACTAACGAACAGACAGACCGACTGCGTTTTATAATATGTATAAGGATACAGATTACAAAAAAAATCAAAGAGCAAAAATAAGTCAAAGAATTTTTTTTTTAGTTTTTTTGGGTCGGCATTTTTTATGAAATTAAAAATTCATAATTTTTTTTAAATATACTTTTTTAATTTAATCTCTTAGCCCCATGATGCATATAAAAAATTACCCCCCCCCCCTCCCAGGTTTATAGATTTCTATTATGATTCTGTAAATAACGTCCGATTATTATCTCGAAATTCCCGTACGTTCATCCCTTCCTGTGTGATACAACAGGAATCCCGGGAAGCTGTGGCAGGGGGTTGGAAGGGGGTGAGCAGACATCTTCTCGGACTCGCCGAATTGGAAAATAACAGTCGGATTCCAGGACTTATCCCGTCGGATATCAAAACTCACCCCCATACGTGCTTTCAACCTCCAACCCCTTGCCCCCACAAACAACAGATTGCTCTGACGTGTATACACGTCTTATGTATTTCGATGCAATGCAGGGTTGTGTGTTTTTCTATTAGGGTTGTTATACACGGGCATTTTTTTTAGGATCGTTTCATACGGGCGAATTTTATTTTGTCCTTTACATATTTTAATTAAAAGTTTTATAGAGACTTATGTCCAGTATTATAAAGGGGCTAGCAAATTTGCAAGCTAGCTAGCACTCATAAATGAGGTTATTAATTTTGTTACAGTATCTATGGATTTGCTACGCGGTTCAGAGTAGTGATACTTCAACGCATTGGCGACTCTGACCGTATAAAATAATTTTCATAATATCATCACTGTTTTAATACCGTTATTAGTGTTTACATACAACGCTTGCGCGAAAGTTGTCAAAATCATCAGAAAACTCCAAGAGAACTGTCATATAAGTTTGATATCTCATTTGAGTGTGCTTGCTAGCTTGCAAATTTGCTAGGTCCTTTATAATACCGGACATTATAAAACCTAACCTATTTAAATGATCCAATAATAATACAAGGCCTCTGTGGATATTTTAATAGCCGCCATTTTATATAAATATCTTGTCGACGACGTAATACATCGACGAAAAATTTATCTTTGTGTTGTGCTTTAAATAATTAATCGATAATTAAATCAAATAAAGAATTACAAAAAAATATTATGTAAACAGTATTGGTCGTTTATTTATTTATATACTGTTTGTCACAATTTCCTTATTAAAAAATGTATTGGCGATGACGTCACAGTACAAAACAAATTAACTGTCGAGCAAACCTTGTATTATTGGATCTTGTATCAATATCATATCACCACAGATTTGTTTGTCTTTATTATATGCTCGTATGTATTTTTTTTTATAAAACATGAATTACATTTTTTTCTTAATACGAACTTGCTCTAATTAAATTATTATATAACCTAGTATAATTCTAGAACGTTAAGCTTTCGAATAGTGAAAGTCCCTTAAAAATCGGTTCAGTAGTTTTCGTGATATCGGAATAACCTAATGGACAAGCAATTCATTTTTTTAATTTAAAATTAGATTATATTGCATATTAAATAAACGATACGCAAAATTCAAAATATGCATCCTGATGAAGGTCATAGACTACTTTGTATCCCGAAAATTTGATTGGATGAAAAAAAAATTAAATCAACGCAGGCGAAGTCGTCGGGTAAATACAGTAGATCCGGTTATAACGACATCGAAGAAACCGGTAATATTAGGTTGTAAAAAGTGGATAGTCGTAATAACCGGTAAAAATACAATAATATGGGATTCAATTGGACTTTTAGGCCGCGGCAATACGCTTCCAGTCGACTAGACCGAGTTCACAGCAGCAGCGAACTCGCATAAAATAATCACGTGTAGACATTAAAAAGCAGGACATCTGTTGCAGCATGCTGCCTAATACTGTCCTGCTTTTTAATGTATACAAGTGATTATTTTATGCGAGTTCGCTGCTGCTGTGAACTCGGTCTAGTCGACTGGAAGCGTATTGCCGCGGCCTTATTTTGAGTCGTTAAAACCGATACGTCGTATTCGCAGCGTGCGCGATGACAGCGCCAACTAGCGTTCGCAACTAATTGTAAGGTGGACTTTGACATATTAACAAACAAATAATTCCAATAAAATATCGTAATATATACATTTTAGACGATTATTTATGACCATTGGCTATGTGCACAAAGTCTATTAACGCCGCTAGCGGGTAATAGAGAAGGATTTAATGGATTGAACTCTCTTTTTATCATTGTTGAATATCGTGAAATTTTTTATTAAACAAATATCATTTAATTTAGCTGTTTGCATATAATATAAATAGCATAGCATAAAAGGTACGTGATAATTATTTACTTTGGGTATTTTTTTTCTCTTTAATTATGACGTATAATAGAGAAATAATTAATTCGTTTACATTGACAGCATAACCTTAAACTATAACGCCGATGATTTTACAATTGTGCTCACCAAGAGCACTCGCATCGACATTATTTCTAACTCAACCCCCTTGCACATAGCCTATAGTGCAGATAACCATGTTGTACTTTCTATTTTCAGTTAAAAACGAGTATTAAAAATGACAGTTAGTTCACCAAAGTGTTATTTTTCGCCACGCCGTGCGCTGTGATCGATTTCGTTTCCCCCACTACCTACTTTGCACCCAGCGAATAAACCGATGTCGTTATAACCGGTTTCTACTGTAGCTAGTTTCTAAATAAATATTTTTTTAGATATGTGCATCAAATATTTCCATAAAAAATTCCATAAAGTTTATAATTAAATTCTTGAAATTTCGTGGGGTGTATAATTATTTTCACCCCCCCCCCCAACAAAAACCGATACACAAGATGTTGTATCGTGAAAGGGTCTATCTAGGGGTGTCGGACCTCACCCCCCCCCCTTCCTCCCGTTCTTCTCACCCCATTGCAAATCGTAATCTGAGTGGTGTAATTAAGGGTACTCGTGCTGCAGCATTGCTACCCCCTCCCTCTAGCCCCATCTCTTTCGTTCTTGTATTTGATAAACTTTATATGTATGTATATCTCTGTCACTTCATTTTGTGTATTTCCAATACTATTGAATTTCGAGTGCAAGTTTTAGTTTGAATCAATCAATGGTACTTCTATGAGAAGAGAATAGGGGTTAGACCCCCCCCCCCCCCGTACTAAATTTGTCAATATTCATTATTTAATCCAACAATTATGATACATAAAAAAATAAAAATTACATATAATTACAAAAAGAATCCCCCCACCCGAATTTATTTGTTATACGCCTATGAAATCAATCAAGATTTCGAACGAAAGTTGCATTTAACTTGGTACAGCAGTTTTTGTGTTAAATTGGAATTTAAAAAAAATAATTAAAAAGTAAATATCCTAATAAAGAGATTACCTATAAAAAACGTATGGGCTCATACAGAGCTTACAGATTAATAAACTGTAAAAGTCTATTCTAAATCGGTGCAGCAGTTTTAATGCGGATTATTCTATACAGTTAATACCGAAATGAATTAAATTACTTATAAAATGACATATGGGCTCAAATAAGTACCTACTAATACTTATACATATTTACATACAGACACAAATTAAAGATTTATAAACGGTAAAAGTCCCATTCAAATCGTTACAGCAGTTTCATATCAGATATTTTTAAGAAATAGAAAATAGACCTATAAAATGACAGTAAAATTACAGATTTATAAACGGTAAAAGTCCTATTGAAATCGGTACAACAGTTCGGTACAACAAATCGATTTTTTATGAAATGGAAAATAGATCTATAAAATGACATATGGGCTCAAATAAGTACGAATATATATTTACATACAGACAGAGATTACAGATTTATAAACGGTAAAAGTCTCTCTCAAATCGGTACGGCAGTTTTAAATCAATTTTTTTTTTGTAAAAAATAGAAAATAGATCTATATGAAATTACATATGCGCTCAAATTAGGACCTATATATTTGCATACAGATAGAGATTACAAATTTAATCTATTTCCATTAATGTTTTCCTCATTGAATCATACAATTTTCCATTATCTCTTAACAGATACTAATTCCCGTATTTAAATTCTCGCGCGCGACCCCCTGGTGGCCGGAGATTAAATTACGCGCTCCAATAAACGCTAACATTGACGCGATGGTGGCGCCCTCATGTTTATTTAAATACTATTTAAATTGTATTTGATTTGACGCGTGCCCATTTTCCCAGGACCGTAATACATTTAATTGAGAGTATTGTCTTAATTTAGACCTTATTGATTATCATATCTGAATAAAATCTATAGAAAGTAGTCCTTGTGTACTGATTTTAAGGAAAACAAATATCTACGTACATAAAATATTTCTTTTTATCAGTACAGTTATATAGGACAAAAGTCACAGAGGGATTTGAAGTTTTAATAACTTTTTGTTATTCATTTTAGTTGGCATATTTTATAGAGAAGACCATGGAAAAATTCACACAAAAAATATCATGTATATATGTTGCCGTAAAGGCAGGTAAAATAAAACTCGAATTTCGACCAGAGGTGATACTAGTTTTGATAAATAGGGTTCAGTAAACAACCTTCCGCGAACAGACAGAATATGTCGATTCGAGTTTTTCGTTCGAGATTTTAAATCTCGCATGCCCAGGAGCAGTCGAAATTTGACATTTCTATAGAAAAAAAGTTACATCGAGATTCGAGAATACGGTATAATTTACACAATCAAGATTCTAGTAAATAACTTAGTGACTTTTAGTTTTAGTTTAGTAATCTCGAATGAGAAAAAGTCGAACAAACTCGAGAATAGGGGTCCAGGTCGTCATTCTGGTGTATTTTGAAAACCTTGAGCATGTTTCCAGATAAAATCTAGTTGTTACAATAGCTGAAGCCATCAGATTATACCCACATGCCGTAAGATTTCAAGAATAAGTAAGGGAAGATTCGAATTTATTCACAAAGTGATAATATCAGATGAACCATATTTTCATTAAATAAAAAAAACTCCAAGATTTGTAGTTCGGAAAACCCTATAACTATCCAGAAAAAGGAATTGCAACCCCTTAAGTGTACACTACTGATAAAAAAAAAGTGGACAGTGAAAAAATTAACGTAAAATGGAAATAAAAGGGAATTTATAAATAAATTATATAAATGTGTGTAGTTATTATAAAATATATAGTGTTACTTAATTATTAAATATATAATTACAAACAATTTTAATAATTTGTAGTCCCCCCCACTGATTTTTCTGACCGCTTCTAATATTCGTGGTATTGGTGATGTAAGTTTATTTATTGTTTCGATGCTGATTTCACTCTAAATTTTATTTATATTTGTCCATAATTGTTCGAAATTTTTATTATTATATTAATGTAACTCCCTATCTATAGGGTACCATAAATTTTGAATTTGATTTCAATCTGGGCCCTGTGGAGGTCAATCATCCTTAAAATTTATTTTGTGATCATTAATCCAATCAATAACACTTTTTGTGGTATGCCAGAGGGTATTTTCTTGCATAAAAATTAAAATTCTACATTTATTAAATGCGCTAATACTGGGAAGAAACCCTTCTTGTAATTTTTTTTTGTATTTAGTAGCGTTAATTTTTACATCTTTTTCCATTCAGTACAATTTTCCCTCATTTTGTGCACTAAACGACCTTATATCATTATCCCATCTGATTTTTTAACTGTTTTGGTTGTGTACTCTGGTAAAAACTGTTCTCTAGATCTTTAAAGACATCTAATTAGAATAATCTGATACCAAACAAAATCGCGATTCATCGGGCCATATTATTTTATTCCAATCTGCATTTTTATATTTCTGCACCCATGCCTTCCTCTTTTTTATATTTTATGTAAAAAGCAGAGAAACTCTTCTACACCCATAGTGAATACAATACCGGACCAAAATCGTAATACCGGTATTACGGTATTTTTTTATGTCAAAACCGGGATACCGGTATTAATACCGGTATTTAAAAAAAAATTAAAGATAATATATCTACATATATACAATTATAATAAATGTAAAAAATAAATATATAAAGTTACATTTGCATTTTTTATTAATAAAAAAATAAAAACAATTAAATAAGTATAATAATAAAGTTTGATTCTGTTGAAAATAAATGTAAATATTATAAAATTTTATAAATAAAAAAATATTGTAGTTTATTTTAAAGTGAAAGTCATTAAAAAGAAATTATACATGTGTAGAAAATTTCATAAATATCAGACAACTTTGTAGAAATTGATTTTTTTAAGTACCTTCATATGTATGATATTATAAAATCTTTAAGTACCTATACAATATTGAATTTAAACAGTTCACAACGACTTTGATAAAAAAAATAATTAATTTAATTAATATTGAATTTTAATATTTTTCCTATACCTTCATTAAAAAAATAATTTCGATATTGTTGTAAGTTGCCATTGGTATATTTTTAAAATACTGAAGAATATTATTTTTTTCGATAAAGTTTTGTTATACATACATAGATACATATATTATTATAGTATACATAGAACATTCTATTTTGTTTTGTTATTACACCTATTCATGGATCAATCCAGGAATCGTAAGTAGAACTGGGGGGAACCATAATTTTTGAGTGGAGAGCTAAAGCCCCTTAAATCCGTTACTACACGTATCGTGAATTATTTAAGGCAAAAATTAAAAATAATAAATATTTCATATATTTATTATGAATTATGTATATTATAGCTTTAAATCCATTGACATGACTGGACTGATTATAAGTCAAACATGATGGCTAAAATTGAATATTTCCTAACAACCGAAACAGGTTGTGCGCATGCGTCAACGGACGTTCAAAATTCAAATTTATCAATTTTTTTTCGTTAAATATACAAATAAAACCATACAATAATACCAAATCAGTGCTTTAACCCCAAACATACTTATGTACCTGGATAAATAGTTATCAAAGATTTAAATAATTTAAAATTAATTAAAATGAACTATAATTTTTAAAATAGGCGCGCAATTGTTTGTTGCAAACTAATTTTAGAAGGCATATAAAATAATTAGCTCTAAAATCTAAAAAGTTTTACATTTAATTCTGAGCGAGACCGTTACTGCAATGATGTATAACATATTTTTCCGAAATATGATCTAGGTGCATGTATAATATTAATAATATAAATATATTATCAAAAAAAAGTTTGGTTATATTTAACAGATTGTTGGCAGTTATCAGTTACTCGTTTTAAAATTCTTAATTTGTATGTTTTAATTTTTTTTTAAATACCGAAAATATACCGAAATACCGGTATAATTCGACCCAATACCGGTATCGTAATACCGGAGAAAATTGACCGGTATCCCGGTTTTCGGTATTTCGGGATACCGGTATTGTATTCACTATACACCCATAACTGTTTATTCCTTTGTTTTTTAAACGTCTTCTGACCGTATGCTGACTTAATTTAAGACCACTGGAAGTCTCAAAATCATCCGCGATCTATCCAATATAGACATTCTATGTTTGAGTGCCAATTTCTTAAGCGCGTAATTGTCTCTTATTGTTGTTTTCCGTGATCGACCGGAACCTGGAGCGCGTCAAGCAGTTTCCAGTGTTTTATAAATATAAATTATTTTATGCACAGCACTTTTAGTATCATTAACTCCCTGTTTTTACATTTCAACAACAATGTTTCTAAAAGATTTCCCCGATTTTCTAAAAACAAAAATTATTCCACACTCTTCTTCTGATAGCCACGTCGTTCTATTTTAAAATAAAAGTAAATAAGTACATAAAATATGAACTTTTATGTTAATTTAATTTTAAAATAGTTGATTTAACTTTATAAAATTTGCTTAAAGTCACTCTACAATCTTTTATATCGGAATAATATGATTTTTTTGTTTTTTATTAAACTCATGAAAAAAACATTTTGAGAATTGGTTAAATTATATAAAAAATGTAATAAAATTAATGCTTGCCGCTTAACTGGTGCCATTGATTCATAAAAACTTCAAAAAGTATTAAAAATTGCGATTTAACACTACTTAACAATATGCGAATTTTTGTAACCGTATACACAAATCAAGCAATATTGCAAGAATAATATTAAAAATACATTGAATATTCCTCAATTATACAACATATTGATGCCAATGATATACTAATTCAATCTATTGATTAAACTACCCTTCATATTAACGGAACATTATGATAGAAGACAATAAATTTAATCGTTGTGCTTAAATTCATGCTGTCCACTTTTTTTTGATCAGTAGTGTACGATCTGGTGTAAAATGTAGTCGGAGAATCTCT
The DNA here is from genome assembly GCA_949319165.1 of Sialis lutaria. NCBI lineage: Eukaryota > Metazoa > Arthropoda > Insecta > Megaloptera > Sialidae > Sialis > Sialis lutaria. Next base: position 3,085,162 of record OX439232.1, read on the forward strand.
CACACCATATAATGACAACGATATGCTCGTTGGATCAGTATTATTGACTCTATATTTCGATAGTACAATTTCACAATTTGTGTTCGCTGTTCGATTGGGAATTTCTTTATGGTAAATTTCTAAGGTCTTATTTATAAAATGCGTAAATAAATCAATAAAAAACAATATTTAAACTACAGACCTCTCTGTAAGTTGGTCTAAGCTGTATGTAGACAACATAAAATATATAGAATTATATTTCTTTATATAATTATTCTCGTTGCTTCAACTCAGAGTTTTTTGCAAATTTAGTTATTTGGAAACACTAATGTTTTAAGTATGAACAGTAGAATGGACAAATAGAGCACAAGTCTTCTATATCTTATTCTATCCTTGAGTACCTAGTCTATTTCCATATTTATACACCAATTTGAGATGATAGCTCTCGACTTAACTCTGCAAGTTCAAAATGAAAATACCTTCTGCAAACATAGTGTTATTTACATAAATATTCTTCAGCAAATCCTACAACATATTGACAATACAAAACACACACACAAACACCCGCACGTAGAGACTTGTGCAAGGCAAAGCATAATTGAATTTGTTATCTGTTGGTATCTGATGCGACAGTGCAGCTTCGTTAATATCCTATTCACGCGGTTCTTTCGTTCTGTGCACCCCTTCCGTCTCTTACCACCACCCCCTTACCCGAACCCCTTCAAAATAACGTTGAATGTATCAACACTCCACTCCGCCTAGCTGGCTGTACGATATGATATATATTTTTTTATTTGTTTGTTATTTTTATTTATTGAAAAAAAATGTACGAGACAGCTCTAAAATTGGAAGTATTGGAGATAAGAGCTTGTAGGATATTAGGGAAAAATAAATACAGTAGAAACTGATTATAACGACATCGGTTAATAGGACGTATCGGTTATAACGACTCAAAATAAAACTCCAACTGAATCCCATATAATTGCATTTTGACCAGTTATTACGACTATCCACTTTTTACGACCAATATGACTGGTCCCTTCGATGTCGTTATAATCGATTTCTACAGTAAATGTATACAGTACGACCTAGATATAACGGACTTGGGGAAAATAGGACAGTTTATGCATAAATTAGTCGTTTTTAGGGTTCCGAAGAAATCCTATTAATCACTTTGTCGTACGTCCTTTTCACTCAAAATGCAATAGCTCATAACTATATAAGCTAAAACCTTGAAATTTTTACTGAACATGTAAAATGATACCCTCTAGTAAAATTTGTACAAATATTTTGAAAACATTATTTTTTAGAAGGGGTGCTAGGAAGCTCAAGCCAGGGGAAAAAACAAGACAGCATGTGACACATCAAAATGTGTAACCAAACTAGTGTAATTTGACCCGCTTTCTTATTTTTTTCTAAATAAAAAATGGCGCCTGTAGGGGACTTCAAAGCAAATTAAAAAAAAACAGACACACACAAAAAATGTATTCCAAGGTGTGTTGGGTATCAAAATGTAGATCTCAAATGATCATATTTTTTTTTTATGCAATAATTCAAATTTCTCCAGAAGAGAAATTTCAACTTAAAATTCTCGAATTTGATTTTTTAAATGAAAAAATATATTTAATAATTTCTAAATCCATATTATTAGGTATTATAAATTTGAAAGTAACAGTCTGTCTGTGTGTATGTCATAAAAACAAAATTAACACTACCCGGAAAAAATTGTAGATCTACTCAGATTTCGACAGATCTACATTTTGAAACAACATCATATTTGAATATTGGTTGGGGGGGGGGGGTCAAAGGATTTTGTTACATGGCGTTACATGGTAGGAGGTGTTGCGTGGGTTATGGGAGTTCCCTATCTGAAACTGTAATAATATAATTTTAAGCTGTAATGTTTCAATTTATAATGAGTATCTCATGAAATTTCGAAATTACAGAGCTATACGACAATTTTCCCTGATTATTTTACTTTTTTTTAAATCACGCGTAATTTTCACAAATTATTTTTTCCATGTAGGGGAGGCCGGGGCTAGAATTAACGGGGGTAAGTTTTAACAAGTGGTTTGCTTTTCAACTATACATTTCACAATATTCAAAAAAAATTGTTTGACCGTTTTGACGTTCCCAAACAGATATAAAATTGTCAATCGAGTTTAGTGCCTTTTGTGTGCCAGTTGTGGGCAGAGTACAATTTTTGGTAGGTAAACGAACTTTTTATGCGTTACAATTTTTTGATTTATACGTTAAATATTCAAGTTATGATTTAAAATACTGCCTTATAGAAAAGCTAAATCAAGTCACTATAATACTGAATTACTATATTATTATAACAATTAACGGTTTTTTTACAACAATCGTTTTTGAAAAAAATAACCGTCGGGGCTAAAATTAACAAATTGACTGGGTAAGTTTTAACAGTATAAGTACTTTTATGTACATTGTTTTGGTTCATTATATAATGAAGATACTTCTGGTTTGGATTGGATCCAGTGTACATTATACAGGCAATGGGCACAAGCAAAGTGCATCAGAGGCGAAACTACATCATTCATTTGCCCTGTAATTCAGATGATGATTATGAATAGAAATCGTTTTCTAGGTAGATAGGTTACAATTTTTTTCCTGATATTAAGTTCAGTCAACATAAGTTAATTTCATGTTCCAGTGCGTTGTTTAATAAATATATATTTTTTTAAATAACTAGACGTATTGTATTTTTTGTTTAAAATATAATTAATTTAAAAATGTTACTTTATCTTCTGGAAAGAAACACTTTGTTATTTATTTTTTATATTTTATGTAAAATTTGTTTGTATACTTAATACAGTTTGTTCTCTTTATATTCAATAGAAACACGATAATCATTTTTTTATTTCCTTTTACCTAGTATATGATAAAAAAATGTGTTAATACTTACCCCAGTGTTGTTAATTTTAGCCCCAAGACCGGGGCTAAAATTAACAACTGACTTTTTTCACAAAAATGTATCTCATTATAAAATTAGCTAATTCAAGAAAAGTTTTTTATTTTTAAATAATACGTGAATAGTTACAGTATCACGTGAATATAAAATCATTTTTTATTATTTACGCGTTTTGGTGATATGACTCAATTTACAAAATTTGTTAATTTTAGCCCCGGCCTCCCCTATACCTACCACAGAAACACTCCATTGTTTTAATTTCGGTAATAAATTAAGCTTTTACACCAAACAATACACAGAAATTTTCACCGAAATAAAAAACATACAAAGCAATATTTTAAAAGTCAACAATACGTTCTGGATCGGACAGTAAAAGTTCCATTTATCAAACACACGCACCCTTCTACCGGGGGTATTTGTGTATATACAAGGGACGGGGTAAAAGAGGGGGGGTGGAGGGTGTCAGAGTCATTGTCAGGGTCACGTGCCAGCTAACAAAGTATACATTTCCTATATTGTGGTGTTAAATACACCACTGATTGTCGATTGAATTAGTGTTTGAACAACCCCCTTCGGAGACTCCCTTAGGGAAATGTTTACAGTATCAGCTATACTCTTTATTTCTAGTCGTGGACGTGTTTATTTATTATTTTTGAGTACACAAAAAAAACTGTTTTGGACCAAGAAAACCTTATTTTGTATATAACGAAAACAATATTTTCTTAATATAAGAAACATACTCTTAATCCAACTACGTTATTCCTTCGTTCAAGAATACTATAGTTGGTTTAAGAGATTATTGCTTATCTTAAGAAAATATTGTTTTCGTTATATACAAAACAAGGTTTACTTGACTCAAGTAAACCATTCTACCTGTGTATGGTATGTCAGTCTGTCTGTATAAAGTTTAGAGTCACTTCAGAAGAGTTATGTCAGCGACGCCATTTTTAACCAAACCGACGGTGACGTGATTTATCAAAAATTCATCTAGAGTAAAGTCGGTATATTAGGGTGGCCCTTAATTTAGTTATTTTCGAATATCTTTAAGGCCACCCCCCAAATTTCTTAAGGGTACGAAAAAAATATATATTTAATGAAATTAGAGCACTTTTAGTAAAACCCTAAAATTTGTTTTTTTTTTTGTTTTTGCCTATTCGATCTGGTTAAAAGATGAAATTTTCTATCCAATAAAATAAGGACTGATTTTAAATAATATTATATTTCTTACCTAAAACATAAATGATGTTCCATGTATACCGACTTTATGTATTCTTTTTACCATGTACCTATAAAAAATATATACAGAGTGATTCATTTAACCTGGAATTTTGTATATGTCGAGAACTAAGTAAAATAATGAAAAATGGTTCAGACAAAAATTATAAGGTATCGAAAGGGTCAAATATTGGTGACCTTGAATTTCACCTTGATACTTATTTTCATGGTCAAATGAAGGTCAACTTTAATTTTTTAAATAAGAACCTATATTTTTTATTGCAAATTCGTATTATACGGGAAAAACATGTAACTTTTGTACAAAAAGTTTTTTTTTAATGTAATTTTTTGTTTCTAACGAAATTTCTATGCACTTGCTATTTGTTTCGTAAATTTAAAATTACTAAATAGTTTTACTTTTTATAAAGTCGATTCATTCCAGGATTACGCCGAAATCAGTTTATTAATCGACTGCATAAAACGAAAAATTATTTAGTAAATTGCAAGTGCATGGAAATTTCGTTAGAAACAAAAAAAATACATTAAAAAAAAAAAACTTTTCGTACAAAGGTTACATATTTTATTCTGTATAATACGAATATGCAATAAAAAATATAGAATCTCATTTAAAAAATCAAAGTTGACCTTCATTTGACCATGAAAATAAATATTAAGGTGAAATTCAAGGTCATCAATATTTGACCCTTTCGATACCTTATAACTTTTGTCTGAACCATTTTTCATTACAGTCGAGTCTCGTTATGAACCCGCATACAGGGGTGTAGGGGAATATAATTCTAAGAATTCGTGTACCCCCACTCTTTCAGCACAGGCGACGGTCGTAAGTTGAACTTCCCCTACTTTTTAAGCGTGTGAGTGTGTACGTGATTTTTTCCAGTATCTCGTTATGAGTCCGTTTGACTAAAGTGGTTATTTATTAATGATATAGCCTAGTGTTTACAAAAAAAGTAACCTAAAAATTGTTGACTTCTCCTAATACGTAAATAAACATTTTTGATACATAAAAAATTAATCGGTAAGTACTTTTACAATTAAAATTTTTAATTTATGTGGATGTACAAGTTTAACTATTAAGTTTATTTTACCTTATTTTATTTGTTACTTTAAAAAGTTATTGTTAGAAATTTATAAATTAAATTTTTTTCATCATCCAATTTTCACTGGATACAAGTAATTGAAATTAACTTTACTAATAATAAATAAAACATGATATAAAAATATTAATTTATTTTAATAGCGAGGCGGTCCCATATCGAGACTCTAAAATGAATTTTTTTTTCACCTTATGGAGGGGGAAGATCTTCCGCGAAAGTCCTAGTAGACGGACTCATAACGAGCGGACTCATAACGAGACTCGACTGTATTTTGCTTAGTTCTCGAGATATACAAAATTCCAGGTTAAATGAATCACCCTGTATAAATTGCATATCTACAATGTTCCCCAGCATTACTGACTTCAACTTTTATAATCTAGATACAGTGTAAACCGGTTATAACGACATTGGTTAATACGGCGCACAGTGGTTCGAAAACATCGATTTTCGGAAAAAATTCAATAATTAAAGAATCAATGAAATTATAAAAAAATTGATTACTGAATATTAATAATATAATAAATATCGTTATTTTTATACTATTTAAGACAGGGCCGAATTGACCCAAAAAATTTTAAGGGCATTTTTTCTCAAATTGGTTTGTTCGGTTTATCGTCTCTTTAAGAATAAAAGTATCTATACATTTTTTCTGTTTTAATTTTGCTCAAAATGTGTAAGGAAACACATTTCTTAGTATTTATAATATTTAAAGCAGAGTCGAAACTAGCGAAACTATTTTTTCAAGCACTTTTTTTCGGTGTCTTTTGAAATGAAATAAATTAGTATTTTTTCTACATATAGTATTGTTTGGACAATTTTCTTTGAAATTATATTATTTAAAGCAGGGCCGGACTGGTCCATCGATGTTTAAAAACATTCATTCAATGCCACGTATTTTTAAAAATTAAATAAATATCTTAGTCTTTTTCTAATTTTGTTTGGAAATTTTTGTTTAAAATAATAGGTATTTAAAACAGGGCCGGACAGGACCATTGATTTTAAAAGGTTTTCGTTTAATGTAACGCCTCATTAAAATCAATCATTATAAAAAAATTGTTAATATCTAGTCCTATACGGAGATAAGTGATTGCCCCCCCCCCTAAAATCCCCATCCCAGTGGTATTTTCCTGCTGGATTGAATAAAACTAATTACAACCCGTCCTAGATAATAGGGAATGAAATATTAAATTTTTCGTTTTTCCTTTTTATTAATTTATTTTTTTATATTTAATTTCAACCCGTGTCACATATGGAGGGTTGTAATTTTTTTTTTTCGATTCGAAAATAACACGGAGGTGGGACTTTTGATAACCCCCTATCTCTCATACGAGCCGAGATTTTTTTAAAATTTTGTATTAAGGATAGAAAGCAAAATTTAAAAAAATCTCCCCTGTCACGTGTGAAGGGTTGTAATTAGTTTCATTCGGTGGTTATGTTTCAAAATCTACGTATGCGAAACCGCGGGTAGCGGTTAGTTAGTTTGAAATTTAATGGAAAATAATTACCGTGATTGGAGCCCCACCTACGCCCCTAGATACGGGCCTGTTGTAATTATTAGTTCATATTTTAAAAATTTAATAACCATTTATGTTAATTACTAAAAAAATACTTGAATAACAAAATCTAAAGAGTGTAACAGGATATTATGTGCAGTACTATATATTTTTACATATGTGACGCCCAACAAAAAAAAATATTTACAAGCAGAGTCGCAGCAACGCGCAGCTAAATGTGGTATTTTTTGAAAGAGGACATCCCTATCTATATAATGTATATGATTTCATCGTGACGCTTTTTGACGCAAAAAAGATATGTCTTCAAAAAGATGCATTATCGAAAAAAAAATCCTTATTAAGTACATATAAATTAATTTATATGTTAATAAAATTTTTAAAAATCCAATTATTGTTAAAATTCAAAATTAAATACTAAAGAATGTAACTAGTGTTCATATTTTGATAATTCTTCAAATAATGTACTTAAAAATCAAGAACTGGAAAAAAACAAATAATATTGAATTTATGATAATTTTAGAATCGTCAGTTTTCAATAAGCTGTAATAGTTATATAATGAATATAATTTTGATTTTAATAGTCAAACATAATGCCTAGGGTCATAAACAACAAGTCTACATACAAAAAAAAATCAGTTTGTAACATTTTCAAATTATAGTTTTTTCCGCTCTTAAACCACTGTGCGGCGTATCGATTTTAACGACTCAAAATAAAAGTCCAACAGAATCCCATATAATTGCATTTTTACCGGTTATTACGACTATCCGCTTTTTACGACCAATATGACCGGTCCCTTCGATGTCGTTATAACCGGTTTCTACTGTATTTTTATGGTGAGAGTGTTCAAAGTGTTTATTATCGTATTGTTTACACTTTTATTACAAAATATAATTGCAATAGTGTCTAATCATAATCATAATGGAAACTAGTATTAAAAATCGAACAATAAGAAATCTTTGCAAAGTCTCATCGAGAGAAATTTTTCTAAATTATTGTTTTAATTTTTTGCAGGTCACCCTCACTTCATGAACCAGCTATCGTGCGGACTGGACTTGGTGAGCATGGCCGGCGAATGGCTGACGGCAACGGCCAATACCAACATGTTCACATACGAGATAGCACCCGTGTTCATCCTCATGGAGACCGTTGTCATGCAGAAGATGCGAGAGATTATCGGCTGGCCGAACGGTGCCGGCGACTCCATTCTAGCTCCAGGTAACTACAAATATACTCCTAATATACACAGGGCAGGACCTCACATGGGAAAGGGGTTCTCAGGACTCTAATCCTGGGGTACAGTGTACTGTGCAAAAAATATGTAATCATTATGTTTAGGACTAAAAATTTTATTAAAACTTTATAAAAAATTATTAAAAACTTAATTATTTGTATATAATATGATTTAGCTAGAGTAAAAGGTATAATTATTGGCCACTGATAATGATTGGCCACTTTTCAGATTTTCTGTTTAAAATAAGAAACATGGCAACTTAATTCAATCGAAATACTTACTAAAATGGTAGCCTAGTTTATTGTGATTGTTTAGGAGAATATTTTTGAGTATACGCTTAATATTTTCAATAATAATTACATTACTTTGATTTTAAATTTTAACATACACACTCTGTTAAAGACTACATAAGGATGAATGAGTGGATAAACATATAAGTATTAATAATTTGTAATATTTAAAAATAGTTGTTAGTTTATTTAATCTTTTTAATAATAATAAATTTACCAATCAAAGACAACATTACTTTTTTCCAATAAAAAAATATTTTTTTCCTCTGCGTGCATCAAAAACATTTGTATCTCAAAACGAACTTTGTATGGGTTGATACATTACTGCATAACTCAGGCCACTGATATAAGAATAATGCATTCTAGAAATACTTTTCCATGTCACGGACTCGAAGAGGTAGTTCTTTTGTAATATTGTCTCCAATATTTATTTGCAACGAGAGAAACGTAGAATTCAATATCAGCAGACAAAAGAAGAAAGCTCCAATACATAAAGAATAAATTATGAGCATTCCTGCCACATTACACTGTGCATATATTTATATATACGTACATATATTCCTTTTGTAGGTATGAAATTTATCTGCAATAAATATTCATTAGAAATCGCATTATAATTCGTGGGGTTAGAAGAGAACTATCCTAAGTCCTTTTTTCCCGAATTTAAATTAAGAAGGAATGGGAGTACTATCAAAACATTACTAAGTGCATGAAAATTGGTGAAAATGTTCTCGTTAACATTTTAATGTAACACACAAAATATTAAATTGATTCTCCGAGCTGTTTAGGAAATATATTGATTTTAATTTAACATGTGTTCTTATGGAAAACTGATATTTTTGTACATTTTTTTAGGTAAAACACATTGATAAAACATTAACAATTTTCTAATTTTTTGGGGGAATATATGTAGTATTTGATTAGTTGAACATTTATACAAAATATCATTAGTATTCATCGAACCGTTTCCGGGAAATTAATTATTTATAATGCAACAAAATTTTAAATTTCCCTCGACGAATATTTTTGCGTATATTTGGCAACAACGTATTTTTTGCAAAATAATTATGAAAGATCTTTATTTTTTATAATTAGTTTTATAAACTAAAATTGCACCTTTACCACAAATATACTATTTCACACGGCACGTGTTTCAACTTCACAAGAAGTCCTTATCAGGAGCCTAACGATTAGTGTCCGACCGAACATTCGGCTTCGGCTTCGGCCACCTTCGGCCAAAATTTCACCTTCGGCTGAATAATCGGCTTCGGCCAAATTTGGGCCGAAGGTTTGGCCGAAGCCGAAGGTTGAACTATATAGTATAATATTGTGCAGTAAAGTCTTTTTATATGCGGTAGGTACGTTCCACAGAAAACCGTATATAAAAAATTACACAAAAAAGACATAGCGCACATTACAGAGTTAGAGGTAGATACATAAATACACTAAAATGCAAAATTAACGGATCAATAAATTTTTCAAATATTTTTAGGTGTTTTTAAATAGCTAGACCTCCGCGAAAAATGGTCGTAGAAGAGTTTAAAAAAAACTTTTTTTAAAGCTTGAATGTTCTAGTTTTTGAATCATTTATTGAAAATTTTATTATCCTTCAGGATAATCTCCTTTTTAAGATGAAACGCCAAAAAAAATTTTTTTAAATTATATTAATTTTGAGAGGCTCTACAGGACATGCAAATTTTTTTTAGTCAAATCAAATAAAGGACTGTTGTAAATCAGACTTTTTTCTTTAATTTAGTTAATATCAAAGAATTGGCAAGGACAAAATATTTTTACGATTTTTTAAATTTGTAATGACAAAACGTTTACATATTTCAATACCTTTAACTGACAGCTTTTATTTCATAGGTGTCCCACTTGAATTTGGATAAAATATCGTACCGCAAAAAATGATACGCTTAAAAAGAGATTCGACTGTATACTCGTATTCTTATATATCAGGTCAGTCCATAAGTTCGTGCGTATTATTTTATATAAATTTAACCAAAAAATACGCACGAACTTATGGACTGACCTGATAGATTTTTATATTTTTAAGAAGTGAAGAGTAAAAAAAGATCATTTATTATTCATTTAAAAACAAATTGTGAAAAAAAATTATAATTAAAGACGAAAAAAAAACCTTCGGCTTCGGCTTCGGCTTCGGCCGAAGGTTACAAGAAAAGCCGAAGTTCGGCTTCGGCTTCGGCCAAAAACTGACCTTCGGTCGGACACTACTAACGATTCCAGACTGAATTTAAGTGACTAAAAAACCACAGATTCTCCGTTTTTCAACTAAAATTACTATACTTACTTATACTATATGTATATTTCATATACATTGGTATAAGAAAGTAAAAATTCTTATAGAACATTAGTAAGAAGTTAAGTACACTGTGCAATTAAATGTGCATAAATGATAAAATATCATGATTATTCTATATATTATTATTGTTTGACAGCTGTATTTACTAACTTGAAAATGTTTACGTCGTTGCCAAAACTAATATTATGTATTTACGTCAAAAAATATGTTACATTATATTAAAAGATTAAAACCTTTACAAATTTAACCAAAATAGTCATAAGGAAGGGAAAATTAGTTTCAAATATGTAAGTAAACAGCTCTAGCTATAATATTTGTCATTTATATCTTCTATTACAAAATTTGCAGCGCAGATATTTGTGAATTTTAAAATTTAGCTACTTTTGTCCCCGATTGTAGCTCCCATTCCTCCCTAAGCTAATACAATCTTTCACGACACTTTAAATTATTTACTGCATAAGTATTATATGTCTTTGATAATATAATCAAAAATACTAATCGACATTAAACATTTTTTTCCATCGACTTATGTATATATAGTTAAAAATAACAAAAATGATAGTCAAATGTCTCTTCTACAGTATTTGGCTAGTTATATTATTTAATAGGTAAATGTCGACCACAAACATTTACAAATAAATAACTATACCACTTATTGGACGATATGGCCAGTAACGGGACATACATAGACCATATTTATCATTCCGAGAATTCGGTAAAGCTTAAACAGCAGCCAGCACCCATAATCTGCAAACTTTAACCGTACCTGAGAAGATTCAGACTACCACAAGTAAGGGTGGCAATTCAAACCCTTATATACCGAACTAAACTAAAATCACCCTGATGTTGAGAGCTTAAATACACCCTGTACTTAAGTCATTCAGATGTCAAAGTGACTTAACTATGGAAAGGAAGTGGTCGAAGAATTTAAGGAAAAATAACAGACATTATGATGAAATGTAGAACACATGACTCGTGTTGATTATGGATAGATATTATAGGGGTTAATTTTGATTTTTGTCTGTTCTAGGTGGATCTATTTCGAATCTATACGCTTTCTTGGCTGCTAGACACAAGATGTTTCCTACTTATAAAGAAAAAGGACTGAATAGTATAAGAGGCCAACTTGTTATGTTCACTTCAGACCAAGTAAGTTAACATTTTAAGTAGAAAAAACGACTTAAAAAAATTGAAAACTATATAATAATAAAATTTAACAGTTTTTGAAGTCAGTTTTATTTTTTTCTTCTTTTTAAGATTAAGTTAAAATTCGTCTGCGTTACAATCAATTTAGTGAGACCAGATAGCGTGGTCGGTTATGACACTTATAAAACTTTAAATGTGTTTATCTCGAATCGACTTTTTTCGACCTGTTTCCATCGATTTTTCAAAGACTAATGAACCGATTAAAAAAAATGTGTTCTTAATTTTCATAATCGCAGTGGCTAAATCGCTACGCACAACCTATATATCAACATAGCTATATTCATACAGGTATTGATAAAATATTTATTAATTTTTTCCGATAACCCTGAACTTTCGATGGAACCATAAAGAAAAACAAATTTTTGTCATCACATCGATGCTCATAAATTTGTAAATTTCTACTATTTTACAATAAAAATTGGTATTGAATAACCCGATCCTAAAATAATTAGTTATACCGGTGAAAAAAATTCCCAAACATTGACAATTTTTCTGACCCATCACAGTGGCTTTCCCTCGAGCGAGATAATTCCCTTTTCTATCTAGTCTATAATATTAAGGTGACCAAACGTACGTCTTTTGAACTACTTTTTCGTGGACAGTACTCCTTTTTAAACTGTACTCCCAAACTACTCCTTTTCGAGATTTTGTACTACTTCCTTTTCCAAAATCATAAAAACTACAACGATTATTGTATGCAACCTTTTATTTATTTAAAAAATCCATATAGAGTCATATCGACAAACTTTTTTTCACAACTCCAATAACCATATTTCATTAAAATTAAACGTCTTTTAAAAAAGTCATTACAATTGGACATTTTTTTTAAATACTCCTTTTGTGCCAAAAATAATTGGTCACCTTAATAGTACATTTAATGTTTTCAGTGCCATTACTCAATCAAGTCATGCGCTGCCGTATGCGGTCTCGGCACCGAAAACTGCATCATGGTCGCATCAGACGAACGCGGACGTCTCATTCCCCACGAGTTAGAACGACACGTACGTGAGACACGGGCACGAGGTAACGTGCCATTCTTCGTCAACGCCACGGCAGGTACCACGGTGCTTGGTGCATTCGATCCTATTGAAGCCATTGCTGACATATGTGAGAAATATGGACTCTGGCTTCACGTTGATGTAAGTTTTGAAATTTCGTATGTATAGTGTATAGTGATCTAATATATGAAATAATGGATTGTTTCGATCAGGCTGCTTGGGGGGGTGGACTTCTACTATCTGACAAATACCGTCATCCAAGACTAACAGGAATTGAAAGGTCAGTATAACAACTTGTATGCCAGATAAAAACTAGAAATATTACACATTAACACTTTTTTTTCATCCATTTTGTGTGTATTACTATATGAAGTACGATTTATGAAACCGTAGCGCGTAGGTACGAATTAGGAAACATGACTCCAAAATCGTACCGTTTGAAAAGTTTCAGAAAAACATTTATATTATGTATTTGTGATTAATTTATTACTTCTAAAAAAAATTTGAGTACATAAAGAATAAAACTACATAAAACAATGCAGATTTTGCCAGTAATAATTAATTAATTCATTTAGTTCGTTAGAATAAAAAACGAAAAAGGAAGATCCGGTTTGGGATACAGATATTTTCCTGACTCATTGTATAGGTACTTTTGGAGAAAAATGTCATTTTCATAAAAAATTTAAAATATATTTTTCGACTTTAATGAGCTATAACTCGGAACTAGAAACACGGATAACAATAACCGTAATACTGAAAAATATGTTAGTTAATTACCTATGAAACTGACTCATTTTGGTCTCTGGCGGAAATTTTTTAAACACCCTGTAGTTCAGTAACACAATTTTTTACTCACAATGAGTCAGGGAATCAGCTCCTAAAATATATGTATCCCAAACCGTACTATCCTGTATACAGGCAACCTTCCCCTATTTATTTTGCTTAGTAAAAGTTCAGGGCAGAAATAGTTAACCAACGTTTCATAGTACATTACAATGGGTAGACAAATTGATATTTTATTTTTAAACCTAAAATCACAGAAAAAATGTTCAAAAATGAGCTAGTAAATTTGCTACACTCAGCGTTCTGTAAGACGTCCATCCACAAGACGACCGTTCCATAAGACAATGTTCTAACAGTTCTATAGAACGTCTTTCCCCAACCCTCATTATAATACCATTGTGACTGCTATATTTCAGCGCGAATTTTAAATTAACAAATTGACGTTAAAGTCTTCTATGTAGATTTTACACACAAAACTTGTGTTTTGGTGTGACTCAATGTGGAAAAAAATGAAATTCAATACAAATTTTCGTTGAAATTGAAATATAATAAATAATATAAAAAAATGTTTAAGGTACATTTTATTTAAAATTTGATAATTTGAAAACGATTAAAAAAGGAAATAACAAAAATAAATTATTGGCATATGATTGTATAGAAATCTATACATTTTTCATCCAGTATTAAAGCAACGAATTGCAATTGTCTAGAGTTCAATTCTAAAAAGTCAACAAACCAGGATCTCGTTCACCAACAGCGCCATTTTTATTATTATTAACTTTTAGGCGTGGTGGTGGGGGCTCCTCTAGCCGACGTCTTGTGGAATTATTGAATTACCGATGCCGACGTCTTATAGAACGCTGAGTGTAGCTAGATATAACAAATTTTACTAGCCCCTTTATTATACCGGACGTAACAATAAATAAGCAATATACCTATAAAAGAAATCTCGACTCTATGAAGAATTCTGTAAAACCCACATTGGGGGTGAAGTGATCCTTAAAAACAACCACAATTTGCATATTTACTGTTTTCTCTACACCTTACCCCATCGCCCCTCCATAGAAGTTATTCAAGGGTAGGTTTTTATCCACATTGAAAAATTAGTTGAATCTTTTTTTGTAAGTCTGTAAAGAAATTTATTCACCTCAAACCTCCCCTCCCTTATAAATTTATTTATTTTTCAGTTAAATTTAAGATTTTAGTAAGTGGTTCTTGGATTCTGGGTGTAATCTTAAATTTTTTTTTTAATATGTATTTTTAATCTGATTTTTTTTTGAGTTTCACGTTAGAATCACCTAATTGTCTACATCACTTCCCATAAATAATCAATTCAAGTTCACAAAAACTTAAATTTTGAGTGAATTTTTGTTATAATTATTTTTTCCGATATTTTGAGTAAATTTATTTGAGCAAATAAGCATAAACAAATAAAATGTATACCAAAATTTGTAAAATCTAAAATTAAAAACGACAAATAACTGATGTGGCCAACACAAGACTTTTTTATACTTCATTATACACGTATAACAGAATAAAATGAAGATAAAATGTAGATAACAATATTTTCTACATTTTTTATTAAAAACAGTTTTGTCTATTACCAACCGTTTTAAAAATAATATAAAAAAAGTAAAATTTGATTATATCTCAAAAAAAAATTTTCTAAAAATAAATTTAGACCAAAATTCGTAAAATCTAAAATTAAACTCATTATAAAAAAAATAAACTGCTGTGGCCAGTACAAGATTTTTTTATAGGTACTTCATTATACACGTATAACAGCGAGTATTTTGAAAACGATTCATTGTATTAAAAAATTATTAAGATATAAATTGTAGATAATAATATTATCTACAACTTTTATTTAAAACAGTTTTCTCTATAACATATCGTTTCAAGTATAATTAAAAAAAAGTAAAATTTTATTATATCGCAAAAAAATAAAACGTTTTCTATAAAAAATTAATAGAAAAAAACGTTGATATAAGTTTCACCTGTTTGACGGGCAGACATACATACATACAGACATAATTAAGACAAAGACCATACTAAATTCAGAAACCCTCAAAACATATAACACTTTTTTTCATATTTTAATTTTCACTCACTTTTAAACACCCTTCATCTTTGACACATTCCAAAAGACATTTCATCAATCAAAAATAACCCATAGACCTCCACAACTTTTCAATAAACCCCCTCCCATCCCCGGATTAAAACTTAGAACATTTTAATTCGCGCCACCCCTAACAGCTTTCAAACAGTCTCACCCTTATTACGTTAAGAAATAAGGGTCTATTTCGAGCATGCATAGACATGCTTTCGAAGAGCTAAATCATGTAGCTCGGAGCTATAGCTATATATGTGTATAACCGTGATTACAACTTGGGAGCTAGCATCTGCTGCTCAAACTGCCTTTGTATTTTATATATACATATATATTGAGCTATATGTATGTACAGATGCTATAGAAATAGCGCGGACAGATATTTTACATCGGAATTAATTAAAGTTTTAGATGAGTTTAATTGGTTAGCAAAGAATTAGTGTTATTGTTTTTGGAGATTTATTTGATATATTAATTGAAACAGTCGTTGTGGGCAGGGGGGGGGGTATTAAATTTCAATTTATGAATGTAAAAGGACATATCGAATCCCCGCAAAAAAGTGTCACAACTCAAAAAAATCAGTTTTAGGGAAATAAGAATATATGAAATTATAACAATTTAAGTAAATCAAAATTATAAAGGTATAAGTACACCAATACCTCACTTTGCATCGTGGTTACGTTCCAAAAAAACACGACACAAATTGAAACGACGCAAAGTGAATTATGATTTTCTATAGCAAACCATGTAAAAATCGAAGATAGGTTCTAAGGTTACAAAAATACTACTTTTTAACAAAGTAAACATTTAAAAAACAAAAATAATATAAAATTTTATTACATACATACAAAAAACAAAAAAAAAAAACAATTAAAACAAAATAAAATATTCAATTAATTTATAAAAACAAAATAAAAATTAATCACTGTCTGATGAGTCCATAGTGGCTGTTGTCGTAAGTCGGATTTCTTTCACAAAAAATTGGTCCAATGTTTGCTGAACAGCTTTTTTTTCAACGTAAAATAAATTTCCTTGTAGCAATTGATATTCGTAGCTACCGCCTGGGACACTTTAAAACTCCTTCCGCTGTCAGGATCGTTTTTTTTAAATCTCCATAGCTTCGTCAATCAAACACATCGCTTTGGAAATTTGTTTGGAGGTTAAATTAAAAACTCTGTTAAAATACTACGTTAAAATTAAAGACTCGAACCCAAAACAACGCAACTTCTAAAATCTAACGACGCACAGTGAAAATTAGTACTAATTCAGCAGCGATGCAACTTCGAAAAAACGCAAAGCGAGGTATTGGTGTATAGGAAAAGGACTGATACACAGTATTTAATTTAAGTATTTCTGTGATGTTTGAAAAATAGTTACTATTAAAATGCTTAGTGATTAAGTATTTAAAAAAAATAAAAAATGTGACATTTTTTTAGAATATGATAGTTTTGACGGTAGGTACACGAAGTATATTAACGACAATTTTTTAGTAGAAATATATAGTAATTTGGGATCATTCTACATATTTATCTCAAATATGACATTTTTTGAGTTGTGAAAACGTTTTTTGTTGGGGTGCGATGTAAAGAATAATAGGTACAGTTGTACTTAAAGCTCGTATATTTACTTATCTGTAAATTTTTATAAATTTGTAGTTTTTTTTTGTTGAAAATTGTTCGGTTAGTCTCAACTCAACATAGACTTTACTTACAAGAGAACCTTTTCAAGTCGAAAATTCGTATCGAGTTTAAACTTTACATATAGTAAGAGGAGGTAAGAAAAAATGTATCTTAGCTGCGGTAAAACGGTTTAAGGGAGCGAAACACCCCTATGAAAATGTGCAAAATAATCATATTTTTTCAAATAACTCTGAAACTAATGAAAATTTTAAAAGAATTTAGAATACAAAATTTTCATGATTTTTTATGCTCTTTCGAATGTCGATAGTCAAAATTCGAAAAAATTAAACCTATGAAATGTTGGTGGAAGGTGGGGGTTAACTGTTAATTTTTTTCGAATTTTGACTATCGACATTCGAAAGAGCATAAAAATCATAAAAATTTTGTATTGTAGATTTTTTTTAAATTTTCGTTATTTGAAAAAAATATGATTATTTTTCACATTTTCATAGGGGTGTTTCACCCCCTTAAACCGTTTTACCGCAGCTAAGATAATTTTTTTGTTACTTTCTTTGACCTCCTCTAGCCATATACAAAGTTTAAACTCGATACGAATTTACGACTTGAAAAGGTTCCCTTGTTAGTTGATAGTTGTGGGTACTGTGAAACCAGTAGGCGGGGAAGGGGGGGGGGGATAAAAGAGGTAAAGCTTCGTATTTACTTACCTGGAAATTTTTATAAATATTTATTTATTTATTTTTCGTTTGAAATTATTCGGCTAGTCTCAGTCTCAACATAGACTTTGCTTGTTCGGTATAGTTGGAGGTACTGTTAAACCAGTGTGTGCGGAGGGGGGGGGGGGGAAGGGGTATGAGGTAAAGCTCGTATTTTGCAAACACAAAAGCGGTCGGATGATTAATTACATCACGTGCAATTAATTCTTTGGCTGTGTCAGGTTTAAAGCATTAATTGCTGCCCATTAATCTGTCAGTTATACTTGTATTCATTCATTCAAAGTACTTACCATACTTACATACAATCGCAGCGCGGCTTGTTGTAGTTGTATAAAATATATACATATACCATCAGTGGTGCACACAGTGAGGTATTAAGGGGGGTCAGAACCACCTCCACAGGACATCTGTAAACTTATTATATTACATATATAGGTATTATCTTAGATTAGGAAATACTATGGATACATATCAACCAATGCTAGTCCATATATGAAACTGTTACTAAAACTTAATGGCGGTCATCGATTTAATAATCTACAAAGATCTCTAAAGATCGTTGTAAATCGTGATAGAGATTAAACCGTTGAAAATTAATGATTTATTTCAACGTTGAAAAATCATTTGTTTTCAACGTTATAATGATCTTCAGAGACCTTTGTAGATCGTTATAGATTTTTACAAGTCTCCACACAGTGGACAGTGGCGTAACTACTATGATACTTTCATATATATGTAGATATACCGAACACCAAAAATGGTGAAGGATTTTTTTTTAAATTATTGTTTTTTTTTTAGAATCAAAGCGATCAAAAAAAATTTTGTGAATGTTTTTATTCATATTCGTTTATCTGGCCTTAATATTTTTAGGTTTTTATTTTATTTTAAAATACTAAAATTGAATATCAAAATAGCGTGTTATTGATTGTTTTTCATTTATTATTGTACCATCAAAATAATTATTTTTTACATAAATCACTTTTTTACGAACGTCTCAAATACATCTCTTCAAAATTCTAAGCAATAAATATTATTGCGGGGGAAAGTGAAATAATGTAAAAAAAAGGATTGTGTGGTTTTATGAAACCACGGTAAAAGTGAAACTTTTTTTCACATTATAGACATTTAACTAAAAATTTTCGGAATAATAAATTCAAGCACTCAAAATTGAAATAAATCCATAAACAACAACATGCACCAGCAAAAAGTTCTAATAATTCTAATAAATTCTATATAAAAACTATGTTTACTCACCAAGATCTTTTTTCCTTTTTCTATAAGCACGTGCTCTGTCGGCGTTCTGTATTTTACGGCGTAAAATTAATTCATCGTCATTCATTTTTGCACTATTCTTTGCGTTTTCCTCGTTGATCAGTTTTTTGGACTCACTAGCTGTGTCATTGTTTACCAAAAGCAAATAAATAACAACATTTACATTAAACACTGACAAAAACAAACAAAATAGCGTGGAGCACTGGCACAAATGAGTAATAGTCTATACACTACACGGTCAGCTTATGCCGCCATATTGGCCTCGGCTGCTCTGACCATAGACATAGAGAAATGGACAGCGCATTCGTATTTAACATAATGGTGTAACATTTGTTCTGTAAGTGAAAGAAAGATGCAAGTTGTTTGGAACATATATGTAATACAGTATTACATATATGATATTTCCAACCAAACAATTTCTGTCTCTTTCATTTGACACGGCTCTTTTTACGAGTCAGATGCACTGTCCATTTCTTTATGTCTATGGCTCTGAAGTATTTATCCCTACTCCGCGGCCGAACGTCACGCGACATGCAACACACAGACGAAAAAGTTTGAGACGATGTAATAAAAGTTTCACTTTAAAAATTCCCTCGCAAGGGCCCCCTTCTGAAAAATTGTCTGGGGTCCCCACTTCTATAGTTACGCTACTGTCACCACAGATCAAAAACCAGTAAAAAATATGATGTCTCAAAATGGAGATCTGTCGAGATCTGAGTAGGTCTCTGCAGATCTACAATTTTTTCCCGGGCATCTACTTCAAAGATACAGAAAAATAAAAAAAACGTCACTGGCGATATGACTATTTAATTATTATTTTTTGTATTTCCAGAGCTCAATCGGTCACATGGAATCCACACAAACTGATGGGGGCATTATTGCAATGTTCAACAATACATTTCAAAGAAGATGTAAGTAAAAAATATATTATAATATAAGAAAAATTAAAAAAAAATCAAATCTTCTTATGCCACAAATTTTATAGTATTAATTTTTTATTGAAAAGTTTAAGAACCTCTGATTCAGCGATTATAATTAAATCAATATTAAATGATACATGTTCCTATATATAACATATATTAGTTCTTTACTTGAGCATTGGCTAACGTTCAGACAGAGAAAGACAGTTTGACAAGAGAATTTAATTAAACAATCCTCTTGTAACATATGTTACAACGCGCGCCTGTCACATTCCAATATAGGAAAGGGGGGTTGTAGTGTACTACATGGGGGTACTTATCAAAAGGGTGAAAAATACCACCTGACGATATGGGAAAAGTTTTATTTCTTCTTGTGGAAACTTGTATAAGAGATTTTTCTTTGCTACGAAGAAAAAAATTTCATAACAGTTACTCAATTTTCAAGAAATATTACTATTTGACGTAAATTGTACAAAATAATGTAATTCTTGCTAGGCCACGTGTTTTTATTAAAGTTACAATATCAATTAGTAATTATTGCGTGCAGGATCTAAATCTATATTATTGGTATAGTTTAATTTGTTATACCAATAAACAAATAATTAATGCTTTACACAATCTTTGTATTTATTTTATTGTCTTTTAATTAAAATGAAATAATTTGTATAGGACTTTATTAACAAATAATTCAACATAATCAGAATAATTAGTTGAATAAATCAACATGTAAATGATATTTATATACGAATATTGTAAAAATAGCGTATTATAAAAATTACAATGTAGATTGTAGAAGTTCATTTGTATTATAAGATAAAATACTAGCCTTTGGACCCGGTGTTACTCGGGGATATTAAATTAAACTATACTAAACATACAATCATGCTATAACGTTTTTTTAGTTAAATTATTTATATATTTGAAAACAATAACAGAAGTAAGTAGCTCAATTTTAAAATTCATTATTATGTGCTTTAGATTTTGTATAGAAGTTAAAAATGTCACAAATTATTGCTAGAGTCGTTGACTTACATAATTTAAATAATTTGAATTATGAAATAATATTTATGGATCAAGCAGCCATATTATATGATATATTAAATATTAGATACATCAAAAAAGACCTTATAATTAAATAAATAGGTATAAAAATGATAAAAAAGTGCATTGTCACGGAGAATACACCAGATTTGAAAATTTGAAGGAAATCGGACGACGGGAAGTTCGTTAAAAATCGGTTACAAATATTATGACCCAGTTACATACCTTTTAAGTTAAATAAAAGCTTCACTTAAACTAAAAATACACATTAACCACAAAATTTGTCACTCGACACGTGTTTCGACTTCACAAGAAGTCCTCATCAGGAGCCTAACGATTCCAGACTTCATTTTTATCTGTGTTACAATATTTATTTATTTATTTGTTTACAGGGATTATTGATCAGCTGTAACCAGATGTCTGCAGAGTATTTGTTCATGCCGGATAAAATGTACGATGTAAGATTCGATACCGGTGATAAAGTGATACAATGTGGCCGTCACAATGACATCTTCAAGCTGTGGCTCCAATGGAGGGCAAAGGTAATAAAAACATTTTTTTTGTTAAATGTCTCAGATTAAAAAAATAAATTAAAATCGTGTTTCG
Organism: Sialis lutaria; assembly: GCA_949319165.1. Taxonomy (NCBI): domain Eukaryota; kingdom Metazoa; phylum Arthropoda; class Insecta; order Megaloptera; family Sialidae; genus Sialis; species Sialis lutaria. The sequence continues at coordinate 3,107,051 of OX439232.1, forward strand.
TGCCATCACCCCTTCCCCCACTTAAATTAATTGAATTTTGAAAAATCAATAGATGTTCCTTACATCGTGAGAAATATTTTTTGTCCAAAAACTTTTTCACTAAAACCAATAGTTTTTTTACTTTCTTATACCAATGTATATGAAAGTAAGTACCTATTGTAAACGCGATTTTTTTTCGAAATCCGGATTTTGATGGAATTATCAATTTTGACTTTCCCTGAATCCATTCTGACTATTTTCGCCATGATGTTTGTGTGTCTGTCTGTCTGTCTGTCTGTGGGCGCTGTAACTCAAATACGACAAATCGTAGAAGGGTGATATTTTATACTTAAGATTAATTTTTGCCTGGGAAGAAAACCTCCTATTTTTGAAAACGATCTTTCAACCGGAAACGGATGTTTACCTGCATCGATTTTGGAATTTTTCGAATTACATTGAAACAGTGCGAAATAGAGAAAAATGGCCAAGTTGAAAATTGTAGGTAATATTATTATCTATAATTTATGTTCTTCGAAAAAACAATTTTTTTTTTTTTTTACCAAGTATTCGTTTTTAAGTACATTTCAAATGGTTCATAACAGAGAAGAAATATCTGCCATGAGTGTCATGGGACTTTCTTATACCTATTACAGAGATTGAACATTGTACGTGTTTGCCATATACACTGTTCACTGTCATTATTATGTATAAGAAAGTCCCGTGGCACACGGCAGATTATTGTTAAATGTTTCAGATTAAAAAAATTAATGTTTCGTGACACCCCCCCCCCCCCCCCCACTTAAATCATTTGAATTTTTTTTTTAAATATAAGGACAAGTTGTTGTTACATCGTAAGAAATATTTTTTGTCCAAAAACTTTTTCTCTAAAACCAATACTTCAGCAGTTATAAAGAAATAAATAATTCAAATTGTTTATAACAATAAATTAATCGCACAGTTATGATAATTTTGGCTCAATCTACACCTAATTTTGAAGATCCGTGATTTTTTTTAGATCTTTCTGAGCGATCTGGTGATAACGGTGGGAGGAGCAATTTTTAAGCGTTTTTCCAAAAAATGTTTTTAAAAATTAAAAAAAATATATATTATTGAATTCGTACTTCAAAGCTTTTATTTGACACCCAACACGATGCCCTTGAAAACAAATACTTTTTCCATTTCCCAATTTACCCCCTGAAATTAACCCCCAAAATCAAAATTCAACTGTTATTACTTCACGTCTATAATTGGGTCATCATATTCTATCTGTCTGCTAAATTTCAAATTTTTACGTCGAATAATTTCAAAGAAAATCGCCTGTAACAGTTGGGCAGACGGATAGACACCGAAGTGTTTCCATAAGTGTTCCTTGTAGCACGGAACACAAATAATACCGTTGATGTTTACTAACCGCGCGTGCGTGAAACTTATAAAACACGCACAAACCCTTGAAAAAAAATCAATACTCAATAAAAATAAATAAAAAATTGTTATTAACAGCAAAATAATTACAGACAGCCACCTCGAAAGCCTCATACCTTCCGACCAAAAATAAATACTCAAAATTAATCTAAAAATAGATAAGTAATTAACACCAAACACGTACTAATTCGGATCAAGGTTGTTTTATATAAAGGGCTTAAATTTAAACAATTAAATAATAAAAAGGTAAGTTCCCCAGGTGAGGCTCGAACTCACAACCCCGGCATTGCTCACGACATGTACTGCCTTATAAGTACCGTGCGCTAACCAATTGCGCCACTGGGGAGGTGACCGCGCCTTCCTTATAAGGCATAAAATACGATGTGTCATCTTCGTTAAGGTCGTTCACTAGTGGGTTTTATACGTAATTTTTTTTTAAATCGAATTTAATAAAGAATTTGATTTGTTTATCTTATGAATTGATCATATTTCTTACAAGATACAGTTTTATTTCTAAAATTTAATGTGGTTAGACGTAAAATCATTTTCATTAAGGCATAAAACACGATGTCATCTTCCTTAAGGTAGTTCACTAGTAGGTTTTATTCGTAATTTTTTTTTAATCGAATTTAATAAAGAATTTGATTACTTTTTCTTATGAATTGATCATATTTTTTATTAGATACAGTTTTATTTATAAAATTTAATTTGGTTAGGCGTAAAATCTTCTTTGTTACGGTTGTTTACCAGTCGGTATTTGTATACTTGTTTTTTTAAATAAGGTGTAATTTTGTTACAGGGAACAGAAGGTTTCGCCAAGCATATGGACCGTCTGATGGAGCTCTCTGAGTACATGGTACAGAGAATCAAAGCCATGCCTGACAAGTATTACCTGATTCTCGAACCAGAAATGGTGAATGTAATGTTCTGGTACATTCCTACAAGGCTCAGGGGCATCCCCCACTCGCCCTCAAAGGAACAGGAGCTCGGAAAAGTACGTATTCATCTGTCGTTCATTAACTTTTTAAGGACGGGAGTGGTCGAAATATCGACCACTCATAGGACACAAAATATTTTATGTTTCGCTACGTAATTTGATACGCTGAATACGAAAAAAATATAGTAAAAAGGATTCAGGAGGCACCCTTTACATTAAAAATCACATATCTAGGTCAACTTTTTGCTATTTTACCCGACAGTTAGCATACATATTTTTTATGATGCATTGAACACGAAAAAAACTGTATTACGTCTTGCAAAAATCATCTTCAAGGTGAATGTAATGCGGTGTTTACACCGAAAAAACAAAACAGAAACATCAAGTCTTTAAAATACTTCGTATTTAAACATGTATAGGGTTTATTGCTTTTTTGTCAAAAAAACACCGTTGTTTTTTCGGTGTAAACACCGCATAAGGCCGAAAATTGAAATTATCGTTAGTTACTACCAGCAGGTTAGCACTTGGTTGTTTCTTTCTTGTGGAGGATTTACTACTTTCTACGTGAGTGGCAAGGTGACTCACGAAAATCAAGCACTCCAAAGGGATCATATTTTCGCCATATCCACGTTGTTGATCCTGGGTTACCAGTGGCGTAACAATAGGGTGGCAGAGCGGGCAAAATGCCTCGGGCCCCCGGCCCGAGAGGCCGAGAGCAAAGGAGAAACCTAACATTTATTACGAAATTTGGTAAAATTTATTAATTATGAATTTAATAAATTTAATTTAGGTACACTGTCAGAAAAGTATTATTGAATTTGGTATATTTTCGGGATTTTTGCGATATGCTTTAAATCAACTCTAATTTTATTCTTGAAACAAGTAAAAAATTATCTTGAAATAAGCATATACTTGATTTAAGCCGAAAAAATACTACATTCAAGAATAATATAAAATGTATTAATAAAATTAATAAAAACTTATTTAAGAAATTCTATGGGACAAGAAAGACTAAGCAACTTGGCTATTTTATCCATCTAAAATTCTATAGCTCGTAAGTTGAATTTTGATGTTGTAATTGACACATTTGATAAACAGAAAGCTCGAAAAAAAGATTTTTAAGAATAAACATTTTGTTATTTATTTTTTATATAATACCTCCTATACGTTTCTCAAATTAAAATTTACTACATGGATAAATTTTATTTCACCCAAAAATGCACACAATAGTTTTAATAGTTAGTAAGTTTACATATCTAATTTGCTTAGTGATATATAAAAATGAAACTAGAACTGCAAGCTTTTTTACATTAGCGAGGTGAGGGCCCCATCCAATGGATTTGCCACGGGCCTCAGATGGTATAGTTACGCCGCTGTGGGTTACGTTAAGAGCGAAATCTGGAGTACTTCTTTGCGATTTTTAAGGTCAAGTTTGCTTCCAAGATTTTTTTCATAATTTTTTTCGTATTCAGTGCATCAAATTACGTAGGGAAAAACCCTCAAATCGTCCAATCTGATTGTTTTACAGTGGGCTCTCCGTTACGGACGGAACTGGTCGGTGTATCGACCAGGGCCTCTATTCTCGAGTTCGTTCGACTTTTTCTCATTCGAGATTACTAAACTAAAACTAAAATTCATTAAGTTATTTACTAGAATCTCAATTGTGTAAATTATACAGTATTCTCGAATCTCGATACGACTTTTTAAGGTTCCGTATAGAAAACTAGGAACCCTTATAGTTTTTCCATGTCCGTCTTGTAAAAATTTTGACATAATAAGATGAAATTTGGTATACGGTCGTAGATTGATGACCCAAAAACAGAAATGATAAGTTTTTTGAAAAAAAAAAACAATTTTTTAGACCCATAAAATGAAGTGTTTTCAAAAAAAATCTCACCTACTCCATTGAGTGGGGTGTCGTTATAAAGGTCTCCTAAAATGCAACAAAAAATGTAACAGAACCTTTTGATTTTAACCCTTCAATCACGATGTATTTACTCTCCATTATAGAAGCGTCCCCCCTCTATTTTCTAAACTATCAATTCAAAAAATCTGAAAAAAATCCTGAATGTAGATTTCAATTAGTACTTTCACTGAAAATTATAACGAACAATGTCAAAAATAATTTTGACCCCCCTTCTATAGACTGTATAGTGAACTAACATTTTTTTCTTTTACCCCATTGAGTGGGGTGTCATTTGATAGATCTCATAAAAAGCAATTATAAAAGTTAAATTACTTTTTGATTACGAAAATGTTGAAATAACACTTTTTTATAAATCGTAGTGAGAATGACTACGGAACCCTATCATATGCGTGTACAATACGCACTTGCCCATTTTTTTTATTTTCTATAGAAATGTCGAATGAAAAATCTCGACTGCTCCTGGGCATGAGAAATTAATTGATTTTATGTACAAATTTTGTAAATAAAAAAAGGTCGATTTCAACGTAAAAATCCCCGTCTTTAAAAGGTTAACAGCCAATAACCTAATCTAACACTTTCATATTTTCTAGATCACGCCCGTGATCAAGGGAAGAATGATGCAAGCTGGAACCCTTATGGTCGGCTACCAGCCCGACGACAGACGTCCTAACTTCTTTAGAAACATCATCTCCTCGGCAGCTGTCACAGAGGTAGACATAGACTTCCTACTCGCCGAGATAGACCGACTGGGTCACGATCTGTAAATTCACGCACACTCACTCACGCACGCACGTAACCTGCCTGCGCTCGCCGTGATTTGCACTAACTCACTCACTCACACGCACTCACTCACTCACTCACGGAAATATCCACTCACTCACGTGCGCGCGCCTAAGGATATGCACTCACGAATGCACCGTAGATATTCACGTAATGTTTTTCACTCACTCACTCACGAAAAAAAAATTGTAAGTATAGATTTATATAGTAATGTGTTTAGTATGTCACGTTCACTGGTGATGGATGCATTGCACACTCACTCACGTATCACGAATCACGCATTGGTGTTGAAATATAATGTATATTTTAAGGCTGTTCGCCAGTGAATATGTTAGATCGTTGGTTATATTGTATTATAGATATGCACCCATTATGATGATTATTTTTTGCACATATATATGTCAAAATACGCGTTTCTATTATATTTTTATTTTTGGTTAAAATTAAAATTTATTGTTGTTAAAAATCATATGTATATTTAAAAAATTGTTAACCTCCATGTCAATTTAATGTATTTATGTTTAAAAATCAGGCCTGGGGAGACTTTTGAAAACTAATTCAGCAGAAAATAATAACCCAGTTATTATTCTGGAATCTGAACGTTAAAGATATAGTAAATTTTCAATCTGAATGTCGTTTACCGGATTCAAACGGAATCAATAATGAAAATTGACAACCAAACAATAGGTTGGCAACACTGCAAAACTTTTTCAGACTGCTTGGACGTAATTAACAATAATTGAACGTTATGAAATTATTGGCGGTGAATACGAAATTTTGACTATTTTTTTCAATTACTGGGAACGTTCTATTTGATCTATAATATTAAAATACACAAAATAAAAATATATACCACTGTTTTTTTATATAAACATTCCACAGCGAATTATTTTCAAAATAATTAATTTTCAGAAAAAATGTTAAATGTTTTCGAAAAAGCCAGGTTTTTCTGTCAAATGGAAACCTATATTTTTTCAGATTCGTAATCTACGAAAAAAAAATAAGCATATTTTATTTAAAATACATTTTTTCCCTGAAAATGTAAATTTTAATAAATAGAAATTTCAATATTAATATTTAAGAAAAATCGCAATAGGCTAAAAATGCTTAAAATGTAAATTTTAATAAACAGAAATTTCTATGTTTTTTTTTACTCGAAAACTATCAATTTTTAGAAAAATCACAAGAGGCTAAAAATGTTTTTGAAATATAAAGAATTTTTAAAAGATTTTTTTATATTTAACACAATTTTTTATTAACAAAGAAAAATATTTCAGTCTACCTCTGTTCATAATGTCAATTTTTAGAGCCTTTGAAATCATAAACATTTTTTCTAAAAATTCATTATTTTAGAAATAATCCGCTAGAATGTTTAAAAAAATCATCCGGTATAGTAAAACTATATAATGGACATTAAACATCTTTATATTTAAAAATACATATATAGTAGAACGTCGATATAACGGGCTAATTCTGGAAGATGATGTCCGATATATCCGAAATAATTTTGTAGTAAAATAAAGATATCAAATTATGTTACCTGGGCCTGTTAAAAATAAATGTTAAAATAAAATACATATTATATACAATGCTCGTATTTACTGTCAATTAGGAAATACTCTGTATTCGGGCCATGGGAAAATTAAAAAATAACACATCTTATGATTTTATGGTTATTTATAAATTTTCCGGAACTCCAATAAATATTATTACGGGCCTTATTTAATGAAAATTTATATTATCCAAAAAAATACTCAAAATTTTATTTACAGAATATTTTTTTTTATTACGTTTTCTTAATATTAAAATCAGCAAAATGTTAAAATATACTCAAAAATTTATGTACTATATGTATATGTATAAAAAAAATAATTTAATACTTACCTATTAAAGAAATGCGTCTAAAATTTTGACGATAATATATTTCAAGAAAGCACTAATATCAAAAAAAATGTTACAAGTAAAATTAAAAAAAAAATAATGTATGTCCATTTATATTAGTACCATTTTTTTCGTTTTTATTTCTGTATCCAGGGAAGTATGTTCGTAATAATCAAAAAGGGCAAAATAAAAAAAAAAAAGAAAATATTAATTTTTAACAAAATTATATTTTCGATGTAAAAATTTTGTCTTTTTTCTTCGTGGTACGGCCCTGTCTGTGTTCTGACAATATTTTTAAGTAAGTGAAAATCCCGTTTTTTGTATATTAAAAAATGCGGATGAATGAAAAAATAAATAATTATAATTAATATAGAAAAATACGTATATATTAAAAATATATGCAGTCAAATTTCATTTTACACGAATATTTATAAATATAGCCCTTTCTTCATCAAAAATTTCCCCCCTATTTTTTATGATTTTTTGAGATTGAAAAAAAATTATTTCATACAACACAATTTTTTTTAATGAAAGCGGGGGGGGGGGGCGGTAACGGTATGGTGTAAATTGAAACCCTACTGTATATTTATAAAAAATCTAATGTTGATATTATTAAATTTTATTTTTGGTGAGAATATGATATGAAATATAGAAAAATATCTTCAAAAAAATTTATTTAAAAAAGTGGGTACTTACCTATTTGTTAAAACTGATATTTAAAAAATTAAAAATAACTAAGCAATTTTTATTTTTATTAAAATTCATTTATATGAAGATATTTTTCAAAAAATATGAATAAGTATAAGAAATATGAAGTAAATAATGACTTTTCTTAAAAAGAAAAAAAACTAATATGGTCATTCAATATTTTGTGATTATATACTACAAATTATTTTTATTAATATTTTATCATCAGTATTACAAGAGTAACTCAAAAACGCTTAGAAAAAATCCAAGGGGTGTATTTATTATATTAAAATGTAAAAAGTACAAAATTTCTTAAAGTGACTGATAAATTTAAAAAAAAAATCAATTTCTAAAAGCCAGACAGCCAGTTTCTTTTTTATGACATAAAAAAGGTTATCTTCATGGTATAATTTCCTGAATTATCGACCGATAATTTCGTTGGCCGAGAAAAAAAACAGTCACGACAGTCACTTTAACAAATTTTACTATATTTATATAGTATCGCTTCGATAAAGTGTAGAAATGCCTTCGAAAAGAATATTTAAAATACGATATCTCTTTTCTATATAGATTATTTTCATCCTATATATAAAATATGTATCTATAATTAAAAAAATATCTGTAAAACAACCATTTGGGCATCAACTGTTTATTCAACGTGATAAATCTTAGAGAAAAACATTAAAAACTGTCCATCATGTAATTATACAGATATTTTCAAAAAAACGTATCGAAATTTTATTAAATGTTGACTTAGGAAGGGTTTATATTAGACAAATTAGCAAATGAAGTGACAAAATTACATGATTTGACGTTTAAAATAAAGATGGCGCATTAATCAAGATTTAGTTCCAATATTTATCAACAGATCGCAGCACTTGACAGCTGTATTAATTACACTATTCGATAATAGATGGCACCAGTGTTATACTTCAATTTTCAATTGTCACTTTCTCTACTAATTATTTAAATTAAACCCACCTTACTTTGTTGACTAAAATCAGCGCATTTATTCTACATAAAAAAAACTATTGTTGAAACCCTGTCCGTGTTATATTAGTACGTATTTTTAAATTTTAACCATATGTGTACTTTATAATGTAGTTCTCTAGCATCCACTCGAAAAACATGAAACTAGTAACGTATACAATTATGTACCAACAATCAATTTTCAAATTGGCAACAATGAATTTGTATTGAATACCAACTTATGCACTAATAAATGTCATTACTGTTTATAAATGAAAAGTAAACAATGTTTTTCGGGTAGATAGGTCTCTCACAAAATGTGTAGTTGCGCAATAATCATTGTATAGTATGTCATAGATACCAACCTTCTAAATATTTGTTTTTTCTTATATTTAAACAATACTCGTTATATTAAATAAATGTTTTATATATGCTTCTCAATGTTATCAGCACTTTTTGAGCACTATATTACTCATTGTTATTTATATAAAATATATATGTTATGTTTTTTAATTTTTAATTATTGTATAAAGAAGATAATATTGTAGTTTTTATGCAATACACCATTCCAACCTATATTTAAACTAATTACACTATTTAAGTCTACCCCTTTCCGCATTATCTTTGTAAAAATTGGCCTTCTAAACGATATTATCTTCTGGAATTTGATTTAAAAATATTAATTAGTGTTTTGGTTTTTGTATTTTTAAAAATGACACGTTTTTCAATAATGAAAACTGCCATTAGTCAAAAATATAAACACATATCCATGTCTAATTAATTTTATTCACGCACATGCATCTCTAGTAGTTGTTATATACAGTACCACCGACATGACATGACGATTGTTGAAAAGTGTGCAGTAGAACAACGATTTTTCGACCGAAGAAAAATTATGATACTGAAAAAATTAAATTCTTTTTTTTACCAACTTCTAGAAGACTTACAACCATGAAATTTGGTGTGGGTGTTGCTTATGACACCTAAAATACAAGAAAATTATCATAACCCTCAAAAGCGAAATATAACCTAGAAAAAGAGATGTTAAAAAATAATTATTTTTTAACCTCTTCTGAAAGACCAAGAACTCTAAAATTTAGCATGCTTAAGGGGTGTTAATTTTTTTACTCTCTTCTAGAAGACTTAGAACTCTGAAATTTGGTTCAAATATTTCATAAAACATCTAAATTATGGGAAAATTGTCAGAACCCTTAAATATGAAATATAACTTTGAGAAAATTATTAAATAAAATATAATTTTTTTTTGCCCTCGTCTAAAAGACTTAGAAGTCTGAAATTTGGCATGGATGTTACTGAAAACAGTTAAATTACAGGAAAATTATCAGAACCCTGAAATTTAAAATAAAACCTAAAGAAGGGGGCAAGGGGGAACAGAATTAAAAATTACGTATGAAAAAAATAATAAAATATCGAAGAATCGAGTTTCTACTGTATGTAAATAGTTTTGGTACTGTATAATATGTAAATTTAGATAGCTGAAAATTATTTATCTATGTTAAAATGCTTTGAGAGTTTATTTAAACAAATAAGTAAAATGTTTATCAATTATAGGAGCGATATATGTTATTATTATTATATTTATTATTATATTATAAATTATAATGAATGTATGTATATGTACAAAATAATATTTATCAATTGTGGGACAGATTTTTTTGTCTGTTCGACAACAAAATATTCGTCTTCCAAGTATTTTAAGGTGATATTTAAATAGAAAATAAATGATGTATACAAAATAATAAATATGAAACAAAAATTCGAAGCATAAAAAATTAAATTTGATCTAAAACCATCATTTTGAGGTTATGTTAAAACTGAAATAATGAGAATTTGCTTTATATACATCATAATATACATATAATTATATAAAAATCTATGCCTACAGAAATCTTTTGAAAAATCTACATAAAACTAGAATTAAACAATTGCACTGTAAAAATTCAAAAAGTGACAGCACTGAAATTTGTAACAGATAAAAGTATAGACAACGTAGAATAAGTAAATGCACTATGTATTATAATAAATGTTGCACACTTCACATTGCACTTATTATTATTATTATTATTATTAGTAAGGTTAAAGTAATTTTTTTTATTTTTTTATTTGTTTTATTAAGTAGTAGGTATATATACTTAAAGAAGATAGTATACTTTATGTTATTTGTTAATATAAGTAAAGGATAGTATATTTAAAAGAAATGGGTAAAAAAATATATATAAAATGTTGAAAAATGTTTAAAAAGCTTGCCAAAATACGGTTTGTAAACTGAATTTAGTTGAGAATTAGGGAAAATGTAATTCAGATTTAGGGACTTTAATGAAAATGTAAAATTAATTGTAAATGTAAATGTAAAATATAAAAATCATGAAAATAAAATAAAAAAAATACATATATAACATGTAGAAAATAATTTCTTTTTTTATTAAACAAAAAAAAACTTAAATTAATATAGAATTCTTCTTCTTTTAATCAGCTTATTTCACAGTGGATTCCCATCTAAAATAATATAAAATAAAATGCACGTTCGGCTTTTGCCGCTAATTTCAATTCAAAAGTAATATAAAACTAATGACAAAAGCCGAACGTTAAAAAAATTATAAAATTCGTCTTCATTTAATCGGTTAACGTCATAGTGGAATCGAATCTGAAATAATATAAAATAAAATGCACCTTTTGTGACAAAAAATTGATATATCAAATGCGCATTTAATCCAAAAATTAATGATAAAATAAACAACATAAAAATAAGTATATATTATGTAAATTAGAACCGGTGTTTTTAAAATGAAAAACCTGTGCTGTAATGGGACGACAGACATTATTTACAGCAGATAAAGACCTTGAAACAAGTTATGTGAGTCTACAATAAATAATTCCAGTTCTATTTGTTCTTAAACATATTATCAGTTAGTTGCTGGGTTTCGAGGATTATCATCACTGTTTGTGGAACGTTTAAAATACTCAAGAAATGGAAAGTTTTATAAAATATGCACCTAATTCTGATTTTCCGATTGAAAATTTGCCGTACGGCGTATTTTCAACAAAAAATAATGTAAGTTTTTATATTTTATTATATTAATATTATATTTAATTGTTGACAATAGGTCAAATTTAAATTTGAACAATTGGTAATTGTTGAAAAGTTATGCATATAAAATAGAACAATTTAAATACAAAAATTTTAGGTTAGAAAATATAAATATGTAATTGCATTTATTATCAAAAAGTAATAATTAATAATCAGAAAACGCAATTAATGTAAATTCAGTAAATGAACAACACGAAACAATTTACTTATCTTTTTTTTTATTAACAAACATATATGACAAAACTTAAATGCACAACTATCGCCATCTGCATTCCCGAAGTACAATTTCTCATATGATTTATTTTGGTGCATATCTCGACTAAATTTATTTAAAATGTATTTGACAACAATCAAATGTTTTATTTTAGCCCCAACATCGTATTGGAGTCGCAATCGGTGACGTCATTCTCGATCTGAGTGTAATTTCTCACTTATTCTGTGGCCCGCACCTCAAAGACAATTCTCGTGTATTCAATGAACCGACTCTCAACGCTTTCATGTCGCTTAGCCCTGCAGCTTGGGTTGAAGCAAGACAAACATTACAATCCTTACTGTCCGTCAGTAATTCAACAATACAAAACGATGAACAACTTAAACAACGGTAACTATAATGAATATAGTTACGATTGATTTTTTGACCGTGATTTATTATTTTCAGAGCTTTCGTTTCTCAATCTGAAGCTACGATGCACGTCCCTGCAAAAATAGGTGACTACACTGACTTTTATTCTTCGATACATCACGCTACCAATGTTGGAATCATGTTTAGGGGAAAAGAAAATGCTCTGCCTGTCAACTGGTATGATTTTAATATAAAATACAGTGTGCTGCCACCTTTCGAATAATACTTTAACCGCACTTTTTTAAATTGGTTCTTAACATTGCTGAAGTTTTTTTTTATATTTATTTAGGAAATATTTGCCGATTGGATACCACGGTAGGGCTAGCTCCATTGTTGTATCCGGGACACCTATCGTGAGGCCCCATGGCCAAACTGTACCTACTGACGGTAAAAATAATTGATATTATATCTCGCTATTCGTTCTAAATATATTTTTTGTATTGTAAAGGAAATCCACCAGTTTTTGGGCCGTGCCGTTTGATGGACTTCGAATTAGAGATGGCTTTCTTCGTCGGAGGCTCCCCAACAACTTTAGGCCAACCTGTCAACATCAAAGATGCCCAAAATCATATTTTCGGGATGGTTTTAATGAACGACTGGAGTGGTAAGAATTTTAAATTCAATTTTTGAAGTTATACTTCTTTAGGCATGTTGAGGGTAAAAATTTAGTAATGTAAAATGAAAAGCTATGCAACAAAGTGTTACACAGTGGAACTAGGTAAGCATGGTACATATGAACAAAACTGTAGAAATTGTGTCCTTTACTTAAATAACACAACTGTAAAGAGTATTGCCTATATAAAAAAATAACTTTTTAAACTCGATTAAATACTGGTGCTGCCATCTAGCACTAGTTGAACCAACTAAAAGCGACATTTACATTGATTATTACATCCTAATATTCAAATTTCATGATTTTTAAATATGGACTTTGAAATAATATACAATTAAATTTTTAATTTGATTAAATAGTATTGTGAAATAATGTTATGAATTATTAAATAAAATAATAGTGTTCTTTATAAATTTATATGCATTACATTATTTTATTCATTTAATCAAGTTAAAATTGAGAATATTCGTAGTATCGTAGTCGTTTTTCAATCACGCCAAAGAAGTATAACTTCTAATGCGTTTACATAAGTACACACACTAAATGTTTTTTTTTTAATTGTTTTTTTAATTTCTTCTGTTTTTTTTTCAGCTAGGGATATTCAAAAGTTTGAATACGTTCCATTGGGGCCTTTCACAGCGAAAAATCTAGGGACAACGATTTCTCCTTGGGTCGTAACGATGCTAGCTTTAGAGCCATTTAAAACTGATAACATGGAACACGATCCTAAGCCGTTCCCTTACTTAGCCCACGATGATAAATATAACTTTGATATCAAGCTAGAAGTCGACTTAAAAAGTAAGTCGTAGAATATATTTTTATCTTATCATGTTTACGTTTAAAGGGGATAGCCACTGTGACGGGTCAAAAAATTGTCAATGTTTGGGAATTTATTTCACAGATATAACTAATTATTTTTGAATCGGGTAAAGGACATTTTATTAAGTATATATTCAACTTATTTAATATCAATTTTTATTGAAAAATATTAAATATTTACAAAATTATGAGCCTCGATGTGACGACCAAAAAAAATATTTTTCTCTATGGTTCACTCGAAATTTCGAGAAGGGTTATATGAAAAAAATAAATAAAAATTTTATCAATATCTATATGAATGTAGCTATCGTTGCAAGTAGCCATTTTATTTTTATTTATTTTTTTCACAAAATAGCAATCGTTTGAAATTTTTTAAGACTTCTTTGTTTTTATTAGAGCGGTTTTAAAAATAGTAATTATCAAAATTTCAAAAATCGACTACGTGCAACGATAGTTACTACAATTACAAAAATTATTAAAAAAAAATATGAAATCAGTTCATCAGTCTTTGAGGAATCGTGTCAACCAGATCGAAAAATGTCATTTAGAGATAAACGTGTTTAATGTTTTTGTTATGTCATAACTGGCCGTGCTACCTCGTCTCACTAAATTGACTGTAACTCCGTCAAATTTCGGAATTTAATGTCAATTTTTTATAAACATATTTATGAATATGTATACTTCAAAAAAATGTAAGAAAAAACATTTTTTTTTTCGTCACAGTAACTTTCCCCCTAGACCCATTTTTTCCTGCTGTACACATTTGAGTACAGAAAATTCTAAATCAATTTTAATAAAATCTGTGTAAAATAATTTGAAATATTTGATTTAAATCGATTTTTGTATTTTAATAAACTGTGTTGCTATAAATCGACAATAGATTTCGCTTTTCATGTTTGAAAAAAATTGGGAACAAATGGGTTAATGAATTTTTATTGCAGCCGATAAGGGACATTCAACTACAATTTCCAAGTCGAATTATAAGAACTTATACTGGACAGCGAAGCAGCAACTGACCCATCATACGATTACAGGGTGTAATATTAACCCGGGAGACCTTATGGCATCAGGAACTATCAGCGGAGAGGTAATTTATTAATATATACTTGGATCTGTCCACGGTTTTCGATGTGAATGTTACTTGTTTTATTTTAGACATCGGATTCACTCGGAAGCATGTTAGAAATCAGCTGGAAGGGAACGAGACCACTTGATCTACCTGACGGAACATCGAGAAAGTTTTTACAAGACGGAGATGAAATAATTCTGCGGGGATATTGCCAGGGACCGAATCATCGAGTCGGTTTTGGAACTTGCTCAGGGAAACTGTTGCCAGCATTGAAAAATTTGTGAATTTGTTATAATTGATTTTATTTGAAATATATGTTTTTTTATCTTTAATGAGTCGTTACTATAATAAAATACAGGTGTTGATTTAAAAAAATGTCCCGTGCTCAGAAATTATAAGTCACATAAATTCTAGAATGGTGTTGAAATTTTCTTTATACAGGGTGACCCATTTTAAGTGCACACCTCTAATAACTTTTTATGGTGAATTGTTATTAAAAAACTTTTCAGATAAAAGTTACACGGTTTGGAGGGGGACATAGACGTACTCGGATGAAATTTTTTTAGGTGGTGTTTTCAGGATGATATGAAGGTCAACATCATTTTTTTAAATAGGAACCTATAGTTTTAATCAAGTTATTTTATTTTACGTGAAAAAACACGAATCTTTCATTGAAAACTTTTTTTGAAAAACTTAAACCTTTCCAAGATATCTAACAAAATAATTCGTGATTTTGAACTTTCAATATTTTTTTACCAAGAAACCATCGACTTCAGAGAAAAAGTACCAAATACAAAAAATGTTTATTTTGATCTAATAAGACTTATTAAAAAATTTATTTTAAAATTTTAAAACTTTTTCAATTCATTTTATTTAAGCAAAAAAAAATTGTTAAAAAAAATTAGAATAATTTTTTAAATTTTATTAGACCAAAATAAACACTTTTTGTATTTTATACTTTTTCCCTAAACCTGATGGTTTGGGAGTAAAAAAATATTGAAAGTTCAAAATCTCGAATTATTTTGTTAGATATCTTGAAAGGTTTAAGTTTTTCAAAAAAAGTTTTCAATGAAAGATACGTGTTTTTTCACGTAAAATAAAATTACTTGATTAAAACTATAGGTTCCTATTTAAAAAAATGATGTTGACCTTCATATCACCCTAAAAACACCACCTAAAAAAAATTTCATCCGAGTACGTCTATGTCCCCCTCCAAACCGTGTAACTTTTATCTGAAAAGTTTTTTGATAACATTTCACCATAAAAAGTTATTAGAGGTGTGCACTTAAAATGGGTCACCCTGTATAGTCAAGTTTTATGTGTAAAATTTTTAAATCATTTTAATTAATGGTTTAGTAGTTACAATCGTTTAAGTAAAATTATATTTTTTACACGATGAAAGGTTATGTAAAATGTCATTTTGACGTTTGTTTTGTAGCTTTGGCGTTTCTCCAAGAGATGGCGGCATTTTAAATTACATAAATATAAAATATGAAAAAAATAAAATATTACAACAATGAAAAAATACCAATTAATTATAAAATGTAGCTAACGTCAATAAAGGTTATTTTTAATCAACAATATAAAATATCGATATACAATACATACGTAATATATTATAACCTTTAATTTATACTTGTACTTATCGATTTCGGTGAAAATTACATTTTATTTGTTAAAATATCAATACTTTCACTTCACCTTGAATAATAATTTCTTTGTGTATGAACTTGATATATTTTTGATTGCCCGTGTATTTTAATATAATTCACATCGTAAAAAAATCTGGGTGAAATTTATTTATTCATGAAAAGAAAGGTAAGGTCCGTACTTAAAAAATATATTATAAAACTAAAATTACGTATTATAATTATTTTTATAAAAAAAATATTTTATAAATTAAATAACATTCCTATACAGTGGCGGCCCTAGGCAAGAATAATAAGAACATAAAAAAATAAGAAAAGAAAGATGCAACGAAAAAAAAGGTCTTCAAAGGTCGGGAGGGCGGCAAAAAAATATTTCGCCTGGGGCGCCGAGCTTGCAAAGGCCGGCTCTGTTCCTATACTTACATACATGTTATATTTTAAAATTTCAAAATAAAACAGAAAACGTAGCATAAGAGCCTTTTCTTACATACACGGCAGCCGTGTATGCAGGGCCGGATTTAGAAATTTGCTGCCCCTAGGCAGTTGCGAAAATTGCCGCCCCTTTCATTGAATAAAAAAAAGTGACATTTTTTTACTTCGATGACCTTTTTTTTAGTTGTCAAGTAAAATTTTTATTACTTTAAAATTCCGAAGACTTTTTTTTAGATTCTCAGATAAAATTTTTACGCTATAAAAAAAAATTTCACGCTAAAATCTGCCGCCCCTAAATTTTCCGCTATAGGTACGTGCCTACACTGCCTGCATGGTAAATCCGGGCCTGCGTGTATGTGTGAAAAGGCTCTAACAAAATATCTAAAATATCATCCTTCCTAATCCAACCCTGTTTAACACTTTGTATACAGTTATACACACAAAGTAGAAAATTATTGATCCACCTCTATAATATATGTACACAAACACAAAAATCACTTCACCCACTCACAGTGCACAACTACGTGACATTTTATCAAAAAGCAACAATTAACAATATTAAAAGTGACACTTCAAATTTGAATTCAATTGTTACTAATTTTCAAATACTAAAATGCAGTTTTAACAATTGATATCATAATGTTTCAACCAATAATAAGATCGAGTATTCAAAATGCATCAACAATCAGTAATGGCATTACTGCAAATTTGAGTCCTACAAGTCCTGTTTTTCAACCAGGTGGAGGTTTAAAATTAAAACCGGAAGTGGAAGACCGTGAAGATTTGGTGGCACGTTGGGAGGTCCCGATGTGCGATCGTGTTCATGTTATTGAATTCGAACACGGGACAACTTCCGGGAAAAGGGTTGTCATTGTTGACGGAAAGGTATTTTAAAAATGCAACAATTAACTTTCTTATACGTATTAAATATCGTGATTATATTTTAGGAGATATTGCGTCGTGAGTGGATGTTTCGGTTAGTTGGGGATGAAGCTGGGTTCAGTGTTGGTCCCCCTGGGGCACAGCACCCTTGTATATTGCGTGTGGACCCCAGATCGGGGTTTACCTACGATTATCATTTACTTATCGATCATATGGACGTTGCTGAATTTAATAAGAAACATTCGAAGACTTTACTTGTATGGTTAGCACCGGAAACCGGAAGTCGTGTTGTACTCGGTAGGTAATAAATGATACTGTATGAATTTTTCGTAATGTATTATTTTATTTATAGATAAGCCTACGTTAGATATTTGGGTAGATGGAATGAAAATAGAAGTCGAAGGAGAATTTACAGATAGAGGAACAGAAACAAAATTTGAAGTAAATGGAAAACCAGCATGTATTGTGGCGTCATCTCGTGGTGATAAAAAAAAATCCATCCAATATGATTTGTATATCGATGATGTGAAGATAGATGAGGAAAAATGAAATATAAAAATATATTGTGTCTTGTTAAAATTATATTATGTATTTTATTCATTAAATATATATATTTATACAATAAATATTCATTGTATTATACAAAATATAAAAACATAACATTTTTAAAATGACAGTTATCTTCATAATATAATATGACGATATCAATTGTATACAAAATACCGCTACATGCTCAGAAGTACGTTTCTATTATGAAAAAAGATGGCGCTATACGTAATAACAGCATATAAACAAAGAAGGTTATATAAAAGTGTGAAATGTTTTCGGTTATTAATTCAAAATTTTACTCGTCATCAATTCGGATGGAGGGTCTTTAAAACCAGATCTATGTTCATTAAATAATATTTTTTTTATTAACAAGTAGCACAATATATAATTAGTAGTTATTTAGTTTATAAACTAATCCATAAAGTAGTTAAATATGGTAGATCTAAGCGGTGGTCAAGATGGGCCGATTGAACATGGATTTTCAAATTCGGTTTTTATCGTACCAGGAATTATTTTCGTTAGTTTATCAGGTATTTGTTTATTGTATAATATTGTTATGTGTTGTAATTTATGTGTAAAATTTCACAATTCTATTAGCATTGCTTACAATGTTGAATTCAATTATTTGACGTAAGGCGGAATAAAATTTTGTGCGTTCAGTAACAATAAACATATTTTTAGATAAAAATGAATGAAAACAATGAAATTTCAGGTAATTAAAACTGTAAATATTCAATTATTTATGCGTGTTCTTACCTGTTGATTGAAAATTGTTTTTAAAATAAGATAAAAAAATGTTATCTACATATATACCAATAAAAAAATGTTTATCTAGCATTATATAAGATATTTGATATCTTTATAAAAATATTAAGCTGAGTTTAAACTATTTGATATTTATTTATTCAATATTATACATTTATTACGAATTTTAAGACCAATATTTTATTTTTGAATTTTTTTTTGTTAAAATACAGAAATATAGAAATAAATAAACTACAGAAATAAGCAATTATTACTTGATAATTTTTTAAATAAAAAAAAATATCAAGTTTAAACCCGGCTTAACAAAAACCATAATGTAATATTTGTCTACGACGGCACATTTGATTCCACGTTGGAATTTATCATCATTAAAACTAATATGTCATAAGTAAATCTGACCAGTACTGAACGAAATACAATACAATTATAATATACTCAAAAAAAAATGGCTAGTGATATTATTGACGATATGTCAACTCAAGCGGGTGAAAATATGGAACCTCCGATGAATTTCGATGACATGCCAACACCGTCAATGGATAAAATATTAGAATTAATAAACAGTATGAAAGATATTTCGGACGAAGAGAAAAATGAATTACTTCGATCAGTTTTGGGGCAAGGCGGTGATGGGACAGGGCTCCCTTTTGATGATAAAAGCCCCTTGACCCACCAGTTTATGATATTATTTTGTCTTTTGTTGGTTATCATTTGTATCTTCGGTAAGAAATTTCATTATAATTATTTATCGTAATATAAAATTATTTTAAATGTACTTCGAAGGGTTAAATACTGCTGATAACATGTTTTTTATAGTTTTAAATCATTAGTATATCATTAACTTATTATTTTAAAACAGTCGTATAGCTTTTTTTTAATTGATTATATTTACAGTAATATTTTTCCTGTTTAAAAATAATTTCTATTTACTTATGTAGATGTATATTGATTTTCATTTATTTAATAAAACAATTTGAATATTATACAGGCCTGAAGTTTTTATTTGTTTTATAAGAAAATTACGTTTATCCTTTATCAATTGTTTTATCAGTAGATATTTTTTTTATAATATTATTTACAGCATTTTTATTACCATAAAAGATTATAAATAACTAAAAAAGTAATTTTAATAGATACAAGGTACCTATTGATAAAATATTTCTATAACAAATAAAATTTAATATATTTTAAAGTAACTCGTGTCTTAAATTAAATTAATTTAGGGCCAAATTTTTTGATTATTCCCATTTCTAAATTAGGTATAAAATATACTTTCTAAAAATTGATAAAATTAAAAAATAATAATGTAAATCAATATTTTTTACTATCAATAATGAAAAATGGGACCCGATTTTCAAGTATAAGATTACAAAAAAAAAAAAAACAATGCAAATATAACCTAATTTTTAATTTATACATTTTACTTTTTTGAAAAAAAATTAAATTGGTATTTTCTACTCAAAATAACAAAATGGGCCACAGTTTTTAAGTACACCCCTGTATTTAGATCACAAAGGCATATATTATATTATCAATAGATATTTTTTTAAACGATAAAAAAATGGGCCCTAATTTTCAAGGTTACAAGAAAACATATAACAGTATCGCCTATGGTTAAAATTCCACCTTTATTTTACCTACCTTAACGGCAACATACACACTTGAATTTTTTTCATGGACATCTATAGTACCTACAGTACCTTTCGAATGATATAAATTTCATTCCTCTCCTTTTATAATAAATACAAAAAAAAAAAGGTCCGATATTTTTTGATGTTCAACTATTAATATATAGATATTATTTCAATTTAAACAGTCTACGTTTTTAAAAAAATTGTATTTTTTACACACAATGGGCCATAATTTTCAAGTACCTCTCTGTATTTGTATTTAGATCATGAAGGAATTAATAATTTTTAATTAAAAAAAATAGGATAAATCTTACCGATATATATTTTTCTAAAAATGTTGGCCCTAAATTTCAAGTACCCCTCTGTATTTAGTTCAACAGATAAATAATTATTTTTAATTTAAAAAAATAGGATAAAACTTACCGATATATATTTTTCTTAAAATATGGGCCCTAAATTTCAAGTACCCCCCTGTATTTAGTTCAACAGAGAAATAATCATTTTTAATTAAAAAAAAAATAGGATAAAACTTACCGATATATATTTTTCTAAAAATGTTGGCCCTAAATTTCAAGTACCCCCCTGTATTTAGTTCAACAGATAAATAATTATTTTTAATTTAAAAAAAATAGGATAAAACTTACCGATATATATTTTTCTAAAATGTGGACCCTAAATTTCAAGTACCCCCCTGTATTTAGTTCAACAGAGAAATAATCATTTTTAATTTAAAATAAATAGGATAAAACTTACCGATATATATATTTTCCTAAAAATGTTGGCCCTAAATTTCAAGTACCCCCCTGTATTTAGTTCAACAGAGAAATAATCATTTTTAATTTAAAAAAATAGGATAAATCTTCCCGAAAAATATTTTTCTAAAATGTGGGCCTTAAATTTCAAGTACCCCCCTGTCCTAGGGTCATAAGGAAACATATTGTAACAATGCAAATATTACTTCATTTTAATTTTTATACAAAAAATGGATATGATTTTATACAATCTGTATTTTATACCATATCTAATCATTTAAAGTATATTTATCATCATTTTATTCAGTATTTATAAAGAATTTATATGAATAAGTACTAAAAAAAAATGGATACAGATAACGATATTAAGTCTGAAAGCAAAGAAAACCTAGACGATTTAATAATAGAGCAAATAAAACAAAAAGAAGAGCTTTTAAAACAGTTTGCCGAAATTCAGAAAAGAGTTCAAACATTTATGGACGAAAAAGAACAATCTGAAGCGAAATTATTTTATTTTTATTTGTTTATTTACGTATTATGCGTTATTGGTTTCCGTTAGTTTTTCTGTTTATTTTATTTTATATTGTTTTGACTCATAATTCAATTAAAATTTAAAAAATCCATGAAGATTCCACTGTAATATATGTATTGATTGTTGATTGTAATATTTTCTTTACAGTTTTCTTCGGATACAAGTTATACAAATCGTTAAAAGAACGTGAGAAGCGACGCGAAGAAAAGAAGAAACAAAAACAAATGAAAAAGAAGAAATAGCTATCGTCAAACGGATTTATGAAAAATGGTTGTAACGAAAAAACAAAAAAAAAAAAACAAGTAACTAAATGTGCAATGAATTTATTATTAATTTATACATTTATTTTTAAGCGGTAAAATTTAATTTACAAAATTTATTTTTAAAAAATACGGGCGACACTAAATATCAATTTGATTTTCAATACATATCATAAAAGAAATTAACATATTACGAAGAGAATTTTTAGCAAAAGACTTTCTTATACGAATAAACAAAGTCACGTTATTTTTTTTGGTGCGTTGAATTTAACTACAAGCAGCATTTTTCAAAGCGTTATATTTAAAACTGTAAATTTTGGGCTTGTATTTATTTTAAGATAAGTATTTGACAGCGCATTAGACCCAGTGTTACCCGAGGATATAAATTTAATGTATAACGAAACTATTATACATTGTTTTCACATATCGCTAACTATTTACGCAGTGCACTCGAAGATATCTCTCCGATGGTTGTTTCTTTTCCGATTTGTTAAAATTTATACAAAACTTCCACAAATTATACACTTAAACCTTCTTTGTAAAATACTCTATCTATCAGTGAAAACGGGAATAAAATCTGTTCAATAGCTACTGAGAAATTCGTACATAGACAGACAGGCGAGGGATTTTATTTTAGGATGAAGCTACTTGCGCATACAGTATGTAGTATGTGCAAGCAATTAGCTATTTGCACATACCATATATGCATTTAATTGGCTATTTGCTACTTGCACATGCCGTTTGTGCATGCAATTGACTATTTAGACTTACCACTAACCTAACGTACACTAATCTACCCTAACTTAACAACCCAACTTAATTGGTACATCTACAGTATGTGCAAATAGCCAATTGCTTGCACATACTGCATGTGCAAATAGCCACTTTTTTTATTTTATACTATGTATAGATATTGCAATCGATATCTCTAAATAAAAGTCAGGTTATTTGATGAACGATAGATAAAATTGCTACAGATAATATTAAATCATTCGTTATAAAATAAACATTTTCGTGAGTCTTTAAAAATAGATTGAAACGAAATAAATATCGACACCAAAATGAGGGGAGGGTAGTGTTTGTTTTTGAATAAATGCTCTTGTATCCGCCCTCACTTTGCTTTCAAAGAAGAACGAAAACTTCAATTCAAATTCAAAAATCATCGTTCGATTGTAAATTTCCAAATCATTCAAATATTTCGATTGTTAATTTTTTTCAACAATCGTCCATCTCTATACTTATCAGTGTTGCCAGACAGAACGTACTTTTTAGTATGGTTTTCGTACTATTCATGACTTGACCATATCAAAATTGTACCTATCTCAGCCCTGACCGTACCTTTTTACCCCACAAACGATGGTTGTCTGCGCAAACTAAGATTACTTAAATACTTATTGCAATTTAACATTAACATTATACATTTATAACATTTGAATATTGATTAAACTCGAGTGGAGGGGGTATGTTGAAAAACAAAACCTGGAATGGGCTGTCCGCATTTTTCAGACCTAAGAAATTTACTACATTTGTGCATTGCAGTACGCACACAACTATATGGTAGCACAGTCAACTACTGCATAGAGGTCAGAGCACGAGAAACCACCCACTTCGGGGGGTCATATTTTGACCCATAAAATTGTATTACAGAGATACAGAGTTTACTTTCCAGTCTCTATTCTTTATGTCCCATGGAGACGTAATTCCCACACAAATGCTAATTGGTCAAGGACTTACTGAGTTTATCTTGTCTATAATTATACTTTTTTAACTATTAAACAGTAATATCTCTGAATTTTATATAAACCGTGCCTTTTTGTTAAATTTTGTACCTTTTTTGTAAGCCTGTCGTACTTAGGGAATTCATACTGGCTACACTGGTCTAACTCTTTACTTATAATTAATTAATTTAATTAATTTTCTTTTGAAAATTGAGGTTAGGTTAGAATTGTTCGATTATTAATCAAACTATTTGAAATTTGAGGTTAAGTTTTCTTGAAAATAAAAATAAAACTGAAAAAATTAAAGGGGTTTCGTTTCTATCATGTGATGTTCTTCTAACTGTCATTTATGTTAATAAATAACTAATAACAGTGATTTTTAACTGCGTATAAGAAAGTAAAAAGTATCATGTTATGATAATATTTCTATATTGTTTGAAACAAGTATCGCCTATATTTATTTATTAGTTTGATAGTGTACTTATTAATTTTGCCAAGTGTATCATTCCACCGTCAATGTACAATTTTTGTGATTATTTAATTAATATTTAAATCAAATATATTTAATATATTATTGGTGAATGAAAAATTTAATATATATGTTTTTATTTTTGTAAAGATATATAAATGTATGAATGTGAAAATAAATATAAATAATTTAATAAATAACACTATTATTTTTATTTATTAAATCTAGAGATCGTTGATTTTTCATGATTGACATTTAAATAATTTTAGAAAGTGAAATTTTTTAATATTTAAAAATGTCGCATTTGTATCGAAAGAGAGACGATAGTAAAACTGATATTTATAAAAATCAGGTACCGTCAAAGTTGTCTGTCAAAGATGAACTAACGTTGGAAGGTTTTGATTTACCTGACGTTTCTAAATTTGATTTTCCTGAAGACACAAATGAATATTTACGCAATCAGATTTTAGTAAGTTTATTATAAAATGATGCTTTTAACCCTTAGCTGCTCCACTTCTCGAGAATAACATACCTGCTACACTGGGGTCACCTCGTACCCCAGACATTAAAATGCTAACTACTCGTAAGCTATTGAATATTTTAATTCGATAAAATTCCTCTATGGTTATTTAAAAATATATATAATATTTAATACGTTTAAAAAATTAAAAACTTTGTAATATTTAAACAGCTTACATTGAAGTTGAAACAATGTGGAGCACCTGGTACCCCACAGTGGCAGCTAAGGGTTAAAAATAAGTACAGTAGAATCCAGATATAACGACTCCGTTTATAGCAACTAATCGTTTTAAGCAACGAAAATGCAAACTCAAATTAGGTTTCATATAGATCAGTGGTTCCCAAACTCTTTTGGCCCACGGACCCCTTTTCATAGTCAAAACTTGCCCACGGACCCCCTTTCATAGTCAAAACTTTCCCACGGACCCTGGGTGAAAAACTACTAAATTTTGACACGCGCAGTTGATTTTAGTACCACTTAGCCAATTTTTATTCGATTACGTTGAAATTTTAACACAATGAAGAAGATAGATAAAGCTACTAATTTAGTGAATAACATTAAAATTGGACAAAAATTGTTTGTGTTAATGCGCTTTGAATTTTAAAAATTACCGAATTTTTGCTAAAAAATAGATTTTTTTTCGTTTAAAAAATGATTTTCGAAGGGAATAACTTCATGAATGTATATAATTTAAGGCTTTTTAGTTCAATTAGGACCCATAGCTTCATTCTGAATGATCTTTGGTTGATGTCAAATATATATACGAATTTGAATGTTTGCATATCGAAAAAAACATTGTTTTGCAATATTGCAAAAACAAGAGCTGATTGAGCAAAATGGTGCTCATTTTTGGATTCAGCGTGTCCAAATTACCCTTAAAAAGTTGTTGTATGCCCTGCAGCAAAATGGCTGTCGGCCAGTGTAATTTATTCATTGTTATTTATTTTAACTTCCATATTAATAAAAATGTGCGCGGACCCCCTGACGTTGTTCAGGGACCCCCAAATCGATTTTAAGTTTCCACGGACCCCCTGAACGATGCCAGGGACCCCTTGGGGTCCATAGGGACCACTTTGGGAATCACTGATATAGATGATCTATGAAAACATATCTGTATAGTACAACTCCAGTTTAAGCGACCTATTTTGACAATAAATTGTTCAGTTCGAACGACGTGCAGTGTAATGTTTCCAATATCTAAAGCAATACCTCTCTCAGCTTTCTCCTCTCTCCTACGTATGTTGATTGTTGATTAGTAAAATTACAGACTTTCTACGTCAGTAAATACATATTTACATGCATAGAATGTAGGTATATTGTATCTCTGATCAAACTCTAATACATTATGTATGTATGTAATGTGCAATGTTTAAGTAAATACCATTAAAGTTACTTTTTTGTTAATTTTAATATTAGTTTTATTTAAATATAAATTAATCTAACTATGTATATTATTATTTCATAATAATATATGTACTTAATAAAAAAACAAGCTTAAATTATCCGGTAAATTGCTGAACGTCTTTAAAAAAAAAGACAGAATAATTTTGACGTTAACTAAAAAAATTATCCGGTCGTTTAGTGCGACGTCCGGTTAGTACGACCAAGTATCGCCGGTCTCTTGAGGGTCATTATATCCAGATTCTACTGTATTTTAATCCATTAATTAATAATTGAAAAAGAGCGAGATTTCATTCTTAATAAACTTTTTCCATGTAAGAATTTATCCCGTGAAAATAAAACGTTGCAAAACGGCATAGAAGAAAAAGAAACCGTTATAAAAAATCAAGATAGAAAAATTAGCCAATTAAACATAAAATTAAACCAGTACGAGAGTCTTAAAAATGACGCCAATGGTCTGTGTCGAAGTTCCAGTTCCTTGACCAGCAGTAAAATCGTAGAGTTGAGTAAAAAGATACGAGAACTAACGGCCGAATGTGAAATATATAAATCTAGATGTGTGAAATATGAAAATACGATAAAACAATACGAAATTGAAAATGAAAAAAAATCAAATGACGTACAAATAAAAGGTGAAGAACGCCGCACTTTTTTGTACGTAAAATAGGGCACGACTGATTTTCTTCAAGAGGTCTTTGACTTGAGTTCTCTTACGTTCACTAGCCTTTATTCGCTTTCATTTTTAGGGTTCCGTAGAAAACTAGGAACCCTTATAGTTTCTCCATGTCCGTCCGTCCGTCTTCAAAAATTTTGAGATAATAAGATGAAATTTGGTATACGGTCGTAGATTAATGTCCCAATAACAGAAATGATAAGATTTTTGTAAAAAAAAAATTTTTTGGCCCCCTTTCCATAAAATGAAAAGTGTTTTCAAAAAAAAAATTCCACCTACCCCATTGAGTGGGGTGTCATTAAAAAGGTCTCCTCAAAAAAAAAAAAAATGTATCAGAACTTTTTGATTTTAACCCTTCAATCCCGATGTATTTGCTCTCCAAAGTCGTTAAAAAAGCGTCCCCCCCCCTCTATTTTCTAAACTATCAATTTAAAAAATCTTAAAAAATTCCAGAATGTAGCTTTTAATTAGTACTTTCACTGAAAATTATAACGAACATTGTCAAAAATATTTTGGATCCCCCTTCTATAGACTGAAAAGTTAACTCTCATTTTTTTTCCCACTTAGCCCATTGAGTAGGGTGTCATTTAATAGGTCTCATAAAATGCAATAAAAAATGTCAGATAACTTTTTGATTTCAACCCTTCAGTCACGAAATATTTGCTTTTTAATGTCGCTGTCAGAGCGTCCCCCCCCCCTCTATTTTCTAAACTATCGATTCAAAAAATCTGAAAAAAATTCAGAATGTAGCTTTTAATTAGTACTTTCACTGAAAATTATAACGAACATTATCAAAAATATTTTGGACCCCCTATCATAGATTGAAAAATGAAGTCACATTTTTTTCATTTACCCCATTGAGTGGGGTGTCATTTGATAGGTCTCCTAAAATGCAATAATAAAAGTCAAATGACTTTTTGATTTTAACCCTTCAGCCACGAAAATTTCGAAATAACTCTGTTTTTTCTAAATCCTAGTGAGAATGACTACGGAACCCTATCATATGCGTGTCCAACAAGCACTTGCCCGTTTTATTTTTGTCTGTATCCGGCTTAATTGATTACGAAATTTGAAGAAAATCAATCAGAACCTTGTTTATGCATTTCAATGACAATAAAATATTTATCAACTTACAGAAAAGAACAAAGATCCTAATAGTATCAAAATATTGAACGAAAAACTATCAGTAACGTCAAACAAGCTATATGAAATCAAAAACATAAACACGAAATTAAAAAACGACTTGAAACTAGCGAATAAACTTCTATCACAAGAAATCGGGGAGTCGTTTTCATCGATTCAAAATCTAACTTCGTCGAATTCAAATTGGAGAGGCCGTGCTCAACTAATTATAACGTTACAACAAAAAGTACAAGATCTACAGGAAAAACTCAGTACAAAATCTGTTGATAGGCATTCGACGAATACACTGAAACTTATGGAGATGAAGAAACGGCAGATACAAGAACAGATGTACCACGAATTGGAGGATACGAAGACGGAACTTGAGTCGGCGAAAAGGAAAGTCGATATAGCGAAAACGAGGTCGAGGGTTTTGGAAAATGAGTCGTCGAATTTGAGATCGAAGTTGGCGACATTGTTTGAGAAAAGTGATCATGATGATCAGCTTATTAGTGCTTTGACGGTTTGTTGAAAATAGTTTTCTATTTATCAAATAGACGGGAAAATTACGAAATTTTTAATTCGTTGGGGAAACGATAAAAAACAGTTTTTGCCGATTTTTCGACTTCCTTTTAATTTTATGGCAAAAATAGTTATATACAAATTGAAAGATAATTAAATGCTCTACAAAAAAGGTCCTGTATATATTTTTCATCAGATTGGTATTTCACCGAATAATTACTGATGAATTTATTAAAATCGTATTTTTATTGATATACTTTTTCAGTTTTAATAATTTCAGATGGCCATTACTTGGTAAGTATGAATCTGACGAAAATTATGTATTGGACCTTTATTGTAGATAATTTAATTAGCTTTCTTTTTGTATATGTATGACTATTTTTGTTATAAATTTTAAAGAAAGCCGAGAAATTAGCATAAACTGATTTTCTGCAGGGAGATCTTTAATATTTTTCTAGAGTGTTTTGTCGATATTTCTTCTACTCCAAAATACATCTGGCCTAAAAATAATATTTAGAGATATATATTCTAGGGCCAACTGTCAGCGATTGAAGAGTCACAAAAAATTAAACTAAAAGAATGTTTTTCATCGAAAAATCAATTTGAATCTGAAATTGCGACTTTGAAAAACGATGCAAATGTTGAAAGGCAAAAACAAGAAAAACTAAAGAAGATTTTAGAAGAACGCGATGAGCAAATAACAGATCTTAAAAAAAAATTGAAGAAAATGCAAGATAATGTGATTTTCTCCGATTTACAATTGGACCATAATAAAGAGTATCATACGTTGAAAATTGTAAATACCAAATACCATCTTTATCAAACCTGAAAAAAAACCTAATTCACTTGTATTGAAATTTCAGAAAGATAAATCTGTACAGACGATTTACGAGGCAGATAAAAAACGCTTATTAGATTTAATTAACGCCCTGAATGTACGTCTGGAAAACGAAAGAGGTATTGTTATAGAGCAGAAATTAAAACTGAAGAAAGAGCAACAAGAAAACAATAAACTGAAGACAAAAGTGGAGCAAATGGTGTTGGAGAAGAACATGTCGAAAAGTAGTCTTTACTCGAGGAGCTGCAAATCTATTAACGCCAATTTGGAAGTGTGTATCAATCCGAACGAAAATTTAAAATTCGAGTAAGAATTTTTACTATTACACTCGACGCTTGAATTAACGACGGCGAGAGGGGCCCCCACCATCGTGCCGACATCAACGTTAATTGGTGAATTTAAATATAGCAGTTAGTGGTATTGTGGTGGGGTTAGGGGAAGGTCGCTAAATCGCGCGTTTGACCCGTCGCTAAATCAAGCGGTCGTTAAATCACGTGATGAGTGTAGTTGTTATTATAGAATGTTATTTTGGTAATTTCAATAGGGTATTTGACACTATTAATAATAAATATTAAAATGTTGTTAATAGTGTAGTATATATTACTATAATTTACAATCAAGTGTTTTTTTACGTGAAATAAGCCAGTATTTTAATGATAAACCTAACTTTAAAATGTAATATTTAACCTATTTGTCACGTGATCGCAAACGCGTCTAGCAGAACTGTCACTGGTATGACGTCAAAATATATTAAAAACGTCAGAATACTCGATCCCTATTGGTTGATTTCAGTTTGTTTTGGTAAACAGTTACGTCACGCATAACACGTGACAGAATGCGCGTTTTGGCGGGAATTTTTTCATTTGAATAGATTATTTTATTTAGATTATTTTCAGAATTTTTTTGGCATTATTTTGGAAAAAGATATTAAGAAAGTATCAGATACAAACGCACAATTTACAATATATTTTAAAATTTAGTCAAATACCGTATTATAGGTATAATATAAATATCAGTTACTTAGACTAAATGAACATTATTTACTTCAACTACATATTGTAGTTGCCTGAACGAATTTTTTCAACGGCGCAGCGTTGTTGACGCAACAACGGCGCGTCACTCGCCGCATCCACAAACGTACCGTTGTTGACTCAACTACGTTTTCTTTAGGTGTACTATACTTTTTTTTCAGTGTACTTACTAAATTTTTAAATAAAGCTGAAATTACGTTAAAAGACGATAATTGCTCAGTAATTGAGAAAAGAATCAAACGAAATTAAATACCATTCTATTTTATTCCGGAATCTGAACGTAAAAGATATAGCAAATTGTCAATCTGAATGACATTCACCGGATTCAAACGGAATCAATAATGAAAATTGACAGCTAAAAAATAGGTTGGCAGCACTGCAAAACTTATTCAGACTGCTTGGACATAATAAACAATATTTAAACGTAATGAAATTGTCGGCGGTGAATACGGAATTTTACAGAAACCGGAATGAAACGCCAAAATTTGATTCCTTTTGATTACTTTTTCAATTACTAGGTGGGTACCTCATAGTTGAATTTTTAAATGTAATTTTTATTAAATGTAGGTTAGAACTGACAGAAGAAAAACTACTTCTTCTACAAGATAAACTAAACACTTTAGAGTACGAGAGGAAAATCGATCTTGAAAATTATCAGAACAACGTCGAATCGTTGAAAAACTTATTCAACGAACAGCTAGAAAATATAAAGATCGGTATAAAATAACACAACGGATATTATTTTAAATAAATGGTTTATTAACGCAAATTATAACCTTACTTTTTAATAAATACAAAAAACATTATTTTTTTAGTACAATTTTAATTTTTTTTTTTTTCATAGCGAATGTTACGAAAGCTTTAACGTGCCAGAATCTCTGCTTAAAGTTCCCATCTGGCCTTCGAAAAGAACATCGTTAATGATTTTTTTCGCCAACAATTGCTGATCAGGTCTCATTTTAATCAGATCGTACGCCCACGCCCTTGCAATAACTTCGTATTCCTCTTCGGGTCTTCCTAAACTACAATACGGTACTTCTGGAATACTATCATTGCCACTGTCACTTTCATATTTTCTATATTTTTTGACGGGTGGCGAAGGTAAATGTCTTTTTACAGGCGGTATGAGTTTCAGAGGCTTTGTTGGTTCTTCTTCCTGAAAATAATTTAAAAAATCATCGTATAGACTTGTGCAAACATTGCGCAATATATTACTTACAATATGTTTTTCTACATCCAACATAACACATTCGTAATCGTGGTCTTCGTTTTTGATGATACCAAAATCAGCGTTTGTGTCTGAACTGCTGTCCGCAGATGATTCTTGGTCTTGTAAAAAGTTTAAATGGTGGAAATACCATAATGTAGGTTTATATATAATATCGGATCCTGAGTTGTAAGATTCTTCCAGTTTCTTTAATTCTTTTCTGTAATTTGTCCTGAGACTGTTGATCTTCTTTTTTACAGTTTCTCTATCAGCCTGTTGGTCGACTTCTCGATATTTGTTTACCAATATATTGTAAGCTTCAACTTTCTTGTCCCTATCTCTGTATTCTTTGCTTTTTAATTTCCATAACGTTGGATATTGACGATATAATTCAATAAATTCAAGTACGAATTTTTGTTCTTTAGCTTTTCCCATTGTGAAAGTTGACAATTACTTGACGCACTTGACAATATTTATGTAATTCTTTAGCAATCTTTACATCAGTTGAAAATGTCAAATGATATGTCAGGTTATTTACTGTATCTTTCGTAAGATGGCGCTAGTAGGTTTGAAACTAGGATAAATTACAATAATTTTATAAAAAATTTGCAATATTTTCATTATTTATAACATTTGAAACGTAGATAAATGTAATAAATGCTTGAAAACAATATAATTACCATTAAATTATGACTAAACCTAATTGAATTAAATTAGGTTTAGTACAGTATTTTTCACTAGATAGCGCAACCATAGGTTACCGCTGCCATTATGTATGACGCCTTTTTTTATTTATTTGATATTGCACAATATTAATATATACACTCGCCGCTCCGAACAACGTAGGCATTAATAATTCAGAATCTCCTTACATTAACGTAGGCTAGAAGGGCACCCACCACTGTTCCGAATTTAGCGTTAATTGGTGAATTTAAATTTCGTGCAAAAATATAGCAGTCACGGTAATATTGTGGTAGGAATAGGGGAATGTCGTTATATAGGCGGTTGGCCAGTCGTTTCTCGGAGCGTACATTAATAGGATGGACGTTGTTAAGAGATTTGAGTGTATTAAACATAGTACTATAGATAGGCAACTCTCATGTCTTATCATTTAAAATTAAATTTTCTTAAGGGTTTCAATTTTATAACCATTTTTCAATGGTAATATTCGTTAGAAGGTAAGTATTATTTATAAATATGTAAAAGGTAAGTTATATATTAATCTATAACATTAACTACCTGTGTAGATAAACAGGTAACACAGAACTAATTAATAACATCTATGTAAATGATAAATAGATGTTATTCATTCAGTTAATTCACATACATGCCCTGTTATACCTGTGTAGATAAACAGGTAAAGTATACATATCATAATAAAACAATTATATATGTTTAATAAATATGTATTATAAAAAATTGCATATAAATGCAAGTGGCGCCATCCTTCATAAAAAAGCAGCACTATCAATTACAGATTTCTACATTATCGATATTATAGTCAATATAAATGATATTATAATTTTCACACTTCCACTATTTGGTGTAATTGCGTCTATAACACATACATGTATGTATCAACAATGAAACCATTTAATAAGTAACTAAACATGAATTATTTATTAATAAAAGGTAAGTAATAGTCAAGAGTACAATACAATATACCTGTGTAGATAAACAAGTAACATAGAATTAATTAAGAGCATCTATGTAGATAAATAGAACTCACAATACTAATTTAATTCATTCAATTATTCAAATTTTACAGCCATTTTTTTACGAAACGTTGATAAAAAAACAATAATGTCCGTTCCAGTGACACTTTTTATTTAGAACCATCGTGTCTATATATACATACAGTAACATGCGCAACTTAAAATGCAATATAAATATTATTTATGTACTTATAAACTTATGGTGGAGGCGCAGATATTACATTGGGTATATTTTTATATATGGTGGAGGCGCCGTCATCTGACGTCATCGCATCAATTTTTTTTTTTTAGTTAGGCACGCTATCGTATGTATAGCACCATGCTGATTCCAAAAATGTTAATAAAAAGTTGCGCTTGGATCGTTATCACCGTTTTTTATCAATTTTTCGTAGAAAAATCGCTATAACTTTTGAACTCTCTGATGAATTTCACAACTGATACGAAAAGTCGAATCAGCGTGTCCCTTTACATATGATAACATATATAATTATTTGAAAATCGAAAAAAGTTTTTTTCGACCAAAAAAGAAGGAAGGTTATTACCTTAGTTTTTTTTTTGAGATTTTTTTTTTGGTCGAGTTAGAGCTGCTATCGTATGTATTAGGGCACCCTGATACCCAATATGTCCATCAAAAGTTGCGCTCGGATCGATAACATGGTTTTTTATCAATTTTTGTTTTGAAAAAATCTTAAAAATTTGAACCAGTGAATTAATTTTAAATCTGATATCATTTATGTTATCAGCGTGTCTTTTTATATACAATAGCGTTTCTATTACTTTCAAATTCTAAAAGGATGTGTTTTTTAGTACAAATATTGATACACCCGTTTTGAATTTGAAATTATTCAACACGTTATCGTATGTAAAAGGGTACTATGGTAACATAAATAATACCAGATTTTAAATTAATTTACTGGTTCAAATTTTCACTAAATTTTTTAAAATAAAACTCGATAAAAAAAACCATGTTAACGATTCGAGCGCAACTTTGGGCATATTGGGTATTAGGGTGCCCTAATACATACGATAGCGTCTCTAACTCGACAAAAAAAATTATGCGATGACGTCAGATGACGGCGCCTACACCATATATAAAAATCTTTTTCAAGAAATATTGAAAATATGGTGGAGGTGTTTTCTGTCTATTTTTTTTCTGAAGCCATTCCGACTAAGTCATTTTTTTTTTGTTGAATCCAAAAACTCGAACTGTTTGCCTTCTGTGAATTATTGCATATGATTTAGATAAATAATGTGTCTCATCTCTTTGATTTAACAATAAGTTTTTACTTTAAAAAAATTTAAAATTATTATTTTTATATGTAAAACTAAACTTTATAACGATGTATAACTTATGTTATATGCCTCCAAACATGAGACGTATTTTATACTGTAAATTAAACAGTATAGATATGCAGTAGACAGCCTATATTTCATATACACTGTTTATCATAGCACATAAGTTAAGCAGCATCATGAAAAGACATATATTGGATGGGTGACCGGCCGCCGGCTTTTTTATTATTCTATTTGGGAAAACGTATATGTATTAAAGTTAGAGGTACCTACATTGTACTTTATGAAGTAATGAATGTGTACTGACACCGCGGCGTGGGCGTGGGAAAAAAATTGTGAATATGTGGCGCTTATAAAAAATATACTAATTACAAGCAAAATACCACAAATAATTCACAGTAGTGGGAGGAGGCACTTCAAGCGCGGGGGCGCCTGGGAAAGAAACAAGCACTCTGGCGGGGGTGTCTCTATGGCAGTGCCCGTAAGAATGTATACAGACAGGAAACATTGTAGAATGCCCTGGCGCCTATAGCGTGGGAAAATATACTGTTGTGATACCACAATATTAAATATACATTGTTGCTGGGTATTTGACGGTAGGAATCGTGAATCGTGCCGTCATAATCCTCGGTGAGGGAGCAACCATTGCAAACTTAAATGAAAAAAAATATAGTAAGTTAATTATCATGAGTAAAATTTAAAATCGTTTGGCAATGGAGAATAAATTTTGTTTAATTTTTTTAAAGCAGAACCGGACTGGCCCGTCTTTTTCAATTCTAAGGGGCATTTTTTCTCAGTGAGCCAGATCAATGCATATATATTTCAGAACTTTCGTTATATTGACTCTTGTCCTTATTTTTGATGGGTCATTACTATATTCATTATATTCTTTATCAAATGAACAAAAAATTACGTTTATTCTGTATACTTTTAACTTGCATACAGAAGTGATTTAAATCACAATTTAAATAATTGATTTTAACCCTGAATGCATTCTATTAAAAACAGAGGCGGACTGCACTGACATATTTTTAAAGGGCCTACGTCTGAACATTTAATAAAACTTTAAAGAAAGGCTTAATTAGTTTAATAAATATGTTATTGCATAGAAAAATAACTAATTTTTAATTAAATTACAAAAAAACACTTATTGTTAAACCAAAAAGAAAAGACGGATTATTTATCGAAATCACATGCAATAATTCAGAGGGCAAACATTTCGAATGAATCATTTAATACGTACGATAGCATCTCTAACGCGACAAAAACATTTGACTTAGTCGGAATGGCTTCAGAAAAAAATATTAAAAATTTTAAAGTTACATATGGTGCCATCTATCGGTAAATTTGCTTAACTAGACAAAAAACACCTCAACCATATTTACAATATTTTTTGAAAAAGATTTTTATATATGGTGGAGGCGCCGTCATCTGACGTCATCGCATAATTTTTTTTTCTGTCGAGATAGGCACGCTATCGTATGTATTACAGCATGCTGATTCCAAATATATTAATAAAAAGTTGTGCTCAGAACGCTATAATCGTTTTTTATCAATTTTTCGTAGAAAAATCGCTGTAACTTTTGAACACTTTGATGAATTTCGCAACTGACACGAAAAGTCGAATCAGCGTATCCCTTTACATATGATAACGTGTCTAATTATTCGAAAATCGAAAAAAGTTTTTTTCGGTCAAAAAAGAAGCAAGGGTATTACCTTGGTTTTTTTTCGAGTCCAAAATTTTTTGTCGAGTTAGAGACGCTATCGTATGTATTAGGGCACCCTAATACCCAATATGCCCATCAAAAGTTGCGCTTGGATCGTTAAAACTGTTTTTTATCAACTTTTGTATTAAAAAGTTTCATGAAAATTTGAACCAGTGAATTAATTTAAAATCTGTTATCATTTATGATATCAGGGTGTCCTTTTGCATACAATGGCGTGTCTATTACTTTCAAATTCGAAAAGGGTGTATAAATTTTTTTACTAAAAAGCACATCCTTTTCGAATTTGAAAGTAAAAGACACGTCATTGTATGTAAAAGGACACCCTGATATCATAAATGATAACAGATTAATAATTAATTCACTGGTTCAAATTTTCATGAAACTTTTTAATACAAAAGTTGATAAAAAACAGTTTTAACGATCCAAGCGCAACTTTTGATGGGCATATTGGGTATTAGGGTGCCCTAACACATACGATAGCGTCTCTAACTCGACAAAAAATTTTGGACTTGAAAAAAAAGCAAGGTAATACCCTTGCTTCTTTTTTGACCGAAAAAAACTTTTTTCGATTTTCGAATAATTAGACACGTTATCATATGTAAAGGGATACGCTGATTCGACTTTTCGTGTCAGTTGCGAAATTCATCAAAGTGTTCAAAAGTTACAGCGATTTTTCTACGAAAAATTGATAAAAAACGATTATAGCGGTCTGAGTGCAACTTTTTATCAACATTTTTGGAATCAGCATGCTTTAATACATACGATAGCGTGCCTAACTTGACAGGAAAAATTTTTATGCGATGACGTCAGATGACGGCGCCTACACCATATATAAAAATCTTTTTCAAGAAATATTGAAAATATGGTGGAGGTGTTTTTTGTCTAGTTAAACAAGTTTACCGATAGATGTCGTCGCATGTAACTTAAAATTTTAATATTTTTTTCTGAAGCCATTCCTACTAAGTCAAAAAAAATTGTCGAGTAGGAAACACTTTCGTATGTAATAGAACATCCTGAATCCAAAATTGTTTGTATAAACAATCTAATTGTTTGTTTAGGGTAAGTTAAGCTAGTAATTGTTATAACGTGGTAAATAAGTAGGTACCGTAAGTATGAATTTATATAAAGAAGGTAAGTGATAATGAAATATTACAATGCTTTTTACTTGTGTAGATAAACAAGTAAAAAAAACAAACGAATAATGAATAAAATACATCTATATAGATAAATAGATGTAATAAATTTAATAAAAAAAAAATTTTGCCATAAAATGGCTTATGAAAAGAATTTATAATTTAAGTTACAAGTGGCGCCATTTATCAGGAAAGGCTTGAACTAACACAAACGTCGCCCGGAAAAAAAATATTCTGTGGTCGGAATGGCTTCTGAAAGAATTATTGAAATTCATAATTTACGTGTTGCGACATCAAGCGGGGAAAGGTCGAACTAATAATTTTATTCAAAATAGATTTCTACTCTAATTTTTTGACAGTTCAAACTTTTCCCGCCAGATGTCGCTGCATGTGGATTTAGAATTTCTATATTTTTTCGGAAGCCATTCTGACTAAATCGTAGACCGATATCGTATTTATTCAACTATTAGAGAATGGATGTAGAATCTGGTATTATTTATGGTATCAGCGTATCCCTTTACATACGATGTATAATACGTGTATAATACTTTCGAAAACAAAAAGGGTGTATTCATTTTTGTACTAAAAAACACACCCTTTTGGAATTTAAAAGTAGTAGACACACCCCATTGTACGAGTATGTAAGAGGAGACGCTGTTATCATAAATGTTATCAGATTTTAAATTAATTCACCGGTTCGAATTAACATGACATTTTTATATATGGTGATTTTATATATATTTAAAAATATTTTTTTAAAGTAAAAGCTTATTGTTAAACCAAAGAGAAGAGGCACATTATTTATCTAAAACACAAGCAATAATACAGAGAGGGAAAACAGTTCGAATAAATATTTATGCACTTTTTTGGAATCAACAAAAAATTTGACTTAGTCGGAATGGCTTCAGAAAAAAACTAGACAGAAAACACCTCCACCATATTTTCAATATTTCTTGAAAAAGATTTTTATATATGGTGTAGGCGCCGTCATCTGACGTCATCGCATAAAAATTTTCCCTGTCAAGTTAGGCACGCTATCGTATGTATTAAAGCATGCTGATTCCAAAAATGTTGATAAAAAGTTGCACTCAGACCGCTATAATCGTTTTTTATCAATTTTTCGTAGAAAAATCGCTGTAACTTTTGAACACTTTGATGAATTTCGCAACTGACACGAAAAGTCGAATCAGCGTATCCCTTTACATATGATAACGTGTCTAATTAATCGAAAATCGAAAAAAGTTTTTTTCAGTCAAAAAAGAAGGAAGGGTATTACCTTGCTTTTTTTTCGAGTCCGAAATTTTTTGTCGAGTTAGAGACGCTATCGTATGTATTAGGGCACCCTGATACCCAATATGCCCATCAAAAGTTGGGCTCTGATCGTTAACATGTTTTTTTATCAACTTTTGTATTAAAAAATTTCATTAAAATTTGAACCAGTGAATTAATTTAAAATCTGTTATCATTTATGATATCAGGGTGTCCTTTTACATACAATGACGTGTCTATTACTTTCAAATTCGAAAAGGGTGTATCAATTTTTTTACTAAAAAGCACATCCTTTTCGAATTTGGAAATAAAAGACATGTCATTATATGTAAAAGGACACTCTGATATCATAAATGATAACAGATTTTAAATTAATTCACTGGTTCAAATTTTCATAAAAATTTTTAAAACAAAAATTGATAAAAAACATGTTAACGATCAGAGCGCAACTTTTGATGGGCATATTGGGTATCAGGGTGCCCTAATACATACGATAGCGTCTCTAACTCGACAAAAAATTTCGGACTCGAAAAAAAAGCAAGGTAATACCCTTTCTTCTTTTTTGACTGAAAAAAACTTTTTTCGATTTTCGATTAATTAGACACGTTATCATATGTAAAGGGATACGCTGATTCGACTTTTCGTGTCAGTTGCGAAATTCATCAGTGTTCAAAAGTTACAGCGATTTTTCTACGAAAAATTGATAAAAAACGATTATAGCGGTCTGAGTGCAACTTTTTATCAACATTTTTGGAATCAGCATGCTTTAATACATACGATAGCGTGCCTAACTTGACAGGAAAAATTTTTATGCGATGACGTCAGATGACGGCGCCTACACCATATATAAAAATCTTTTTCAAGAAATATTGAAAATATGGTGGAGGTGTTTTCTGTCTAGTTTTTTTCTGAAGCCATTCCGACTAAGTCAAATTTTTTGTTGATTCCAAAAAAGTGCATAAATATTTATTCGAACTGTTTTCCCTCTCTGTACTATTGCTTGTGTTTTAGATAAATAATGTGTCTCTTCTCTTTGGTTTAACAATAAGCTTTTACTTTAAAAAAAATATTTTTAAATATATATAAAATCACCATATATAAAAATGTCATGTTAATTTGAACCAGAAAATTAATTTAAAATCTGATAACATTTATGATAACAGCGTCTCCTCTTACATACATTGTAAGTATGAATTTATATAAAGAAGGTAAGTGATAATGAAATATTACAATGCTTTTTACTTGTGTAGATAAAACAAGTAAAAAAAACTGGTAAAAAATCTATGTAGATAAGATGTAATAAATTCAATAACAAAAAAATTTGGCCATAAAATGGCTTATGAAAAGAATTTAATTTAAGTTACAAGTGGCACCATCTATCAGGAATGGCTTGAACTAACACAAACGTCGTCCGGAAAAAAATGATTCTGTGGTCGGAATGGCATCTGAAAGAATTATTGATATTCATAATTTACGCGTTGTGACATCTAGCGGGGAAAGGATGAACTAACACAAACGTCGTTGGAAAAAAATATCTTTATTCTGTGATCGGAATGGCTTCTGAAAGAATGATTAAAATTCATAATTTACGTGTTGCGACATCTAGCGGGGAAAGGCCGAACTAATAATTTTATTCATAATAGATTTCTACTTTAATTTTTTGATAGTTCAAACTTTTCCCTCTAGATGTCGGCACATGTGGATTTAGAATGTCTATATTTTTTCGGAAGCCATTCTGACTAAATCGTAGACCGATATCGTATTTATTCAATTTTTAGAGAATGGATGTAGAATCTGATATTATTTTTGGTATCAGCGTATCCCTTTACATACGATAACGTGAATAATACATTCGAAATCAAAAAGGGTGTATTAATTTTTGTACTAAAAAACACACCCTTTTGGAATTTAAAGGTAGTAGACACACCAATGTATGTAAGTGGAGACGCTGTTATTATAGATGATATCAGATTTTAAATTAATTCACCGGTTCCAATTTACATTACATTTTTATACATTTTGATTTTATATATATTTAAAAATATTTTTTTAAAGTAAACGCTTATTGTTAAACCAAAGAGAAGAGACACATTATTTATCTAAATCACATGCAATAATACAGAGAGGGCAAACAGTTCGAATAAATATTTATGCACTTTTTTAGAATCAACAAAAAATTTGACTTAGTCGGAATAGCTTCAGAAAAAAAACTAGACAGAAAACACCTCCACCATATTTCAAATATTTCTTGAAAAAGATTTTTATATGTGTTGGAGGCGCCGTCATCTGACGTCATCGCATAATAAAAAGCACGCTATCGTATGTATTACAGCATGCTGATTCCAAATATATTAATAAAAAGTTGTGCTCAGAACGCTTTAACCGTTTTTTATCAATTTTTCTTAGAAAAATCGCTGTAACTTTTAAACACTTTGATGAATTTCGCAACTGACACAAAAAGTCGAATCAGCGTATCCCTTTACATACGATAACGTGTCTAATTATTCGAAAATCGAAAAAAAAAAATTTCGGTCAAAAAAGAAGGAAGGCTATTACCTTGTTTTTTTTTTGTGAATTTTTTTGTGTGTCGAGTTAGAGACGCTATCGTATGTATTAGGGCACCCTTATACCCAATATGCCCATCAAAAGTTGCGCTTGGATCGTTAAAACTGTTTTTTATCAATTTTTGTTTTAAAAAAATTCATGAAAATTTGAACCAGTGAATTAATTTAAATTCTGTTATCATTTATGATATCATGGTGTCCTTTTACATACAATGACGTGTCTATTACTTTCAAATTCGAAAAGGGTGTATCGATTTTTTTACTAAAAAGCACATCCTTTTCGAATTTTGTTAAATTTTTTTTGTGTCGAGTTAGAGACGCTATCGTATGTATTAGGGTACCCTGATTTCATATATGCCCATCAAAAGTTGCGCTTGGATCGTTAAAACTGTTTTTTATCAATTTTTGTTTAAAAAAAAATCATGAAAATTTGAACCAGTGAATTAATATAAAATCTGTTATCATTTATGATATCAGCGTGTCCTTTCACATACAATGGCGTGTCTATTACTTTCAAATTCAAAAAGGGTTTATCAATAATTGTACTGAAAAACACACCCTTTTTGAATTTGAAAGTAATTGACACGCCATTGTATGTAAAAGGGCACCCTGATATCATAAATGATAACAGATTTTATATTAATTCACTGGTTCAAATTTTCATGAATTTTTTTAAAACAAAAATTGATAAAAAACCATGTTAACGATCCAAGCGCAACTTTTGATGGGCATATATGAAATCAGGGTACCCTAATACATACGATAGCGTCTCTAACTCGACACAAAAAAAAATTCACAAAAAAAACCAAGGTAAACCCCTTGCTTCTTTTTTGACCGAAAAAAACTTTTTTCGATTTTCGAATAATTAGACACGTTATCGTATGTAAAGGGATACGCTGATTCGACTTTTCGTGTCAGTTGCGAAATTCATCAAAGTGTTCAAAAGTTACAGCGATTTTTCTACGAAAAATTGATAAAAAACGGTTAAAGCGTTCTGAGGGCAACTTTTTATTAACATATTTGGAATCAGCATGCTGTAATACATACGATAGCGTGCCTATCTCGACAGAAAAAAAAATTATGCGATGACGTCAGATGACGGCGCCTCCACCACATATAAAAATCTTTTTCAAGAAATATTGTAAATATGGTGGAGGTGTTTTTTGTCTAGTTAAACAAATTAACCGATAGATGTCGTCACATGTTACATTTAATATTTTATTGTGATTTTAATATTTTTTTCTGAAGCCATTCTGACTAAGTCAAAAAAGTTTTTCGAGTTAGAAACACTTTTGTATGTAATAGAACATCCTGAATCCAAAATTGTTTGTATAAACAATCTAAATGTTTGTATAGGGTAAGTTAGGCTAGTAATTGTTATAACGTGGTAAATAAGTAGGTACCGTAAGTATGAATTTATATAAAGAGTGTAAGTGATAATGAAATATTACAATGCTTTTTACTTGTGTAGATAAACAAGTAGCAAAAACTGGTAAAAAATCTATGTAGATAAATAGATGCAATAAAGTCAGAAACAAAAAAAATTGGCAATAAAATGGCTTATGAAAAGAATTTAATTTAAATTACAAGAGGCGCCATCTATCAGGAAAGGTTTGAACAAACACAAACGTCGTCCGGGAAAAAAATTAATTTGTGATCGGAATGGCTTCTGAAAGAATTATTAAAATTCATAATTTACGTGTTGCGACATCTAGCGGAGAAAGGTCGAACTAATAATTTTATTCAGAATAGATTTCTACTCTAATTTTATGATACTTCAAACTTTTCCCGCTAGATGTCGATACAGGTGGATTTAGAATTTCTATATTTTTTCGGAAGCCATTCTGACTAAATCGTAGACCGATATCGTATTTATTCAAATATTAGAGAATGGATGTAGAATCTGGTATTATTTATGGTATCAGCGTATCCCTTTACATACGATAACGTGTATATTACTTACGAAATCAAAAAGGGTGTATTAATTTTTGTACTAAAAAACACACCCTTTTGGAATTTAAAAGTAGTAGACACACCAATGTATGTAAGAGGAGACGCTGTTAACATAAATGTTATCAGTTTTTAAATTAATTCACCGGTTCAAATTTACATACCATTTTCATACATATATAGTGATTTTATATTAATTTAAAAATACTTTTTTAAAGTAAAAGTTTATTGTTAAACCAAATAGAAGAGACACATTATTTATCTAAATCAAATGCAATAATACAGAGGGCATACAGTTCGAATAAATCTTTTACGCACGTTTTTGGAATCAACAAAAAATTTGACTTAGTCGGAATTGCTTCAGAAAAAAAACTAGACAGAAAACACCTCCACCATATTTTCAATATTTTTTGAAAAAGATTTTTATATATGGTGTAGGCGCCGTCACCTGACGTCATCGCATAAATTACTTTTTTTGTCGAGTTAGGCATGCTATCGTATGTATACCGGTACGGTGATTCCAAAAATGTTGATAAAAAGTTGGGCGCAG
Organism: Sialis lutaria; assembly: GCA_949319165.1. Taxonomy (NCBI): domain Eukaryota; kingdom Metazoa; phylum Arthropoda; class Insecta; order Megaloptera; family Sialidae; genus Sialis; species Sialis lutaria. Next base: position 3,151,019 of record OX439232.1, read on the forward strand.
ACCGCTATAACCGTTTTTTTATCAATTTTTCGTAGAAAAATCGCTGTAACTTTTGAACACTTTGATGAATTTCGCAACTGACACGAAAAGTCGAATCAGCGTATCCCTTTACATACGATAACGTGTCTAATTATTCGAAAATCGAAAAAAAAAAATTTCGGTCAAAAAAGAAGCAAGGGTATTACCTTGGTTTTTTTTTGTGAATTTTTTTTTGTGTCGAGTTAGAGACGCTATCGTATGTATTAGTGTACCTTGATTTCATATATGCCCATCAAAAGTTGCGCTTGGATCGTTAACATGGTTTTTATCAATTTTTGTTTTAAAAAAATTCATGAAAATTTGAACCAGTGAATTAATATAAAATCTGTTATCATTTATGATATCAGGGTGTCCTTTTACATATAATGACGTGTCTTTTATTTCCAAATTCGAAAAGGATGTGCTTTTTAGTAAAAAAATTGAAACACCCTTTTCGAATTTGAAAGTAATAGACACTTCATTGTATGTAAAAGGACACCCTGATATCATAAATGATAACAGATTTTAAATTAATTCACTGGTACAAATTTTCATGAAATTTTTTAAAACAAAAATTGATAAAAAACAGTTTTAACGATCCAAGCGCAACTTTTGATGGGCATATTGGGTATAAGGGAGCCCTAATACATACGATTGCGTCTCTAACTCGACACAAAAAAAAATTCACAAAAAAAAACCAAGGTAAATACCCTTGCTTCTTTTTTGACCGAAAAAAACTTTTTTCGATTTTCGATTAATTAGACACGTTATCGTATGTAAAGGGATACGCTGATTAGACTTTTCGTGTCAGTTGCGAAATTCATCAAAGTGTTCAAAAGTTACAGCGATTTTTCTACGAAAAATTGATAAAAAACCGTTTTAGCGGTCTAAGCACAACTTTTTATTAGCATATTTGGAATCAGCATGCTGTAATACATACGATAGCGTGCCTATCTCGACAGAAAAAAATTATGCGATGACGTCAGATGACGGCGCCTCCACCACATATAAAAATCTTTTTCAAAAAATATTGGAAATATGGTTGAGGTGTTTTTTGTCTAGTTAAGTAAATTTACCGATAGATGGCACCATATGTAACTTTAAAATTTTAATATTTTTTTCTGAAGCCATTCCGACTAAGTCAAATGTTTTTGTCGAGTTAGAGATGCTATCGTATGTATTAGGTGATTCATTCGAATTGTTTGCCCTCTCTGAATGTGATTTAGATAAATAATGTGTCTTTCTCTTTGGTTAAACAATTAGTTATTTTTCTATGCAATAACATATTTATTAAACTAATTAAGCCTTCCTATAAAGTTTTATTAAATGTTCAGACGTAGGCCCCTTAAAAATATGTCAGTGCAGTCTGCCCCTGTTTTTAATAGAATGCATTCAGGGTTAAATCAATTATTTAAATTGTGATTTAAATCACTTCTCTATGCAAGTTAAAAGTATACATAATAAACATAATTTTTATTTATTTGATAAAAAATATAATGAATATAGTAATGATCCATCAAAAATTAGAACAAGAGTCAATATAACGAAAGTTCTGAAATATATATGCACCGAACTGGCTCACTGAGAAAAAATGACCCTTAGAATTGAAAAAGATGGGCCAGTCCGGTTTTGCTTTAAATTAATTAAACAAAATTTACTCTCCATTGCAAACGATTTTTAATTTTACTCATGATAACTAACTTTCTATAGTCTTTTTCATTTAAGTTTGCAGTGGTTGCCCGCCGAGGGATATGACGGTACGATTCACGATTACCACCGTCAAATACCCAGCAACAATGTATATTAAATATTGTGGTATCACAACAGTATATTTTCCCACGCTATAGGCGCCAGGGCATTCCACAAGGTTTCCTTGTCTGTATACATTGTTACGGGCACTGCCATAGAGACACCCCCGCCAGAGTGCTTGTGTCTTTCCCAGGCACCCCCGCGCTTGATGTGCCCCCTCCCACTACTGTAAATTATTTGTGGTATTTTGCTTGTAATTAGTATATTTTTTATAAGCGCCACATATTCACAATTTTTTTCCCACGCCCACGCCGCGGTGTCAGTACACATTCATTACTTCATAAAGTACAATTATAGGTACCTCTAACTTTATTACATATACGTTTTCCCAAATAGAATAATAAAAAAGCCGGCGGCCGGTCACCCATCCAACATATGACTTATCATGATGCTGCTTAACTTTGGTGCAATGATAGACAGGTGTATATGAAATATAGGCTGTCTACTGCATATCTAGACTGTTTAATTTACAGTATAAAATACGTCTCATGTTTGGAGGCATATAACATAAGTTATACATCGTTATAAAGTCTAGTTTTATATATTAAAATTTTAATTATTTTGTTTCAATAATTTAAAAAAATTTTAAAGTAAAAACTTATTGTTAAATCAAAGAGATGAGACACATTATTTATCTTAATCACATGCAATAATTCAGAGGGCAAACAGTTCGAGTTTTTGGATTCAACAAAAAAAATGACTTAGTCGGAATGGCTTCAGAAAAAAACTAGACGAAAAACACCTCCACCATATTTTCAATATTTCTTGAAAAAGATTTTTATACATGGCGAAGGCGCCGTCATCTGACGTCATCACATATTTTTTTTTCCAACGAGTTAGGCACGCTATCGTATGTATTACAGCATGCTGATTCCTAATATGTTAATAAAAAGTTGCGCTCAGACCGCTATAACCGTTTTTCTACGAAAAATTGCTATAACTTTTGAACTCTTCAATGAATTTAGGAACTGACACAAAAAGTCGAATCAGCGTATCCCTTTACATACGATAACGTGTCTAATTATTCGAAAATCGAAAAAAGTTTTTTTCGGTCAAAAAATTTTTTGTGAATTTTTTTTTTGTGTCGAATTAGAGACGCTATCGTATGTATTAGGGCACCCTGATACCCAATATGCCCATCAAAAGTTGCGCTCGGATCGTTAACATGGTTTTTTATCAACTTTTGTATTAAAAAATTTCATGAAAATTTGAACCAGTGAATTCATTTAAAATCTGGTATCATTTATGATATCAGGGTGTCCTTTTACATAAAATGACGTGTCTTTTACTTTCAAATTCGAAAAGGGTGTATTTTTCAGTATAAATATTGAGACACTCTTTTCGAATTTGAAAGTAATAAATACGCCATTGTATGTGCGAAGACACCCTGATATCATAAATGATACCAGACTTTAAATTCATTCAATGGTTCAAAATTTACAAAAACTAATTCGACAAAAAGTTTTCACTTAGACGGAATGGCTTCTGAAAATATTCTGAGTTTAAAGAAGCATATCGCCCCATCTATCGGAGAAAAGCGTAAGCTCACAATATTAATTCTAACTTTTACTGATAGATGTCGCCACATGTACCTTTTCTCAGAAGCCATTCCGACTAAGTTATTGGTAGTTCGAGCTTTTTTCGATAGATGTCGCTACACGAACCTTTTTTAATTTATATTTTTTTCAGATGCCATTCCGACTAAGTCTTTTGTTGAGAACTTGCCGAATTTATTTTATCTATTTATCTACATAGATGTACTTTATGTTATATTGTTGCCTGTTTATCTACACATATATATATATATTCATATATGTGAATTTACTGAATTTATAACCTCTATTTATCTACATAGACGTTCGTAATTAATTTATTTGTTACCTGTTTATCTACACAGGTATTAAGTATTATACTACTGAAAATTACTTACCTTCTATTTATAATTATTATTGACATTGTTGTAATTAGGTTATTATAGTTTCCTATAAAACGTAGAGTATTTTAAGTATCCTTAGCGTTTACAATACTGTGTCTGATAACGATATGTGCTTTAACGATTAATCAAAAGTGACACTTTACTACTTACCAAAAGTCTTGATAACTGCAATTAAATTTGCAATTACACAACTCGCAATGTAAACTGAATCAATAATTATATAAATACAAGTGGAAATCAGTTATAACGACATCGAAGGGACGTAAAATTAGATCGTAAAAGCTGATAGTTGTAAAAACCGGTAAAAAGGCAATTATATGTATCGTTAAAACTGATACGTTATATTAACCGATGTCGTTAAAGCCGGTTTCGTTTGTATTTTTAAATCAATATATAACTGGAAAAGATAAAATATATTGATATGAAATAATATAACGGAAATTTTTTTAAATGGTATATTAACAGAAATTAAAAAATACTACATTTTAAAAAACATAGTAAAACTAAATACATTATTAAAGCATATAATCTTTTGATTTTAATTACAGCATTATCTCCGTTATAATTATAAATATTTTACACCAGAAATAGACATATAAAAATCTTCCACGTCCAGGATTTGGATATTAGTAAAAAAAAAATATCGTAAGAAAAAAATAATTCAGTCACAACCAATTTTTTTTAAATTTAATTATTAAATTTCAATTTGATTAGTTTTAGATCAGGCGCCAAATATTTTGAAGTAGAAAAAATCCGAGATTTAGGGTCGGGACGGTAGAAAAATCAGTTTTTGCTGATTTTTCAGCTTTCTTTCAACTTTACGACAAAAATAGTCGTATACAAAATTATAGCTAATTAAATGCTTTACAAAAAAGGTCCTATGCATATTTTTCGTCACATTTATACTTACCGAGTAATGACCATTTGAATTAATTGAAATTATTTTCAAATATTAATTTGAAGAAATTCAGATGGTCATAACTCGGTGAAATACAAATCTGACGAAAAATATTTATTAAACCTTTTTATAGAGCATTTGATAAGCTTTCATTTTGTATATAACTATTTTTGTCATAAAGTTAAAAGAAAGCTCAACAATTGGAAAAAAACGATTTTTTTACGTTCTCCGAATATCAAAATTTTACACTAATGTAATAATATCCAGAATTTCGTAAATTTTTCTGAATAAGCGCCTATCCTATTTATAAAATTGATATTATTATCAATTAAAAAAGGCACATATGTTGATATTTTCTAAGCCAATTTATTAAATTTTATAAATAACATTAAAAATTCAGCACCTTTTTTATTTTAATTAGAAACAGTTTCGATTTAAAAAACATCACAAATTAAAAAAAAAAGAAAACGAATATATACAGGATGTCCCATCTTTCTTATTCTTCGAAAATGTCACACCATGTATATAAATAAAACAAAATATATTATAACATAATCATATTTTTGATTTTGTATTTAGTAAAAAAAAAAATAACATACATTCTTTTTTAATTAGTTTATATAAATTTCGTAAACACAATCAAAATTGGCAAACGGCAAAATTACCATCGAGGAAAATGACTTTTCTGTTTACTTCGGTGAAAAATAAAAATAAAATACAACTGTAGGTAATTTTTCGTTAACCAATTTCGACGTATTACATTATTTATAATATTGTTATTTGCGGTATATATTTTCATAGATAATAGACAACATAACACATACTAGACCTGCAGTAATATACAAAATATATATCTTAATCTATGTATAGTATTATTATAAACTTACCGTAACGATAATAATAATAATTATATAATTGTACAAAAAATAATAAATAGAACAGTCAAATTAGATAGAAACTTATTACTCGGGAATCGATAAATAGTTTAAAACATTCTTTCCTAAATACTCGTTTGTATTCATCTCCGAAAGATCTTAGAGCAAAATTAGTAGTAAGACCGAAACGCATTTTAATATTTTAATTTAAAAAAGCGCCACGTTTTGCAACATAGAACTCAGGAACTATAAAAGACACAAACTTCGGAACAGTGTTAAAATGTCCGTTATACATTCTAGTTTCATGTATTAAAATTTCAAATCATTCCGATGAGTCGTTTAATCATTATAACCCTTTAAGTAAAAATATATAAACGTAAAACAAAATTAGATGTTTTTGACGTACTTTACTAAAACAGCTGTAACGACTAAAAAATCCATCGGAACGATTTGAAATTTTAATACATAAAATTAGACTGTATAACGTACATTTTAAGACCATTCTGGGGTTTGTGAGTTTTACAGTACCCGAGCAGTGTTACCGAAAAGGTGACGTTTTTATTCATTCATTAGATGGGTATTTTTGAATATTTGACTTACTTTACTAAAAGGGCTGTAACGATTGAATGATTGATCGTAACGATTTGAAATTTTAATACGTAATACTAAACTGTATAACGTACATTTTAAGACCGTTCTGAAGTTTATACGACTTACAGTTCCCGAGTATTATGCCGCCGAATAACGACGTTTTTTTAATACGTTTTTTTTTTTGTTATTATTCACGTATCTAATTTGACTGGACTAACATTTAAAATAAAATAAAATTCACATACGAAATTATATATCAATTATTTTTAAAAATGGCATGCTTTCATAATATATAAATTTATAAAATATGTACTTTAGAATTTTTAAGGGCACTTGAATTTACATCAACATGATCCCAAAATAATACTATTCTGTTTCGTTAAAAGGAATGTTAAATAAATCAATAAAATAAATGCAATTATTAGAATGTGTACAAGAAAAAATATATATAATACAGGATGATCAAAAAAAATATTAGTCAATTTTCGACCATTCCGTAAATTGGAACATTAATTTTTTATTTAATTGGTGTTAAACGCATTTTAAAAATGCCTTTTTTTATATCTAAAGGGAAGACAATCGTAAGGCAATAATTATTTTATAAATGGTAGGACATTCTAAATTTATTTTTGATTAATATCTCTTTTTTAAATAAAATCTAATGTCCGGTATTACAGAGAATTTGGTATAAAACAAAATCGTAGCCGTGATTTTAGAGTAGCGGTAATATATTTATAATAATGTAAAGACATGTAAATCGATCACCAGTGCTTTAAGACCGCTGATTTCTACTTAATTCATTAACACGAAATAAGTATCATTTAAAATTGATACCCCACAGAAAGTGCTTGTTTTGGTTTTAATCTACACCATATTCTTTATAATAACGGGCATAAGTGTTTTAACTTGAAAGTCAAAATATGCACACCTCTACTGAGCTGTTAGTACTTCAAGTAAAATACTTTAAAAAGTACTTTTTGATACTTGAAGTACATTTAAAAATAGTAAAAAGTACTGATACTTCAAGTACATTTTAAATGTAATACTTGATTTAACCAAGTAGTTGAGTGCAAGTACCTCAAGTACTTGTAGTTGGAGCACTCCAAGTACAAGTCTTTGAAGTATTCCGAGTACAAGTACTTCAAGTTTTCCAAGTACAAGTACTTCAAGTTCTCCAAGTACAAGTACTTCAAGTTCTCCAAGTACAAGTACTTCAAGTACACACATTTCAAAATAGCAAAAATTACTTGATTATTCAAGTATTTTTTCGCACTACATGACTTTTACAAGTAATGAACTTGAAGTGCTTGATACTACAAGTACTTCAAGTACTTTCATTGAGTACTTGTGACGGTTCTGCACTCCGATTTAGCTGAATTTAAATATCGATCTTTAAAAAGATTAATCAACAACGCAGCGTAACAAATTATATATTTTTTAAACATAAAACAATGTCGACAGATACCAAACTAAGCAGGTACGGAGGTTACATTCAGCTATTTTTAAATATGTGAGTTACCGAAGAATTATAAGCAGCAGTGTGCATTTGGTTAATTTTTTATATATTATATTACGGAGTACATAAAAAGAGATTCATAACTTTATATTTTGTTAAAACACTTCATACAACATTGACAATAAGTCATCCTGAAGCCGAATAAAGTAAGCCCACTTATTAACACGTCAACTGCCATGCGATACGACAGTAATTTTTTTTCTCCCTCTGAAAAATTCAAAATGGCGAAAATAACATGATTTTTTTAAATAACGTGATAAACCGTAAAATTTTCTTTGGTTTCTTCTAGAATTTAAGCAAACGGAAAACAAGTGGACCTCTTTACATCGACAACTGGTTTATTAATTATTACGTTATTTAAAACGTACATTCAATGTTTAATTTTATTATATATATATATATATGCATATACAGGGTGTCTAAATACCAGGGGACACCATGGGGATCTCGGAAACTATAAGAGATAGAGATTCGGTTAAATGAGAGAAAAGTTACCTTTAAGAGGGAACAGTTTAATGGTGCATTTACATTTTACAAAAATTTCATAGCTTACTAGATATTAACCAAAAACCATTTTACTCCGAAATCTTTCATCATGAATATTTCTTAAGCGACTTGAAATTTAAAAAAATGTTTCAAATAAATGTTTTAGGGTTTAGTATTGTCTATTTAAATATATTTTTTTAATTTCCAGAAATGTCACTGTTTTTGAGATATGACACTAACGTATGTTTTCTTAAATGGAAGCAATATGAAATTTTGTAATTTTTGAACAGAAGATTTTATTACCTTTTCAATGATATGCAACTTGATATACTTATTTTTCAAAATATCTCAAAAAATGATCAAAAAGTACTTTTTATTTATTTAATACACTATATCATCCTAAGATGGCTATGACAATTAACAATAAGATTGAAAAACAACTGAAAATGTATTTATAAGCTTACATAACATAAATTAACTATTTTATTTATAGAAATAAAACATATTTTTATTAATTTAACACAAAATACCAGCCAAAGATGGCTATGGTTATAAACAACAAAAAAACAATAATTTTTTTTATTTTTTTTAAATCATTTTTTTATTTCCAGTCAAAAATGGCTATGGCTGTCAACTATGAGATTTTTAAATCAACTGAGAAATTGTTATTTTGCCTGTTTGTAACTTATAATTATTTGTGATACGTATTTGTTGATAATATTTTTTACATTTTAAAAATGCAATATTATTCTGTTGTACCAAATAAATGGATGGGTGGAACTAACCAGCACCACGATCACCAGACATAACTTGGATTTTTTTTATATGGGGTACCTATTGTTAAAGATAAAGTTTTTTTTTATAATTTTCCACAAAGACTGGTAAACTGTATTAAATAAAATAGCTTATTGTTTTTTTGTTGTTAATAACCATAGCCATCTTTGGCTGGTATTTTGTATTAAATTAATAAAAATATGTTTTATTTCTATAAATAAAATAGTTTATTTATGCTATGTAAGCTTATAATACATTTTCAGTTGTTTTTCAATCTTATTGTTAATTGTCATAGCCATCTAAGGATGATATAGTGTATTAAATAAATAAAAAGTACTTTTTGATCATTTTTTTAGATATTTTGAAAAATAAGTATATCAAGTTGCATATCATTGAAAAGGTAATAAAATCTTCTGTTCAAAAATTACAAAATTTCATATTGCTTCCATTTAAGAAAACATACGTTAGTGTCATATCTCAAAAACAGTGACATTTCTGGAAATTAAAAAAATATATTTAAATAGACAATACTAAACCCTAAAACATTTATTTGAAACATTTTTTTAAATTTCAAGTCGCTTAAGAAATATTCACGATGAAAGATTTCGGAGTAAAATGGTTTTTGGTTAATATCTAGTAAGCCATGTAATTTTTGTAAAATGTAAATACACCATTAAACTGTTCCCTCTTAAAGGTAACTTTTCTCTCATTTAACCGAATCTCTATCTCTTACAGTTTCCGAGATCCCCATGGTGTCCCCTGGTATTTAGACACCCTGTATATAATATACGGACCGATCAATAAATCACTTAACTAATTAACATCAAGCGACTTTTCGATCACTTGTATATTGAATATTATTTTTAAACTACTTTACAATATATTTATATATAAGTAGTTAGTTACAATTGTTTTCGTAAACAATAAAAAATTTCTTCCAATGTTGTTTAGTTACTAGAATTTTACCAAAACGTCTGTATATAAAATAAAAATTATTATCACCTCGAATAATTTTTTCGTCGTAACGTTAAAAAGAATCTTTCTTTGTTTTTTTTTTCAAATTTGGCAAGTAAAAAGAAAGAATCATATCTCAGTAAATCAGAGGAAAAACGATGTTAATTCAGATGCACGCAAATATTTTAACTTGAAAATGACGTCACATAAAAAAATGGCAAATATATTTAGTCAGAACATTCTCAGAGACGACATACTCATACAATTTTTAATAAAAAAGGATCAGTTTATTGTCAAAAATTAAATTTACTGAAATCAGGAAAAAAGGTCACTTATGGACTATATTACTATCTGTCATTTAATTACTAAACCGTTTGATATAAAAAGCTGAATTTTGGTATAATTAAAGTAAACGGTGGACCAATAATAATAAAAATAAAATTTTAAGTTTCCAACGCTTTTTAAGGGGGTTAAATGAGTCACCAAAAAAAAATATTTTATTCAATCCTGGCAAGTGGGGTATCAAATGAAAACTGAAAATTCAAGGAATTAAAAAATATAGAAATGGTTTTTTTTTTACTATTAAAATTTTCGTTTAACATATCGTCAAAAAAATGTGTCAAATACACTGTACTGCCACCTTTTCGATATAAAAATTAGTAAATAACTTTCCTAAAAGTTTTAATCAATCATCCATTTTTTAATCAGTTAGCTAGATTGTAAGACAGACAGACATTTACTAAAACCCTGTTTTTCGGATCATACTTCGATAAAAAATAAAAATAAACTGCGGCAAATAAATTTGTATAAAAAACTATAAATAACAGTTTCTTTTTAAATATATTAAATATAATTCATAATATCAAGTATATTGTCATGCTACGCTGATAAAAAACTAGTAACTAAACGGCATCAGATCTAGAGCATGTTAATACAGACATAACTACCGTCTATATGTAGACCCGCTCCACGTAGTTTGTGGGTAACATTCCTGTACGGCCGGTACGCTGGACTGTGCCTGTCATCCAGCCCGCATCAACGCTCGCCGCTTGTATTATCAAATCTCCGTATACGAACGACACCTCGTCAGAATCTTGGGCATCGTAGTCGTAAAGTGCTCGGAACACACGTTGCTACAGGAAATCATATATTTTTATTACCGAGTTATTTAAGCTTTTAATTAAAATTATCGACTTTTTAAATATTAATTCTCGTCGACAATATATCAGAACTTATGGCTCATTTACATGTATCTAGTGATTTAGAGATTTAGTCAAGTGACAAGTCAATTTATATGTGTAAACAGTAATGTAAGTAACAAGCCAAGTTAAGGTACTTGACCACCTTGGAAAGCTAAAAAATACAACATTTTCAATAATTTTTTTTTCAAGCCCTGTATAAGATATTACAATGATTTTTTTTTAAACTTTTATTTGAAGCTTACAGAATACAAAAATACTTGATTTTTTTAAATTTCATTTTTTAACAACTACCCAGAAGGTGCCAAAGTCAAAGCCTAAAAAAAATGGTGTCTCATGACGGACAGTTAATCTCAAGATTGGTGAATTTGAAAAAAAAATGTTTGAAAAAAAAGTTGAAAAAAACGCCTGTTTTTCATTATTCTCTGCTTAAAGAAAAATGTTATAATTAATTTTTTTTGCCAAAATGTGGTAAATTGGCATACAAAACATATCAACGAACAAAACAAGACCAAAATCAATGAAATCGGCCAAATAGTTTCGGAGATTAACTGTCCACCATTTGAAAAAAAAGTAGTTTCGAAAAACATCTGCCTGCAACAGAGTCAGCAAGTATGGAGTAATGGAAACACGCGAACACTTTCACTAATTTCACTATGTTAGAATTCGAATTTAAAAAAAAAAAATTAGGGGGGATTTTTAAAAGTAAAAAGATTGAGAAAATGCTAAAAAAAATCGATTTTTTGAAATTTATAAGGTGGTTAAGTACCTTAACTGGTAACTAAACGTTTTAGTGTTTAAGTAAGTAAGTAGAATAAAATCTGCTTTATTTTTCGGTTTAGTTACGGTTCGTGCGCATTCTCCAGTAGGCATGGCTTCGTAATTTGTTTCTTATATATTTCTGATATATATGATCAGACTGATCATATATATTTGACATAATCAATACTTACCAAGGTGTAAATGCCTAGTCTTAACTTAACGATTTAGTTGATTACTTGTCACTTTACTAAACACTAAATCACTACATACGTGTAAACAGGCCTTAACAGACTAACCATTCCGACTAATATAAATATTCTGAGGCTTTTATTTCATTAACCCTTGTGTTGCCACCCAAAAAAACTCACAGCATCTGCCACCCGGGTACCCTCCCTACAAAATTCTTAGAAAAAGTCAACTGTAATTAAAAATAATTATATGCATTCCATCATATTCGAGGAAGGTATTCTTACCTGAATATAACGAAAACTCTTTTTTTTGTCCAACAATCACATTGTAAAATGTGATATTTATTATTATTATACGGGGTGTTGAAAAAAGATGGATACACCTGCGTAACTCGCCAGGGAGGAATTATCAGGAAAAATGATCCAGACATAAATGTTAGCATTTTTTCCCAGCTATCACATGGCGACGCCAGTTATGGAGGAGGATCTGCCCCCCGGGGGGAACGCTCCCCCCTACGTATTTTTTAAATGGGAACCCCCTATTTTTATAACAGATTTCGATTCCCTGACCCAAAATACCCCGGAAACCGCTAAAATAATTTTTTTTGCCACCCCCCCACCCCCACATTTTGTAAATACACCATGTTATTTTCTCGAAAATATCGATTTTTCCTCCTAAAAACTTCCGAGAATCATCAGCGATGCTTTTTATGTCCCATTTTGACATAGTGGGAAATTGCCCCACCCCGGTAGGAAATGACAGAAAACAAATTCTAATGTCTGAAAAATGTTTCCCCCCACACAGAGACAGTGGGGTCAACTGGTATACATTACATTCACTAAATAAACAATTCGAAATGAATATATATATTGTTATTATTTATATATTAATTCATATTTACTTATTATATTTTTACAACAAACTTTTTTTTATGATATTCTATACGAAAATCATGCTTTTTCTATTGGGGTACCCGAGTGGCTCATACGAGTTTCTTTTTTCAAATACAAAATTTTTTAAGTTGAACGATTTTCAAAAATATGTTGAATGCAAATTTCGATAGAGAATCGGTCAAATCATGGGGATTCGAGAAGATTTTGGCCAAGCTTTCTTGGAAAAAAAATTATTCAACAACATGTACGCTGATGGGTACCCGGGTGGCAACACAAGGGTTAAATAAATGCTTTAAAGACTCACCGAGGTATTGCTAGTGTTCTGCGGAGGTTGCTGTTGCTGGGGCACATTGTGATTGTTGTAGTTCATCGCAGGCTGGCCGGTAGTGTGGTGGTTCGCATTACCGCCTCTGTAGTCGTTACTCAGAGATCCAAACACATCGTTCACCGGATCTAGGTCAGATACAGAACCGATTTTTCTTTGCGGTGGGTTTGTAACTATACAAAAATAATATTATTTCAATATTTATAAACTACAGTTATATATAGGGTTGCCATTTGTTCTCTTTTCCCCAGACACTGTCCTCTTTTTAAAGGCATTCGGGAGGATTTTTCAAACGTGTCTGGGGTTTTTAAGAAGTTTACCTACGTAAAAAAAGTCGTCAAAATTACTAAAAAAAGGTATTAACTTAACTTTTTTTTTATGATCAAAAATCTAATTCAATATACACTTTTGTATTTATTTTTCAATCTGTACTCTTTTTTTAATGAACTAATCCTCTTTTCACACCTTCAGTTTCTGGCAACCCTAGTTACATATCTACGTCATATAAAATGGTCGTTTTAATTTAAAATTTATAATTTAATATTGCATTAGTAATGTTATTAATTATAGTTAATCTCACAAAACAAATATAGCAAAAAAAAGCATTAACGTGAATAATACTTCTATATTAAAAACGTATATGAACTACTTAGCGGACAATGGAACACAAAATACAAAATGAACGAGAATCAATTAAAACATCTACATGTAAATATTGGGTGGATAAAAAAAAAACATCTTACGTTTGACGACATGTAACTTTAGAACAAAAAATTACACAAACTCTGGAATGGTGTTTAAATGATCATAATATAGTCTAGTTTTATGAATTAAAATTTAAAATCATTTCGATGAACTGTTTAATAATTACAGATCTTTACGTAAAGTATATCTCAAATATCAATCAAATAAATAAATAAAAACATCTCATGTTCGGTGACATATTACTCGGGAACTATAAATAGTACAAACTTCAGATTAGTCTCAAAATGTGCGTTATATACTCTAGTTTTATGTATTAAAATTTCAAATAGTTTCAATAAATCGTTTAGTAGTTAAAGCTTTTTAAGTAAAACAACCGCTACTTGCTTTTCGAATACTTTACTTAAATCGCCGTAACTATTAAACGAATCATCATAATAATTTGACGTTTTTATCCATAAAACTAGATTATATAACGCACATTTTAAGACCACCCCGGAGTTTCTACGATCCATACTTCCAGAGTATTACGTCGTCAAACATTTTCATTTCCGACAACCAAACAATACATACCGGCACCACGATCTGACTGATAAATAACCGTCGAGCTCTGTCTGGCCGAGTACGGCGAATTCCTCGGCTGGTCGCTCAACGGATCGTAATCAGATATCTTCCCGATCTGAGGCGACTGCGCTACGTACCCCTGCGTCGAGTACTGCGACGGGGGCGGGATATGCTGTTGCTGCTGCTGCTGAGGCTGTTGCTGTTGTTGTTGCTGGTACTGGTGATGTTGCTCTTGGTTTATAAAAGCTCCCGAAGGTGTCGTCGCGTAACTGTGCGTTTGCACTTGGGGTTGATGCATCTGCTGCGATTGTTGCTGCTGTGATTGTTGCTGATGCGATTGTTGTTGGTGCGATTGTTGCTGGTGCGATTGTTGTTGCTGGTGCGATTGTTGTTGCTGTTGCTGGTGCAATTGTTGCTGTTGCTGATGCTGGTGCAATTGTTGTTGTACGTTGTTGTGGGGCTGCGACGGTACTTTGAAAGCGTGGGAATGTGTCGTGTCATCGTTTTCTAAAAGCGTGTGCCGTTACAAAATAGCTGTTATTTTATTTTTTCAACCGGCACAGTAATATAGCCACTTTCAGGCCCCCCTCCCTTATAATCCTGTATCACAAAATAATAGACCCTCCTTTTTCTTTGAGTACCCGTTTGAAAGACTTTTTGGTGCTGCTTATAGATAACGGCAAGTTTTAAAATAAAATCTATAAGTTGGAGTCGAACCAAGACATAAAAACACAATGCAGTTCTCAATATATAAGTTTTTAAATGAAGAACAACGAATTCTATTTTTTCACGATTTGTTGAATTTGAATCGTTCTATGGTATTTTTTCCAACAATAGTATTTTGATGTTTCTTAAGTGAAAACTTCGTGTCTAGAAATAGAGCTGTCAGTACTTCAAATAAGTACTTGAAGTACTTTACATAAAGTATATTTAAAAATAATAAAAAGTACTTGATTTTTCCAGTACCTACTTTTTCATAATACTTATTTTTAACAAGTAAAGTAAGTCCTTACTTCAACTACATATAAAAATAGTAAGGTAAAAAAAAGAGGACAAAAATAACAAAATAGAGGGGTACCCTCCCTACCATTTAGAAAACATCTTGGAAAAAGGTCACTTTATTTTTGGACTTTTTTATAAAATTTATTTTTAAAAAATTTTAAACTGAATTGATACGTTTTTAGTTCTAAGTTTGGACACCAGATGTGACATTTTGGTTGAAACAAACGAATGCAAAAAACAACATTATTATTTTTGAGAAAAATAAAATATTTCTTTTTTTTGTAATTTTATGTTATAACATCTTTATTTTACCAAATAACAAAAATAAGGACAAAAGTTTCAAAAACTAAAAAAAGAGGACAAGTTTTCTATAGAGGACATCTAACCAAAATACTGCCGTGCTAAGCACAAAAACGGTATCTCAGTAAAGGCGAGTTTCGAAAAAATCAACGTTTTGTTAAAATAGTTTTATTTTTATTTTACAGATTGTTTTTTTGATTTATTAAATGGAATTTATTCATTATATTGGGAATTTTGGCGGTATCAAAATATACAGTTATTCGCCGACGTATTATTGATATACCTATAATTCTCTTAGTAATTTAAGGTAAACCTGAGATAGGAAAAACTTTTTCAAGGTTTTTTTCATATGTTTTAAATAAGATATCGCTATTTGGCTTAGTTCATTGGATTCGTATTTTTTTAAGCTATTCGATGCCATAAAAATCAACTTTATGATTTTTTTTGAGATACCGCTTTTGTGCTTAGCACGGCAGAATAGAGGACTCTTCAAAAGAGGACATATGGTCACCATAAAATAACAAACTTGATACTTCAAGTACTTTCACTAAGTACTTCAATTACTTGCAACAGCTCTACCTATACGTGAATAACTATAATACTAATTTAAAAACAAAAAATTATTTTAGACATCTGCTATTGAATTTTACTTGTACTGTCTTGGTTCTACTCCAAAACACAGTAATATAATTCTATACGCGCTTTAGAATATTACAAGTTAAAAAATTAGGACAAAATGAATTTTAACCAAATGCAAACACAAGAAAAAACGTTACAACTATTAAGCATATTAATAATTAAATAAACACAGAGCAACTAAAGCAACGTAAAACCTAACCAAACAACTAACCTTCGAATTCTCCGTTCTCGTTAACCACCCTCTTCTGTTCCATCGCAGCTTTCTTCTCAAGGTCGCCGTGGTACGCTACATTACTGATTATTTTGCTGTTCTGTTTTATCCTCAGTGTTTCCGGATCGTCTGCTACTTGTGTAAACTTGCCTTTGCTCTTCTCGAAGTCAGCGTGGTACTTCACGTTCGACTGTATTTTAGTATTTTCTGCAATTCTTGTTAGCTCAGGTGTGACGGCCATCGTCGTGGCTTTTACTTTTGGTATGTGTCTGAAATAATGATATAAACAATATAAATTAATGCTTTCAAATACTGTATCACTTCGGAGAATCTCTTTACGAAGGAGAATATATTTTGAAGTACAGTAAAAAATTACCCAAATCATGGACAGTTGTATTAATATCTATGTTCGTATTTGTAGGAGAATAATTAATAAATACTATCTACAATAAATTACGAAGTAATAGAAATTTTAAAATTATTAATTAGTTCTCGTCTGATTCGTAATAGGCATGATGACTATTTTAAAAAACTATTCTATGATGATCTTACGTGTCTCCTATTTCCAAAAAAATACTTATTTCTGCAGAAAATAAAGGTTTAATCACAATTGGCTCATTTAAAACTAATTTTGAATTTGACGCCAAAACACTGGCAGGTGACATTTCAGAGTTGTGACGTCACACTCCTTGTCAACAATAATCAAACATTCAGAGTTTATTTTGTATGTTAAAAATGAATTCCAAAGTATATAAGTTCTTAAATAAGCAGTGCCGGATTTACCAATAAGCAAAAGAAGCAATTGCTTAGGGCACCCGACCTTAGGGGGCACCATGATGGGGCATCAACGTAAAATTGGAAAAAAATGAGATGAGGAGCTAAAAAAAAAAAAAAAGTTTTCAGAATTATTGGCCACTTATTTTTATTAAAATAGCTAAAAAAAAAGGTCGTCAAAATTACAAAAGGGGGCATTTACATAATTTGTGCTTAGGGGACCACATAGGGTAAATCCGGCACTGTAAATAAGGTATGTACTTAATAATCTTGTAAGATGAATTGATATTTGTCTAAAATAAAAATCAATCACTTTTGACATTTATTGGTGCGTGACGTCAATTTCTCTGATTGGTGTTCCGTTTAACATAGTTGATTGTTATATTTTGCACTTTTATAGTTTTATTTTAACAAAATTCTCGCATTTGATATAAAAATAAATACATTTTTTAGAATTTTTAAATAAAGTTCTTTACCGCGTCTGTCAGTCTGTGTACATTTTTCTCAACAACTACTGAACGGATTATATTCCGGTTTTCACTAATGGATTCACAAGGGAAGTTTGTGTAAATTTCATCAAATCGGAAAAAAAAACAATCGTCGAAGAGGTATATTCGCATGCGCTACGTAAATAGTTAAGTGAAAACAATGGTTAAGGGGGATGGCCACTGTGACGGGTAAAAAAATTGTCAATGTTTGGGAATTTTTTTCACAGATATAACTAATTATTTTTGAATCAGGTAAAGGACATTTTATTAAGTATATATTCAACTTATTTAATATCAATTTTTATTGAAAAATATTAAATATTTACAAAGTTATGAGCCTCGATGTGACAACCAAAAAAATTGTTTTTCTTTATGGTCGACTCGAAATTTCGAGAAGGGTTATATGAAAAAAATAAATAAAAATTTTATCAATTTCTATATGAATGTAGCTATCGTTGCACGTAGCCGTTTTTTTATTTTTTATTTTTTCACAAAATGGCGATCGTTTGAAATTTTTTTTGATTTTTAAGACCTATTTTTTGTCATTAGAGCGGTTTTAAAAATAGTAATTATCAAAATTTCAAAAATCGGCTACGTGCAACGATAGCTGCTACAATTACGAAAATTATTAAAAAAAAATGAAATCGGTTCATTAGTCTTTGAGGAATCGTGTCGACCAGATCGAAAAATGTCATTACGAGATAAATGTGTTTAATGTTTTTGCTGTCATAACCGGCCGTGCTACATCGTCTCACTAAATTGACTGTAACTCCGTCAATTTTCAAAATTTTAACTCAATTTTTTGTATACATATTTATGAGTATGTAAACTTTTAAAAAATCTAAGAAAAAAAATATATATTTTTTTCTGTCACAGTGACCTTTATAGATTAATTCCAGATTAAATTTATATCCCCGGATAACACCGGATCCAATGTGCTAGTGCAGCGGTTCTTAAACTTATCTAATCTAGGGACCCCTTTTTGGACAATTATTTTCCAGGGACCCTGACAGAAAAACAAAGAAGGTCTTTAGATACCTATTAATCACTGGTAAATAGTAATGTGATAGTATTTTAATTTATGCCAAATATGTTCGTGGACCCCCAGCAAAAGCTTTGCGGACCCCGGAGGTCCACAACCCTAATTTAAGAATCGCTGTGCTAGTGGATTAATAATTTTAAAAGAATAATTTTCATTATTTGGAATCTAACAGAAAATAAGGTTTTTATATTTTATATTATTTATTTATTCCTTCGAATTCAGTTGTTATTTTTTTTTAGATAATTAATAATAATTATTAATTAATATTAATTTATCTGCTTGTAAGGAAATGATTCATATTTCAATTGCAAATATTATATTCTCACAGGAAATACATTTGGTTTTAATTAATTCAACTGCAATCGAAATTCCAAAAAATATACATAATAATTTATAAGAATATATTATTTCATAATAATTTTGAAATTATATATATATTTGTAATAATATAAATTAAATTAGAATATATGACATCATAATTCTACTATCTTTAAATTTGTTTCTGTGTCACTCAATAATCAATATTTATTTTTATTATTATAAAAATAACATTATTTATCTTTATTGTTATTAATTATTTAATTCATATAAATCTTCGTAATGTAAATATTTTTAGATTTTTGAACTTTATATAAAAACCAGTGGCGTAGTAACGGGAGGGGGGGGCAACCCCCCCCCCCCCGAAATGTTCAGTGTTCTAAAAAAATGTATGTTTTGATAAATTTCCTTCCCGATTATTTTTCTTACTACGCCACTGTATGGAACTTACTGTTACCCGCAATTTCGTTTGCGTGGTATTTAGGTTAGGTAGGAACTGTCACCCATAAAGAAGAAAAAGAAGAAAGTAAGATAGGTAAAGCCGATTTCTGTTATAGTCGATAAAAAAGGTCACTCGTACATACAAATGTCTTTATACCCATTTTTAGGGTTCCGTAGAAAACTAGGAACCCTTATAGTTTCTCCATGTCCGTCCGTCCGTCTTCAAAAATTTTGAGATAACATGAAATTTGGTATACGGTCGTAGATTGACGACCCAAAAACAGAAATGATAAGATTTTTGAAAATAAAATTTTTTTAGACCCCCCTTTCATAAAATGAAAAGTGTTTTCAAAAAAAAAAAATCACCTATACCATTGAGTGGGGTGTCGTTAGAAAGGTCTCCTAAAATGCAATAAAAATCGTATCAGAACTTTTTGATTTTAACCCTTTAATCACGATGTATTTGCTCTCCAAAGTCATTAAAAAAGCGTCCCCCCCCCTCTATTTTCTAAACTATCAACTTAAAAAATTTGAAAAAAATTCCAGAATGTAGCTTTTAATTAGTACTTTCACTGAAAATTATAACGAACATTGTCAAAAATATTTTGGACCCCCCTTCTATAGACTGAAAAGTGAACTCTAATTTTTTTTCCCACATACCCTATTGAGTGGGGTGTAATTTAATAGGTCTCGTAAAAGCAATAAAAAAACGTCAAATAACTTTTTGATTTTAACCCTTCAGTCGCGATATATTTGCTTTTTAATGTCGCTGTCAGAGCGTCCCCCCCCCTCTATTTTCTAAACTATCGATTCAAAAAATCTGAAAAAAAATCAGAATGTAGCTTTTAATTAGTACTTTCACTGAAAATTATAACGAACATTGTCAAAAATATTTTGGACCCCCTTTTCATAGATTGAAAAGTGAACTCACATTTTTTTCATTAACCCCATTGAGTGGGGTGTCATTTGATAGGTTTCCTAAAATGCAATAATAAAAGTCAAATGACTTTTTGATTTTAACCCTTCGGTTACGAAAATTTTGAAAAAACTCTTTTTTATAAATCGTAGTGAGAATGACTACGGAACCCTATCATGTGCATGCCCAACACGCACTTGCCCGTTTTATTTTAATCTAATACTTTTTTGGGGTAGAATTTTCTTATTTATATGATTGTTTGTGTTGATAAAATATCAAAAATACGTAAACAAGAAAAAATAAAGGATTTTTTTTGTAATTTATATTCAATTATACAATTATAACATTTGAATATTTCTTCATACTGACGTCAATTCCCGCACCATCGCTGATTGGTCAAGGAACTGATGAGGCTACCTTGTCTTTATATACCTTGATATAGTCATCGTATTTTATTTGTCAAACCCTTTCATTTGATACCCATATCAAGATGGTTATGAAGAAAAAGGTAATCGGCCATCTTGGAGCGTCCGCCATTTTTGATTTAGAACGATATTTGATATACTATATTGCATTGTCACCGGACTTATATACGTATACAATAGTATACATAATTTCAAAGCTCTAGCTTAATTAGAACTAGTTGAAATTTTGATTGCAATATTTGATCTTAACATATTAACTAAAAGCTTGTAAAAACATATGGCGCGGTAGATATATTATTCCTATGTGTTTAGAGGCGCCAGTTGCACAAATATTCACAAATTCACGCGGGTATACAATAACTAATAACCGAAGAAAATAGCGGTTGAAAAAAATCGTAGTCAAAGACATATGAATCATTCTGTATAAGGTTAAGATTGTTTTTAAAATCTGTAATACATAAAATCAGCTTATGTTAGCATAGAAATGCAAGTACAAGATACCTTATATGGCTTCCATAAACCATAAGGCGCGGGATTAGTCAAACGCAAATGGTACCATCAGATTTTCACTTTTGTTTTTGAATCATTGGAAAGGTATTTGAACGACTACAGCTGATTTTGTTTACCCTATTTATTTGTAAATATAATTAAATATGTTTATATTTTTGTTTCACTATTAGGTCAAGGTGTATCGAAAATATAACAATGTAGAGGATTAATTCATTTAACCCTTTTCATGACAAAATTATTTTTATTTATTTTTCTATGATGAACTTACAAAAAAAATACTTATTTCTGCAGAAAATAAATGTTTAATCGCAAAAATTGACTCATTTAAAACTAATTTTGAATTTAACGCCAAAACGCTCGCAGGTGACATTTCAGAGTTGTGACGTCACACTCCTTGTCAACAATAATCAAACATTCAGAATTTATTTTGTGTTAAAAATGAATTCCAAATAAATAAGGTATGTACCTAATAATCTTGTAAGAGGAATTGATATTTGTCTAAAATAAAAATCAATCACTTTTGACGTTTACTGTTGCGTGACGACATGCGCTCTGATTGGTGTTACATTTAAAATGGCGGATTGCTGTATTTTGCATTTTTATTTTAACAAAAATTATATTAATCTCGCTTTTAATATAAAAATAAATACATTTTTTAGAATCTTTTTAACCTATTTCATTATTTAAAATCATAATTTCAATGATACTTTGTTACTGGCATCCAGAGCTGTCAAAAGTACTTAGTCAAGGTACTTCAAGTACAAGTACCAAGTATTTAGTGACAGTACTTCAAGTTTCAAGTACATTGCGCAATATTTAAAAGTACTTGAAGTAAAGTACTTTAAGTACCGAAAAGTACTTGAAAATTCAAGTAACTTATTTCAAGTACATTTTAAATTTTAATTGTTAGAACCATTAAAATACAAAAAAAATGGTAATTTTAAATATTTATATACATATTATCTTCATTACCTAACAAGGGTAGTGGTCAAGTATTCGGATAAAAAAAATACTTAAAAACACGTGAAAATCAGCTGAGCTTTTGTTTGCGGGCCGCGGCCACATATTATTAATAAATTATATTTTTATTATGTGTTTTTTAAGTATTGGATATTTCAGAATGTATGAAACTGATTTTAATTTCTTAAAAATAAATTTTAAAATATTGTTTTATTTATGTCACTCAATTAAAAATTTTAATTGTTAAAATCCGTGTAGGGTCGGATGAGAATAGCCCTAACGTATGCTCTGCGTGTCGTAAAAGGCGACTAAAAGAGTCCCAAGCTAAGGTGTAAGCTACCGTGCTTAAGGCTGAATGGCACTGGGGAATAGTGTCTCGAACGGTGCCTCTGAGATACCAGGTCGCCTCTCAGAGTATGAAGACCTTACCTCAGTATACGGGGCTCTGCTGAGGTGGACCAATATTTCCCTTGATTCTCGTGGGAACAATATGGACCAAGAAAATAAAACCAAGACCAAAGAGGAAGAGCAGGGGCCTGCGGGGAACCTGGACAGAGAGAGGGACTCGAAAGGGAACCTCAATCTACAAAATGAGGGACGAACAGAAACCTCAACAGATCGTACTGAGACGGGCATCATTGAGGAGGCTCGTGTGGAGGGACTTGTTGAAGACATCGACAAGATCTCACTACACAGGAAAAGACTCAGTGGAGCCGCCAGAAGGAAACTCAAACGACAAGGGCAGCAGAACATTGGGGACAGTAAAGAAACTGGTACGTCTGGGGGCAACCAAAGACAACCGGGAGGTACTTCTGATACCCAATGTAAGGCTGTAAAGAGACCACGACCTTCTCTGGAGACCCCACCGTCGACGGAGAAGGTAGCGAAGAAATCTCGTGGACCCTCCAGCTCCTATGCGGCAGTGGCTGCAAACCTCCTAAAGGTAGCCATTGTGCACAGGGGACAGGTGGAGGAAATCAGCGAGGAGCAGTCGCAATTAGTGCAGGATGGGATCATGGAATTAATGGACAGTATCCCGAAAGGGGCACATCTTCCAAGATTCCATGAGACCTACCTGTACAAAGGGGCGCTAAAGGTGACCTGTGCCGATCAAGAATCGGAAAGGTGGCTAAGAGAGATGGTGCCGACCTTACAGAAATGGCAGGGGTGTAGCTTGCAGGTAGTGGGCATAGACGAACTGCCAAAGTATGTGAAGGTAATGGCGTACATCCCCAACCATACAGCAGAGACGAATATCATCCTGGAGAGACTGGATAGACAAAATCCGGGACTCAACACAGGGAGATGGATCGTTCACGAGAGGACTAAAGAGGATCCCAAGCGGAAACTCAGATTAATACTCAGCGTGAGCGAGAAAATCATACCTGTGTTAGAGAAACTGGACATGAAACCCTTCTACGGTATGGGACGAGCACAATTTATAGTGCTCAGTACCAAAACTGTTGAAGGAGAAACCAAACCGGCGGAGAAACAAAGGGGACGACCATAATGGGGAGTAACCTGAAATTTCTCCAAATAAACCTACATCGCAGTCCAGCTGCAACAGCGGTGCTGAGTAGAAGAATCTCTCGGGATGGGATTGATGTCGTACTGATCCAAGAACCCTGGACTTTCAGGGGCAGGGTCAGAGGACTAAACCTAGACCGGAGCCAGCTCTACTATAGTAACGCTGCAGATAGACCTAGGGCATGCATACTAATTAAAAATCTGGCGGCCACACCGCTGCTTGAGTACTGCGGGAGGGACCAGGTTGCTGTAAAGCTACAGGTAACTCTTGGACAGTGGAGAGGAGAGGTTGTGGTAGCATCGATATATATGCCCTATGATTCACCTGAGCCACCGCCGGCTGTGGTGACGGCTGGATTGGTACAGGACTGCAAAAATAAAGGAAGAGAATTGCTACTCGGAGCTGATGCCAACTCGCACCATACTGTATGGGGAAGCAGTGACATCAACAGACGAGGGCAGAATCTTCTAGAATACATAGCCACAACAAACCTGGAACTTCTAAATAAAGGTAAGGAGCCTACTTTTATTATTACTAATAGACAAGAGGTAATCGATCTTACCTTGGGAACACCAGGGGTTATGCGGTGGGTTAGTGAATGGAGGGTGTCTGATGAGCCGTCTCTATCGGATCACCGACATATAGAATTTAGATTGAAGGGCGAGATAACCAGAACGGGGGCGGGTTCGTACAGAAACCCAAGGGCTACCGACTGGGCCTCGTACGCAGGCGAGTTAAGAGAGAGAATGAATAACTTCATCTCAAGCTACAAAAACCCCGGAGACATCGAGGTCGCAGTCAATATTTTGAATGACTCGATATTAGGGGCATTTGAGAACAACTGCCCACTTAAGATGGTGGGCAACAAAAATGTGCCGTGGTGGAGTAGGAAACTGCAAGAACTACGGAAACTTGTAAGACAGGCCTTCAATAAAGCAAAAAAGACAGGTGCTTGGGATGCATACAAGCAACACCAAAGAGAGTACCGTGAAGCTATACGAAAGGCTAAACAAGGATCCTGGGAAAAGTACTGTGGGGAGATAGAAACGATCCCACAGGCGGCTAGGCTGCAGAAAGTACTGGCAAAAGACCCAGGAGGAAACATAGGACCATTTCGGAAACCAGATGGAGTGTACACTACCAACTGGGAAGATGAAATTGAGGTGTTACTAGGGAAGCACTTCCCAGGATACAGGAAATTGGATGTAAATGATACCGGGTCGCTGACAGTTCACGCTCATCAAGCGGGAAAAGACTGGGACACGGCATCCAAAATAATCACCCCATCCAAAGTTAAATGGGCAATTAAAGGGTTTGACCCATACAAGAGTGCAGGGGAGGATGGTATCTTTCCGGCACTCTTGCAAGAGGGTCTAGACATAATATTAATTCATTTGACAAAGATTTTAAA
This sequence comes from Sialis lutaria, assembly GCA_949319165.1. NCBI lineage: Eukaryota > Metazoa > Arthropoda > Insecta > Megaloptera > Sialidae > Sialis > Sialis lutaria. Next base: position 3,176,475 of record OX439232.1, read on the forward strand.
ATCTTGTGTTGCCATGGGGTATATTCCAATACCTTGGCGGAAGACAAGGGTAGTCTTTATACCAAAACCGGGGCGGATCGATTACGATCAACCGAGCGCTTTTCGCCCCATAAGCCTTACTTCTTTCTTACTGAAAACGTTAGAGAGGCTTATGGATAGATACATACGGGAGGGTGCACTAAAGGAAGCACCCCTTCATGACCTTCAGTTTGCCTACCAACCAGGGAAATCGGTTGACGCGGCTTTGCACAGTTTGGTGTACAGACTGGAGCAAGCTCGATCGGTGAATGAACTGGGAGTAGGGCTATTTCTAGACATAGAGGGAGCATTTAATTGCACCACTATAGAATCGATAGATAAAGCGGCAGAGAGACATGGACTCGACAGAACCACCAGAAGGTGGCTAAGAAACATGCTCTCTAATCGTATAATAACTGTGACAAGAGGGGAAGCAACCAGCAGAGTTGTGGTAACCAGAGGATGTCCGCAGGGAGGTGTTTTATCACCTCTACTGTGGAGCCTCGTGGTTGACGACCTCATTCGCAGATTGAATAATCTAGGCCTGTATACGCAAGGCTATGCAGATGACAGTGCAACAATTATAAGAACCCGAGACGCTAACACGGCTGGGGGACTTATACAACTGTGCCTGGAAACAGTAGAAAAGTGGTGTGATGACACAGGACTTTCTGTCAATCCAGACAAGACGGTTCTAGTGATATTCACACGTAAGAGGAAGCTGGAAGGTTGGAGAAATCCAACCTTCTATGGTAAAGAACTGAAACCCTCGGACTCAGTGAAGTATTTGGGAGTGATCCTAGACACTAAACTGAGCTGGGAAAAGCAGGTGGAAGCGGTCAGCAGAAAATCTTGTGCCCTATTGTGGGCAACAAGAAGAGTATGTGGCAAAACATGGGGACTAAATCCCAAGATGATGCAATGGCTATTCACCGCAGTAGTGAAACCGATGATCATGCATGCGGCCCTGGTCTGGTGGAGGAGAACATCGCTGAAGGCGGTGATAAACAAACTCAATCACATACAGGGACTTGCATGCAGAGGGATCACGGGGGCCATGCGAACCACTCCAGTAGCAGCCTTGGGAGTGCTATTGGACCTCCCACCTCTGTACATTGAGATAGAGGGGGTAGCAATGGCAACCGCCTATAGGTTGCAACTGAAGGGGCAGTGGAGAGGAGAATTGCCCAATAACAGCCACACTGAGATAGGAGTGAGGCTGAGAAGAATAAGCCCTACGGCTGGAATGCGGCAGGATGACATACCAGTCGAATACTGCTTCAACCAGAAGTTTAGGGTAAAATATCCTAAAAGAGAAGAATGGGACACGAACCTAGGACCACTTTCCGGACAGGAGCTAGTCTGGTTTACAGACGGATCCAAAATGGAAGAAGGAACTGGAGCCGGAGTTTGCCTACAAGGGTCAAAGAGGGAACTCTGTTTTCCTCTGGGAACCTATTGTACTGTGTTTCAGGCCGAGATGATTGCTATACTGGCCTGTGCGCAAGAAAATAGTAGCTCGGGGTACAGGAACAAAAACATTAGTATTTGTTCCGACAGCCAGGCCGCCTTAATGGCACTGGAGAAGTACCAATGTGACTCTAAGCTGGTGAAGGCCTGCAGGACTGCCCTTGATGAACTTGCTACCAACAACAGAGTAACATTACTTTGGGTACCTGGGCATGCAGGCATTGAGGGTAACGAACGGGCAGACGGTCTTGCAAGAATGGGGTCAACGACTCCACTTATAGGACCGGAACCGGCAGTAGCAGTGGCAACATGCCACACAAAATCCCATATCAGGGAGTGGATTAAAACACAACACCTGAGGGAATGGGAAAATGCACCTGGCATGAGACAATCTAAAATGCTCATAGACAAACCAGATCGTAAGAGAACTGGACAACTTATGGGCATGGATAGAAACACGCTGAGGATAGCAGTAGGACTCCTAACTGGTCACTGTTACCTTAGAAGGCATATGCAAATATTAGGAATTGAGAACTCTAGTATCTGCAGGAAATGTGAAGAGGACGAGGAAACGCCCACACATCTATTATGCTTCTGCCCCGCGTTGATGGACAGAAGACTAAAATATCTGGGAGAATTTTTCATCGAACCAGAAAAAATAGCCAAATTCCCGATGACAACACTCGTGAACTTTATCAAAGGGACGGGGTTGATATTAAGGGAGTAGGACAAGCAGCGGAGTTAGTACAATGGGCCTATGGCCTCAGTGCTTGTGGGTGCTAACCGCAACCACCTCCGACAATATAAAATAAAATAATAATTGTTAAAACTATTTTTTATAATAGAAAATAACATATGTGGCCTATTAGAACCCATCTATAGATTTATGTTGTGTATTTTGAATTATCCGTATTAGAAATTAGAGGGCTAGGGGGGCGCTTGAATAACGACTTTGAAAGCAAATATCTCGTGACTGAAGTGTTAAAATCAAAAGGTTCCAAAAATGTTTTGTTGCATTTTAGGAAACCTATCTAATAACATTCTGGTTAATGCAATGGGGTAACTAAAAAAATTTGAACACTTCATCTATCAAAAATTTTTTTTAAATCTCATAATTTCTGTTTTTGGACCATCAATCTACGTCATTTATCCCAATATTCATCTTAAAAGCTATATAAATGAGAGAATAACAAAAAAAAGTTTTAAGGGCGAGGGTGTATACCGAGTCACGATTCCTACCGTCAAATCCCCGGCAACCGCTGCAAACTTAAATAAAACAGACTATAGGCAGTAAGTAGGTATATCGTAAATAATCAACGAATATACCTCTTTGATATCTTTAAAATATTTTTAAAGGCTTTATAAATTTCTTTCCATGTTTTTATAAGTGATAAAATTAATTATTTTGTTTAAAAAAACTTTTCTTATGGAAAATCAGTTTATTAAAGTAAGTACTTGAAAAACGACATGGTGTATTTAAAAATATACTTGAAGTAAAATACTTGAAGTATTTTACTTGCAAAATCAAGTACTAAATTCAAGTATTTTAAAAAAATTACTTCAAGTATCAAGTACATTGCGCAATTTTCAAAAGTACTTGAAGTAAAGTACTTCAAGTACTTTTTGGTACTTGAAGTACTTTTTCAAGTATTTTACTTGAAGTATTGACAGCTCTGCTGGCATCATGCCTATTTTCACGTAGTATGCGTCGTTTTTGAAATATTTTAGAAAATAAAATAAATATGCAAATAACCCCCCCCCCCCCTTTCCCCACTCATCCAATTTTAATGATTTTTATATAGAACCATCTACTAGCCAAGCCCAACTAAAAAACCAAGATTCACTTGAATCCGTCCGTCTCACGGGACAGACAGACAGACAGACAGACACTGAACGAAAAGTGTTTGTTTTCACCTAAAATGGAAATTTTGTATTTACTAGTTAAGTCCAAGTTTCATAAAAATCCGTTCGATAGTTCATTAGGATATACGGGACAAACAGACAGGCAGACACGGAACGAAATTTTGGAATCGAGGAACAATAATTTTTCAGCTTTCAGATATTATCACATATCTTCCCTTTCTATCATTTCAAGCAATACACAGTTAAGGCAGATTATGTGTTAAGGTTGTTGTTCATTGTTCACTGAAAGTCGTGGCATCTAGCGAAATTTAGCATGAACTACAGGGTTTTGATATGTCGGTAAAAAAGAACAAATAGATCTGTCAACAATTTATAATATTAGACAAGAATAGAAGATACATTTTTAACAATATTATAATTATTACTGTTGCTGACAATAGTAATAATTATAATAACAATAGTAACTATTATTATTATAAATAAAAACATTAAATGTAATCAATAATCACTTGATATTTACAACGCGCGTCAGTTTTCAATACCACGTTTTTATATTTCAAAGATCGCGCCGAATGCGCTGTTGCCATATCGTATATTTACGTCATGTGTTCGGGAATTTATCAAAGTTAAACATTAATAATTATTTAAGGAGATGGTAAATCATTCTAAAATTTTATATACACATTCCTTAATTACCAATCTATAACATATCCGTTTTTGGTTAAAATCTGACGTTTAGTTTTAATACACGAATTAAATGAATATCGAATTCCAAGTTGATCCCTATGCTTGCAATGTATAAGAGGCCAACTTTGCACGTTTATAATTAATAAACGAAATGGTAAACTGACCTGAAATTTTTTTTACAAATGCGAACAAGCTTACTTAACACAATATTAAAATTTTAACATATTCTGTAGTGATCGATTTTAGTGAACAACAACCTTAAGTACTTATTGTTAGTTTAAATAGATAAGACAGTTAAAGGGGTTAAGAAAAATTAATTAAAGTGATTTACTTACGCCTCGCAGTAAGGCGTCTTGTTGAAACCCTTGTAGGTCCTCATATTCAACGTCATCCCGCATCCTTGACACTTGAAGCATCCTTTGTGCCATATCTGCAATTAAACTGTCACTTAGAAACATGTTACTGTAATTTACCTAATTAACAAATTTAATAAATTGCCTAAATTTTCATATGCACGCACTTACACACATCATTGGTATTTTTATTTTTTTATACAAACAAAATAAACATTTTGAGTGTCCCTGATTAAATTACAATGTTTTTGGTTTCAAAAATGAATTTTTATTGTATGTATATGTTACCGGAAATGTATGAAATCCGGCATTGTATAGAATTTCTAGGTATTCTATAGAATGTCTAAAAATCACCAGGCAATGTATGAAATTAATTTAATTATATAATTTCCTAGGCATTGTTAAGACTAGAAATATAAACATAAATAGGGTGAACCAACCAATGGTTCAGGCACAAATATTGGCTTACTTTCTGTAATAAAATACTAAAATAATGATAATTTATCTTACTTAAGGGGGATAGCCACTGTGACGGGCCAAAAAATTGTAAATGTTTGGGAATTTTTTTCACAGATATAACTAATTATTTTTTAATCTGGTAAAGGACGTTTTATTAAGTATATATTCAACTTATTTAATATCAATTTTTATTGAAAAATATTAAATATTTACAAAGTTATGAGCCTCGATGTGACGACCAAAAAAAATATTTTCCTCTATGGTCGACTCGAAATTTCGAGAAGGGTTATATGAAAAAAATAAATAAAAATTTTATCAATATCTATATGAATGTGGCTATCGTTGCACGTAGCCGTTTTTTTTTATTTTATTTTTTCACAAAATGGCGATCGTTTGAAATTTTTTTTCATTTTTAAGACCTATTTTTTGTAATTAGAGCGGTTTTAAAAATAGTAATTATCAAAATTTCAAAAATCGGCTACGTGCAACGATAGCTGCTACAATTACGAAAATTATAATAAAAAAAATATTGAAATCGGTTCATTAGTCTTTGAGGAATCGTGTCGACCAGGTCCAAAAATGTCATTCCGAGATAAACGTGTCTAATGTTTTTGTTATGTCATAACTGGCCATGCTACATCGTATCACTAAATTGACTGTAACTCCGTCAATTTTCAAAATTTAAACTCAATTTTTTGTATACATATTTATGAAAATGTAAACTTTAAAAAAATCTAAGAAAAAAAAATTATATTTTTTTTTCTGTCACAGTGGCTATCCCCCTTAATACTGGCCTAATATGTTATTAAATAACTAGAAATAATATCTAATATTTTTGTATGTTTTTTATTATAACAATTTTAAATCATATACTTAAATTAAAATTATTTCATACTTTGCCTGAAATGAATATATAATTCCTAGGAATTCTATACAATGCCTGAATTACATACTTTGCTGGTAACATATACATTTTTCGGAATACTTTTGAAATGGTCAGTAATAGAAAAATAGGTATTGAATAAAAGTTGTAGAGAATATCATTATTTATAATTTACGTTCTATGCATTTTTTCATTATAATAAACCGTTAAAAAGATATTAGGTTCTTTGTAATAATTAAAAAAATTTGGTTGCCTAATCGCCCTAATCATTGACTTAAACTTTGTTTCCATAGCAACGCCAACAATTATCTTTAAATCAATGACAGCTGTCATTTTTAGTTTTCAATTAAAAACATAACCAACGTTTCGTTACATTTACATTGAACAAGATTTTTATAAATGTCTACTACTGCTACAATGTATAATATAACCTCAAAGATGTGACTTGCATCCAAAAATCAAAATTTATCGTATGGTTAAAATTAGTCATTACAATGTTTATAAAATAATTTTCCCGAAATAGAAAAAAATGATAAGTAATGTCCTTGATTGACAACACACGCCCGGAAATAAAAATATGTATCCCGGTATCTAGCCAATTTTAATGCAGTATTAAAAGCATAGGCGTCAATTTATAATTATTCAGAGGAACAGCAAAATAATGTGCTTATTATTATTTATTATTTTTCATGAAAAAACACAAAATTAGTTCATTTGGTTTTATAAAAAATAAAACCAAGAAGACTAGAATTAAACACAGAAGCCTTATTATATCGACATAAGTTTTTTACTTTTTTTAAATTAAAGTTGCTATGTAGTATGTACAAAGTATTGAAAATGAAAATGCAATAGAAAATCTATCAAGAAAAATTCACAAACTATTACCTCATTTCTATTTTAATTTTCCAGACATACAAACAAAACCATTCAACTTATCATCAGGTAATTTTTTATAAAATAAAAATAGCTACAAATGTAAATTTTCTATTAACGATTGATAGCAAAAATATGTAACATCCAGACTCGAAATAGAAAAATAAAATAAACATGTATTTATAACCTAACATTAATATATGGGTTCTGAAATGGGGCTTAAACACGGGTGTTCAACTCTTACCGACTGATAATGAGCAAATTTTTCTAATGTAAACGTCACTTTTAGTTTCCTCTTGCAGGAGTAGATGACAGCACAAGTATTAATTTCTAGTTTCGTTAAAGTTCGTACAAACGAAATTTTACGAACGCAATATGACAAGGAATATTAGCTGCAAAATGGCTGAAAACAAATATGTAGATAATTGTGCTAAAAAACTATTTTAACTGTGTTTCGACTTTAAATGGAATATGTCTGATCAGTTTAGTGCTAATAAATATAAACATTTATGCTAGCAACAAGTGCGTATTAACTAATCAAGAACGAATTGTAGTAAAATGTCATACTTGTCACTTGTGTACATTACGTCGTAATTTTGATATCGGTAAGTAAAACTTTATTTTGAATTTTAATTAATATATAATTATGTATATTGAAATTTAATATGATTGTTTCTTATGTATGAACCATAAGAATTTTTGAACTTGTTTGAAATTTTCCTATATCAGTTAACATAAATTTAGTTCATTAATTAAGGGGCACGATACAAAAAAGGTAATGGAAATAAAACAAATAAGATAGTTTGTGGTGCAAATAAATTCCACAAATTAAAATTAATGTGAATTTTACCATTATTTTGGATATATATGATCATAAAAAGTATACAAATAAAAATTATTAGTGATGTGTTATATTTCTTATAAAAACATTTTAAAACAACAATATTTATGATTCACTAATTTTAAATTTTATTTTATATGAACAGATTCTGGTACATGGATAGAACATTAACTTCCAAATTGGAGTTTTAACCGGAATGGAAGTTTCTATCGATCACTTTCACTGAAAGAATGGCAACGATTCAAGCTGTGAAGAACGTTTGGCAAGAGATTAAATCGTTAGGTGCCAGGATGATGAAAATGGTACGCCTTAATCAGGACCCATTAGAGAACTTGTTTGGAGCAGTTAGATCTTCTTGTGGATCCAATAAACATCCTACAGTTTCTCAATTTAAGGGAGCTTTAAAAACTTGTGTGATAACTGGACATAAAAAAGCAATTGTGAGTTAGATAATTGTACAATTTTAAGTGACCTAAGATCTTTATTTAATGTTGCTGGATTATCTGTGAATATTCCAAGTGAAACAACAGGCAATATTAATGTTCAATCATCTTGTAATGTTTCTCGCATTATAAAAATTCTAACGTAAGTTAGAAATATTCTCGGTGGTGTGCATTGCTATTGCAAAACTTATTCTTAGTAACATTTCTTGTGATGACTGCAAATGCTTAAATCCTGATTCTTTGGATCTTGTGATTGATATTATTCGCACGCATGACTATACATCAGAAATTGATCATCCATTGTATGAGTTATTTGCTGTTACAGCGTTACAAGATGTGCAGAACTTTTTATCATGGAGAATTAAAAAAGTGAAGGCCACAGTGATGGTATAGTCAGGATTTTGTCTCAAAAATTGCAGGAAGAAATTTGTTTCACTTGGTTACGTTGCACGGATCATTCAGAAATAATCAAAGACAGATTTCTGTTGAGTGTCTGTAGAATGTTTATTCACATATTCTGCAGGAATAGAAACATTGCCTTGAAAAGACACAGGACACACTGATTTTTGAAATTATATATTTCTTAAACCTTATTAGCTAATTTATTTGTCATACATGATTTAATATATATTTTTATTAAACTTTTATTTAATTTTAATCATTCTGTTAAAAAATATTAATTTCAAAAGATATTTCATGATAGTTTATTTTTTAATTTATTGTATCAGTTTAAAATATCATGTGTATTGAACTTTTAGCAAATAAGTTATTCAATCGAACTTGGTTGTAACGAGCACCAGAGAATCAATAAAATTTTTCTATTACTCTATATATTAGTGATGATAAATTAAAAATATTAGAGAAAATAATGTATTTTTCCTTGTGAATAATTAATCCTTGCAATTGATTTTGAGATTTATATTTGTTTTAAATAGAGTTCATTTAATTTTGTATTTTCTTGTAGTACGTTTATTATATATATTAGCACTGGTATGGGAATATGTGTAAATTAGAATCATGGCTTGTTATTTCCCTTCTCGTTGCAACCATGTTTGATTATACTTTAATTTTTCAATTATTTAATTTTTTATCAATCTATACTATTATTTGCTTCTTTAAATATTTTCACTTTAAATTTAATATAGACATTATATGGAATATTAGCAACATACTTGCATTGAATACTTGAAATACTGCTATATTATTAATTATATATTATATTGTATTAATTATAGTAAATATTTTAATTAATTTAACATTTTTTTTTGTTTTTTTTTTGAAAAATATGATAATAAATACCTATTTGTAAAAATATTTTGTTTTATTTAAATTATTTTCATTACAGATTTACAGTTTAAATGCAAAATATTGTAAATACAATAAATTATATCTTATTTGGTGATATATTTTATTGTAGTTGCAATATTTTGCATCTAAACTGTTGAGTATAATATAAAATATATATTGGAATGAAAAGGGATTTGAATTTCGCGCTTCGAAATGGTATAGTTTCCTCTTGCATTACTAGGTGGCAGCACAAGTAGCTTGTCAAAATTTTTTAACGAAGAGTTGAACCCCCGTGGGCTTAAATTCTTTTATCCCGGTACTGTCCACAACATTTTGTTTTTTGATTATCTTCATTCTAGAGATATTGCACGATTTTTTTGAAATGCATTAATCACGATGACATCAATTTGTGGTCAAATGTATGACTTCAGAAATTACCTACGCGTAAATTAATAATCAGACAGGACGTGTGAATCTAAATTTAGTGAATCACAAAAAGGAAATAAAAGTTATCAGTCAGAAAAAAAGCGTAATAAGTCAAATAACAGATATTTAGCAATTACAATTAGCAATACACATATGTTTGTTAAAATATAACATAAATGATTATTATAATAGGAAATTCGGATATGTTGAGCTCTACTGGACAGCAATAATATTAACCTTGTCATAAAATTACATTAACCTAATTCAATTGTTCGCCCTACTCTAGAAAGGTCAAATTCAGTTGAACGAATTTTAAAACTTTTCGTATTGGGTTGGGCACAAATAGCAACACATTTTCTACAAAAACATGCAGATGACATGCCTAAATACACGCACATTCAAGCAAAAACAATTATTGAAGATAACGCGTACGATTAGATATAAAAAATACATGCCGAAAAAATAGAAATAAGTGTTTTCCGTCTTACCTTGTCCAGGCATTTCAGCTCTTCTATCGGGTACACTACTTTCTCACACCTTGCACATATTTTACTCATTTTCAAGAAGTTTTTTTCTATTCACTATGCACTAATTGTTTTTAATTAAAACATTAATTACGAGATTCTTTATTGAAAATGAAATGAAGTTTACTGGACCAAATTAAAAACCCACTTCCACCACTACCGTTCCTCGAGTTATGACTGGAATGAAACACGCCACAATGCGCATGCGCAGATATCGCGCAAATGGCGGGTCGCACGAAACTTGTAGGATGTTTGGAATTTTTATGAATTAAACAAAAATTTCCCGTTATTCTAATTTGATTCACATGAATTCTAAACAAATATTCATTCACTGTATTGTAACTAAAAATAAATAGGTTTTAATTCGAAATACTAAATAAATTTAAAATGATTGTTGTTATTTTTTGACAATTAAAAAAAAAGGAAAGTAAAATCTTCCTGCAGGGTACAGAATAATGTTATTTATTGTGTAGAACAGTGGTTTCCAAACTTTATGTAACTACGCCTTCCTTTAAAGAAAATTAAATTTGCGCCTCCCCCCCCCCCTCCACTTTATTTCATAAAATTATATAGACATATTTTAAAAAGGTGTATAAAATGTATTTTTTTGCGAATAAAATTTATTTTTAATGCGATGAATGTGCTTATTTATTAGCAAAAAATTTAATTAAATATAGGTGTTATTAAGAGGAGTGTTTTCACTCTGATTTTTTTTAAGTATTGCATGATAATTATATGAGTTTTGCCTTTTCAATAGTTTTCAGTCTAAAGTACACATTAACGTCCCTTTAAGGAACTTTTTGAGCCTCCCTTTGCACAAGTCTGCGCCTCCCCAGTTTGGAAATCACTGGTGTAGAAACTGAAACTGAATATGAATCTGTAATTTTTAAAATATCTGCATAAATTAAATAAAAACAAATATAAAAATACAATGCTTCATTTTATTTAATAAATAAATAAAAAACTTATAATACAAAAGCACAAAAAAAGAATATACAATTTTTTTACATATATTTTATTCCGTGCTATTTACCAAAAATACATTGTGACTATTCATTCGTAAATAATTCTAGATATACAAATATAAATATACAAATATAACAAAATAAATAAATATATAAATAATTGAGATGATAAATGTCTATAGAAATATTCAAAAATCACATTTAAATTCAAAATAATATCACAAAAGAAAATACCAATGTTTATATGAATTTTAAGTATTTACTACTCAAAAATAAATAATATCAACTTGAAATGTACTTCTTTAATGGTAGCAGAGTAACATAACCTATAATTTCACAATAATTGTTTAATTACAAAGCGGTCAAAAATAAGAACGCGGCCAATAATAGGGCGATCTACCCTAAAAATTAACAGAAAAGCTCATTAATTTGGAAATTAGGGTTAGATATATTTTTAAATATCAGTTCAGAAGAGATAATTAAGTACATTTCAAGTTGACGTTCTTTTCGTAACTATACACAATAAATAAATAATAATAATATGTTCGCAATATTCGACGTGACTGAAAAAAAAAATAACGAAATGCGTGTTGATTATAACTCTATCAAAAGCGATCATAAAAATATAATATTCTCGTTCATTGTTTCGGTTACTTTAAGGTACATAGAGAGCTCTATTCACACAGCGGAATGGCATATCTTTAGAGGGGGTCACTCTCAAAACTAAACTAAATATGACAAAATTTAATAACTGTTTTTAACAGATAACATAACGTAAAATTATCAATTAAATTTTGAAAAGCACATTTATAAAAGTAAAAGGTTCTATGTGACGTAATTTTTTTTTTTTTAAACAAAGTTGCAAAGTCCTAAGTAAATATAAATGATACATAGAACCTCATAACCCTAGAGTGACAGATAAATAGCATCATTAAAGGGGCACGATTCCCCTATTCCTCCCTCGTATCGATATGCTCTTTACGGAATGTCCACAATACTTTTATTAACTCCACTAATTATGATATTTCTATTATTACTAGCACGACAGTATGAAACAAATAATACTTTTACCGTTTATATAAAATATGTACTTACAGCAGAATTTTAGGTTAGGGGTGGAAAATTTTTCTCCGTAAACTTGATATAAAGGCTTGTTTATACGTATCAAGTGATTTAGTGATTTAGTCAAGTGACAAGTAATATACGTGTAAACAGTAAAGTAGCAAGCCAAGTTAATTGGTAACTAAACGGTTTCAATAAATCAATAAAATGAAATAAATCATAACAATATTTTTTCACACTTGGCAAATAAGACAGTGCTATAGCATCGCCGCGTCGATTTAGAGAATTAAAACTGTGTAAACGAAACATCACCATATTTTTAAACGTAATGAATGGATATTTGTGTAATTTTGACCCCCCATACTAGTCAATTCAGAATTAATTAAACATCTCAAGACATCCCCTATGTATAAAGATTTTATAATAAATTCAAATTAATCTAGTAATATGGGTTCTACGCAACTTTGATAGTTTCCAACGTATATAAATATACATAAATACAAACGGAAAGGTATTTTTGATTTCATACTGTTTTCACCCTTATCTATCTGGCCCTGTTTGTCAAGACCCCTTTAAAATCAAGCAATTATCTATGTACGATATACAATATCATTATTTTTCGTTTCGTCAAGCTAAATTCTTGTAATTTTAATTTTAACTGCGTCCACGATAATTACTTGAAAAGGGGGATATACAATTGTGTATATATGTATGATATATACGACAAATACAAATATATATTTTTAAGCAAAATACAATTTCTATTACAGTGTTAATTAATCATTATATTTATTTATACAGGGTGATAAAAAAAAAACGTTACGAATTTTTTTCTTCGAAAATTAAGCTACTGATGGGAAAATTAAACAGACAAAAGTTACTCAGTTTGGAGAGGGGGGAGTTAATGGTATTTTTGTAGTTTTTAATTTTTAATTTTAAATGTAAGAATTTTCTGAAAAAAATATTCATAGCGTTTTATTTTGAGCACCCAGTACATTATTTTTTTCCCCATAGTCCTATTTATGGATCAATTTAATAATACTCGACTAAAAAATATCAATTATTGTTTTATTTCAATTATAATAAAACGGCAAAGGACTTTTTTTTATTGTATTATTTTTTAGATAGCTAAAAAATTAACGATCTTTAATAAGGTCGATTTTTTTTTATTCATCAAACGAAAATATCTAAAATCGATGTAAATTCTTCTAAATTTTTATTTATTTTATATTTTTTTCAGTTATCTCCAATTTTTTTTTTTAAATTAATTCATCAAAAATAAATTAGACGTTTTAGATTTTTGTAACAAAAAAAAAATTTTTCAAAGTTCTGTAGTTTTGGTAAAAATTTTCGTATAAAAAAATCATTTTAAAAATTGAAAATTCATTAAACTTCCACAATCATAGGGTTTTAAAAATACAAAAATGTTAAGCGGTCAAAAAAATAACTTTCAACGAAAAAAATCATATGCCTAAAATTTTTTTTTAACCGTTCACAAAATATAATCGTAGAGATTAAATTAAATTTCAATCCCTAAAAAAGATTGCAATCTTTAAAATTATTTTTTTTATTCAACGTACAAACATTTTTACCACAAATGTAAAATACCCCTAATTTTTTTAACGAACGCATAAATTTCATAAATAAATAAGATACGCAATTTATTCGAATAACGAGGAGAAAACTGAATTATGCAACTACTCACCACCGTTTCAAGAAGAAAACAAAAAATATAAAGTTTTATTGAATTTTTCCGATATCGTGTGCCACCTAACTTACTATATATTTAAATAATTCACACCTAAATTTCAATAACAATTACTATATTATACATTATTAGCAACTGAATTTAAGCCGTTCATAATTTTTCACTTTTTCTGGAATCGATGCGTGCTCTATAGGAAGAATGTCGCAGAGGTGCCCCAAACTATTGATAAAGTTGATTTTCCTATAGAATTTCGAACTGAAAAAGAAACAATAACTTTTAATTATTTATGTTTAACTTGCTTACTAGTAGATAGAGGGGAGGGGGTGATTGTTGCAAACAATCCAAATTTTTTTAGCTAATGATCGTTCAAATAAATTCTTTCAAATAATAATTCGAATGTGTATTCAATGTTTTCATATGTTCGGTATTATAAAGGAACTAACATTTGTTAGTTAACAAACACTTTCAAATGGGGTATCAAACTTATATGACAGTTCCTTTGAAGTTTAATGAAATTTTTGACAAGTTTCTTGCTTGCATTGTAAGTAAACACCAATGGTAATAAAACAGTGGTGATATTATGAAAATTATCTCGTACGTCACCATTTGACAAACTATGTTATAATAAGTTTAATAAGTAGAAAAGATCTAAATTCCAAAATTATAGGGATGACCAGACAAAGAGCTCTATGGGATGACAATATAGAGAAAGTATTACACTCATCGCTTGATTTACCGACCTGTGATTGCTATTTCTGCGCGAAATTTAAATTCACCAATCAACGTTGAGGTTGGCACGGTGGTGGGGGCCCCTCTCGTCGTCGGCAATTCAAGCGGTTGAATTACCGACAACGTCGGTAATTCAAGTGATGAGTGTACATAGAGTCAGTGAGCCATAGCACTTTATGTATGTGGACGTCAATCGTAAATAATAAGAGACAGAAAAATCTGAACCTACTTGTGTCTCTCAACAAACTGATTTGTTTGACAAAGATAGATAGCGGTTCACATTTTTTTTCTTCTCTTTCTGTATCATTTAGTATTTTCGGCTGGCTTACTGTCTCTATGTATATTATCTCTATGGATGATAATCATATGGGAAATATTTTTTTAGGGTTTTTAGCATGATACAATTTAGCATATCAACTAACTTCACTCTGATCGCTTGGTGCTTTTTGTTTAAAATTTTAAACATCTTTAACTGCTGTGTTCACTTGTTTTACAAAACTGATTGTTATATTTTTTTCTACAATTAACTTTGTTCAATTAAGTTCTCAGTGAATCAGTAACTGTTGTTTGCAGTAGTTTGCACAGGTTGTTTGGATAAAATAGTTGCAGTTTTACTTATTTAATTTGCATTTTAAAATTAAACCTCAAAATTGAATTTGTATAAAAATGTTTCACATAAAACAAGAAGACATAAAAGAAGAAATTGATGAAACCGATTTTCTGCAAGATGTTGAAATTTATGATGAATTCTCAATATATTATAAGCAAGAACATCAGGTAATGAAAAATATGGTTTAATACTTGGTAGTCAAAATAATACTTATGTATATTATTATAGTTTTACAGTAAATACAGGTTAACTGTTAGTAAAAATCACATTGTTTGACTTGAGTTGAATGCGTAAATAAATATAAAAATAAAGTAAAAGCGGCTCCAAAATAACTATTAAATGATTTATTTTCGTTAATGCATCGAGGTATCAATTGTTGTTTTGCAGGGAGACTTGGAAGAAGTTAAAGAAGAAAACGTGCCGGAAAATGACATTCAAAATGAACAAAAAGAAAATCAAGATATCAGTGAAGAAGCAAGACACAGTGATACATCTTTAAATTTAAACAATGAAAATAAAACTGATTGTAAAATACTAAGAAATACTAAACAGAGCGTGAATTTAAAGAAGAATAAGTGTTATCTGTGCATGAAAATATTTAAGAAGAAAGCTGTTTTACAACGGCATCTTTTACAACATATTGATCAACGACCTTTTAAATGTGACCGGTGTGAACATAGTTGTAAATTAAAAAGTAGTCTGAATAGACATAAATTAACACATTCTAATAAACGACCTTTTAAATGTGATCAGTGTGAAAATAGTTATAAACGAAAATGTCATTTGAATACTCATAAAATAACACATTCTAAAAAGCGACCATTTAAATGTGATCGGTGTGAATATAGTTGTAAATTAAAAGGTAGTCTTAAATTACATAAATTAACACATTCTAATAAAAAACCTTTTAAATGTGGTCAGTGTGATTATAGTTGTAAATTTAAATGGGTTTTGAATGAACATATATCAAAACATTCAAATAAACGACCTTTTAAATGTGATCAGTGTGAATATAGTAGTAAACGAAAAAGTAATTTGAATAAACATAAATTAACACATTTTAATAAGCGACCTTTTAAATGCGATCAGTGTGATTATTGTTGTAAACGAAAAGATAAATTGAATGAACATAAATTAACACATTCAAATAAACGACTTTTCAAATGTGATCAGTGTGATTATAGTTGTAAACTAAAAAGTTATTTGAATAAACATAAAATAATACATTCTAATAAACGACTTTTTAAATGTGATCAGTGTAAATATAGTAGTAATAAAAAAAGTAATTTGAACACACATAAATTAACACATTCTAATAAAAAACCTTTTAAATGTGATCGGTGTGAATACAGTTGTAAAATAAAAAGTTATTTGAACACACATAAATTAACTCATTCTGATAAACAACCTTTTAAATGTGATCAGTGTGAATACAGTTGTAAAATAAAAAGTTATTTGAACACACATAAAATAACACATTCTAATAAGCGACCTTTTAAATGTGATCGGTGTGAATACAGTTGTAAACTAAAAAGATATTTGAAGAAACATAAAATAACACATTCTGTTTGAATAATTGTAGACAAAAAGGAGGTCTGAAAGACATTATTTAATACATTCTAAATTCTAATAAACGATGTTTTAAATGCAATAATACAATTATAATTGAAAAAGTCGCACATAAGTGAAATTTCGAATATTAGATTGGATTTAATGACATCAAAATATATACGGAGCGGTTTGAACTGTTTTTTGTGTTCCTGTGTTGTTAGCATTGTTTTTATTTAATTATTTTGTTGTAATTATTTATAAATACAAATTTTATGCATTCATTAATAAATAATCTTTATTAAAAGTGTGTATTTTTCTTCACTACCTTCTATTGTTGGTTCAATTAAAATCGCTTAGAAAATACAAATAGGTATACAGTAGAAACTGGTTATAACGATATTGGTTAATACGACGTACCGGTTATAACGACTCAAAGTAAAAGTCCTGGCTGAATCCCATATGATTGCCTTTTATAATAAACCCTTTATAACGATATTGCTTACAATGAAATACCACATTTAACGACTTTCTGTTTACAATATTTTCGAATAATTTTATCGATTTAACGATGGACCGTCTTTTGTTACCATTTTTTTTTAAATATATAGTTTTGTACGATCAAAAATATTGTTTGACATAATAATACATCATGGATCGTAAAGGTTAGGTTTAATTCTAATAAACAGATGTGGATTTCAAATATTCGTATACTGGTACATGATTGGTGGAGAGTTATTAATATTCAACCAATCAGAACCGTGGCACCTCATAATGTCAAACTAAGTTTCCAGTAAAATATCGTTAAGTGTTGCTTCTGTATATCGTATATTTATGTACTTAAAATTTTGATTTTATTTTGACGATATCTTCGCTCACAGACAGTGAATTTCACAAAATTTCAGCATACTCATGAAATTTTTAGTTTTTCTAATAAATACCTTTAAAAAATCATCGGTAATTACGACAATTAGTTTTAACGACCTAAAATAACTAGTCCCTTCGATGTCGTTATAACCATTTGCTA
Source organism: Sialis lutaria (assembly GCA_949319165.1). NCBI lineage: Eukaryota > Metazoa > Arthropoda > Insecta > Megaloptera > Sialidae > Sialis > Sialis lutaria. The sequence goes on from OX439232.1 coordinate 3,194,251, forward strand.
CTGTATAAGTTTTGCAAGAACCTAGTTAGTGCCTGAATAAAAAAAACAATGAGTGGATGTACACGCGTTAGAAGTTATACTTCTTTGGGATGATTGAAAAACAACTACGAATAATCTTAATAACAATAATCTGCCGTTTGCTTTAAATATAATTAAAAATTTAATTTAATTATAATATTTAATTAATATAGGCAATACTCTTTTCAGTTGTGTTATTTAAGTAAAAATCTTTATTGTCTATGAATGTTAATACGCCATAATTTTTTTGATATAGGCAATACTCTTTACAGTTGTGTTATTTATTCTGTATTTTCAGTCCAGGGGCTAGATATTTCACCGCATAAAATTTCGTTACAATTTCGTTACATTACTAATTTCATTTCCGTTACATTACTTAATTTTTACCCTCAACGTCCCTAAAGAAGTATAACTTCAAAAAAGAATCGAAGCAAATTTCTGGAATTCATTTAGTGGGTTTGTGTATACTTTAAAATAAAAAAAGTTTACTCTGATAATAGAGGAACTTATTAAAAACTTTTTTTTTGTTTTTTTTTTCTTTTTTCAAATAATGAAAATAAGTTTAACGAATAGATAAAAAAAATAAAGAAGGAATCAAAATTTAAGTGGGCCACTTACCTAATAAATGGTTTACACATGATAACTATTGTCTTCAGCCAGAACGTAGGATGTACGAGATACAGCCTCTTGAGATTCTTACGCAGCCTATGATCTATAAGTTGGTAGCATCGCTTCAACCACCCGAGCGTCGGCATTCTGGAATTACCTCCGCCACCGCCTCCGTGCAAGTACACCAAGACATAATCTTCAGTCACTAGCTGTTCCAGCGTGGACAGTACATATCTAAAATTTATAACATTAGACTCTGTCGCTTTTTTGATTAAGGGGGAAAGCCACTGTGATGTAAGAAAAAAAAAATACCCAAAAACAGAAATGATAAGATTTTTGAAAAAAAAAAAAAAATTTTTTTTTTGACTCCATAAAAGTGTTTTCAAAAAAAATTTTCATCTACCCCATTGAGCGGGGTGTCGTTAGAAAGGTCTCCTAAAATGCAACAAAAAATGTGTCAGAACTTTTTGATTTTAACCCTTCTATCACGATGTATTTGCTCTTCAAAGTCATTATAAAAGCATCCCCCCTCTATTTTCTAAACCATCAATTCAAAAAATCTGAAAAAATTCCAGAATATAGCTTTTAATTAGTACTTTCACTGAAAATTATAACGAACATTGTCAAAAATATTTTGGACCCCTCTTTCATAGACTGAAAAGTGAACTCACATTTTTTTTCATTTACCCCATTGAGTGGGGTGTCATTTGATAGATCTCCTAAAATTCAATAATAAAAGTCAATGACTTTTTGACTTTAACCCTTCAGCCACGAAAATTTTGAAATAACTTTTTTTTATAAATCGTAGTGAGAATGACTACGGAACCCTATCATATGCGTGCCCAATAAGCACATTTTTTGTATACATATTCATAAATATGTATACAAAAAATTGAGTTTAAATTCCGAAAATTGACAGTCAATTTTTAAAAATTCCCAAACATCGACAACTTTTTGACCCGTCACAGTGGCTATCCCCCTTAACGCACGTAACAAAAACACTTACAAAAATAGATTATCCATCACGTAATCATAATCCTTCCTCGACCTATCAGGCAAGAAGCAAGCCGAGAACACAACAATCGCATTATGTCCCCCCGCTTTCAAATACCCTCCGTGTGAAAGGACCCTCTTATAGGGCTCTATCACTCGCATATCTATAGACCTATGCTCTCCAGATGGCAATACAATCTTCTGCCAATGTCTCGAGTCTCTACGTTCCTCAGCAGCTGTATATTCTGCTATAGGCTCGGGCGGAGGCCTCATTGCTACAGCTTCCGACGGATCCAGGCTTAAAGATTCAAACATCGAGTCTTCAAGATCGTCTGGACTTTCTAACAGTTCTTGAATTATATTCGAATTCAGCTTCGAATCGGTTTCTGCGAAAATCTCATCCGATTTGAGACTTTCAGAGATGCTTTCGATGCTTGAGACATCGTCTGAATCTTCGGGAGCGTCTCCTATTTGATTCACGACTCTTATTTTTTTTCGTTTTGGTACGATACCCTGTCCGGAGGTGATCTTTGCTTTGATCTTTTCGTTTAACGTGAGCGACACGTTCTGAAGGTTTGGGTTGAGAATCGCTTCGTACATTGACTTGTCGTTGTCTGTGTCAGACATTTCTGTCGCTTGGGATAAGTCGGTTATTTCTATAGGCATTTCGTACTTCAGAGATTGTTTCATTAATGTTGGACTCTCGGGGAAATCGATTACCTTGAAATCAAATTTATAATTTTAATACATATTAAGCCATAATGATATTAGTGGCCTTTAAAGCAATATACGGATAAACAAGTGATTTTATGCTACGGTTTAAAATGTATTAAAGGGCTACATACACCTAGAAAGACAGAAAAATTCGATTTTCCAATTAAGTATATTCTCCAAAAATTTCAATACAAAATTCTAAAATAAAAATCGTGTGAAATTTTGCAAAATTTTATAAATAATGAATTGATATAAATTACAAAAGAGCAACGAAAGTCTGGAAGGCACGGAAAATAGCTTTTGTCACATTAACCTGATGTTTTCTTAACCCTAGGCGTGCCTTTTCATAAAACGTGAGTAAGCACGTGATGAGCATTTTGCCACTTATACTAAAATGCATTTTTTATCCCAAATACCACAAAATATATTAATAAAAGTTTATGAAAGGTTCATAATAAAGCATATACTATTGGAAAAAGTAATATTTATTAATTCAATGTAATAAGTTTTAATTCATTTCGGTTTTGAATCACCTTTGGTAGAATTGTCTTTTTTAGGAACATATTTGGTTTCACCTATATAAAATCAACAAAAACGGAAAAATAAAACAAAATTATGTTTTCACTATCTACGATTTGAGGAATCAAATCACCCATTTTGTATCATACAGGTAAGAGGACCGACCATTACTGGTTAGAAAATTACCGCCGTGCGACACAGTGTGGTAATAACCCTCTCGTACCGACGGCCACTATGCACTAAGTAAGCTCAAATTAACAACAGAGGTAGGTGAAGAGATGTGAGGGTGGTAGCTACTGAGAAGCTTGACCTTGATGAACGAACAGTTGAAAAAATAATGACAGTTATCGAAAGTAGTAAAATGCTCATAGCGCGCCGACTCTACAGTTAAAACGACGTTATGTTAATTGGTGCCAATATTTCAAAAACTATTAAACTTGGTATGAAAACTATTTAAATTTAACGAAAAAACTAAAATTTACTTATTTGTTTAATTCTTCTTTATTCCTACCTGAATTTGAATTTTAAAATTACCTGTTGAGAATTTTTATACTGTTCGAACGTAAAATGTGTTGACAATTTACAAAATAACTATTTTTAGAACAATGTTTTAAAAATAATGCAAAATATAGAGACCTATTAATAAATTATATATCTTGATACTGTTTTATCATAAAACATTTTGTCAGGAAATGAGGAATATATTTATCTTTTGCAAAAATGAATCATATGATTGATAATTACTTAATCTAGCGATACTAAATACAAAACTAAAGGGGAAGTTTACCAAAACAGATAATGTTAAAATTAATATTAATTAATCAATAAATATTACAATAGAAAATATAATAACCATTTTCAATGAATGGGGGCAAAATGATTATGTATTTGCTGGGTGCAAAGTAGGTAGTGGGGGGAGGGGGGATTGAAATCGATCGCAGCGCATGATGTGGCCAAAAATAACACTTCTGGTCATTTTTAATAGGCTCATTTTTAACTGAAAATAGAAAGGCCAACATGGTTAACCACACTATAGGCTATGTGCAAGGGGGTGGAGTTAGAAATAATGTCCATGCGAGTGCTCGTGGTGAACAACATTGCAAGATCATCGGCGCCATAGTTTGAGGTTATGTTGTCAATTTAAAGGAATACATTTTTTTTATTATACGTTATAATTAAAGAGAAAAAAATACCCAAAATAAATCATTTTCACGTACCTTTTATGCTATGCAATTTATATTATATGCAAACAGCTAAATTAAATATTTATTTATTAAAAAATTTCACGGTATTAAACAATAATAAAAAGAGAGTTCAATCTGTTCATTCCTTCTCTATTGCCTGCTAGTATACTTTGTGCACATAGCCTATAGTCATAAATAATCGTCTAAAATGTATATATTACGATATTTTATTAAAATTATTTGTTTGTTAATATGTCAAAGTTCACAAGTTGCAACTGCTAGTTGACACTGTCATTGTGCACGCTGCGAATAGGGTCCTATTATGATAATTATAGATTGAATGGGGCAAAATGATTGGTATTTAAAAAATAAAATTAAGTCAAATAGATACAAAGCAAAAAGTCAACTTTTCTGTAGATTACTAACAAGGGAACATTTTAAAGTCGAAAATTCGTATCGAGTTTAAACTTTGTATATAGTTAGAGGAGGTCAAGATAAGTAAGAAAAAAGTGAAACACCTCTATCCTATGAAAATGTGCAAAATAATCATATTTTTTCAAATAACTCTGAAACTAATGAAAATTTAAAAAAATCTATAATACAAAATTATCACGGTTTTTCATGCTCTTTCGAATGGCGATAGTTAAAATTCGAAAAAATTAAACCGTTAACCCCCACCTCCCACCCTTAATTCATAGGTTTAATTTTTCGAATTTTGACTATCGCCATTCGAAAGAGCATAAAAAATTATGAAAATTTTGTATTATAGGTTTTTTTAAATTTTCATTAGTTTCAGTTATCTGAAAGAATATAATTATTTTGCACATTTTCATAGGGGTGTTTCACCCCCTTAAACCGTTTTACCGTAGCTATGATAATTTTTTTCTTACTTATCTTGACCTCCTCTAACTATATACAAAGTTTAAACTCGATATGAATTTTCGACTTGAAAAGGTTCCCTTGTAAGAAATATTTAGACATACCTGTTCATCATACTGGTCTATCGAAGGTAAATCAACATTCATCTTCCTGTCAAACGAATTATCAAAACTAGAGCTATGGTGTTCAGACGAAGTGGAATAATTTGTCTTTCGAATTGGCATAGACGACGGCATATGCAAATTCAAATGGCTACTGTGCGCTTCCGGCTTAAACGAATACTTGGCCCCTTGACTTAAATTCTTACTCAAAACTTTATGGTTCTTATGAGCATTTTTTATCGGTTTCTTCTCGGGAATTAGGTCGGGAAAATCAGGCGATAAGGGTGAAGTCGGAGACGTCCGCATTAAAGGATGGGAGTTTGTTACAATCCCCGTCAAATTGGTGATCGTTGGTTTTGGTGTCGTGCTTGAACGGAGTATTGTTGTTGACGTTGACGATTCAAATTTGTGGTTATCGTTATCGTGTTGTTCGTAGTACATATTATTATCATTGTCGTTTTGTTGCTGGTATTGGTCGGGTAAAGGGTTAGCTAATCTAAGTACGGGGTATTCTTGAAAGTCATTTGGTTCCTCACCATTATTGCCATCTTTTGAAGGAGTTTCAGACATATTATATTAATTTTATCTGAAATACGTAATAAAATAATTTCGAAAAATTTTTAATACGCGTAAAAATAAAAGCAATTCAATATTTTCGTAATTAAAAACAGATAAAAGTGTGCGATACTTACATTTTAAATATCACTAAATATGAAATGCCAAAATAAAAACTAGAAACGTCAATCGTGCGCCATTTTTTGATGCACCAGGGTGACCAACTTATGAATAAATAAATACCGATTTCAGATTGCAAATTTTTTATTTTTATTGTACAAGCATATGAAAAAAGGCACTGCAATAATATAAAGCTTAATATTATTTTCTATCATTAAATTACTACAATTTACAATAACTCCACAATAACAATATGAGTCCTAATGTATAATATTGACCAGGTTTTACTCAACTAATGCCCGGTATTATAAAGAAATGCATGCAAGCAAATTTGCGATTTAGTAAGAGAAAGATATACAGGATTCACTCAATACAAAAAGAAACGGGTATCACTTTATAAAACTATTATATACCCGTTTCTTTTTGTATTGAGTGAATCCTGTATATCTTTCTCTTACTAAATCGCAAATTTGCTTGCATGCAATTTCTTTATAATACCGGGCATAAAACATTCCAAATTTCAAATAAAACACATTTCAAAAAGTATTTATGTACATCACACATTTACACTATTTTACAGCTTTAAAGTAAAAGTATAAAAAAGTAGACCTAGAAAGTATAAATAAACAATCACAATCCCAATATAATGCTACATTTAACAATTAGTTCAATGAAATAAATTCAATTATGTAAAAATCTACAATTCAATTTTATGACAATGACATTTGTGTTATTAATATTTGAACTTTTTGATCCGCGCAAAAAGACAATATTAATCAAATAATTATAAAAAAAATAATCCACAATTGACTTTGATGTAAAACAAAGTTTTGCGAATTTTCAATAAATAAATATTAATAGTCCAAGAGCTGATCGTCACCTCGACTAAGGTGCTCGTTACAAAGCTAATTTTTTTTATATCGTTTATTTAATGATAGTAAAGTATGAAAACCTACGTCAGCCGGGGTTAGCGCGGTTGCATAAAACCGGAAACGGATGTTTACTAGAGAAATTTTGGAATTTTTTGAATTATTTTTGAAACGGTGCACAGTAGAAAAAAATGTTTTAGATCAAAGTTGTAGAAGGTACTTTTATCTATAATTTATGTTATATCCATTTTCCACCCCAAAATTTATTTTTAGGAAATAATCGATTTTCTAAAAAATTAATTTTTTCGATTTATTTTTTAAACGGTAGGTATTAGAAAAAAAATGTTTGAGATACAAGTTGTAGAGACTATTATTATCTATAATTTTTGTTCTAATAATTTAAAAAAAAAAATGATTATTTCCTTCCACAATTTTTTTTTTAATTATTAGAACAAAAATTATAGATAATAATATTTTCTACAACTTGTATCTCAAACATTTTTTTTCTAATACCTACCGTTTAAAAAATAAATCGAAAAAATTGATTTTTTTAGAAAATCGATTATTTCCTAAAAATAAATATTTGGGGGGGGATGGATAGAACATAAATTATAGATAAAAGTACATTCTACAACTTTGATGTAAAACATTTTTTTCTACTGTGCACCGTTTCAAAAATAATTCGAAAAATTCCAAAATTTCTCTAGTAAACATCCGTTTCCGATTTTATGCAACCGCGCTAGTCCCGGCTGACGTAGGTTTTCATACTTTACTATCATTAAATAAACGATATAAAAAAAATTTGCTTTGTAACGAGCACCTTAGTCAAGGTGGCGATCAGCTCTCCGACTATAATGAATTAATAATGTAGTAAAAGACTGAATGAATTTTAATAAATAATTTGGTCTAGAACATAACCAAATTAAACGCTTTCTGTAAGGTGTCAAATTAAAATCATTATGAATTCAGTATGGATTCTAAAGTAGTTGTATTAAACTTTAAGTAATAATATGGAGCATTTATCATATCTATGATGTACAGTGTACACCAATCACCATTGCTTTTCGATTGAAATTTAATACCCTGCAGATGGTGTTAGTTAACTGTCATTAAAAAAATGGCCGATTTTATTTAACTATTTTTTTTTAATATCTAAAAATCCAATCTTTTACTAAATTTCATTTAAATTAACTTTAATAAAAATACAATTTTTCAACAGTCAATTTAATTTTAACTAAAGGTAAATATGGAAATAATGAAAAACGAAATAGAGATTTTTGTTTTACTTTTTGAAAATAATAAATTCAAATTTTAAAGACATTATTTACGAAACATTTTTTTTTTCATCAAGCTGAGCAATTTTAATATCCTGAGTTATTTTAATAGTATTTTCCCCGTTATTCCATTTTGACGGGGCATCGTGCCAAACATGCATTTTCTGAATATCAAAAGGTAATTGCCTTTTTTCTAATACAATTTTTCAATAATAAAATATCAAAAATTCAGCTGTAATTTTTAACCGTACCATTTACAAAAGATTCAATGCTGTTAAGTACAAAACAAAATAAATCTTAGCACTACAAGTTGCCGATAGATAATAATAAATATCAATAAAAATTATAAGAATATTGCTAATATTATTTTATTGTCATGAACTATCGAAAAAAAAAAAATGTACATTAAATTTCGTTGTATAGTTTCATTTTTTTTTTTTATTGCAAAAATCAAAACACTAAAAATCGTAGCAAGGAATTTTGTCTAAACTAGAATTAAAAAAAAATAATACCTAAAATTATTTTATTAACATTTCCGATATTACAAACGAAAAATATCACAATTTCCTTCAATAAGAACGTCCGTTTTTATTAACAATAGTTTTATGTTATCTATGAATTCGATAAACAAATCCATAGACAATATACCGCACTTGTCAAAGACATTTTGGCACTTCATATTGAGAGAAAACCGAGTTATTTACCATTTATAACGATATATTAAATTTTTTTCTACTAATTTTGATATCTACGATAATAAAAATGTTTTTTTTTTTTTTTTTAGTTTAGTATATATTTTTTTAAATAACAATATTATAACAAACGATATATATTAATTCTTTATAAATAAGGAATCACTATTTACTATTAATTTAAATCTCACGCTTTTTTTTATGTATATACACTACAGGTGATTCATAAGTCTGCAAATATATAAAACGAGAATTTAATTTAGACGTAACAAAATTATAAAAAATAAAGTTTCGGCTGTAATTTCATTTGTGCTAAAAGGACTTCCCGATCACCTGTACAATACATGTGCTACAAATGATTCGAAGTCAAATTATATTCAAAATATCAAATGCAATAAATTTTGGCTAATGTTAAAGGACTTTCCGATCACTTTTACTACATACACACAAACCCACCAAAAAAAAACGATATGCAACGTATTTAATCTATTTTCTTTTCAATCGAACTCTTCTCTTGTACTTTTTCATCTACGTTTTGTTCTTCGCTTTCTGCACATTTTTCTTCCGTAGTGGCACTTTCTTTGTTTTCCGTTTGAAAACTCTCCGTATCTGAATTTTGTATCTTCTCGTCTACTTTTATCTCCTTCTCGCTCTCCGTATCAGACGGACTGTTTTGTTCTGATTCCGACGTACTTTTATCCGATAACGCTGATAATTTAGAAATATCCGATTCTAGTTTCGGAGCGGACGGGCGCAGCTTTCTTGCTGGATTTAAATGGTAACAGTAACAACATCGGAAACCTATGTACTCGAATTCTTCTCGTAACGCCATTCCTGATATGAATATATACACTGGGTAGTAAGGGTCTTGTATAGGCGGGTTCAAGGTCAAATTCTAAATACACTGGGTAGTAAGGGTCTAGTATAGGCGAGTTCAAGGTCAAATTCTAAATTTAATTTAAATTCTAAATACACTGGGTAGTAAGGGTCTCGTATAGGCGGGTTCAAGGTCAAATTCTAAATTGCATTATATTCTGAGGGAGAAGAGGGTCAATGACCTTTAGAACTTTACCTAGACCCCCACGAACACTATTTTAAAAATACACTTTCGCTTTTAACTTACCGTTATGGCTTTGGCAGCTTTTACAAATCAGCGCGAACCTGTTGGAAGGCCCGTCCCCGACTAAATACTCGACCATCTTGTCCAGCGTGGATCTCTCCCTGGGAAGTATGGTCCGGGGTAACGGTAGAGGCATCGGGGTCATCTCCTGTTGCGTTCTCATGTTGCTGCCACCTGGGCGCATAGGCAGCGGAGTTTTAAATGCCATAGATTGTGTGTACGGAACAGGCGTGCGCATGTACGCCATAGGTGTCTGACCTGTCCCTAGGGTAAAGCAGGGACAGAAACACAGTGTTAGTTGTTTGTAGGTACTTGTTATATAAAGTACTTGATGGAGATGCATTATTTTAAATGCTATTGATAATTATTGTTATTGAAATTATATATGTATTTTTTTTCTTCATTAAAGTTTTATTAGATCAAAATAAACATTTTTTGTTCTTTGTACTTTTTCTCTGAAGTTGATGGTTTAGGAGAAATAAATTATTTTTTGCACAAAAAATTATTAATAGGGTATTTGACACTATAAATAATAAAGACTAAAATGTTCTAAATAGTGTAGTATACATTACTATAATTTACAATCAAGTGTTTTTTTACGTGAAATAAGTCAATATTTTAATAATAAACCTAATTTTAAAATGTAATATTTAACCTATTTGTCACGTGATCGTAAACGCGCCTAGCAGAATTATCACTGGTATGACGCAGTTATTTACTAAAAACGTCAGAATACTCGATCCCTATTGGTTGATTTCAGTTTGTTACGTCACGATTACCACGTGACGTTGAATACGCGTTTTGGCGGGATTTTTTTTATTTGAATAAAAAAATGATATTTTCAGCGTTTTTTCGGCAAGATTTTAGAAAAAAAAAACTAAAGAAGTACCTATCTATTATACACATATGCTCAATTTACAATATATTTTAAAATTTAGTCAAATACTCTATTCAGACAAAAAGTTAAATAAAATAAGTGAGATAACGACATCATTCTCACATTATTCCTTATTAATAGCCTGAAGATGATTCTGTGAATCGAAAGCTCGCACTATTTTTCTCATAACATTTTTTGACGTTTAAACAATCTAGTAGTTTTTAATTGTATATTTTTTAAATATTTTTAAAAGTATAGAAGATAATAATCAGTTTATATTAAAAAAAAAAACGATTTTGTTAAAACAGTGTAAACAAAAAAAACAATTCTTTTTTAGTTTTCGATTAAAACATGAATTTTATTATATAGAATAGTATTACCTATATAAGTTTTGGCCAATTAAAACAAATAAATACATACAATATTGTTTTTGTATAACATAATTAATTCGGTATCTATTTTGAAGTAACATCTGCCGTTCTATTTTTAGTATAGAAGGCATTTAATTAAAAGCACGTATTGAATATTGCATTAATAAATAACATCAAAACAAATAAACAACACAATTATTAAGAATACAAAAGGTCACAATATTTAAAAAATTACATCACAACAAATTGAAATAATAAATGAAATTACGATATTTTTTATTTAAGTAGTTATTCGAAAATTAAAAACAATAAGTATTTTAAGGAGGGAATCATATTTATATTTTTTTCTAACGATTTTATGAAAATTTCATGTTTGAATAATTTTTAATAAGATCATATTTTTAATTTTTATCGTTGAACTTGAAGCGAAAATTTAAAACCGATAGCAAATTTGAATCGAGCTTGAAATTAAAAAAAAATGTATCTACAACTTTATCATAAAATAAACAAGAGAATATATATTTGCATGTCTCTGAAATAACAATGATTTCCCTATATATTATAAAGAAAAAAAAATTACCTTGAGGTCTGACGGGTGATGTTCTCGTCACCTGCAAATCCATAGACTTTCCCGGCAACTGTTTCAAAGGAGTCTTATTCGGACCACTGACACTTTGAACGGAAACCGATAGATCTGTCGAAAGATTATTTGATCTCCGTAACTGATCAGGTGCAAACTTTTCAAGAATAGTTTTTGCTACTTTGTACGTTTCTGTGTCCATAACTTTATCAAGTAATTTCTTCTTTTCCTCTTTCATACTTGCTAGTTTTTCTTGATTTCGACGTATTTTTCTGGTGTAATACCATGTTAAGACACGTTTGATACTCACTACGCTGGAAGGCGAAAATTTTATCAGTTAGAATTCTACGGAAATGTATTAAAGTTTACTTACATTATAGGAAATAGTAGAAGAGGTATAATGTATAAGAGTTGATCATATAAATTTGCGGGAAAGAATTTAAAATAGAATAAAAGAGCTGCTACGATGTATACAAGGACCGAAAACAAAACTAAACGTCCTACAATTTTTCTTCTTTGCAGTTCTGTATTTAGTTTAAATTCTTCAATTTCTTTGATATTTGACTCTAAACTTTCTAAGATTTCAATTGTTGATTTCTTCTTCTAAAAGGAAAATACATTTATTTTATTTTAAATAAATAAATTGTTAATGTCAAAAGTGATGAGTCAAAAGATAAAAAAAAAAATGACATACCCGAAATTTTGCTATTATCGCACCCATTTTTAACAACCGAAAAACATTAATGAAAAAAACTCGATTTTAATTAGTCGTTCTAATGATAGAAAACTTTGAACAGCTGCTATAAATAAAATTTGGCACATTCCCCACTGTCTTAACCTAACTTTCACGCCGTCTTTATTCACTGCAACCGGGATTTATTGAACTTGAACGTCATTGCATTTTACAATACATCAAAGTCATGCTCTCCAGTAAATTCATTTTCATTAACACATTCAAGCGAGAACGATTTAATTGATTAATTAATTCAGAATAAATTATAAAAAAAATTTAAATTTCGACTACATTAAAATTTCACCGCCATATATCACTCATAAGCGCGAAACTAGCGCCATCTAGCGAATAAATATACGTATTTACACTCATCTCGCGATTTACCGACCTTTGATTTACCGGCAGCTTGATTTACCGACGGGCCAAACGCGCGATTTGCCGACTTTCTCCTATCTCATCCATAATACCGATTGCTATTTCTGCGCGAAATTTAAATTCACCAACCAACGTTGAGGTTGGAACGATTTTGGGGCCCCTCTCGACGTCGGAAATTCAAGCGGTTGAATTACCAACAACGTCGGTAATTCAAGCGATGAGTGTATATTAAACCGCCATTTTTAAATTTGTAATTATCGACGTTTATTGCATTGATTTACAGCCGTATTCATAGTTCTACCTTGAGGAATAAGGATCCCTTGTTACTCTATTTACGTTTCATAAACCTTCCTTGACAACCAAGGCTCCTTATATCTCAAGGCAGGTCGCTACCTTCCGTGAGGAAGGCTTAAATATCTGAGGAGCCTTTGAGATAAGGAACGATTATGAATACGGCTGTTAGTCAAGCCGATTTATTTCGAATTCAAGATTTTAAAATCTATATATGTCTGTATCTGTACCTCAAAATTGACAGAACATAGAAGGATGAAATTATACTTTTAAGGATCAAATTTTTCGAAACTATGTTACAACCGGAAACATATATTAATTGTTATCAATTTTTTCAATTGGTGCATTTTAACCCTTGGTAGATATCTGCAATAAAATGAAATAAATAAAAGATATAAAAAATAAAACATTTATTTAAACTTCACATTATTTTGTTGATTGTTGCGTCAAATAATGATAAACACTAGCAAAATCTTTATCTCCGTAACCTTTGACTAACATCGCCTTGAATATTTGATGCGACATAGATCCAAGTGGTATCGGAGTGAGTGACGAAGTAGCTGCATCTTCAGCAAGACCTAGATCTTTGTTCATCAGTTTCGACATGAAGCCTCCGTTGTAGTTATCTGCGGGTGGAATGTTCGGAACAAGACCGGGAACCGGATTGTAGACTTCGGAAGACCAACACCTACCTGTCGATGTGTTTAAGATGTCCATTAAGGTTTTAGCTTCAAGACCGAGTCTGAAAAAAAAACATTTATTATTGTCTAATTTGAAATTAGATAATCGTTAACGTTACCTCTGTCCGAGGTTCATGCATTCGCTGACACCGATCATGGATATAGCGAGGAGCATGTTGTTGCAGATCTTAGCAGCCTGGCCGGTACCGATGTCTCCACAATGGGCCACGTTCTTACCCATTTTCATTAACAGAGGTGTAGCCCTCTCGCAGTTTTCTTTAGTGCCACCGACCATGAATGTTAAAGTAGCATCGCGAGCTCCAACCACACCTATAAGCAGAAATAATTCAGAAGGGGTCGAGATTTTAAAAAAAATCTTAATTTTTTTTAATTTTCAAATAAATTTCTGTACCCCTTAGTCGACTACGCTCAACGGTTTCTTAAAGTTTAGGTATATGTACCAATTTTCGTTGATGAAGGAATTTTTGTGTTCAAAATGTATATTTTTTAATATTTTTACTGTTAAAAAAGTTTCAGAGTTTAAAAAAATGGTTATATTTATGGAAAGGTCAATTTTAATTTTTCAAAAATTATACGGAATCATTTACAGAAAAAAACTTTTGTCATAAATTTTTTTTGTCTGGCTTCAATTTTTCAGCACAATTAACAAATGGAGAATTTTGGACTTTCAAGAATTGATTCCTCGCCAAATTTGAAGGATACTGGAAGTTTTGTGATCATTTAAAAAAATAGTTATCTGATTTCAAAATTTTCACTATATTTTTCTGTTTCAAGTTAAGACAAAAAATTTTTGTTCCTTGTCTGTCTCTCTCTGTGTGTGTGTATTAGCCATTCTGTCTGTCTGTCTGTCTGTATTACTGAAACTTGGTTGGTTGGTTGGGTCTGGCTATTAGATGGTCCTATATAAAAATCATCAAAATCATGTGTAAGGGGGAGGGGTGACATCCCAAAACAGTTATTTTCCAAGATATCTCAAGAACGACTTGAAAATTTTATAGAACTTTTTTTGTAGAGCATTAAATTTTCTATAAAAAAGGTCAATACAACTTTTATAATAAAATATTCCTTTACGAAGATTTTTCATAACTCACCCCCACTGACAGGTGCGTCGATAAATTCAACGCCCCTCTTTTTGGCCGCTTTGCTGATGGCTTGCGACACGGTGGGTGCGCACGTGGAAGAGTCGATGAGCAGCGAGCCGGGCTCAGCGTTCTTGACAAGCCCATTGTCCCCCAGGTATGTGTCCAGCACGATCTGGTTACTCGGCAACATCGTGACCACGGTGCCGGCGTTCTTGGCGACCTCTGCAGATCCGCCGTCAACCTTGCGCGCACCGGCGTCGGTTAGACCGGTCACGGCCGCGGGGGAGATGTCGAAAACTACCAGTTTGTGGCCCTAAATGATTGTTAATTACATTAAAAATATATATTTCGTTAGTCTCGTCTCGTATTTATAGTTTTAAAAATTTATAACAAATAAAGGAGTAGAATTTTTTATGCGCTAAAAGTTATAAAGATGATAAAAAAAACGGGCAAGTGCGTGTTGGGCACGCACATGATAGGGTTCCGTAGTCATTCTCACTACGATTTATAAAAAGTATTTTTCAAAATTTTCGTGACTGAAGGGTTAAAATCAAAAAGTCATTTGACTTTTATTATTGCATTTTAAGAGACCTATCAAATGATACCCCACTTAATGGGGTAAATGAAAAAAAATGTGAGTTCACTTTTCAATCTATGAAAAGGGGGTCCAAAATATTTTAGACAATGTTCGTTATAATTTTCAGTGAAAGTACTAATTAAAAGCTACATTCTGAATTTTTTTCAGATTTTTTGAATCGATAGTTTAGAAAATAGAGGGGGGGACGCTCTGACAGCGACATTAAAAAGCAAATATATCGCGACTGAAGGGTTAAAATCAAAAAGTTATTTGACGTTTTTTATTGCATTTTACGAGACCTATTAAATGACACCCCACTCAATAGGGTAAGTGGGGAAAAAATGTAAGTTCAATTTTCAATCTATGAAAGGGGGGTCCAAAATATTTTTGACAATGTTCGTTATAATTTTCAGTGAAATATACTAATTAAAATCTACGTTCTGGAATTTTTTCAGATTTTTTTAATTGATAGTTTAGAAAATAGAGGGGGGGACGCTTTTTTAATGACTTTGGAGAGAAAATACATCGTGATCGAAGTGTTAAAATTAAAAATCTCTGTTACATTTTTTGTTTTAGGAGACCTTTCTAACGACACCCCACTCAATGGTGTAGTTGAAATTTTTTTTTTGAAAACACTTTTCATTTTATGAAAGGGGGGTCTAAAAAATTTTTATTTTCAAAAATCTTATCATTTATGTTTTTGGGTCATCAATCTACGACCGTATACCAAATTTCATCTTTTTATGACAAAATTTTTCAGGACGGACGGACGGACATGGAGAAACTATAAGGGTTCCTAGTTTTCTACGGAACCCTAAAAACGCGGTATGAACAATATTCGACCGAGGTACCGACTGTCACCTTGTACTTTTATAATCGGACCAACCTCCCTAATAAGTAAGGTAAAAATATAAAATTCAATCGAAATAATTTTCCGAACGACTGCGCTACTGTGTTCTAACAGGGAATTTATATACATTTTTAGGGTTTTAGTACTCAGTTGGTGCTTCTTGTTTACAATTTTAAACATGTATCTCTGCTGCATTCACATGCTTTGCAAAAGTGATTGTTATATTTTTGGCTACAATTAATTTTGTGTGAAAAGTTCTCGGTGAATCAGTAATTGTTTTTTGGGTAAAGTAATCGAGTTGCAGTTTTACTTGTTTAAATTGTATTTTAAAATTGAACCTCAAAATCAAAAGTGTATAAAAATGTTTCACGTGAACCAAGAAGACATAAAAGAAGAAGTCGATGAATCCGATCTTCTGCAAGATGTTGAAATTTATGATGAATTCTCAATATATTATAAGCAAGAACATCAGGTAATAAAAAATATTAATACTGAGTAGTCAGAATAATAATTATATTATTATAATTTTACAATAAATATAGGTTAACTGATAGTAGGAATCGTCACATACAGGATGTCTCAGGACTGTGTCAAAGCTCAATATTCCATTTATTATGCATTTATTATAAGAATTGGAAGAAAACTTGGTTATTTATCGTTTTAGTGCTCCAAATTATTTCATTGTAATATTGTAAATCTGTTTTATAACTACTCAACTTAGCCTATGGATTCAATAATTAAAAAAATGTTTGAACGTCAACATATATTGTAATAGAGATGATCTTAAAGTCTATTTACGAAAAAAAATGATTTCTTTATTATTATAAATAAACAAATATTAATAATAGGTGTCAAACTGCCTGTGATGCATATACATTTTTTTCTAAATTTTGGTACTCTAAACAGCTGCCTAAATTGCTTAAAATCTTTAAAAAACCAATTCAATTAAAATGAAAAGACTTTTCGACCGCCTTATAATAACAGCTTTAAGAATGTTTGCATAGAATCCATAGATTAAAACTCTCTAAGAAGTTGAAAAAAATATGAAATAATTTGGAGCACTAAAACGATAGATAACCGAAAACTTTAAATACAAAAGTTGTCAGGCCAGAGGAACGGTATAATTTGAAAATAGTTACGTTTATACAGGATGACCCATAAGTGCGTTACAAATCAAAGTTATGTTTTTTTAAATACAAACTATATTTTTTTATTTGATAATCTAAAAGTATTCATTTTTCTGAGTATTTTGATATATCATGTATGAGATTATACAGGAAATTACAAGGTGTTAAAAATATTCCTATTTTCTTGCAAAATTGGTCATAATTTCTAAACCCCTCTGTATAATCCAATACATGATATATCAAAATACTCAGAAAAATGAATGCGTTTAGATTATCAAATAAAAATATATAGTTTGCATTTAAAAAAACATAACTTTGATTTGTAACGCAGTTATGGGACATCCTGTATAAATGTAACTATTTTCAAACTATGCCACTCCTCTACCCTGTCAACTTTTGCATTTAAAGTTTTCTTCCAATTCTTATAAATGAAATATTGAGCTTTGACACAGTCCTGGGACACTCTGTATATGTAATACTATACATATAATACATACACTTAGCACTTTGCTATACGAAGGCATCGGTAATTCAAAAATTCCATTACACGACGGCTAGAGGGGCATCCACCACCGTTAACGTTAATTGGTGAATTTAAACGTGCAGAAATATAGCAGTCACGGTGGTATTGTGATGGGGATGGGGGAAGGTCGATGGTTAGAACTTAGAACTGTCGGCACATCGTGAGTGTATATGGTTTGTCATGACGAAAATGTGTAAATGTAAAAGTAAAAGAAATCAGCGGCTCCAAAACAATCGTATTAAATTATTTTCTTATTTTCGTTAATGTATCGAGTCAGTAGCGGATTTACACATTTTCCGCCAGTAGGCTACTAAAATTTTGCCCTAGTTCACTATCATATTAATTACATTTTTTTTGTCAATGACATTGTAACTTTATGATTTGTGCACTATCGTCCTAACTACACCACCTTTTTCCGTAATTAGTATGATTGTGAACTAGGGGATCGATGTGTCAGTTTCTAGATTATTTTTACAACCCAACGATTTAGTTAAGATTGACAAAAATATTTTTTGGGTATATTTCAGAACTAATAAAACTATAATAAAATCTCAATCATGTAAAGAATTGTGTAAAATCAAAAGATCTACAATAAAGTCCGCGACACCATATATCTAACATTTGTATTTAAGCCACAATGACTGCTTTTACGTTACAAAGAAAATTAAAAATATTTGGGTTCTGTTTACGTGGACTTATGACCTGCAAAACATTAATCCTTATCTAATTTGCCCTTTACAGCATCCAATTTGGTCGTATAGTTTAGAAAATATCGAAATATAAATATGTATAATCTAGTGATGTAATGAATATTCGCAGTTACATTTGCGAATATTCGCGCTTTTTTTAAACATTCATATTCGCATTCGCACGAAGAATTGCGAATAATTATGATGTATTAATAAATAATAATCTATTTTACTGTTGATTTATTGTTAATTTCAACGATAATAAGAACGAATCATTTTTTTAAAGCACAGCCCATCGGGTTTTATTGGGTTTTAAAGCCTTTTTTTGGTTTTATTAGGTTTTTTAAGTAAAGACATGTATATAAACATATATGTTTTTACAAAGAAAATTTAAAAAAGGGAAAATTGCCTTGTGTTTTCATTATATACAAAAGTTACTTCGAATTTCCAAATATACTGTTATTTTTTTTGATTACCTACCTACTACCTAGTAAATAATAAAAAAATATTATTTTCATATTTTAATATTTTAATTAACTATTCGAAATGGTTTCCGGTTTTTCTCCAGACCTGTTTGGAAACTCGACAAATTATTTAAAATTAAATTTTGAGGATGTTTTTCACTCTCATATTGTCGAAACGACTGATATTCGATAGCTTTTTTTAGGTATAGACAAAAAGTTATTTGTTTTAAACTTTTCAAATCACCGAGCCTGTATTACTGTTATTATAATTATAAATAAAATATATAGGTCCTAAAATGATTCTATTACAATTATTTCCTTACCAAATAAAATATTTAATTTATATTATATCATTAAATATACCTTTAAATAAGAACATTAAAAAAAACTCACTGCGGGTTTAGGTATACAGGGTGAGTCATATCAGGTGGAACAAACTTAAACCGTTGATTGAGAAAAATATTTTAAGCAAAAAAGTTCATATAAACATTTGTCCGGAAACTCTTCGTGACGGAACTACAGACTCCCAAAGATTTTGACTAAAATTGGTTTTTATTTAATATCTGGAGAACCCTTTGTGATACAGCAATAAAAATTAATACCTGGATTAGTAATAATACGTGTCATCGATTTCCAGTATCAAACAATGGTTATTTAGACCAGGGATGTATGGGGCCTGTGGGCCCTCTGATTTTTATCTAGTATTTTTTTGTTCTTCACTTTTTTCTTATGTTTGGTATTTCTATAAAGTCATATGATACAAAATACACATAAATATACATTGTTAAGTCGTCATAAGATCAACCGTTTACGAGAAATACGATGGGAAGATAGTTTTGCAGAATTTAACTTAATACGGATGCGAAAAATTACACAAAATAAATTTATATTCTTGTTCTATAATTAAAAACAAGAATAAATGTGTATGTAAATATACCTACAAAAATTCATCCTTAACAACAGATAACAGTTTTTAGTTTCGTTTTTTAATCAATTAATAAAGCACGAATTAAAGTAATAAAACTGGATATAATTCTATGAGGAGTCATATTTAGAGGAATATTTACACCAACTATTTTTCTTATTTTTAGTACTAGAACAAGAATATCAATTGATTTTGTGTAATTTTTAGCATCCATATTAAGTTAAATTCTGCAAAACTATCTTCACCATCGTATTTCTCGTAAACGGTTGATCTTATGACAATTTAAAAATGTATATTTATGTGTATTTTGTATCATATGACTTAATAGAAATACCAAACATAAGAAAAAAGTGAAGAACAAAAAAATACTAGATAAAAATCAGAGGGCCCACAGGCCCCATACATCCCTGGTCTAAATAACCATTGTTTGATACTGGAAATCGATGACACGTATTATTACTAATCCAGGTATTAATTTTTATTGCTGTATCACAAAGGGTTCTCCAGATATTAAATAAAAACCAATTTTAGTCAAAATCTTTGGGAGTCTGTAGTTCCCTCACGAAGAGTTTCCGGACACATGTTTATATGAACTTTTTTGCTTAAAATATTTTTCTCAATCAACGGTTTAAGTTTGTTCCACCTGATATGACTCACCCTGTATAGGTAAATATGAATCATTTTAATTTCTGTGACATAAAAAAAATTTGGCCCCAAATTTGCCGCCCCTAAAATATGCCGCCCTAGGCTCCAGCCTACTCAGCCTGCTGGTAAATCCAGCACTGTATCGAGTTATCAATTGTTGTTTTGCAGGGAGACTTGGAAGAAGTTAAAGAAGAAAATCTGACAGACAACGACATTCAAAATGGACAAAAAGAAAATCAAGATATCAGTGAAGAAGCAGGACACAGTGATACATCTTTAAATTTAAACAATGAAAATAAAACTGATTGTAAAAACGGAACATCAGTTAACCGTAAGTCTAGAAATACTAAACAGAGCGTGAATTTAAAGAAGAATAAGTGTCATCTGTGCATGGAAATGTTTAAGAAGAAAGCTGATTTACAATGGCATCTTTTACAACATATTGATCAACGACCATTTAAATGCGATCAGTGTGAATATAGTTGTAAATTAAAAAGTAATTTAAAAAAACACAAATTGAAACATTCGAATGAACGACCTTTTAAATGTGATCAGTGTGAATATAGTTGTAAACGAAAATGTAATTTGAATACTCATAAATTAACACATTCAAATAAACGACCTTTTAAATGCGATCAGTGTGATTATAGTTGTAAACGAAAAGATAAATTGAATGAACATAAATTGACACATTCTAATAAACGACCCTTTAAATGTGACCAGTGTGAATACAGTTGTAATCAAAAAAGTTATTTGAATGCACATAAATCAACACATTCTAATAAGCGACCTTTTAAATGCGATCAGTGTAAAAATAGTTTTAAACTAAAAAAACATTTGAATGGGCATAAATTAATACATTCTAATAAAAGACTTTTTAAATGTGACCGGTGTGAATTTAGTTGTAAACAAAAAAGTAATTTGTACATACATAAATTAATTCATTCAAATAAACGACCATTTAAATGTGATCGGTGTGAATACAGTTGTAAACTAAAAAGTTATTTGAATAAACATAAAATAATACATTCTAATAAACGAATTTTTAAATGTGATCAGTGTAAATATAGTAGTAATAAAAAAAGTAATTTGAACACACATAAATTAACACATTCTAATAAGCGACCTTTTAAATGTGACCAGTGTGAAGATAGTTTTAAACTAAAAAGTCAATTGAATAAACATAAAAAAAAACAATCTATGTAAATAATTGTCGGTAAAAATGTGGTCGGAAAAGACATTATTTAATATATTCTAAATTCTAATAAATAATGTTTAAAATGCAATCAGTGTGAATACAATTCTAAATTGAAAAAACAAAATCGCACATAATTTAAGGATGTACTGGAGGTACAATAGTAGGAAAAGTAACTCATATTCGAGTCTGATGAATATATACTTTGGCATAGTATAAGAACTAAAAATTGCAAGTAAATGCATATACAGGGTGTCCCAGGACTGTGTCAAAGCTCAATATTTCATATTATTATAAAAATTGGAAGAAAACTTTAAATGCAAAAGTTGTCAGGCTAGAGCATCGGCATAGTTTGAAATTAGTTACATTTATACAGGCTGACCCATAACTGCGTTACAAATCAAAGTTATGTTTTTTTAAATACAAACTATATATTTTTATTTGATAATCTAATAGCATTCATTTTTCTGAGTATTTTGATATATCATTATTGGATTATACAGAAGGGTTTAGAAATTATGACCAATTATGTAAGAAAATGGGAACATTTTCAACACCTTGTAATTTTTTAATTACAACAAAAAAAAATTGTTTTCTGTTTGAAGTAGTTTTGGTATATTCTCTATTATTGCGATATTATGTCAAACATTTACAAAATTGTATTATTTGTACAGGGTGTATCAAAACATTAAACCTAGTTTTTTTCAAAATTTTCAAATGGAACACCCTATATATTTTTACATTTTCGAATTGCCTGTTCAATTCTCAACACATTTTACAAACCATGTTCTATACCTAAATCCAACCGTTAATAAGTCATTAATTTTATATTAAAATCTTAAGTTTTTGTTAAAAACAAAACAATTTTATTATATTCCACAAAATAATTAAATTTTTATGTTGTTGTAGTTTGTAAGTTCTATTAGTTTGTTAAGTTATGTTTAAGCGAATTGTTTTATTGATTATAATAAAGTTGTATTGTTTTTATAAAACATCTTAAGATTTTAAAATAAAATAAATAACTCTTTAACGGCTGGATTTAGGAATAGAACATGGTTTGTAAAATATGTTGAGAATTGAACAGGCAATTCGAAAATGTAAAAATATATAAGGTGTTCCATTTGAAAATTTTGAAAAAAACTAGGTTCAGAGTTTTGATACACCCTGTACAAATAATACAATTTTGTAAATGTTTGACATAATATCGAGATAATAGAGAATATGCCAAAACTTCTTCAAACAGAAAAGAATTTTTTTTTGTTGTAATTAAAAAAATTACAAGGTGTTGAAAATGTTCCTATTTTCTTACAAAATTGGTCATAATTTCTAAACCCCTCAGTATAATCCAATAATGATATATCAAAATACTCAGAAAAATGAATGCTATTAGATTATCAAATAAAAATATATAGTTTGTATTTAAAAAAACATAACTTTGATTTGTAACGCAGTTATGGGTCACCCTGTATAAATGTAACTAATTTCAAACTATGCCGATGCTCTAGCCTGACAACTTTTGCATTTAAAGTTTTCTTCTAATTCTTATAATAATATGAAATATTGAGCTTTGACACAGTCCTGGGACACCCTGTATATATTAAATTAATAAACAGAAATGTGTTTTTTTTAATTCCTGTTGCTTATTTCGATAAATATTGAAAATTATAATTATTATTTTTAACTTTTTAACATTACTATACGTCAAATTCATTTTGATAAAACGAATTTTTTTTTTATATAAATTCAATAATTTAGCAAACATAGTGTTTTATGATGTCCAGTGAAACAGAATAACTATAATTATGTACTAAATGTATAATAATTAATAGCTAAATTAACTAATTTCATTGATTTCAATGTTCTCCTTTAATTTATTAAACGTGACAACACTGTAACTTTCTGTAGGTTGGCTGCTTTGCATGATACAAAATGGCTGCTTTGTACATGCGTTTGATGAGATTATGTATGTCGAAGTATGTACGATATGTGTAGATATTATGTATATTTTTTAATATTAAACTCACCTTTCTGTTATAAATAGTAGTTTTCTAATCTCCTAATGTCAGTTGTATAATAATAATTATCTGACATTTGAATTTAACTGCACTTGTTTCCATGGCAACAAGAATTTATTGGTATTTAAATATTAAAATTTGAGGATAGTTATCACCCTTTCAGTGACTATTTCGGCAGGTTTATGAAATAAGTGCCCCTTAGATTGAATTAAACTACAAGTGTACCAAATCTTATCAAAATTAGTGAGATACTACTAACTTTTCAGATGATAATTGGTACAAAATTTCGAATATTTCTAAAACCCCTAATCCGATTAGCACCAAAATCAATAGGTCTGGAGTACTCACTAAGACAAACATTTTCCCTAAAAATAGTTTAAATCGGTGTATATTTACAGCAATTATCGTAAACGAAAGAAAATTCTACATCAGAAATTTATCTATTTATGTATCTATCTCTAACTTTATAATGTGCGCTATGTCTTTTTTGTGTAATTTTCTATATACGGTTTTCTGTGGAACGTACTTACCGCATATAAAAATACTTTACTGTACAATATTATACTATATAGTTCAACCTTCGGCTTCGGCCCAAAGGCTATAGGGGGATAAGAATGGGTAAAGTGCCCCCGCGCCAATTATGGCTGTTATATTTTTTTATAGTAACTACTAACACAGGTAACAATTTGACCAAATTTTAACCCTCAAAAATTTACCCCCAAGGGGTGAGAATTAATTTTGAAAATTTCGTAAAAAATTAATAACTTTTGAAAGAGTCAACCGATTTGAATAAAATTTTAATATGTCATATATGTCACTAAGGTGCTTTATAGAAAAAATCGGTAAACCTGAAAACTTAACATAACCTCAAAAAAAAGTGTTTTATATTTTTCAAAAATTTTTTTTGCTCACTTTCAATTTTGGCACAATCACCAAAATATTTGTGTGACTTTCTAGCATAGTTTTTTATAATATATGTTTTTTTCAGATTTTGTTTCCAGCTGCGTGACACCTAAAAAAAATTTTATATTTTTCTAAAATTTTTTTCACTCACTTTCAATTTTGGTACAGTCACCAAAATTTTTTTGTGATTTTCTGGCATAGTTTTTTATAATATAGATTTTTTTCAGATTTTTTTTCCAAGTGCGGGACACAAAAATTTTTCAAAAAATTTTTCAAAATTTTTTTTCGCTCACTTTTAATTTTGGTACAATCACCAAATTTTTTCAGTAATTGTCTGGCATAGGTATTTATAATATATGTTTTTTTCACTTTTTTATTCCAGCTGCGTGATACCTAAAAAAAATAAAAAGTATTTTTTGAAATTTTTTTTGAGGTTATGTTTGCCGTACAATCACAAAAAATATTTTGTATCTTTCTATCATAATTTTTTAAAAATATTTTATATATTTTTTAGATTTTTTTCCAGTTGTGGGACACAAAAAAAATTTTTTTTTTAAATATTTTTTTCGCTCACTTCAATTTTGGTAGTCATCAAAAAAATTTTGTGGCTTTCAGGCATAGCTTTCTATAATATATTTTTTTTCGGATTTTTTTTCCAGCTGCGTGACAAAAAAAAGTTTTTATTTTTTATTTTTTTTTATTGCTGGTTATGTTTGTATTATTTATTAGGTACTCATATATGTAGATGTTTTATTCGTAAAAAACTAAAAGCAAAAATATACGTATGTATGAGTATGTACAAAGTAAACTAAACAAAATTGTAGTTAATCAATACATACAATATAAAGAAACGGTTATGATATTAAATACACATAACAAATTGAAAAAAAATGAGAATTAAATAAAGAATGAAAATAAAAAAGTTATATTCCCTCTCGTAATTATTACATGTACCTATTATACATTTCTTGTATAAAAAATCTTTTAATCTATTTTTGAAAGATTTTATATCGTCAATATTCTTCAGGTAATCTGTCTGGCAGTGAAATGTAATATTTACTACCTTTTCATAAAGGGCTATTGCTATATCTAGTTGTCCTACAAAAAATCAATGTATGTATATATTATTATCCTGTCTTATATTAATATATTTATAATTGTGGTTACCTAAATGTAACTCTAAGTTGCTTAAGATCTGCTTTATGACATATATTATACAAGTGTCCATTATGTCTCTAAAATATTTTTTTTAGAGGGGATCACATTTATGCTATTTTATAGCTCTTGTTAAATTAAAAAGTTTTCGTACTGTTCACAAGCTACTATTCCAAGCAGCTTACGAGCTATTTACAATTTTACTTTTTAAAGTAACACGCAGCTGAAAAAAAAATCTAGAAAAATACGCCAGAAAGTCACTATAAAAATTTGGTGCCTGTACCAACATTGAAAGTGAGCGAAAAAACATTTTGAAAAAATAAAATATTTTTTGGTGTCACGTAGCAGGAAAAAATCCGAAAAAAATATTTATTATAAAAAAATATGTTAGAAAGTCCGAAAACAATATACAAATATACAAACATAAACTGCAATAAAAAATAAAAACTTTTTTTGTCACGCAGCTGGAAAAAAAATCCGAAAAAAAATATATTATAGAAAGCTATGCCTGAAAGCCACAAAATTTTTTTGATGACTACCAAAATTGAAGTGAGCGAAAAAAATATTTAAAAAAAAAATTTTTTTTGTGTCACACAACTGGAAAAAAATCTAAAAAATATATAAAATATTTTTAAAAAATTATGATAGAAAGATACAAAATATTTTTTGTGATTGTACGGCAAACATAACCTCAAAAAAAATTTCAAAAAATACTTTTTATTTTTTTTAGGTATCACGCAGCTGGAATAAAAAAGTGAAAAAAACATATATTATAAATACCTATGCCAGACAATTACTGAAAAAATTTGGTGATTGTACCAAAATTAAAAGTGAGCGAAAAAAAATTTTGAAAAATTTTTTGAAAAATTTTTGTGTCCCGCACTTGGAAAAAAAATCTGAAAAAAATCTATATTATAAAAAACTATGCCAGAAAATCACAAAAAAATTTTGGTGACTGTACCAAAATTGAAAGTGAGTGAAAAAAATTTTAGAAAAATATAAAATTTTTTTTAGGTGTCACGCAGCTGGAAACAAAATCTGAAAAAAACATATATTATAAAAAACTATGCTAGAAAGTCACACAAATATTTTGGTGATTGTGCCAAAATTGAAAGTGAGCAAAAAAAATTTTTGAAAAATATAAAACACTTTTTTTTGAGGTTATGTTAAGTTTTCAGGTTTACCGATTTTTTCTATAAAGCACCTTAGTGACATATATGACATATTAAAATTTTATTCAAATCGGTTGACTCTTTCAAAAGTTATTAATTTTTTACGAAATTTTCAAAATTAATTCTCACCCCTTGGGGGTAAATTTTTGAGGGTTAAAATTTGGTCAAATTGTTACCTGTGTTAGTAGTTACTATAAAAAAATATAACAGCCATAATTGGCGCGGGGGCACTTTACCCATTCTTATCCCCCTATAGCCTTTGGCCGAAGCCGATTATTCAGCCGAAGCCTAATGTTCGACCGGACAGTAGTGGCCGTAATATAACAGTGTCTATCGTCGACTCAAGTCAGCATATGTTTTGACCGACGATGAAAGCATTGCGCCCAACCAACGAGAAAACAAGAGCGTCAGCAACACACAAGCCGACATCTTGCACCAACAATCAAGTTCCGGGCCAAGTAAAGAAGATTCTAATATTCACACTAAAATAGTGGGAATCGGACAAGCGTGCAAATGAAAATTTATCGTCACTAATACCATTGCGAATTGCTGTAGGAGCTACAATTTTAAAAAAAATTAGCCATTGCCGGTCTAACAATGGACATTTTCAAAAATACTTATCGTGTATCTGGCAGAGATGGTATTCGTAATTTATTACAAGAAAAACTGAAACAAAATTTGTTGAAAAAATTACGTAAGTCCACAATCCAAAACATAAAGATTGGTTTAATTAAATAAATTTTCTAAATTGCTATATTATACAAAGGAGAGGGAGATGTTAAACTTTTTTTTATTTTAAAACGCAAATTTTCCAATATAATATATAAAAATTTTATATAAATATAAATAAGAAATAAATAAATTGTATATAAATTTTCCGTATAAATATATGCTACTAGCTGGTACCCGCGACTTCGTTCGCGTGGAATTCCGATTAGGTAAATAATACAGACAGATAACACAGATTTTTGTATGAAAATCGATAAAACAGGTCAAATGTTATTCACCCATTTTTTATCTAATAATTTTTTTGGGATACAAAGTCCAATCTCCTTCCTCAAGATGCAAGCTATCTCCTTGCCAAATTTCATCAAGATTGGTTCGGCGGTTTAGCCGTGAAAAAGTAAGAAACAGACAGAAAGACAGACCCACTTTCGTAGGATGCAAGCTATCTCCTTGCCAAATTTCATCAAGATTGGTTCGGCAGTTTAGCCGTGAAAAAGTAAAAAACAGACAGAAAGACAGACCCACTTTCGTAGGATGCAAGCTATCTCCTTGCCAAATTTCATCAAGATTGGTTCGGCAGTTTAGCCGTGAAAAAGTAAGAAACAGACAGAAAGACAGACCCACTTTCGTAGGATGCAAGCTATCTCCTTGCCAAATTTCATCAAGATTGGTTCGGCAGTTTAGCCGTGAAAAAGTAAGAAACAGACAGAAAGACAGACCCACTTTCGTAGGATGCAAGCTATCTCCTTGCCAAATTTCATCAAGATTGGTTCGGCAGTTTAGCCGTGAAAAAGTAAGAAACAGACAGAAAGACGGACCCACTTTCGTAGGATGCAAGCTATCTCCTTGCCAAATTTCATCAAGATTGGTTCGGCAGTTTAGCCGTGAAAAAGTAAGAAACAGACAGAAAGACGGACATTTGCATTTATAATATTAGTATGGATTTTCTAGTATAAATAAATTTGTGATGTATGTTTTTTTACTATATGTTTGTAAATATAGATATTTTTATTGATATTAAAATACGTATTATTCTTTTTTAATATATTAATTATGACCTAATTAAAAAAAAATCTTTCATAATTGATTTACAAAAAATCATAGACATAGGAATACATATTTATATATTCCTATGTCCATGCAAAAAATACGTATATGCCACGTTGCCAAATATACGCAAAATTTTCGCAGAGCGCGAAATTTGAAATTTTGTTGTATTATAATTATTTTCTCAGAAATGGTTTAGTGAATACTAATGATATTGTGCATAAATGTTCTACTAATCAAGTACTACACGCTCCCCAAAAATTAAAAAAATGACATTATTTTATCAATGTGTTTTAACAAAAAAAATGCAAAAAACATCAGTTTTCCATAAGAACACATGTTAAATTAAAATCAGTATATTTTCTAAACGGCGTAGACAAACAATTTAATATTTCGTTTATAGCATCAGAATGCTATTGAGAACATTCCCACCAATTTTCATGCATTTTTCATTATTTTGAGATACCTCCAGTACATCCTTAAATTCTGATTATTAGATTGGGTTTAACCAGTACAGGATTACCCATTAGGCCGGACTAGGCCGTGGCCTGGGGCCCCCGACGAACAAGGGCCCCCATGAAAATTTGAAATTTTTTTATTAATTCAATTTTTTATTCTATCGAATTTTTATTGTAGTTTTAACGAAAAAAAGGATTGTGTGGTTTTATGAAACCACGGTAAAAGTGAAACTTTTTTTCACATTATAGACATTTAACTAAAAATTTTCGGAATAATAAATTCAAGCACTCAAAATTGAAATAAATCCATAAACAACAACATGCACCAGCAAAAAGTTCTAATAATTCTAATAAATTCTATATAACAACCAAACAAAGCGAGTGCTTTTTCCGATCCCGAAAGCTTTAAGATTACTCCAAAGATTAGTTTATAAACTATTATATTATTAAAATTAAGAAATATATAATTTAACAGAAAAAAATGATTTTGTTTGTTTTATTGTCTTGAGGAACCTTAAAATGATATTTAAAGACTGTTAAATTTCTATGCATGTTTGAATAACACTTAATTTTACAGCTTTTCAAAAAAAGGGGGGGCCCCCAAATTTTGAATGGCCTAGGGCCTCCGGTGGGCTTAATCCGGCACTGGGTTTAACACTAGAAAGACGGGAAAATCTACCTACTTACAAAGACGGCGACCGGTCAAATGTACTAAATATATTTTTTATGAGTAATTAATAAATGTCAAGTAAAGAAATAAAAGTAGATGTAATGTATGTTGAATTTTAATATTTATACACAATTTTTACATGTTACAAGAGCCGCAAAGCGGTTTTTTACAAGTATAAGTATCCGCATACTTTATTAGTTTTATTTTTACATTTCTGAATAAGACATTCTCGCTTTCTTCGAATTTCCTGGGCTTTTTTCACAAATTACTCACAATAATATCGATACACAATTAATTACAGGCTTATTTGACTGACAATTCATATACGTATTTATTGTTGTACCCTCTCATACAACAATTACAAACATATTTATCAGATCATAGCCGTCAAAAGACCGCCGCCGTCTTTGTCGGTATATCAACATTTCAAACAATAAAGAAAATAGATGTGAATTATTTTGATACATAGTTTCATTTAACTACTAGTATTAATAAAAGTCACAAAGTCTCATTACGGTAAGTCAAATAGTTTTTGAATTATTCAATATTGAAATTGAAATTACCGTCAAATGACTGCTACCGTCTTTCTAGTGTTAAGGTTGAACATGCTATTTGAATTGCCATAAGAATTACTATAGAGAAATTACGGTTTTGTATTTTAAGTTCAGCTCTGACCAGTATTAATAAATCATTTAGGAAAAAATACAGTGATAAACTAGATTAATTTTTCTATGTCATGACATACATAATTTTTCAATTTAATTTTTTTATATATTAATAAAAAAAATCTGAAAATTTTGTGTATATTTCTTGATATGATAAAACCTCAATATATAACAAAAACTCTTTAAAAATACGGAGAAAAAAATATACCACGACATAGATATTTGTTTAAGCTTTCTAATTTTATAATAATTCTGCAATTTTCATTTGAAAATATTGAATGTAAGCCTAAAAACATAAGAACTAGTTCTATCCTTTGTAGCTTCATCTCTGTTCGAGATGAAGGATTTCGAGAATATCCCATTTTTCATTCGATCGTCAATTGTCACTGAATTACTTGTATCTGTCATTTCCCCTCAGGGCTAGACTTGTGCAAATAATTTTTGTTTTCTACGGTGGCGACATCTCGTGGAATTTAGTTTCGGAAAAATCGGCATGAACAGCCTTAAGCAAGGTATATAAATTATATAGGTAGTGCCATTTGGTCGTTGACCAATCAGCGTTAGCGCGGGAATTGACGTCACCAAGCGGACATATTCAAATGTTATAAATGTATAATTGCAAAAAACATTCTTTTGTTTTTTATTGTTTTCGTATTTTTTTAACATTTTAATTTAACAACATATAACAGAAAATGTGGCGTGTTCGTGAAGCATTACTTTTATTATTTTAAGTTGGCAAAACGTAAACCGGACATTTAACATTGCGATTAAATTTATTGTTTTTATTTTGACTATATTTTTGCTCACAGATGGTGAATCATTCCAAAATTTTGAATGAAGCTTCTTATAATCTTTTTGCATCCTCGCAATATCGAAGACACGAGAAACTTTGTTATCGTTTAAAAACGAGAAAAAAAATTTGTTATCCGATTTTAAAAATTTTACCGGATCTATCCGTTTCAGGTCAAGACAAACACTTTCTGTCTGTCCCCTAATTCTTGTCACACGCATAACTCATGAACTACTGAACCGATCTTAATGAAACTTGGTTGGTTAGTTGGGTCTGGTTTGAAGACGGTCCCATTTCAAAAGTATTAAAATCGTGTGTAAGGGGGAGGGGTGACATCCCAAAATATTTATTTTTTGATTTGAAGATATCTCAAGAAAGACACGTGTTACGTGGAAATTTTATAGAACTTTTTTTGTAGAGCATTCAATTTTCTATAATATACAGGGTGTCCCAGGACTGTGTCAAAGCTCAATATTTCATATTATTATAAGAATTAGAAGAAAACTTTAAATGCAAAAGTTGTCAGGCTAGAGCATCGGCATAGTTTGAAATTAGTTACATTTATACAGGATGACCCATAACTGCGTTACAGATCAAACTTATGTTTTTTTAAATACAAACTATATATTTTTATTTGATAATCTAATAGCATTCATTTTTCTGAGTATTTTGATATATCATTATTGGATTATACAGAGGGGCTTAGAAATTATGACCAATTTTGTAAGAAAATGGGAACATTTTCAACACCTTGTAATTTTCTAATTACAACAAAAAAAAATTGTTTTCTGTTTGAAGTAGTTTTGGCATATTCTCTATTATTGCGATATTATGCCAAACATTTACAAAATTGTATTATTTGTACAGGGTGTATCAAAACACTAAACATAGTTTTTTTCAAAATTTTCAAATGGAACACCCTATATATTTTTACATTTTCGAATTGCCTGTTCAATTCTCAACACATTTTACAAACCATGTTCTATACCTAAATCCAGCCGTTAATATTTTATTTATTTTATATTAAAATCTTAAGATTTTTTTTTAAAACAATACAACTTTATTATAATCAATAAAACAGTTCGCTTAAAAATAACTAAACAAACTAATAGAACTTACAAACTTCAACAACATAAAAATTTAATTATTTTGTGGAATATAATAAAGTTATTGTTTTTAAAAAAATCTTAAGATTTTAATATAAAATAAATAAAATATTAACGGCTGGATTTAGGTATAGAACATGGTTTGTAAAATGTGTTGAGAATTGAACAGGCAATTCGAAAATGTAAAAATATATAGGGTGTTCCATTTGAAAATTTTGAAAAAAACTATGTTTAGTGTTTTGATACACCCTGTACAAATAATACAATTTTGTAAATGTTTGACATAATATCGCAATAATAGAGAATATGCCAAAACTACTTCAAACAGAAAACAATTTTTTTTGTTGTAATTAGAAAATTACAAGGTGTTGAAAATGTTCCCATTTTCTTACAAAATTGGTCATAATTTCTAAGCCCCTCTGTATAATCCAATAATGATATATCAAAATACTCAGAAAAATGAATGCTATTAAATTATCAAATAAAAATATATAGTTTGTATTTAAAAAAACATAAGTTTGATTTGTAACGCAGTTATGGGTCACCCTGTATAAATGTAACTAATTTCAAACTATGCCGATGCTCTAGCCTGACAACTTTTGCATTTAAATTTTTCTTCTAATTCTTATAATAATATGAAATATTTAGCTTTGACACAGTCCTGGGACAGCCTGTAGGTTACCTATGTTTGTTGTAAAATATTCCCTTACAAACATTTATCTCAATTTGCTTTATGAAAATCGTCATTTGTTTTTTTTTTAAATTGTATGAAAATTAAATGGTTAACCAATGACAGGCAGTTCATATGAATACTTTATCGGTGTTTATTTAAATTGTTCAATAATTAACTACGTTTGATGAATTAAGCACGAGGAAGCACTGTGCATTTACTTGGCAGATTTTTTTTTACAAATAACGATTTTTTTTTCGAGAAATAACTTACGCCAATTTCGTTACTAAATTATAAAGTTATCGGCAAATAAAGATAGAAAATAAATAACGCATTGGCATACATTAAAAAACCAGTTAAATGAGATATTGCGTAACCACAACTCACAACGTATGGATAAGACAGGTTAATGTGCCACTATGATAAATTTTTTTTCTTCACGTTTTCTGATTACAAATACACATACGTTATCACTAAATATCTTGTAGCGACTCATACATGACATATTTTACTGTAAATTAATATTTAAAACAATTAATTTCCGGTATTATATGGAGCAAAACCTAAGTTAACGCTATCTGTGAGGTATTAAATATAAATGACAGCCCACTGACAGTTCTTATCAAAGGTATACTTTATACGATTGGCCTTAAAGCATGCGCGTTAAATTAAGTAATCTAAAAGCAATGGTGACAAGTGTACATCACAAAATGCATTGTATATATATTATTATTCATTTATTACAACTACTCTAAAATCTCGAGATAATTAATGTTGATTTGACTTTTGACACCCTGAAGATAGCGTTCGCTTAGCTTAACTTTTGTTATAGAGCTAATTCTTTATAATACTTTTAACCTATTATTATTTGTCACGTGATTACAAACGCGTCTGGCACATCTGTCCGTGGAATGACGTCAGAATACATGCTACAAATCAAAATACTCAATCACTATTGATTTTTTTCATTGTCAGTTTGTTAAGTAGCAGCTGACGTCACGAGCATGTCACGTGACATTGAATGATCACTTTGGCGGGAAATTTCTTATTTGAATAGAAAAAGATAATATTTAGCTTTTTTTGACATTATTTTGGGAAAAGATATGAAACCTACTCTTAAAAACTGAATCAGTGACTATGGTCTACTCTGTACTATGAAATAGTGTAAAGTTGATCACTGCTAATAGTGGATAGTGACTAAACAAATCAGTGAATAGTCACTTAACAAATCAGTGGTTAGTCACTGAACTTATCAGTGGATAGTCACTGAACAAATCAGTGGTTAGTCACTGAACTTATCAGTGGATAGTCACTGAACAAATCAGTGGTTAGTCACTGAACTTATCAGTGGATAGTCACTGAACAAATCAGTGGTTAGTCACTGAACTTATTAGTTGATAGTTACTGAACAAATCAGTGGTTAGTCACTGAACTTGTCAGTGGATAGTCACTGAACAAATCAGTGGTTAGTCACTGAACATATCAGTGGATAGTCACTGAACAAATCAGTGGTTAGTCACTGAACTTATCAGTTGATAGTCACTGAACAAATCAGTGGATAGTTACTGAACAAATCAGTGAATAGTTACTGAACAAATCAGTGAATAGTTACTGAACAAATCAGTGGATAGCCACTAAACAAATCAGTGGATAGTCACTGAACAAATCAATTTGTTAATATAGCCAAAATCACTGGTTGATCAATGAGAACTGGTGTATACCACTGATTTTCAGTGACTTTTACGTTCAATTCTCACTGATTCAATTTGAAAGAGTACAGTTTTTCTGTTAAACGTAATTCTAAAGTGGACCTACCGCTTTTACCAAGTGTCTGGACATATGGTTACCCATAAGCCCGAGACCTACGAATCCTACGTCACTTGAGGCATACCTGACGCCATCTACAAGAAAAAAAAACAGACATTAAATAATACACAGGTTAAAAATAATTTTCGTTCAATGAACAATTAAAAATAGATCGCTGATGATTTAAATGTGATTTTGTCTTTGAACTGAAAATAGTCACTTGTTTCCGTCAACTGTGACGTCAGTGTTATATTTGTTTGTTTACTACAGCGGTTGCCAAACTTTTTTATTGATGATGACCCTATTTTTAATAATTGTAAATCAACTAACTACGTATTAAATATTTTTTAATCTGAATTTTTGTAACTTTAGATTATTCCCGTGGCTTTACCCGCGTATATTCTACGACTGTGTAAATCCCACATTCCTATACCGTTTTTGACACTGTATACTGTATAAGAGTAAAAATCTAATTAAGATCGGTTCAGTATAGTCAATTTAGTAGCCTGAATTGACTATACAAAGCCCATACAAATCGGTCCAGCAGTTTTTGTGTTATACCATTTTTTTTGTATGTTGGTATCAACGTTATGCCCCTTTTCCCCCTTCCTGGGTAAAAAATTACATTTAAATGTAAATAAAAATGTATTACATTTTTTTTAAATGATAGCCATTGCATTTTACTACGAAACGTTAACCTGAATTTCTTCATGAATGAATTTTAGTACTCATAAAAAGGCCTTATCACCGATGTAAAAATACAATTAGTACCCATTAGAATTATATTAACATTCTTATCACACTGTTAGCAAAACTCTAAAACTTAAAGACCCCATAAAAATATGTATAATGATATAAACAACAATAAAAAACAAATTAAATAAAACTCCATTAAAAAATCTAACCTAACCTATAAAAAAGTATAATCAGTATAAATATAATGTTAAATAAAAATGAACTGATTTATAAAATTATGTATCAAACTTATGTATGTTTTATATTATGTATATTTATATAAAAATATAGAAAATAAATTAACTTTTAAATTTACTCTAAACCTAACCTATAAAAAAGTATAACCAGTATAAATAAATATGAACTGATTTTTAACATGATGTATCAAACTTTGTATGTATTATATTATGTATACTTTATATAAAAATATAGAAAATAAATTAACTTTTAAATTTACTCGTAACCTTGAAAAGTTTTCGATACATAACAACAGGTAGGTATATTTTTAAATTCTAACCTTTAACGAGGCCTATATTCCTAAAGAAGATGGTAGTTTTGGAGAACATTTTAGATGATAACTTCCCGACCACGCTGCCTCTACAAACACAACACAGAAACTAAAGTACGTGAATTTTTTGTTGGTTTGTATTTTTGGATGTCCTTGGTTGAACAGGCCGTAAGAATCCGGTATGTTTGTAATGCTAGTACTGCCTACCAAATACCAGTTAATACTAATGTAAGTACATAGCTACTATAGTTTATAGCAGCAGTCTTCAATCTGGGGTTCTAGGATAAATTAATATGTTTTAGTGATACTTTTAGATAAATTCACGTTTTTTAAAAATAAGACATTGTGACGAGACAAAAAATTGTCAATATTTGGGAATTTTTTTCACAGTTATACCTAATTATTTGAGGATCGGGTAAAGGACATTTTATTAAGTATATATTCAACTTATGCAATACCAATTTTTATTAAAAAATACTGAATGGCGACGGTTTGATTTTTGTTAAATTTTTAACACTTTTTTTTAATTCAAGTGGTCTTAAAAAATAGTAAATATCAAAATTTAAAAAATCGGTTACGCACAGACTTAGCCACTGCGATTACGAAAAATTACAAAAAAAAAATGGTTCATTAGTCTTTGAGGAATCGTAGGAACCAGATCGAAAAAAGTCGATTCGAGAAAAACGCATTTAAAGTTTTCTGGGGGTCATAACCGACCGTGCTATCTGGTCTCTCTAAATTGACTAACTCAGGCAATTTTCGGAAATTCAACTTAATTTTTGTATACAAATTAAATTAAACTACTAGTATTGTTAGGGCTGCATGCCTCGAAAACGAAATCGAGTCGAGAATCAGGTAAGTCTCGTCTTGTCTCGTCTCGTGAGCAGTCATAATCTCTTCGACCCCCTCCCCCAATTTATCAATGTTCATTATTTATATTAACAATTGAGAAATTGTCATACACAAAGAAATAAAAATTACATATAATTACAAATTATTACCTCCCCTACAGAATTTTTATGGGTGCGCCACTGAGCTGGTCGCACGAAAATTTGCATATTTCGAAGTACTAGTGATTATAGTAACATACTACGAAATTTGCCCCCAAAACTGTTCTATCTTCGGAAACATTAAGCCATTTTTAGAACTGCAGTTATTGGTTAAGTGCCTCTATTAGTTTGAATTTAATTTAATAGAGCATAATGACCTATACGTAACTACGTTACTCTTACAATAATAGATCTAGCATAGCATTGATGGAGTCATTTTTATGAATGGTTGGACTTTACCATGTATGTAAACCAGGCCTGGATTTACCATGCAGGCAGTGTAGGCACGTGCCTATAGCGGCAAAATTTTAGGGGCGGCAAATTTGGCAAGAAAAAAAATAGACATAAAATTTTACCTGGAAGAGCTAAAAAAAAGGTCTTCACATTTTCATTGACACAATTTTTTTTTAAAAACTTCACTTTTCAATCCAAAAGGGCGACAAAATTTCGCAGTTGCCTACGGGCGGCAAATTTTTAAATCCGGCCCTGATGTAAACTAATAAGCATCTCTCAATAAGGTTATTATTTGACAAAATTTTAAAACATATTGTAAATTGTGCGTATGTAGGTGTATAATAGATACTTCCTTAGTATCTATTTTACAAAATAATGCCGAAAAAACGCTGAAAACAATATTTTTCTATTCAAATTAAAAAAATCAAAGTGACGTGGTATGCGTGACGTAACTGTTTATTCAAACAAACTGAAATCAACCAATAAGGATCGAGTATTCTGACGTTTTTAATGTATTTTGACGTCATACCAGTGACAATTCTGCTAGACGCGTTTGTGGCCACGTGACAAATTGGTTAAATAATACATTTTTAAATTAGGCTTATTATTTAAATATTGACTTATTTCACGTAAAAAAAACACTTGATTGTAAATTATAGTAATATATAGGTAACATAACCTTTTGATTTTAACCCTTCAATCACTTTGTATTTGCTCTCCAAAGTCATTATAAAAGCGTCCCCACCTCTATTTTCTAAACTATCAATTCGAAAAATCTGAAAAACTTTCAGAATGTAGCTTTTAATTAGTACTTTCACTGAAAATTATAACGAACATTGTCAAAAATATTTTGGACCCCCCTTTCATAGACTGAAAAGTGCCCAACACGCACTTGCCCGTTTTATTATATAAATTAAAGATTGGTCGACAGTACATTTGTAAAGTACTATTATATCACATCATGAATA
Organism: Sialis lutaria; assembly: GCA_949319165.1. NCBI lineage: Eukaryota > Metazoa > Arthropoda > Insecta > Megaloptera > Sialidae > Sialis > Sialis lutaria. The sequence continues at coordinate 3,232,580 of OX439232.1, forward strand.
AACATATGATATTTTATAATCAGCATTATCACTGTCACACTATCGCATATTTCAAACAACTAAAAAAAATCAATGCTATTAATAATTATATATAGCGATCACTTTACAATAAAACTTCTACCATTTGGTTCTACTGAAAAATTAAGACCTTCACAGTTTACAGCAATATTTAAATTATTTCTATTTTCTTTCGGATATAGGAGGTAAAAGATCTTACCAATGTTTCGTTATATGTTACAGTGGGTAAGATAACGATTCATTATTTAAAAAAATATAAAACTCGCTTGGGCATATTGTTATACTAGCCAGTGAGGGTCCAAAAATGATGTCCGAGATAAGATTAGATTCTGATTGTACTACCTTCAAAACGTGAAGAAAAGTTTTTTTCCGTATGGCGTCTGTACGTGTGCCTGTGTGTCTGGATGTAAAATTTTCTTTCGTTCACGATAACTATAGTGTAAATATGCACCGATTTGAATTATTTTTAGGGAAAATGTTTGTCTTAGTGAATACTCCAGATCAGTGGTTCCCAAAGTGGTCCCTACGGACCCCAAGGGGTCCCTGGCATCGTTCAGGGGGTCCGTGGAAAATTAAAATCGATTTGGGGGTCCCTGAACAACGTCAGGGGGTCCGCGCACATTTTTATTAATATGGAAGTTAAAATAAATAACAATGAATAAATTACCCTGGCCGACAGCCATTTTGCTGCAGGGCATACAACAACTTTGTAAGAGTAATTTGGACACGCTGAATCCAAAAATGATCATTTTGTTCAATCAGCTCTTGTTTTTATTGTTTTTATTGCAAAAAAATGTTTTTTTCGATATGCAAACATTCAAATTCGTATATATATTTTTTGAATCAATGACTTCAACCAAAGATCATTCAGAATGAAGCTATGGGTCCTAATTGAACTAAAAAGCCTTAAATTATATACATTCATAAGTTATTTCCTTCGAAAATCATTTTTTAAACGAAAAAAAAATTTATTTTTTAGCAAAAATTCGGCAATTTTCAAAATTCAAAGCGCATTAACACACACAATTTTTGTCCAATTTTAATGTTATTCACTAAATTAGTAGCTTTATCTATCTGCTTTATTGTGGTTAAATTTCAACGTAATCGAAAAAAAAATTGGCGAAGTGGTACTAAAATCAACTGCGCGTGTCAAAATTTAGTTGTTTTTCATCCAGGGTCCGTGGGAAAGTTTTGACTATGAAAGGGGGTCCGTGGGCTAGTTTTGACTATCAAAAGGGGTCCGTGGGCCAAAAGAGTTTGGGAACCACTGCTCCAGACCTATTGATTTTGGTGCTAATCGGATTAGGGGTTTTGGAAATATTCGAAATTTTGTACCTATTGCGAGTATTATTTCACTAATTTTGATACGACTTGGTACACTTGTAATTCAATCCAATATAAGAAAGAGGCACTTATTTTTTATACGTGCCTAAACAGTTATTGAGGGGGGAAACCCACCTTCAAAATTTTAATTTTAAATACTAATACATATGTCTACTAATTCATGTTACCTTCGAAACAAATGCAATATTAACATTAGGATATTAGAAAACTAATATTTATAAAAAAGGTGAGTTTTATTTCTGACAAATTCCATTGAAAATTTTTATATACTCGTACATATTAAAAATTATTTAAAAAGACAATATAAAATGTTAGTTACTGTATTTTCACTAGAATAGGGTAAATGACTAAATTTTAAAATATATTGTTAATTGTGTTGTGCGTATGTATATAATAGATACTTCTTTAGTATCTTTTTCCAAAATAATGCCGAAAAACTCCTGAAAATAATCTTTTTCTATTCAAATGAAAAAATTCCCGCCAAAACGCGCATTCAAAGTCACATGGTATGCGTGACGTAACTTTTTCCTAAACAAATTGAAATCAACCAATAGGGATCAAGTATTCTGACAGTACTGCTAGACGCGTTTGCGATCACATGACAAATAGATTAAATATTACAATTTAAAATTAGGTTTATAAAAACACTAAATTACAGTATCTAATATATACAGGCCCGGATTTAAAAAAAAAGTCTTCACATTTTTTAATGATCTATCTTCAATGTAATTTTTATATTAAACTTTACATTAAAAACCTAAAAAAACATAAATAAAAAACATATTTTTTAATTTTGTTCAAATAAAATATTTGGGGGGGGGGGGGATTTTCACAATTGTCTAGGGGCGGCAAATTTTTAAATCCGGGCCTGAATATATACTTACACTATTTAGAACATATTATTAATAGTGTCAAATACCCTATTGTATAAGTGTGCAAATTTTCAAATCAATACAACAATTAGAAATGAGTGAAGAAAAGTGATTTGTAAGATTTGTTTACAAAGTTAAAGATCAACCTAATAAAAGTGTGTTTCACCTTATATGACTCATCCTGTATTGTAAACTATTAAAAAACATGCCTATTAGTATTAAGTCCGTCATCTTAATTGATATTATATAAGAACGTAAAATTGTACTGGCATCCAAAAGATCTATAAATATAAGTAATACAGTCGAAACCAACCATACAACATATCGGTTTTAACGACTCAAAATAAAAATCCGACTGAATCCCATATAATTGTATTTTTACCGGTTTTTACGACGTAATATGACTGGTTCCCTCGATGACGTTATAACCGGTTTTGATTGTAATATGTATACCAAATTTGAGTTCAATAGCTCAACGGGAAATGAGTTTATTTTTATATACATACACATATCCCTCGATCAACGCGATATTTCTTGGAACCTATCTACATCGTACATCGAGGGATGTGCGTACAGTTATTTATTTATCTACAATGTAACGATGATTCGTTGTTTTTTGTATCACGAATAAATAATAAATGTTTGCTTTTTAAGATATCATAAGGAAATATTTTTATCATTATTTATTATCAGTAGCACACCCAAGGTTCATCTTTCTGGGAAGAACACTGATAATTATATTTAAATATAAAAAATCTTGAAAAATCAACATATAATTTTATATACCTAAGTATCACATTTTTCAATTTTTTTTTAAATAAATATTTTCCACAGTACCTATTCGTGATTTTATGAAAAAAAAATGTATTCTTGAACCCTTTTTGACTATAATTTTCATAATTTGTATTTTCTTATTACCAAGATTTTACTTTTTATAAATTAAATAAAAAATAGAGATAAAATAATTTATAATTGAACTATAGGCAAAATCGTATCTGTAGTGTATTTGTAGTTGCCTATATTGAACCAGTCAAAAATGGCAACAATCAAATTTAATTTTAAAACCTAATTTTTTCAATTATCTGGATACTGTGATGCAGGGCCGGATTTACAAATTTGCCGCCCGTAGGCAGTTACAAAAATTGCCGCCCTTTTCATTGAATAAAAATTAAAAAAAGTGCATATTTTAATATTTTTCATATGAATTACCTTTTTTTTTTTTTTTTTTTTACGTTGTCAAATATTTTTTTTTGGGTTACTTTTCCCAAATATGCCGCCCCTAAATTTTTGCCGCTCTAGGCACGTGCCTACATTGCCTGCATGGTAAATCCGGGCCTGCTGTGATGTACTAATGTACTGACCATTTTGTGAGTTTGTACATTAGTAACTAGGGCATAAAAATGTCCTTCTATGAATCAGTTATAAAAGTATTTTTTTTTAATTTCCAACAATTACTAAATAACGATATGCCATCTTGAATTCTTGAAAATAAAATTACAAATACCTATTGGTCTTTTTATATAAAAGTAGCACTCATATAAGTTATATTTATCACACTTTAATCACTATTGTCAACAGTTATTGAGTAACAAATGCATCTAATTCTAAACAATCATAGTCCAAACAAATGAAGTGACGTAACGCGCCAGTCGGTAAATAAGATGGCGCCAGTAGTAAGTTGTTTACCATATTTACAATAGATGTCACTACACGTTCGCTAATCTTCCGTAATTCAACTATTTGACAACAATGATAATTTGTGTTTTCATGTGTAAATTTTTGTGTCACATACATTTTTACGTAATGTTTTATTATTTTATATTTGCTAGTGTATAAATCTAAGAAATAAAAATTAAATATATGGATAACACAGCAGGTGTTTTATGATCGTTTTTTTTCATGTAATTTATGTTTTTTATTTGTGTATTTTTCTTATCATTTGTGTGTCTATGATAAGGTTCATTCTAGTTGTAAAGTTAACAATTAATTTATGTCATATAAGATACGTTAATAGTTATTTTTAATACATATTTTTAAAATAATATACTTTTATTTTTTATTTAAAATTTAGATTAGATATAATAAAATATGATATAGAATTCTAGTTAAAATCATATATTGATGATATTAAACATATAAATACAAAATTTTTAAAAATAAATGTAAATGTAAAAATTGTACTGTAGCATGAAAATAAATATGTAAAAATATTAGTTCATAGGTGATTCAAAACAAAATGTAGATTGTAAAACATTCGAGGGGTGGTAGAAAAAGTAAAAAAAAATTGTCGATATTTTTTGTATGTCCAATTTAAAAAAAATGTCGAGTGCGAGTCAAGTTTGGCGTATTAATGTCCCGTACTGCATTGTTTTTTTTCACATTTATTAGATTATTTTATTTTGAATTGCATTTGTGAATGGCAATGATTACAAATTTTACAGATTTTGAATTTTTAAATATTATCAAATAGTTCGACTATTAAAAAACATATTATAATTATTATAATCATTATGCATATTCTCATTTTTTCAGATTTTTTCACTAGTACATTCGGAGATATAGACAGGAAAGGGGGCAAAATATTTTACAATATTTTTCAATATTGGTAAACGAAGATTTTAATAATAAAAAAATACGTTATTTAAATTTCTTTGATCAGCTTTTATTTGATACCCCACTCGCTGGTATTGAATAAAAAAATCATTTGTAATCAGTGGCGTAGTAAAAGGAGGGGAGAACCCCCCCCCCCCCCCGAAAAATTTTCTTACAACGCCACTGTTTGTAACCCATTCGTCCGAATCAAAAAAAAAATTTATTAGTCTGATCTATTATTTGAATTTACTATAATTATGCTAAATCTAGGATTTCTAGATCAAAGAGTTCATTAGTTAGAAGACTGACAGAGAGACAGACAGACAGACAGACACAGTGTTGTTTATAAAAACGTATGAGTTAAATTTTTGAATTATTTTGAACTGATATTTTCTTATTAAAACATACGTTTTGTTTCGAGCACTAAATATTTCGTGGGGGGGTTTCATTCATGGACATAGGAATATAGGGACAGAGCATAAACTAGCTTTATAGGCGAGGGGGGTGATGCCGAATTGCGGAGGGGGACTGATTGATTACTATGGTTATTTTGGTCCCGAGATTTGATTGGTTACACTTGTGCGACGTTCAGTACCGCTAAATTTAAAAAATAATTATTGATAAATTCGATTTTTTAAAGATAAATAACAACTATTCCTAACTTTATAGAAAAAAACTGTAACAATAATTCATTCTACCATTATTGTATCTTAAATAAATAAAAATAATTGCATAGTATACTTTTTAACAGATTTAATTTATTAAAAAAATTAAATTATATTTGTTTAACATAATTATACATTTCACGTAATAAATATTTTATTAACAAGAGCAACAGATATTTTTAAAAGATAAATAACAATAATAAAAAAATTTAATACCTAACCGTGAAATGAAATCTTTACATTATTTTCTCTATTTATTATTTTCTTCCAGTTTTGATTGTCTGATCTGTTTTCACATAAAGGTACACAGCACTGCACCATTTTTGGGTGTAACCACTCCTAATTCATTTGAATTGTAAGGAAAATAATGAGTTGCTAATTACACAAAAAAGTTATTTGACATATGGACATAATATAATATTCAGTAACATTTGAATTCTATAGCATAGTAACCACATAGTAACCAATCAAAATTGAGGACCAACTACTTCGTCTCCCTCCCCTTTCAGGCTTCCACCCCGCAGCGTTATGCTCCGTCCCTATATTCCTATGTCTATGGTTTCATTCCCCCCCCCCACACTCCGTTACTACGCAACTGTTACTGTATATTCTTATTTAGAATTTTTTTTTCCAGTTTTTGGTCTAAAAAAATATGTCATAGTGTAACACTGGCTTTACGAGATATAATTTCGTTATTTCTTATTTATGTAAAGTACTTATTTACTCAGACGTATTGTCCTGTCTTGTAAATTACTGAGATGATTTAAAACTATATTAGCTAACTTACTTATATACATGTTACTTAATTACTTTATAAGCATATGCACAAGCAGGCCCGGATTTACCATGCAGGCAGTGTAGGCACGTGCCTAGAGCGGCAAAAATTAAAGGGCGGCAAATTTTGGCGGAAACTTAAGATAAAAAGGTCTTCATACTTTCTTTTTAATAATTGATAAATTTTTTACATGAAAACCTAATAAAAGGTCATCGATATCAAAAACCTTAACTTTTTTATTTATATTCAATCAAAAATGTTTGAAAAACTTCTCGTACCACACGGAGGGGGCGGCAATCTTCGCAACTGCCTAGGGGCGGCAAATTTCTAAATCCGGGCCTGTGCACAAGCTTTATATACATATTATATACAGGATGTCTAAATACCAGGGGACACTATAGGGATCTCGGAAACTATAAGAGTTAGAGATTCGGTTAAATGAGAGAAAAGTTACTTTTAAGACTCGACAGTTCAATTGTGCATTTATAATCCAAAAAAATTTCATGGCCTACGAGATATTAGTCAAAAACCATTTTACTCCGAATATTTCTTAAGCGAAATGAAATTTAAAAAAATGCTTTTTTGGGGGGGGGGCGACCCTGGGCAACCGCCCGGGGCGCCAAGGTAGCAGGGGCGGCAAGATTTGAAAAACATAAAAAAAATAAGAAAAGAAAGATGCAACATCGAAACATATATTCGATTCAATAAAAAAAAAAAAAAAGGTCTTCAAAGGTCGGGAGGGCGGCAAAACAATATTTCGCCCGGGGATCCGAGCATGCAAAGGCCGGCTCTGGCTGTAGGGTTTAGTATTGTTTATTTAAAAATATGTTTGTAGTTTCCAGAAAACTAATAGTTTTTGAGATATTTTAATTAACAACTTATTTAGACTAACTTAAACGAAACGGCCGCACTTTTGGTTATTTAAAATAAGATTTAGAAAAAATGTTCGAACACGTCGATTTTGCTTTCAAGGGGGAAATCTTTTGCTATAAATTTTTTGCAAGAATCTTTTCAACTCTCTGGCCCTCAGCGCTATGAGTACAACCCTTAAAATTTTAAATAGCATGATAGAGTAAGTGATACGTCATTTGAAAGGTTTTTTCTTTCTAAACAAGGTGCTTTTTTCAAATCTGTTTAGTTTTAGTCAAGTTATTTACATTTTTAGTTGATTTTCTGATCAACAAATCAAACATTTACAACTAAAATTCAAAACAAAGTAGGTTTATTATCTTATTATTAATAAATTATATTAATAATATTAATTATTATCAAATAATTCAAAAATATTTACTAACATCCATTTTGTACTTTTATTGAATTAGTTAAAGATGTCCCCCTTGAAAGCAAAATCGACGTGTTCGAGCGTTTTTTCAAAATCTTATTTTAAATGACCAAAAAAACGACCTTTTCGTTTTACTTGGGCCACCCTGTATAAGAATGTATGTATGTATGTGTCTACTGTCTATATGTATATATGTAGTTATATAATCTATTTTTTTGTTTATCTATGGAAGAAGGATGATAGTTCTATTTACAGAAAGATTTTTTTTCAATTTTTTAAATGTTTGTTTTTTGAAACTTTTGTTTAAAAATATACCTTCAGCTTGAAGGGCGGTTCCTGCCTTTTATAGTTTTTCGAGGGTAAATAAAGCTTGTAGGTTTCTATTTTTTATTTTCAGAATTTTGTTATAACGGACTAAGGGGTCCCCAATAAAGTCGCAAGTATTTTTTTTAATCAAATAAGTTTTTATGGACGCTCATGACAAAATTGTTAATTTCATAAAAAAATAAGAAGAAAATTGTAAAGATTTCATTTTCTTTTTCTTTTAGACGCGGAAAGGACCCCGCAGAATCCTTATGGGAAAGGGGTTTCGGTCAAACACAGTGCCCAGTGCCCATTGACACTTTTGATCTACTCATTGAGGACTATCAAAATCCAAACTTTCAATGAGTTTGACCGAACCCCCTTTCCCATAAGGATTCTGCGGGGTCCTTTATATCAATTTTAATATACAGTAGAAACCGGTTATAACGATACCAGTTAATACGACGTACCGGTTTTAACGATTCAATATAAAAGTCCAACTGAATCCCATATAATTGTATTTTAGCCAGTTATTACGACTATCGGCTTTTAGGAGCTAATTTGACCGGTCTTTTCGAGGTCGTTATAACCGGCTTCTACTGTATATATAAAATTCAACGTCTCTCTGTCTGTCTGTTTCTCCGTTTGTGCGCTTATCACGCGAGAACCACTTATCCGATTTACGTGTTTTATTTTAATTCATAGATATGTTCTATGCCCAGGTTTTTTTAAATACAATATTTTATTCCTATAGGTAACATAGTAAGTTTTATATTTCAGATCAATTACCTTATTTTTGAAAATTATATTACAGGGTGACCAGACTCTTTTCCCGGTTTTCTTGGAGAATTTTTACCGTTTTTTATTTAAAATTTAGATAAAAAACCTAAAAAAAGGCGAGAATTTGTGTGGTTTTGCATTTTTATAAAAAAATTCCCTGACTTCCAACCATATTCCCTGACATTTCCCGGTTTTCCAGAAACTGGCTTACCTGTATTAATACAACCGGAAATAATGTTTACTCTTGTCAATTTTGGAAGTTTTGATCTTTTCGTTAGAAAATATTGCTAAATAACTTTTCTTAAAAATTATTATTTCTTACTGTAGTCTGTTTCAATTAAGTTTGCAGTGGTTGCAAGGGGATTTCAAAAACCCTGACAATCACTGCAAACTTAAATAAAACAGACTATAGTATAGTTTTTCTCCGTTTAAACGACCGCCGCCTCTCTGTTTCCTCCCCTTACCCAGAAACTTTGTATTCGGAATATAAATTAAAAACAAATTTTTTCGAAAACAATTTTTTTTAACAGTGTGCTAGACGTATAATCTTAACCGATGTTTCGATTGATCGGTATTCAGATAAATCGAAACTCTACTGTACCTATACAAAATACAGATACACATACACTGCACACTCTCAATATTACGTATAAGAAAGTCCTTCCATTACAAGTATATCATTCAGAAACGAACCCATAAGTTTTTTTTATTTTTCGCTAATTGTAACATCGATAGACGGTGTTACATATTTCGAAACCGTATGTGAAACAGGTGTACCAACATACTCACACCACATATCTACTATGTGGTGATAACGCGAATAGGTATGTGACGTCATCAAAGATATGCCCGTATATAAGTACAAGTATTACCACGCTCAGTATATATTACTCAGAGTATCACAGGTGTTAAAACTACCTCTGTAGTGTACACACACACACACGCACACACACACGCACACACACACGCACACAATAACACAAGTGTTTTATTTTTATTTTTTTTATTATTGGTTAATTTTTGTAACAATGGTAATTTAAATGTAGATTTTGTTTTTAATTGTTGGTACATTTGTTCGATTGTTTTTAACAATGGAATTTTTAAATGTTTTTGACAGAAAATAATGCACAAGTAGTGTATATTTATTTTGAATATTGAAATATTTATTTATAATGTAGTGGTTATTAAAAAGTGATTTTTTTAAGTGAAGGATTCGTTTTCAGGTAAGGTATTTTTTTTAATTTAAATTTTTGTAATAATATGGGTATGTGTGATATTTTTTGAAGTAAAGTACAATTATAGGGTTGCCAGAAGTTTAAGGTGTTGAAAGAGGACAAGTTCATTAAAAAAGAGGACACTGTATGTCGAATTAGATTTTTAATCTTAAAGACTTTTTTTTAGTAATTTTGACGACTTTTTACGTAACTAAACTTCTTAAAAAATCCGGACATATTTGATTTTTCAAATATGTCCGGATTTAAAAAGAAGACAGTGTCCGGGGAAAATAGGACGGATAGCAACTCAACACAATGTGAATATTTATTTAAGTGTCCTTTAATGGATTTAATCTAACTAACGCTTTTTTGGTGTCCTTTGTATGAATTTTATTACAATTTTCCTGAATTTTATTTAAAAAAAAGGATTTCAGTTGAATTGGTATAATTTATAAATTCTGAAGAGCAAAATTTTTTTAATATACTTTTCATTCTATGGAAGGGAGGTCTAAAAAATATTTTTTTCAAAAATCTTATCATTTCTGTTTTTGTGTCATCAATCTACGATCGTATACCAAATTTCATCTTATTATGTCAAAATTTTTCAAGACGGACGGACATGGAGAAACTATAAAGGTTCCTAGTTTTCTATGGTTCCCTAAAAAACAATTACGTTAAAAGCTTTTTATTTTTTTATGTTTCTTTGACATCTAAGAATGATAAAATCACAAAGTGCTACTACTGGGTTAGGGGGGAGGATTAAAACTGGTCGCTTTTCAGATTTTAATTATAACTCGAAAACTAAGCAGAATTGGACAATTTTACAAGAATATTTTTTTGTAGATAATTGAATTTTCCATCAAAATGGATGGTTTAAAAAAAATTAAAACCAAATCGAAAAAAAAACAAATTTTTACTAAATTGTTCATAACTTTTTTTTTAGCAAGATGTTTTAGAGAAAATAAAATAGATGTCACTATTACTAAGGTGACCAAACGTACTGCTTTAGGGAGATTTGAACTCCTTTTTCATGGACAGTACTCCTTTTTAAACTGTACTTTCAAACTACTCCTTTTCGTGATTTTATACTCCTTTCTACATCCAAAAACATAAAAACTACAATGATTACTATTGATTTTCATATTATTTAAAAAATATATCAACAATTACCATAGATCATTACAATTAAATATTAAAAAAAGATCATTACAATTGAACAGTATTTTTTTTTTATAATCTTATGACTACTTCTTTTGTGCCAAAAATAATTGGTCGCTTTACTATTACGTCCCTGCATACATTATATTCACCCCTGGTTTTTGCGTACGTAGGTAACGTAAATGATAAAACACAAATTACATATACCTCTATTATCTCTATTATACCACGTTGTTATTGCTAATCGTGAATTTTTTGTTCAATAAATATAATATGTATAGTTTACGAGGAAAATTAATAGTTTAATATATCACATATAAATAATAATTATTATGGTTAATGAAAATTTAATATCGCAACTAGATAATGCAATAAATCAGTACATTTTTATCACTTAAGTAATTAAAAACAGTACTTAAATATGCATCAAAAATGCAAATAAGTACACTAAGAATTACAGTTTTTTCCTGTACATCCCGGATAGTAAACGACTACCCAGGGACTTGAACCGGAATTTATTTATGGTTCGGGTTCGGGTTCAACAATAAATTTCGGTTCGGGTTCAGTTTCAGGTTCAGCACGTTACAAATTTTTTGGGTTCAAAAACCGTTATTTTTTTAGGTTCAGGTTCGGGTTCGGGTTCAAATAAAAAAAATATTTGCTAAATAAATGTACAGTGCTTCCTCGTGCTAAATTCATCAAAAGTAGTTAATTATCATGATCAGACATGATCCAATAATACAAGGTCTGTTTGACAGTTCGCAGTTCATTTATTCTATACTATGACGTCATCACCATGAAATTTTTATAGTAAGGAATTTGTAACAAATGGAATATAAGTAAATAAACTACCAATACTGTTGTCCCCCCCCCCTCCCTCTTGCACTAGATTTTAATAATTTTGAAATGGGATCGTTTTCAAGCCAGACCCAACCAAGTTTCATTAATATCGGTTCAGTGGTTCATGAGTTATGTGTGACAAGGATTCAGGAGACAAACACGAAACAAAAACGGACCTGAAACGGGAAGATCAAGTTAAAATTTTTAAATCGGAGAACAATTTTTTGAATCTATTTCATTCTTGTATCTTCGATATTGTGGTTAACCATTGAATTTTAATAAAAAATATTAATTCGACAATTTTCTGAGTACCTAATTTGTCACGATTAACATTTGCAAGATTTAAAGGGGCAAAGGGAGTATCTGTGAGCTACGGTGGTTAAACTATGCCTGTTAGTATTAAGTATTAGTAAAAATTAGTAAAATACTAAAAAAAATTTCTTGAACCTTTAAAAAATATATGGTTACCGGATATTCATTTAAAGGTTCGGGTTCAGATTCAGGTTCATTGACATTGAAATATAACGGTTCGGTTCGGGTTCGGGTTCATGAAAAATACGGGTTTTTTCGGGTTTCGGGTTCGGGTTCAGGTTCAGGTCCCTGCGACTACCTATTATTATAAAATATTAGTATAGTCTGAAACTGTAATAATGTTTGAAGATATTCAATATAAATTGAAGGAGAAACTGCCACAGTTTCGGAGAGTATAGAAAATATTTTATTAACAATAAGTTGTCGTATACAGGGCAAAAACTATTTCTTTTTTTTCGTGTAAGTACATTTTTATGTACAAGTACAAATACAATTGAAATCGGTTATAACGACTTCGAGGGTTAAGTAGTAATTTTTACTTTTTTTACCTAACCTAACTACTAATCTAGTCCTTCCTTTGACCTAAATAGATTTGATATTTTTAATGTGATTTTCTATATAACGATAAAATATTCCTCCTATGCATTAAAAAAATAAAACATAAGTATACAAATTTATGTTCTCGTGTATAAAGTTGTTACCAGGGATGTGGAATCGGAGTCGGAGTTTTAGTTATTTTGGGTGGAGTCGGAGTCGGTAAAAAGGTACCGACTCCGACTCCTTTAATTAAATAATGTTTTTTACTTCTTTACACACTTAATATTTTTTGTTCGTTTTGAATTTTGAAGTACAATGATTTGAAATTTTCAATTCTGGCCGTAACCAGAATCACCGTAATTCACTCAAAAAAATTTTATCCGAAAACGGAATTTTTTTTCAAAAAAAATTTTGTACAGTAAGGAGTCGGAGTCGGAGTCGGAGTCGGACATTAGAAAAATAAAGGAGTCGGAGTCGGAGTCGTAGGTTTTTGTACCGACTCCACAGACCTGGTTGTTACTATAAAATTTTAAGTGCAAAGTATTTAAATTAATGTTCGATGTACAAAGTGAATACTATCTCTAATATATACACTCAAATCTTTAAATGACGACCATCCTATTAACGTACGCTCCCAGAAACGATTGGCCAACCGCTCCATGATACGACCATCCCCAATCCATACGACAATACTATCGTGACTGCTATACTTCTGCGCGAAATTTAAATTCATCAATTAGGCACCCCATAGACCTACAATATAGGTAACTGTGCAATGTTATTTATTTCACAATTTTATTGAAACATACCTTACGCCTATACGTTCAATTATACTGAATCTTGAACTATTCGCGTCAATATTTTCGTGGGAACATCATGTGTTATGATCAAGATTTGGCTGCAGCCATGCTGACGATTTTGCTAGCAAAACGTAAAAAAACGAATATGGGTCAAATAATAGTTGAAAAGTAGACCAGTGTACACTTACGAACATCTTTTAGGACCTAGTCTCAACTCTCCGAACAGTAAACTAAAAAAATATTGTACAATAAACTCTACAGACGACACAATGAAAAAATATGGAGCAATAAAATTTTAACTCGCTCAAATTTTTGTAAAATCATTACGATATCTTCAATATGATTCCTAAACGGTCAATAATATTGGGCAATGGGCAATCCATAATATTGCACAATAAAATTGATCGGGTGCTCTTCTAGCTGACGTTGTTAGGATATTTTGAATTACCGAAGCCGTCGCTGCTCGGAAGGACGAGTGTAGTAAAATTAAATATAACCCGTAATATATTAACCAAAATTGTGTTATTGTGAATCTGCCTGGCATTTTGTCCAATCAGGAGCACGTATTATGGCTTCCAATGTAAGCTACCGCTGCGATCTTAAATGAAACATACTATAGTGAAAACATTGAATTTCACAGCACACTTCGATACAATTGAAGACGTGTGAATAACAATTGAAGTATTTAAATATGAAATTAGATCACCAAGTAACGAAATAAAAAATATTGAAAGAAAAAAAAATAAACGATTGTGACGTGTTTTATCAGTGGCTTTAAACATGTTTGTCCACGTGGTCATTCTGTTTAAAATAGGAGAGGGCAAGTGAAACATATTTTTAAATTTAAATATAAATGATACAAATTAATTTAATATTATAAAGCAGGGTGGCCAGTATTTCTCTGGAACAAATTTCCCTGACTTTTCCCGATTTTCCAGAAACTGGTTAAAGCTATCTTCCTGCCAAATTTCATCAAGATCGGTTCAGCGGTTTAGACATGAAAGGGTAACAAACAGACAGACACTTTCGCATTTATAATATTAGTAGTAGAAAAAAATGAAGTAAATTTTTTAATAAAAATTACAGTTGCCGATTAAATATTTCAATTTTATATCAAAAAATACTATCAGTTTTAACTAACATGTACCTACTTACTGTCAATTGGGTAACTTTTACAGTCTACATTGTAATTTTTATAATAAGCTATTTTTACTATATTCATAAATATCATCTACATTCTACATGATTTATTTAACTAATTATTCTTAAGTTGAATTATTTGTTAATAAAGTGCTATACAAATTATTTCATTTCAATTAAAATAAAATACAATAAATACTACAATTGTATTAAGGGGTTACATACAGTCAGAAGGCCAAAAAAAGGGTTTTTTCAAAAAAATTTTAAGAGAAGACTTTTAAATTTATTAATGTAAAAATTTGTACACATATTATGGTAACTTTTATTTGTATTTTAACATTTTTTATTTGTAAAAATAATAATTTCCAAAGCTACTACAGCTGTTCTCCAGGAGGTCCTCTCAAAAAAGGCGCCTTACGGTGACCACTATATCTCTGGACTGGATCATTTAAAATAAAAAACCCAAACGAATTTTGTTAAAGTAATGTATAATCTTGTACTTAATCGAAGGAATAAGCAAAATAAAATTTTTTCACAAAATGGCGGCTTCTCAAAAAAAAAATCGATTTTCGACAAAAATTTGACCTTAAATTGTTTATAAAAAAATAAATATTTATCGGTGAGATAAAACCTTCGATTAATTACTAAAAAATATTCTTAAGAAACTTGTGTTAAAATTTGAGATTGATCGGTTCAGCCGTTTCCGAGGAATAGTGGTCACCGACTTAGAAATAGTCGCGTCATTATAGCTGTAATAATACCACAAAAAAAAAAAAAATTAGAGCCCTTTATATTATTAATGGAATTTGTTGGGGAAGATGTAAGGAGTAATTTCTCATCAAAAGAGTCAATTTTTTTTCATTGGAACATTGTTTATTTTTAAACAATTTGGTCGGAAAATCTGTTTTTCTGATATAGTGGGAAAACTATGGGTTGTAGAGAAAAGTAAAGCACATACGAAATATGCGCAATCAAAAGATCTATAATTTGGTGCCTGGTAGATTAAAATTCGATAATTGGTTCAAAAGTTATTGCAAAAAAAACGCTAAAAAACGTTAAAAATTAACTTTTTTAAAATTGTTTATAATTTTTTTATTATTTATTAAAATTCAACGAAAATACCTAAAAGTTGTGAGCATTAATATGTTTCAAAAGTGAGCGAAATATGGGTGCTGTAGGTCGAATAGTTTTTGCAAAATTCTATTTGTTTATCGGGTTGAGAAAAAAATAGCTAAATTTCAAACGCGGGGCCTGATGAAAGTTATTAACCAAAAAGGATTCACAACCCCGATTTTTAATGGCCAAAGCCTAACTTAACTTTGTATTTTCGTACAATATCGATTTATTATCTAGAACCCTTTTGAAACGTGCAATAAACAAAATATTTAAAAAATTGCACTAAAAATTAATAATTTTCAATATTTCGACTTAGCGGTAAGCATTATTATTTTACAACTTAGAAAACTATCTTATTGTTATTTTTTCGTCGCGTTACCCCAGATTAAAAAAAGAATGAAGGTTCTACGATCATTATAAGCTGAGATATTGCAAATTTTTCAAGCGCGGATCATTTTGAACTTCGACTTTGCCCGCGAGATATGTTTCTCAGCCGTCGAAGTTCAAAATGATCCGCGCTTGAAAAATTTGCAATATCTCAGCTTATAATGATCGTAGAACCTTCATTCTTTTTTTAATCTGGGGTAACGCGACGAAAAAATAACAATAAGATAGTTTTCTAAGTTGTAAAATAACAATGCTTACCGCTAAGTCGAAATATTGAAAATTATTAATTTTTAGTGCAATTTTTTAAATATTTTGTTTATTGCATGTTTCAAAAGGGTTCTAGATAATAAATCGATATTGTACGAAAATACAAAGTTAAGTTAGGCTTTGGCTTTTAAAAATCGGGGTTGTGAATCCTTTTTGGTTAATAACTTTTATCAGGCCCCGCGTTTGAAATTTAGCTATTTTTTTCTCAACCCGATAAACAAATAGAATTTTGCAAAAACTATTCGATCTACAGCACCCATATTTCGCTCACTTTTGAAACATATTAATGCTCACAACTTTTAGGTATTTTCGTTGAATTTTAATAAATAATAAAAAAATTATAAACAATTTAAAAAAAGTTAATTTTCAACGTTTTTTAGCGGTTTTTTTGCAATAACTTTTGAACCAATTATTGGATTTTAATCTACCAGGCACCAAATTATAGATCTTTTGATTGCGCATATTTCGTATGTGCTTTACTTTTCTCTACAACCCATAATTTTCCCACTATATCGGAAAAACCGATTTTCCGACCAAATTGTTTAAAAATAAACAATGTTCCAATGAAAAAAAATTGACTCATTTGATGAGAAATTACTCCTTACACCTTCCCCAACAAATTCCATCAATAATATAAAGGGCTCTAATTATTTTTTTTCAAAATATTATAATGACGCGACTAAAAACGTAGAGTTGAGAAAAACGCGCTGCCGCTCCGACCTCCTATATTCAAACGCTCTGAGACGTATTTACAAATATGCGTGTAACTTCGAAAATAATCGCCGGATTGACTTGCATTTTTTTTGTGTGTACTTAAATATATGTACATTACGAAAATGAAATAAAAAATATTTATATTTTTTGAAAATTCTAACTGTATGTAACCCCTTAAATTAATTGTATTAATAGTATATTTGTCTATTGGTATAGTTTACGTCAAATAGTAATATTTCTTTAAAAATTGAGTGAATGTTATAAAAAAAATTTTCCGTATAAGATTTAATAAATACATTCAATTTGAAAATATGGTTTTCTTATATCTTATCTTTAAGATGTTTCTAACAAGTGTTAAGATTGAAAGCAACATGGGCAGAGAATAATTCACTTGTTTTTTTAAAACAAATACAGGTGTAGCTATTCCTACAATCTAGGAATAAAATGCGTGAACTAGGTAAACATATTGCGATATTTAGTAAACATAGATATAGTCGATATCGGTCTGATAATAGATAAGTACCTATCGAAACAGGGCCGTTCTAATACTTCTAACTTCTAACCAACAGATTAATGTCCGGTATTATAAAGGCGCTAGCTAATTTGCTAGCTAGCACTCTCAAATGTGGTATCAAACTTATATGACAGTTCTCTTGGAGTTTCATGTAGACTTTGACAAGTTTCAAGCACGCGTGAAAATACAAAAAAAAAATTACAAAAAATTGAAATCCTCTACTTTTTTGAAGTCCATGGTCTGATTGTATTATACCCAAACATACTTACATAAAAAAATATATCGATTGAATTAAGAAATTCCTCTATTTTTGAAATCAGTAAAAATAAAAAAATAAAAAATATGTCATCCTGCATGGAGACCCTTTTTTGCTCTTCACTTTATTAGCTCATTAAAATTTCACACTAATAAAACCATGCTAAAAATTCAACAAACTATCTAGCAATGCCGGGTCTGCTATTATATAACCTTAAAAAATGTGTACATTTTATACACACACAATATTATCGGTCACTATCACAGGAAAAATATACATTTATCACACTGTATGGTTCAGTTCACATCATTATATCGTTTGGTCTTCACGGGTACAGTGCAAATGTGGCGAAACGTCGCATAGTGATCGTGTTAAATGCACGTACATACAAAGTGACTTGTGCATGAAACAGTGCTTCACATAATTAACTGTGAAACGGGCCATTGAAATTTAAAAATAACTCTTTAATGCGTCCGTCTGTCTGTAATACAAAATTAAATTATATTAAAATAATCGAATACACTGAAAAACTATACGCTACGTGACATCAATACGCGAAGCTTGACTTGTTCCATTTTTATTTTTTAGCCTTGTTTCACACATACGCGGTTCCATTCGGTTCGGTTCGTTTTCGGATTCAGCCGAAAACGAATCAAACCCTTTCACATATACACGGTTCTCATACGGTTCATATTAGGTTTTATTTTTTTCTGTAAACTCAGTAGTTATCATGGAGAGAAAGCAAGTTGTTGCCATGTTGTTTCTCTATAAAAAAATTAAAAAACGAAGGAGGAATACTAGAATTCATTGCGAGCACCCTCTCATCAGTTTACAGCAGGAATTTGGAGCATTCTACACTATTTTCCCGAAGTTAAAGAGCATGAAGACGATCCACATCAACATCTGAAAAACCGCTCATTATATTAGAAAATCCGCGACAAAACTTAAAAAAAAATAACACTCGCTATCAGGTTAAAACCGAAACTAACCCGAGTATGTGTGAACGCGTTGATTGCTTTCTGTTCCCTGGACCTGATGAAATCTGTTCGTGTGGAGGGAGTATTCGGTTCTGTACGGTTTCTATTAGGTACCGAATACAAACTGAATCACCATTTCACACTTGTCGGCAGCGACCGAAAACGAACCGAACCGAATGAAACCGTGTATGTGTGAAATAGGCCTTAGGGTTATGCATTCAGAACTGTATTAATATCACTTTTTCGTCTGTCTGTGTGTTCTTCATAATTCATAATCAAATAATGATCCCATGATAAAAAAATCGAATAAATAGAAAAACAATATGGTACGTGACACCAATACGCGAAGCTTGACTCGCATTTATGTTTTCTTAAATGTAAGGGGGTCTATAAAGAAAATAGCTGTTACACAATAGCTGTTATTATAATAATAATTAAAAGGTATGTATAAAATAATGTATTAAATTAAAAACAGTGATAAAATCGATCAAAAATTCGTCAACATTAAAAAATTTTCAAACAATTAACATGAAACAATACTGTATTAAAATATTTATCCAAAACAAAGCATCGGAATCCGCCTTTAAAAACTTTATAGTTATAACAAGCAATTGTTTATTTCGATTTAAAAATGTTTAAAATAAACTTACTACATTTTATGTAATTATTATTGCATTTAAAAAAAAACAAATAAGCTCACGTGTGTGTGTGTGTCTGTCTGTCTGTGTATATGGATAAGGTACTTGTCGATAAAGTAGAATACTACAAACAACTGTGCAAATATTTGTCGTATCTACGCTACTGTTTTTTTTTCTACAGTTGGAATCCAGTGGCGTATTTGATTTTTATGAATTAAAATATTTAAAATAATATGTCGCACACTTTTGAAAAGTGCCTAAAAAATGATCTAATTTATTCGTAAGTATAAGTCTGCCTTTGCTCTATTAGTGTATGATTTTTCAATTCATTCCACTATTTTAGGTAATAATATAAATGTATGTATCATTTCAATTTGCCATGTACATAAGACGCACCAAAATACCGCCTTTTTATTTCGAAAAAAAAGTTTTAAATTTCGATTACGATAAGGACTAATTTTATTAATCTATTTTAAAGAATTTCGTTTCTTCCGGTTTTAAAATAAATCCCAAGAAAAACATTTTTTTCTTAATACGGGCCTGCCTTAAAAAACCTAAATTAACTGTAAATTATTAAAAACTATAAAATTCGATTCAGTATAGTTTTCGTGCCAAACTGAAATAAACAGACAGACTGACAAAAATTCTAAAAATTATAATATTAAACAAATAATTTTTATAAAGATCATGCCCATCTTATCAAAGTGTGAGAAACGGGGGGGGGGGGGGGGGGGGGATAATATCAATAGGCATGATGACATTAACAAAGTATCTTTGAAATAATGATTTTAAATAATGAAATAGGTTAAAAAGATTCTAAAAAATGTATTTATTTTTATATTAAAAATCGAGATTAATATAATTTTTGTTAAAATAACAATGCAAAATACAGTAATCCTTCATGTTAAATGGAATACCAATCAGAAAAAATGACGTCACGCATCAGTAAACTTCAAAAGTGATTGACTTTTATTTTAGACAAATACCAATTCTTCTTACAAGATTATTAGGTACATACCTTATTTAAGAACTTATATACTTTGGAATTCATTTTTAACACACAAAATAATTAAATTGTCTAACTCTGAATGTTTGATTATTTTTGACAAAGAGTGTGACTTCACAACTCTGAATTGTAACCTGCGAGCGTTTTGGCGTCAAATTCAAAATTAATTTTAAAAGAGTCATTTTCTGCAGAAATAAGTATTTTTTTGGAAAAAGAAGACACGTAAGGTCATCATAGAATAGTTTTTTTAAATTAGTCATCATACCTATTGCCCCAAATCTTAGATTTTTTTTAAACACATTTTTTTTACTGGAGCCAAACTGTTTTTACTAAGAGACATTTTTACTTCCTCTTCATTTTCCGAATGCCCTATTTACCCCACACCCAAACACCACTGTACCCGTGTCCGTGAGAACAGATTATAGCCTGATAATGACTTGTTGCGTTTGTTTGCCGATCGTTAGGCACTTTCTACACTACCTATGCACCCCGTTGTTTGTCGTGGCATTTAGCGCTACTGTAATTGGCTCAGTACACATTTCTCATCGGGATGTGATAATTGGTAAAAACGTATCTGGACGAAGCAGTACCATACAGTACCTAGTAGACTGTGATAGAGTAAAGTCGGTATATATGGACCAAGCGGGTAATATGGACACCTCCTTTTGTTGCTCCATTTTACGTTTTATAAAGGCAACATTAATGTGTATCTAAGCTTACACTTTTAAATAACTGCGTTAGTTAACATGGCAGTGTTTGGAGTACCGGTATGTCATTAAGAGCAATTTAAAGAAATTTGTCATTTTTGATTATTTATGTTAAGGTAAGTTAGTTTAGTAAATTTTTTATTGCATAATTAATTAATTGTATTGCTGTTTAAACATGTAGATATAAGAGTTGGCCGTATGGACAGTACTTTTAATTCACATAATAATTATTACCTCGGCGATAACAATTTTTTTTAATACATGTGATAGCGGCGGGTATTATGGACTATGGGATATTATACAGGATGTCCCATTTTAATCTATCACCCCCCTAATTTTTTTTATCTATCAATTAAATCAAAAAATGTTTCAAATAAAAGTTGTTTGGTTTTGAGGGGGACCCAAAATGGCGTTATTATTTTTTTATTTTTTGGACGTCTTCATGGTCAAATGTGACTAACATTTTTTTTTCAAATGGAAACCTATATTTTTTATTATGTTATCTTATTGTTTGAGAAAAAACAAGCAGCTTTTGTTTCAAATAATTTCTTGTATGACTTCAATTTTTTTTAATATTTAACAAAATAATTTTAGATTTTAGATTTTCACTAATTTTTTACTCGAAACCCATCAACTTTAGAGGAAAAGTGTAAAAAACAAAAAATGTTTATTTTAATGTGATATAACTAGAAAAATGATTTCAGTTTTTTTTGAAATTAATTTTTTTTTGCTTTAATATTTTGAAGAGCAAAAGTTAAAAAAAATTCTGATATAATTTTCTTAGTTATATCAAAATAAAATAAACATTTTTTGTTCTTCACTCTTTTCCTCTAAAGTTAATGAGTTTCGAGTAAAAAATTAGTGAAAACTCTAAAATCTAAAATTATTTTGTTAAATATTAAAAAAAATTGAAATCATACAAAAATTATTTTAAATAAAAGCTGCTTGTTTTTTCCCAAACAATAAGATACCATAATAAAAAATATAGGTTTCCATTTGAAAAAAAAATGTTGGTCCTATTTGACCATGAAGACGTCCAAAAAATAAAAAAATAATAACGCCATTTTGGGTCCCCCTCAAAACCAAACAACTTTTATTTGAAACATTTTTTGATTTAATTGACAGATAAAAAAATGAGGGGTGATAGATTAAAATGGGACACCCTGTATAGCTATGAAGTATAATAATTAACCAGAATTGTGGTGAGGAAAATAGTATGAAAAGTATATTAATCATCCAGTACTTCACTTCCGCAAAAATCCTTTTTTTAGTACAAATCTTCATGATGGTACTCACTAAATGGGGTGTTAATAAGGAGGTTCTGCCCACGTACTCTTTGCTACGCCACTGTTATTTTTCTATAGTGATAACATATAAGTTTGAAATAAAAATAACAAAATAAATTTAAAATACAAATGTTTTAACCACCTAATATAGATAACCCTGTATTATGGTAACAAGAGTGTAATATGGACCACGTTGGCCATATTACATACATATTTTTTAAGAGGCTGATTTTCGATTGTTTTAGATTTTTAATTCTTATTTTGTTTTAATTTAAGAATTCTATTTTTGCCTGCTCGATCTCGTTAAAAGATTAAATTCTCTATGCAATGCAATGATAAGGGCTGATTTTAAATTTTACTATCATAGTTTTTTTCACCTAAAACATTAATGACCATATATATCGACTTTACTCTATCTTTTATAAAATTAAGACTAGGGGAACCTGGGGAGGGTCGATCCCTATAGGACACTTGGTACCCTTTTAGTAAACTTAACTAACTTACTAAGCAATAGAAGGTATGGTAAATATTTGTTCGTTGTGTTTTTTTCTATTTCTCTATGCATTCTTGAGTGCGAATCTAGTTACTTAATCAATGAGAATCAGGTATGGGGAGACATGGTACAAATCTGTTTACCACGTCTCCCACGCACCTGGGAACTTTGATATAAAAGCAAATCAGGGGTAAACAAGTCTCCCTAACACAGGGGACCATGGTAAAAATTGTCAATAAGGAGTTTCAATATATAACGAGTTAAATTGTGACACAATCTACTTCTTATTCAAACTAGCAATAAATAGACAATTTCTAAATAGTTTGGCCTGAAAAGTTTTCCAATACTTAAAAAAAAAAATAGAGACTAAAATCAAAGTGGGTGATCAACCCTCCCCAGGTTCCCCTACAGCACTGATATTCTGGTTTTAATGGAACCGATGTAGCAAAACCGAATTTTAAAATGTGTCTAAATGGCGTGTTACTCTAAACTTCAAATCGGAATTATGTATAATTTCATTTAGGCCTGGTTTCTCAATATGAGTTTAAACCACATGTCCCAGTTAAACTTAAGATTAAACTATACATTTGTTTCTCAATGTCCAGTTAAAAATTATAATTAATCTTAAGATTAACTTTTAACTGACAGATGAAATAATTTATTTTTCTAGCCCAAATATTAACTTATTATCCAACTTCTTTTACATTCTATATAGTAACACTATATTCTTTTATTAATTCTAGTAATGTACCCTGTTCTCTTTTACTGAATTAACTCATTTTAATAAATTTAATTTAATAATTTGAGGCTAATTTTTAGTTTGACATAACAAAAATCCACCATTTAAACTTATATTGAGAAATTGAGTGAGGTTTAAACTGGACATTATGTTCAGTTTAAACCTAGGATGAAGATTAAATAATCTGAAGTTTAAACTCATATTGAGAAACCGGGCCTAAGTGTTACTTATTTTCCTTACTCATTACTTAATTGTTCATCTGTCTATCTCTAAATCTTCACAAATATTTTCTTATTATGTATTATGTATATTAATCAATATACTTTTCTTCCTGCAGATACTATTGGATGAAGAAATCGAATGAAGATAGAAATCAGTCAATATAATTCGAAAATAAAGAGAGCTATCCGTCGACAGTACAGTAATGTATTCACTGTCATGGAGTTGCTCTCTTTATGGACGAGTTAAAGCAACAACAGTCAACAATTCAGCAACACATCACACTTAACTTCAACTTAATTCTTGATGTCATACGAATAATTCAAAATAATAACTCTCGCATGCCAGAGGTAGAAGATATTACTGACATGAGCAAAATAATTTATGCTGATGTAATTTTGTTCCTTCGAACCCCGATTTATTGTTTTATTAAATTCATACGATTACTTCAAAATAATAACTCTCGCATGCAAATGAAAGAAGATATTACTGAGCTAAATATTTATAGTGATATCATTTTGGTCCTTCGAACCCCGATTTATTATTTGTGTTATTAAGTAACAGTATTTTTTTCAGATTTGTTTATTATGAAATCTCGAGCCTATGATAATAAATATTTTATGTTGGCTTTAAAAGATTTTCAATGATATTTATTAATATAATATTTGAAACCATCATCTCTCTTATAAACGAAACTCAATAGGGTATTTGACATAATTAATAATAAAGACTAAAATGTTCTAAATAGTGTAGTATATATTACTAGAATTTACAAACAAGTGTTTTTTACGTGAAATAAGTCAGTATTTTAATAATAAACATAACTTTACAATGTAATATTTAACCTATTTGTCACGTGATCATAAACGTGTCTAGCAGAACAGCCACTGGTATGAAGTAGTTAGTTACCTACAAAAAAACGTCAGAATACTCGACCCCTATTGGTTGATTTCAGTTTGTTTTAGTAAATAGTTAAGTCACGCATACCACGTGACTTTGAATGCGCGTTTTGGTGGAAATTTTTCCATTTGAATAGGAAAATAATATTTTCAGTGTTTTTTCGGCATTATTTTGGATAAAAATACGAAAAAATATCTATAATATATAGTACATACGCACAATTTACAATGTATTTTAAAATTTAGTCAAAAAAGTCAAAAACCCTATTGTAATTTTTAATATAGTAAAAATATTAATATAATAATATATACAACAAATTTTTGTAACATGTAGGGGGGGGTACATTTTCTTATAAATATAGCTTGTTTTGAATTCCTGATCTAATGCGGTGTTTGCACCGAGAAAACAAAACAGAAACACGGTGTTTTTTTGACAAAAAAGCAATAAACCCTACACATTTTTAAATACGAAGT
Source organism: Sialis lutaria (assembly GCA_949319165.1). Classification (NCBI taxonomy): domain Eukaryota; kingdom Metazoa; phylum Arthropoda; class Insecta; order Megaloptera; family Sialidae; genus Sialis; species Sialis lutaria. The sequence continues at coordinate 3,257,904 of OX439232.1, forward strand.
ATGTATTTTAAAGACACGATGTTTCTGTTTTGTTTTTTCAGTGTAAACACCGTATTAGATTTAGACAAAAGTTCGTTACTGAATATGATTGTAGAAATACCCTAACGGTATTCAAAACATTATTATTGTTTTGATAAATTTCTCCTAGCACCAATCCATCAATTTGCAATATAACAATAGCATAACCGCAGTTATTTGCACAGAACACATTTATCAGAAGAAAAAAAATATTACTTTCTCTACTCAATAGCATGAATGCAGCCGCATGCAGGTGTTTACATGTCTACCACAATTAAGTGTGCTGTGATGGACATACAACAAGTGGTGACATCTAGTGACGCTAAAGCAATTTGTCACAGGTCTTTAGAAAATGAGTTCAATGAGTTGTTCTATTAGTTCTATTGTTTTAAGACGATATTATTATTGAAATATGAAGTTGTTGTAATTGTGTGGTTACATTATGTAAATAGAACACTTCATTATACTATAAATAGCATTATTATCAATACTTAACATAAGTATATTGTTAAAAAAAATTCAAGAGTAAATGTATATTTATTTAAAATGGAACCCTTGCCTGTAAATGCCCTCCCTCCACTGCTCAATGGTTACGCCACTGAATCATTTTTTATAGTTGAGTAAAATTACGTAAAAAATTTGGGTAAAAATTTTTGGTTAAAATATTGGAGAAGCATGTTTTATTTTTTTATTTATTTAAAGAATAAAAATAATTTTCAGGTGAAGCGAGTACAAACATTTTTTGTGAATACATTTTTATTCATTATATTTAAGAATAAACTATAGTTTTTAATTTAAATTAAATATAAAAAATGTCTATAATCATGGCCCTCATATACTATATGGGCCCTACGCAAGACGTCTCGGCGCACCACTTCGCAATTCGACAAAAAAATTTATAATGAAAATTAAATTTTCTTTATTTATTTTCAAGGAGGTGAAGCCCATGCCTTTGATTATTATTAATTATTAATATTAAATGTTTCTTACAGTAGCGCACCCAGAAAAAAATCAGGGGGTTATTTTTTTTGTGATTATGTATTTTTTTTATTGTATCTATCACAATAAACAATGCATATTGACAAATCCGGGGGTGGGGAATGTTAACCCCTAAAACTCCCCTTGAGTGCGTCACTAGTGTGTTTGTAGTTTATAGATAATAAAAGTGTTAAATGACTTTTTCTTTTATTTTTATCAATAAATTATTATTAATATGTAATATTATATTTTTTAATAGCAGATAAAATAATTTAATGGAATAAAAATGTACTGATAATAAAAAACATGTTCTTTTTACTATATTATTGATTAATAATTGATTATTTTACAGATAAAAACGTACATACATAGGCATAATATATAGATAAATAGACATACATAGTTTGATAGTCGTTTCAGTGACGTAACCAGGGGGTGAGAGGGGATACAGATATTTAAATCCCCCTCTCCCGCATCAGTTGTTTTGTGAAAATATATAAAATTTGGAAACTTTTTAATTATTTAAAATTTTGCGAAGTGAAAAAAGGTATTTTTTTAAAAACAGCAAACAAATATTTGATATCTAGTGGTAAAAAAATTTAAATAAAGAGTGAAAAATATTTATTTATATACTTTTATCCTCCCCTTCCCCAGAAAAAAAGCATAGTTACGCAATTGAGTTGTATTCAGGGCAATAGCCAGAAGGGGTGTGTTAGTTTAACTCTCCCCCTACGACGAAATTCTTATTAATATGGTCAAAAATAGCCTAAGCCCTAACCTATTTACCTATTCCCCTCCTCAATTTTTTTTCTTACTACGTCACTAGACTATGTATAACTTTAAAAAACACGATTAATAACAAGAAATCAAAATATACATATTTATTAAAATTTATAAAAAATATATCCTGACACAAATAACATGTAGAATAAAATTAAGAATGAAATTTTGTTCGATTTATTTTTCTAAAAAAAAAAAAATGCAGGGTGACCAGTATTTCTCTGTAACAAATTTCCCTGACTTTTCCCTGTTTTCCAGGAGAATTTTTACTGTTTTTCCCTGATTTTTATAATTAAAATTTTGATAAAAAAGCTAAAAAAAAAATGTCACATAGATAAAATTTTAATATTTTTGCAGAATTTGCATTTTTCCCTGACTTCCAACCAAATTCCTTAACTTTTCCCGGTATAGTAAAATTCCCTGACTTTTCCCGGTTTTCCAAAACTGGCCACCCTGAAATACTTTAAATTTTAGAACACAAAAATGTATTTATTTTATTTTAAATCGTTTTCGTTTATACAAAATTTTATTTAGAATTATCAATTGTTATTATCCTTAAAACGAGTCTACTTAATTCAATTATTATAGGTATAGCCTGAACTAATTCTAGGATCTAAAACAGTGAAAATCCTATCTAAATCGGTTCAATAGTTTTATTGTCAAATTGTAAAAAATAGGGAAACAATAAAACAAAAAATTATTAAAAATTAAATATTTTTCCATTTTCACCTACATATTAATAATATTCCATATAGAATTATAGATTATAGAAGCTCCCCCCACCCCCAAAAAAAAGAGTACGCAAAAAAACTTATTATTTTTTATAAATTTAAAATTCACATTTTTTTAATGTATATGTATTGAAACAATTAATAATAAAATTGACGTCCGCACAAGGGGGAGTAAACGCAGCACCCCCCTCCCCCAACCTTACATTATTTTATATTTTATATACACTACCGTGCAAAAGTCTTTGGACACTCATTTTTTTGCAACTTTTTTAATAATCCTAGCATATCAAAAATACAGCATTTGCAATTTTCCATGTTAAGGAAATTTTTTAATTATATGCCTAAAAGGTCAGGTTTACTCTAGTTGAAAGTATTGACGCACAGTGTCTTTCAAGCTAACGGGAAATTGTTTTTTTTTACTGAAATCTGTATATATACCTACATTCAAAATCACAGGTGTTCAAAGACTTGTACAAATAAATAAATAATAAATTCAAAGTTCATTGATACAATATTGTGTTTACTCAACAACTCCCCCCCCCCCCCCAAAAAAAATATGACGCCACAATCAGGACTAAAAATAAAATACATTACAGTTCAAAATTGTTACAAAATCGCATATCATTACCTCAAAGAAATACCTAAAGTATAAAAATAATAATTTTAATGATATTGTGTATTTGTGTACAATATCTATAACGTCTATAAGTATAGGTATAAAAACAATTCATATAGACTTTTTATCGCCTTTTTCCGTTGAATTCATTATATCATAAATTTACCTCACCGTGTTTATGAATTTTAAATTAAATTTTAATTATATCTTTAAATAAAATCAAATAATAACATAAAACCTTTGTTTTAATACTCGCTCTTCATTAAAATACTTTATCGGAACTGATAAAAACGTTTTATTTTAATAACGTATTGTTGTATAATAGCTACAGTGCCGGATTTACCAATAAGCAAAAGAAGCATTTGCTTAGGACACCCGCTGTTTGGGGGCACCATAAAAGTGATTTCGGTGACGACTAAAAAAAAAGGTCTTCAGAATTTTGGCGACGAAAAAAAAAAGTTCGTCAAAATTACAAAAAGGGGGCCTTTACATGATTAGTGCTTAGGGCATCACATAGGGTAAATCCGGCACTGAATAGCTACATATGTGTATAAATGATCCTGACCTATAATATGTACTTTGTGTTTTAATGTGACATTAATTAACCCTAGAAGGCTGATCTTATTTTATACTCTACGTAGAAGTTTTTCTTAAGTCGATATGACTAACATTCTCACGCGAAGAAAAATAGAGTCGATTTAAAATTAATAATTAAAATTATGGATGGGGCTATTTGCACATACAGTATGTGCATGCAATTGGCTATTTGGACATACCACTAACCTACCCTAAACTATATTTGGTACATATACAGTATGTGCAAATAGTCAATTGCATGCACATACTGTAAGTGCAAATAGCCACTTTCTAAAATTATAGTTGCCGATTAAAAGTTTCAATTTTGTATCAAAAAATACTATCAGTTTTAACTAACATGTATCTTAAACTAAAAATACACCTTAACCACAAAAATTTATGTCACTCGACACGTGTTTCGACTTCACAAGAAGTCCTCATCAGGAGCCTAACGATTCCAGACTTGTATCTGCTTTCAATTGAGTAACTTCTAACAATCTACATTGTGATTTTTATAATATGCTATTTTTACTATATTCGAATATAAATATCATTTACGTGATGATTTATTCAACTAATTATTCTTAAGTTGAATTATTTGTTAATAAAGTGATATACAAATTATTTCATTTCAATTAAAATACAATTAATACAAAGATTGTGTAAAGTATTAATTATATTAAAAGTATATTTGTTTATTGGTATAACAAATTAAACTATTTTTTTCAGACCCTGTATACAGGGTGTTTGGTTCGCCGATACGAATATTTTGAAGAAAGATAGAATGAGTCATTTGGAAGTGATTTAAGCAAATATACCTATATACAAAGTGGTACAGTTTTTTTATATCGGCCTTTTTAGAAAATTTTTGAGAAAACCCAGATTTATACATGTTAATGGCAAAAGTTCAAATGTTAAAGAGCCCATCTTTTTCAAACATGATTTTTATATTACTTAAATGTCTATGCTACACTATCAGATCAAAATAAAATTGATGAATAACAAAAACAAAAAATGGCTGCAGGTTAACATTTGAAAACTTTTAAAACTTGGATAAAATTAATTCTTTAAAAATTATTTTATAAAATCTAGCACACTTACAGATGTTCATATGATTTTAAAAACTGCTCTATTTTATACCCTTTCGAAAAACCTACCGTATTACCTACATGAACGGGCTATTTTGTGAAAAAAACATACATTTATGTGAAAATATGTAAGATTTTTACATTTTTCCAGTGGGTTGATCCTAGTATGCTAATCTTAATAAGTCGTTAAAAATTAAATGCGATAATTTTTAAACATTTTTTTCTACTCCTTGGACAGTGTAATACCTATTCATGTGCAAGTTATTAAAAATGATGATCCTGTCAGACGAATGACGACTTTTTGTCGGTTTTTGGTAAATTAAAATATTGAAGAAGAATTGTTATATTCGTGATTCTTCGCGGCCCCTTGTGGGAAGGCTACGGATCCCTAGGGGGCCGCGGCCCACCACTTTAAGAAGCTCTGCTCAAGGTGGTCAGGGAGCCGAGGTCTCGCGGTGGAAGACAGACGGATGGACGGAAAATCGAGGATATATATATAAGCGCTACCACTTCGTGGGTTGCGCTAAAAAATGACACACCACTACGGTTTTTATACAGCTTTATATAATATAATAAAGTTAAATATGTACCTACTTACTATCTACAAAACAACTAAATTTAATTATGTCCCATATATATTCTCTAAATTAGTTTACGATATTTGCCTCACCTTTTATTACCATGTTATTGTTTATTTTTGTATAATTTAACGTGATAATTACCAGACAGTAAATTTCCTTGTACTTTATCAAAATGTAAACAAACAAATGATAGCATAGTTCTTGAGAAAAACAATTGTTTGTCTTGATATCTATTCATTTATTAACCCTTTCACACACTCAAAATTCATTTACTAATATTATAGATACGAAAGTAATTTTGTCTGTAAGTTTGTTTGTTACCTTTTCACAGCTAAACTGCTGAACCGATCTTGATGAAATTTGTCAGGGAGATAGCTTACATCCTGAGGGAGGATATAGACTACTTTGTATTCTGAAAAATTACTAGACAAAAAATGGGTGTGTAATATTTGTACGCGCGATAGGTTAGGTTAGTTAAGTGACATCTATTGTACAAATGCGGCACTAAAACCCTGTTTTATCGACTAAAGGCACGTATATAGGGGGGAGGGGAGTTCTAGGGGTCAAATTTCATATAGTTATATTTTTCATTATGAAAATCATCTTTTATCTGGTGCAAAGTACAAAAGTTGGTTATATTCTTCACTAAGATGTATTCATTATTGAAAAAGTACTCATGGCCATTTTATTGATTCACTAACCAAAATTCCACGCGAACAAAGTCGCAGGTAAGATCTAGTTTTATATAAAATAACTATGTTATGCACTAATGTAACAATCCTCACAAATGTAAAGAAGAACAACAGATTAATGTGCAATTTTATATTTATTATAAATACATAGCAAATTTATTTAAAGAATATAATAAAGTATATAAATTAATATATTTATTGATTAATTATAAAAATTTAAACATTTTTCCGATTTGGTCTTCGGATATGATGATAATTCGGTAATACTTTAGAAAGAAAATCAAGCTGCGCTGTCTGAGGCTGAAACAAGAAAATACAATACAGTCTAACCTCGATAAACCGACGTTTGTAAGTATAATATAAAGCAGGAGTTCCCAACGGAGGAGTCTCTAACTATTGAGGGTCAAGGATAAATTCATCTGTTTTAAAATTTTCCTTTTTTTGCTTGTACTTTTCCATAGACTTATAGAATGGACTGAGCAATAGCCTCACAAAATTGACCACTCTCTTTAAAGAAGCAAAGTAATAAAGTATATTTTCTGTATAGGTCTGTAATGACTGCAAACCTGTGACGTGACCAATTAAAATTCTAGAAGAAGACAGGTATTGGCTACTTTGTCTCTTCGCCAGTATTTACTTCACAGTTGGATAGGGAAGGCTCAGTCCATTTTATAAGTCTATTTACTTTTTAGGGTTCCGTAGAAAACTAGGAACCCTTATAGTTTCTCCATGTCCGTCCGTCCGTCCTGAAAAATTTTGAGATAATAAGATGAAATTTGGTACACGGCCGTAGATTGATGACCCAAAAACAGAAATGATAAGATTTTTGAAAATAAAAATTTTTTAGACCCCCCTTTCATAAAATGAAAAGTGTTTTCAAAAAAAAAATTTCACCTACACCATTGAGTGGGTTGTCATTAGAAAGGTCTCCTAAAATGCAACAAAAAATGTAACAGAAATTTTTAATTTTAACCCTTCGATCACGATGTATTTTCTCTCCAAAGTCATTAAAAAAGCGTCCCCCCCCCTCTATTTTCTAAACTATCAATTTAAAAAATCTGAAAAAAATTCAGAATGTAGATTTTAATTAGTACTTTCACTGAAAATTATAACGAACATTGTCAAAAATATTTTGGACCCCCCTTTCATAGACTGAAAATTGAACTTTCATTTTTTTCCCCACTTACCCTATTGAGTAGGGTGTCATTTAATAGGTCTCGTAATATGCAATAAAAAACGTCAAATAAGTTTTTGATTTTAACCCTTCAGTCGCGATATATTTGCTTTTTAATGTCGCTGTCAGAGCGTCCCCCCCCTCTATTTTTTAAACTATCGATTCAAAAAATCTGAAAAAAATTCAGAATGTAGCTTTTAATTAGTACTTTCACTGAAAATTATAACGAACATTGTCAAAAATATTTTGGACCCCCCTTTCATAGACTGAAAATTGAACATACATTTTTTCCCCACTTACCCCATTGAGTGGGGTGTCATTTAATAGGTCTCGTAAAATGCAATAAAAAACGTCAAATAACTTTTTGATTTTAACCCTTCAGTCGCGATATATTTGCTTTATAATGTCGCTGTCAGAGCGTCCCCCCCCTCTATTTTCTAAACTATCGATTCAAAAAATCTGAAAAAAATTCAGAATGTAGCTTTTAATTAGTACTTTCACTGAAAATTATAACGAACATTGTCAAAAATATTTTGGACCCCCTTTCCATAGATTGAAAAGTGAACTCACATTTTTTTCAATTACCCCATTGAGTGGGGTGTCATTTGATAGGTCTCCTAAAATGCAATAATAAAAGTCAAATGACTTTTTGATTTTAACCCTTCGGTCACGAAAATTTTGAAAAATACTTTTTATAAATCGTAGTGAGAATGACTACGGAACCCTATCATGTGCGTGCCCAACACGCACTTGCCCGTTTTATTTTAAGTAGAATCTAAAAATGTAAGGAGGTCTATAAAGAAATTCATTCTTTTAAAATGAGTCAAAAATCGTTGGTAGCCCCTGATTTAAAGTGACTTCCTCCTCTATCTTTTACATATTTTTTTTTATAGTATAGGTAAGGTACATACATATAATGTCCGATATCATAAAGGGGCTAGCAAAATTTGCAAGCTAGTAAGCACTCACAAATGAGGTATTAATTTCATGATAGTATCTATGGATTTGCTATAGAATTTAGAGCAGTGTTACTTCAATATATTATAACACAGTTGGCGACTCTGACCGTATAAAATAATTATTATAATATCACCCCTGTTTTAATACCGTTGTTGATGTTACACGTGCGCGAAACTTGTCAAAGTCTTCATGAAGCTCCAAGAGAATTGTCTTATAAGTTTGATACTTCATTTAAAAATGCTTGCTAGCTAGCAAATCAGCTAGCTTCTTTATGATATTGAACATAAAATATTTTTTTAATTGACTCAAAAAATAATTTTAACAACCGAAACTAGTTTCAATTAACGTAATTTAAAATAATTAATTAGAAAAAAGAACTTATGTAAGTAACGCTTTTACCCCCCCCCCTCAAAAAATCTCGCTTTTGTATTAAAAAATACAGAAACCGATTATAACGACATAGAAGGAACCGGTCATATTAGGTCGTCAAAGCCAATAATCATAAAAACCGGTAAAAATGCAATTATATGGGATTCAGTTGCACTTTTATTTTGAGTCGTTAAAACCGGTACGTCGTCTTAACCAGGGACCTGAACCTGAACCCGAAAAAACCCTCATTTTTCATGAACCTGAACCCGAACCGAACCGCAATATTTCAAAATCAGCGAACCTGAACCTGAACCCGAACCTTTTCATGGATATCCGGTAACCATATATTTTCAAAAGGTACAAGAAATTATTTATAATATTTTATCAATTTTCCTCCATTGATTTTGAAAAGTGATTGTAAAATGTACAAATTGAAAATTTGTTTGAATTTCACTGTATGATGTGACTTCTCAAGTCCACTATTAAAATTAACATTTTTTTTGCTTGCTTTATAATTCCATAACTTTGTAAAAATAAATTTAATTTCAATTTGCAAAAAATCTGAAAAGTAGAAATTTCAATCTTTAAAATATATTTTTATTTTTTGCTAATTTTTTCTAGCAATATCTTCGACCCTTCATTGTTTTAACAAATGTATATTATTATATTTAAAAACTATAAATATAATAATATAGATACACAGTGGTGTCACTAGAGTTAGTGTCACCTAGTGCGGTACTCATGGTGTCACCCCCCCCCCCCCTCATAACAATAATAATAGTTATATCAGTAAAGAAAAGTAAAAGAATTAACTGCTGTTAAATGTGATGACCTTTTTTTTACTTCACTTCATTTCGAATTGCCCGTCTTAACAATCGAAGGGGAAACACTGGTACACATAATAATGTTTTGCATTTTGGTGTCACCCCTTGTGATGGTGTCACCCAGTGCGGTCCGCACCCCCCGCACCCCCCTAGTGACGCCACTGTAGATACATTTGTAATATGATTGACGAAAATAAATTTTATCTCAAGAAATGGAGATTTGAATAACTTGATTTTTATACAGTTGAACAAAAAAAAATTAAAATATACAGTTTTTAATGGATTTTTTTTATATACTGTTTTGTGAGCCCACAGCAGGATAGCTTTTTTATTTTCAAATAGTAATTTATTTTAATTTTATTTATTTAATTTGAACCCGAACCCGAACCTGAAAAAAATAACGGTTTTTGAATCCAAAAACTTTGCACTGATCTGAACTTTAACCTAAACCCGAACCGAACCCGAACCATAAATAAATTCCGGTTCAAGTCCCTGGTATTAACTAATGTCGTTATAACCGGTTTCTACTGTATATTGTAATAAATATCAATCGTTAAAATGGCGTTACTAAACATATACGTGTGTGTGTATATACATGTGTGATATCTAGGAATGTTTCTGGAGAGAACAATGAGTAGTTAACACAGGCTGCCGACGAGACTAATTGAAACGGGTATTGCACACCATGGGCGTCACTAGAGGCATTTACAAAAAAGGGAATCAAAAATATATAACTAGATATGTATTTTAACATATATTTTTTAACAAAAATGGCAGAATAAAGTTTGGGACACCGTTAAATTATTTTGAAAGTGTTACCATAATAATTTAAGAGCTTTTTTTTCTCCCACAACCATCTCTTGAGATCCCTTTTAGTTCGGAATCGGACGACATAAGCAGTTGCCTGACTATTAAACTTTTATTTATTTATTTTTTCGAAGCAATATCAAATTTTCAAACCTTTGTTTTTAATTGGGAGAGGGAGGTTCGTAAAAAATAAATGTCGTAAGGGTTTTGCAATTTTTTGAAAAAATAGTGTCAAGTTTCAGTGACAAAATAAGTCTGGGAACTGATGGATTAAAATAATAAAAATTATTTTGGTTTTGTTAAAAAATTTATAAAACCATTTACCTATAGGATAACATGCCACTGATGTGTGTGCTTTATATTATTGGTTTGTTGAACTCAAAAGATTCAAATACAGGCACTAATCAAACTTATTTCACGTTGGGATCCGGTCAATTTATCGTAAACAGTTTATCGTATAACAATTTATCGTAAACAGTTCATCGTAAAACAATTTACCGTAAGAACAATTTATCGTATGGACAATTTATCGTAAGAACAATTTAACGTAAAACAATTTATCGTAAGAACAATTTATCGTATGGACAATTTACCGTAAGAACAATTTATCGTAAAACAATTTATCGTAAGAACAATTTATCGTATGGACAATTTATCGTAAGAACAATTTATCGTAAAACAATTGATCGTAAAACAATTGATCGTAAAACAATTTATCGTAAAACAATTTATCGTAAAACAATTTATCGTAAAACAATTTATCGTAAAACAAATTATTAATATTGTCACAGATTTCATTGGATTTTATTATATACGTATTAAGGTCGGTTTAGAGCCCGTAATATCAAAATTGCATTCTATTAGGCCTATTTAAAACTTACTTAAAATTATTAGAAACAAAATCCATAATATTATAACTGCGAAAGTATGTAAGTCTGTCTGTGTTACCTTTTCACGGCTAAACCGCTGAACTGATCTTGATGATATTTGGCAGGGAGATAGCTTGCATCCTGAGAAAGGACATAGACTACTTCGAATCTTAAAAATTCATCCCTTAAGGAATTGTAAGGGGGTAGAAATGTTTGTATAGGAAATATTTCACCCCCTGTCACATATTAAGGGTTGTTTTTATTTCCATTCAATCCAGCGGAAAAAATACTAAGGGGGTGGGGGTTTTAGGGGGAAAACAACCCCCTATTTTCCATAGGAACCGAGATATTTACGGTTTTGTATAATTAATGAGAACCAAAATAAAAGAAAAAATATATATTTCACCCCCTTTCACATATGAAGGGTTGTATAATGTTTCATTCAATCTAGCGGGAAATATACCATGTGGGTGGGGGTTATAGGGGAGAAACAACAAACTATCTTACTTAGTAACCGAAATATTTATGATTTTAATATTATAAATGCGAATGTGAATCTGTCTCTCTGTCTGTTTGTTATTTTTTCACGGCTAAACTGCTGAACCGATCTTGATGAAATTTTGCAGGGAGATGGCTTACATCCTGAGAAAGGACACACGCTACTTTGAATCCCAAAAAATAACGTGTGTGTATTTCGAATCTCCACCGCAACGATCTACTAATTTTTTAAAATTATTTTTCCTAATTTATTAATAATAGGGTATTTGACACTATTAATAATAAAGACTAAAATGTTCTAAATATGTAGTGTAGTATATATTACTATGATTAACAATCAAGTGTTTTTTACGTGAAATAAGTCAGTATTTTAATAATAAACCTAATTTTAAATTGTAATATTAAATATAATTGTCACGTGATCGCAAACACGTCTAAATGAATTGCCACTGGTATGACGTCAATTTATGCTATAAACGTCAGAATACTCGATCCCTATTGGTTGATTTCAGTTTATTTATCATAATGTTACGTCACGCAACCACGTGACTTTGAATGCGCGTTTTGACGGGAATTTTTTCATTTAAATATAAAAATATTATTTTCAGCGTTTTTTCGGCATTATTTTAGAAAAAGATACTATGGAAGTATCTATTGTATACATACGCACAAATTACAATATATTTTAAAATTTAGTCAAATACCCTATTATACAAAATCGTAAATAGCTCGGTTCCTATGGGAGATAGGGGGTTGTTTTCCCCCTAAAACCCCTACTTCCGTAGTATTTTTCTCGCCGGATCGAATGAACATAATTACAACCCTTAATATGGGACAGGGGGTGAAATATTTCTCATACAAACATTTCGACCCCCTTACAATTTCTTGGGGGATACATTTTTGGGATTCGAAGTAGCTTGTTTCCTTTCTCAGGATGTAAGCAATCTCCCTGCCAAATTTCATCAAGATCAGTTAAGCGGTTTAGCCGTAAAAAGGTAACAAACAGACATACATACTTTCGCAGTTATAATATTAGTATGGATTTTGTTTCTGATAATTTTAAGTAAGTTTTAAATAGGCCTATCAGAATGCTATTTTAATATTACGGGCTCCAAACCGACCTTAATACGTATATAATAAGGTCCAGTGAAATCTGTGACAATATTAATAATTTGGTTTACGATCAATTGTTTTACGATAAATTGTTTTACGATAAATTGTTTTACGATCAATTGTTTTACGATCAATTGTTTTACGATAAATTGTTTTACGATAAATTGTTTTACGATCAATTGTTTTACGATCAATTGTTTTACGATAAATTGTTTTACGATCAATTGTTCTTACGATAAATTGTCCATACGATAAATTGTTCTTACGATAAATTATTTTACGATAAATTGTTCTTACGGTAAATTGTCCATACGATAAATTGTTCTTACGATAAATTGTTTTACGATAAATTGTTCTTACGATAAATTGTCCATACGATAAATTGTTCTTACGATAAATAGTTTTACGATGAACTGTTGTACGATAAACTGTTTACGATAAACTGTTTACGATAAATTGACCGCAAATCTTTCACGTTTAAGATAATTATAAAAATAATTTAATTATTTTCAGTTAAATGTCATTGAATTTTTTTTTCAGTATTAATAGTTAACCCCCTATATTGCATAGAAATCGAAATATTTACGATTTTTTCGACTTAATTTACTATTATCATGCTTACTCCTTATGTTACCTAACTAAAAAAATATATACTAAAATCTGGGCATAACTAAAGTACAAAATCAAAAACAAAGACAACAAATTTTAATTTCTGTAAAAATATGATAATTAGATATAGAAAAAAAAAACGACATAAATTTTCTAAAAAAATCTTTAAAAACAATAAAATACAAATATTATATCTCAATATAAAATTTCCTACCTGCGGTTTATCCAACGCCTCCCTCTGATAGCACTCAGAGCCATAAATGATTGTATTATCCACAAGCTGAGTATCTCTAGTGATATTACAGCCTGCGCCTATCGTGCAACCATTAGGGAGGGTCACCCGTGGCCCTACACGTGCTTTACACTCCATCACGTTGTTATCTCCAACAGCGCGGGCTTCACAAACACTACCGACTTCGAATACATTATTAGCGCCTATTACCATCACGGAAACATTATCAGTTTGTGGTTCATCGATTGGTAACCTAAAAAAGGTTAATTGTAATACATACCTTCCGAATGGACATAGGTGGGCATTAACTAATAAAGGTTTTAAGATAGAATTTAGGTGTATAATTTAATTCATTTGTAATAAATAAATAAATTAATCTATCTACTTGTTTTTGTTTTATTTACCTATGTATCCCATTCCAAAAGGTGCCAAAAGCAGTATACGTTTTGGATGGTTAACCCTTTGTAGCTCAAGATCTTAAAAATTTAAATTTATATCTATAAAAGAGTTTGTCCTTAACCACTCACTCACTCACTCACTCATATATCAACGTACAGCCCAAACTCCTGGACCTAGAAACATGAAATTTCGTAGGTGCCTTCCTTTTATGATGTAAGCACCCACTAAGAAAGGATTTTTCGAAATTCAACCCCTACGGGGTTAAAGCGGGGTGTCAAAGTTTGTATAAAAAATATTTTTTTGTTCTTATTTAATTGAAACTTATCATAAATACTCTACAATACAAATAATGAAACAGTTATTTCAGCACTTTTCAAAATTTAACCCCTAAGGTGTTAGGGCGTGGAAAAATTTGTAAGATAATTTTTTTAGTATTCACCAAATGAAACATGGCATAATTAGGCACTCTACAAGACAAATAGCATTTACGAAATTTCAACCCCTATGGGAATGGGAGGGGTAAAATTTTAATATATTTATATATTCATAACTGTTTATGATTTTAAGGTAAATTCGAGCAAAATAGTCATCTATTAAAATAAAAATTTCGACATTCCACCCAAAATGGCAGGGGTAGACAGGGTGTGTGTTTTTGATATGTTTATCTATAGCTGCTCAAGTTATAATGGTTGGAGCCGGGCAAAATAATCAGCAATTAAAACAATTCGATATTCGACCCCTAATGGCGGGGGTAGGCAGGGGGTGGGTTTTTGCTATTTTTAACTAAGATCCGAGATATTTGTGATTTTTTATAGATAATGAATAAAAAATAATATAAAAAAAATTAATATGTCATCCTCTATCACGTAAGGAGAGTTGTAATTAGTTTAGAAATTTATGCGAGCGAAGCCGCGGGATTCCGCTAGTTATGTTGATAAAGAGACAAGTTTAGGTATATAAAAAACACGTATTTTTCAGAAATTTAAAAATATTTTTTTAGGTATTTATTTGACTTTTTTGGGAATGACATTACTGTGAATTAATCGTAAAAAAACACTTATGTGGTATGGCTGGATTTGAATCAATTATTTTGTTTGTTGTAGCATAATGCTACAACGCATTTTTCGCAAATTGTTTGTGAAACGCCAGTACACTGGAGAAACTTACAATTCTTTTTTGTACCCAAATCGGCCAATAGCCGGTTCTGGTCCTGCCTTACTGCCAATAATAATACGTAAGTCAATAGGCTATGCCATCTGTGATTTTTACTTGATACTAAGTTATTGAGTGGTATGTTACAGTAGTGTTCCACATATTTGAATGAACTAAATATATTTAGTACGTATATTAGCGGGATTTTTGAGGTTTGTTACAGAAATGTCACATGGGGCTACAAAGGGTTAACTTTTAACGGTTTCATATTTAATTCATATTTAACTTTCGTTAAATTTTAGAAATTTTAACGATTAATGAAGTTAACTTTTGGATTAACTGTGCCCAGTGGCGTAGATAGGGGGGGGATTAAGGGGGTCAATCCCCCCCCATGAGCCCAATTTTTATACTTTTCACCATATAAAAGATGATTTAATACTGTCATATCCCCCCCATGAGAGTGATACAAGTCGAAATCCCCCCCCATCGCAAAAAGCTATCTACCCACTGACTGTGCCCACCTATGTGAACGGAGTATAAGATATTACCTATGAATTATTTGTGCTTGTTCTTCGATGAGACAGTTTTCTCCGATTATTATAGGCCCGGCTTCAGCCAAGACTGTGGCTTTTGGATGAATAACCGTACCAGGACCTATTGTAATGTCACCTCTGAGTTTTGATTCTTCACAAACTATTGCTCCTACAGCTATTTTTATACTGAAATAAAGTGTATTTAATTTTAAATAAATAGACAGTCAAAATTAACATGTACTTACTCGTTTTTTAAGCTGGCAGTTGTCATTTTTGATATTGGTTATAATAATTTTACACAAACTGGTTGTCAATTTGACAGCAGGGACTACCAACATGGTAAAAAGTTCCCTAACTTCCCTAAGCTCAAAATATCACATCTGTAAATGGAGTGTATCTTGGCTATACGTAGTTTACATATGCAACCGATAGATGGAACAACTGTCGCCAATGTATGTGATTATTTTGTTTTACTACATATTTGAATATTATTACAGAGTCACAACAATTACATTTTAATTTTTATTAGGGTTCCGTAGAAAACTAGGAACCCTTATAGTTTCTCCATGTACGTCCGTCCGTCCGTCAGACAAATTTTGAAAAAAAAAAAAAAAAAACTTTTTTTTAAGACCTCCTTTTCATAAAATGAAAAGTGTTTTAAAAAAAATAATTCACCCACCCCATTAAGTGAGGTGTCGTTAGAAAGGTCTCCTAAAATGCAACAAAAAAATGTAATATAACCTTTTGATTTTAACCCTTCAATCACGATGTATTTTCTCTCCAGTCATTATAAAAGCGCTCCCCCCTCTATTTTCTAAACTATCAATTCAAAAAATCTGAAAAAGTTCCAGAATGTAGATTTTAATTAGTACTTTCACTGCAAATTATAACGAACATTGTCAAAAATATTTTGGACCCTCTTTCATAGACTGAAAAGTGAAGTCACATTTTTTCCCACTTACACCATTGAGTGGGATGTCAATTGATAGGTCTCCTAAAATGCAATAAAAAATGTCAAATAACCTTTTGATTTCAACCCTTCAGTCACGATATATTTGCTTTTTAATATCGTTGTCAAAGCGCCCCTCCCCTCTATTTTCTAAACTATCGATTCAAAAAATCTGAAAAAAATCAGAATGTAGCTTTTAATACTTTCACTGAAAATTATAACGAACATATTTTGGACCCCTCTTTCATTGAAAGAGTGAACTCCCTTTTTTTCCATTCACCTCATTGAGTGGGGTGTCATTTGATAGGTCTCCTAAAATGCAATAATAAAAGTCAAATGACTTTTTGATTTTAACCCTTCAGTCACGAAAATTATGAAATAACTCTTTTTTATAAATCGTAGTGAGAATGACTATGGAACCCTATTACATGCCCGTTTTATTTGTCTAATATTTTTTAATATTTTTTATTAAATTTAATTTGATAGAGGCTTTTTTTACATTTGGGACCCTAAAGAGAGCTTGTTCTGCCTACATGGTTATTGTGGAGCCTGCATTCATTTTTAAATACGAAAAAGCTTCAATTTTCAAGATACGATATCGAGAACGAGACTATTTCTTATAAAATTTAAAACAGAGTCGTGACTTGACTTACTTAACCCTCGTTTTAAAAAATTAGCATTTTTGCATTTGTTTCTAAACGAAATCAATCAGTAATTAATTAATAAATATTACTTTTAACTGCGCAGTAAATAGACCGTCAACTGTCAAACATACTTATGTACATTATAACACGGATACCAACTGACAACATTGTGTGTAAAGCTGCACAGATAGCAGGCGTTGGAGCTTTTGAAGTGCAATTAACTGAGCGCATCGCGACGTCCGGTGTATTAGTATAGTCCCCGCGTAAACGAAACCGAAAACAGTCAAAAAATTATAAACTGTTTGCACAGTCTCGCTATTATAACTTATAATCGCCGTGTGTGGTGCTATCAGTGGCGTCTACATTATGAAAATTGAGAGGGGGAGGAAGGGTTACTAAAAATTATTCATATATAAACGTTTTTACGCGCGGTTGGGTGATTTTGTTACGTAGTAATTTTTTTAACTTGCATAAGAAAAAAAACGGACATGTGCGAGTAGAACTCGCGCCCTAAGACTTCCGTTCCGTTATAATATAAAACTTAATTGTTGACAATATTAGTTACGTAAACAATGGGCGTGATTCTCAAGCCGTCTTTGTGACGGCTCTCTCAATATTTGTTTCTAATTTTCAATTTAATAACTACCATTCGAGAATTTTGCAATTAAAATAAAAATATTATAAAATATGCTTTATTTAAGATACAAGTTGGTAACCACTGGTATATCGATATGACGTAATACTCAAAGGCAAAGACCAATTAAGTGGGGTACATGGAAAACCGCTTAGTGATTTTGCATTATAGTGTTGTGGTAGCACTGACATGATCGTATTTATTAGACGACATATGATAATAACCAAATAACTATAATGCAGGACCGTGGCTCGATAATGGTTGGGAGGGGGGGGGGGGGTTAACGTTACATAATTTTGCATACTTTTTTGTTACTGGTATGAAATGAGATGAGCAACGTTACTATGGCCTCCAAATTTTAGCGACAACGATATTAGGCGGGCCTCTTTTCGCCTAAGAAATCTTTGTTTTGATGATAAAAGAAAGCTTAATAAGATATCTTGAAAAAAATTAATATTTTGGGATGTCACCCCTCCCCTTACATACGATTTTAATAATTTTGAAATGAGACCGTCCTAAAGCCTAACCCAACCAACCAAGTTTCATTAATATCGGTTCAGTGGTTCATGAGTTAAGCGTGTGACAAGAATTCAGGGGACAGACAGACAGACGCGAAACGAAAAAAGTGGTTGTCTTGACCTGAAATAGAAAGATCAAGTTAAAATTTTGAAATCGGAGAACAATTCTTTTTCTCATTTTTAAACGATCACAAAGCTTCTCGTATCTTCAATATGGCGAGGAAGCAAAATCAAAACTAACTATTGTTTATCTGTTAAAAATCACTTAAGTACAAGTGCAATTACATTTAAGTACATTCTTTAACTGTACTTTACTAACACAGGCGCCGACTACAGGGGGGCAATCGCCCCCCCCCCCCAGATATTATACCAGGGGGGCTTCGCAGCTGAACTCTAGTTTCTTTTAAATTAAATATACTTTTGTCAATAAGACTTTTTACTTTAAATAAAACGGGCAAGTGCGTGTTGGGCACGCACATGATAGGGTTCCGTAGTCATTCTCACTACAATTTATAAAAAGTATTTTTCAAAATTTTCGTGACTGAAGGGTTAAAATCAAAAAGTCATTTGACTTTTATTATTGCATTTTAGGAGACCTATCAAATGACACCCCACTCAATGGAGTAAATGAAAAAAATGTGACTTCACTTTTCAATGTATGAAAAGGGGGTCCAAAATATTTTTGACAATGTTCGTTATAATTTTCAGTGAAAGTACTAATTAAAAGCTACATTCTGAATTTTTTTCAGATTTTTTGAATCGATAGTTTAGAAAATAGAGGGGGGGGGACGCTCTGACAGCGACATTAAAAAGCAAATATATCGCGACTGAAGGGTTAAAATCAAAAAGTTATTTGACGTTTTTTATTGCATTTTACGAGACCTATTAAATGACACCCCACTCAATAGGGTAAGTGGGGAAAAAAATGAAAGTTCAATTTTCAGTCTATGAAAGGGGGGTCCAAAATATGTTTGACAATGTTCGTTATAATTTTTAGTGAAAGTACTAAATAAAATCTACGTTCTGGATTTTTTTCAGATTTTTTTAATTGATAGTTTAGAAAATAGAGGGGGGGGGGACGCTTTTTTAATGACTTTGGATAGAAAATACATCGTGATCGAAGGGTTAAAATTAAAAATTTCTGTTACATTTTTTGTTGCATTTTAGGAGACCTTTCTAACGACACCCCACTCAATGGTGTAGGTGAATTTTTTTTTTTGAAATCACTTTTCATTTTATGAAAGGGGAGTCTAAAAAATTTTTATTTTCAAAAACCTTATCATTTCTGTTTTTGGGTCATCAATCTACGACCGTATACCAAATTTCATCTTATTATGACAAAATTTTTCAGGACGGACGGACGGACATGGAGAAACAATAAGGGTTCCTAGTTTTCTACGGAACCCTAAAAAAGGTATAAATATTAAAATACTTGTCACTTGAGTAAAAATGATCACTAAAAATTTCTTCAAAGAGGAAATTAATACTAAAACATCTTTTATTTCCTTTACAAAGCTTACAATTAGTTAGATCAACAGCTTTAAAAAAAATTCTACGACTTTTCTACACTTTACTATATTTTCAGCTAAAATCGTCGTTTACGTTTCATGAGCCTAAGTTTGATCGATTTTTATCGAAACTACAATAATTTGATGAAATTTTTTTTTCACATTATTAGTTGCGTTTCTGAAATTTTTGTCGTTATTACAAAAGTTGGATATTGCACATTTTTAAAGGAAATTTTTTGCCCCCCCCCCCCCAAAAAAAACAACTTATGAAAATCTCGCCCCCCCCCCAGGTTAAATGAAAAGTCAGCGCCCATGTTACTTAAATTTATATAATTGTAATTACAATTATATTCGAATAAATTTGAACCTGAAAAAGTACTTGCAAAATATAAAAGCATTTAAGTACATTAATGTACTTAAGTACTTTAAAAGTACTTAAGTACATTTGTATGTATTTTAGTACATTTTTAAGTACAATCCATTCATTTGAAAAGTAATCGAGTACAAGTACAATTACTCAAAAAAGTACTTAATCGATTAAGGACCATACGCCCGAGTATACTCGGGTAGCTTTTATGTGCAAAAATAATTATGATGAATAAAAATTTATATTTTTTTTATGAATTTCTTTTATTTCTTGACCCACACTATGTACCATAATCCATAATATCAACTTTGAGTTCCATTTTAGGCTCGAAATGACATTTATGAAGGGTAAGTATGTTCAGTATATAAAATTCATTCATAAAAAATGTGTTATTTTTTCTCCATTATTTCATTTTTTTAATGATTAATAAAGGGGTTTAATATGTACCTACATCTATTTAAATACTTTTACTTAAGAGCATACACAATTATTTTTATTAATCTGTTAAAAATCTATGTACATATTTTATGTATAATAACTACAATACATATATACGAATATCAAAGTTTCTTTTCAAGATTGTGCACAATTAAATAACAAATACACAAAGGGTTTTGTACGTGATGATTATGACAGCTGTCACGTGATTTCACGCGGTGTCAATCACGTTCACACTCACGGCTATCCCCTACGAAACGTTGGCGTGGAGGGAGTTTACTGTGCATTTACTCTATACTATATTATGTACATAGCTTCTATATTGTAAGTAATCCCTGTAGGATCCAGTGACTTGGAAAGCACCGATCTTCAATTGTTGTATACATGGAAATTATATTTAGACATGCATGCAATCCCCCCCCCCCCCAAATTCAATCATTTTTACAGTGGTATTCAATATGTTTGTGATTTTTAAATAAATATTTTTTTTGTAAATTTTATTTAAAACTTCGTTGAATCCAACTACGTTATTCCTTCGTTCAAGAATACTATAGTTGGTTTAAGAGATTATTGCTTATCTTAAGAAAATATTGTTATATACAAAACAAGGTTTACTTAGTTTGAGAAATCCTTTCTACCAGTGTGAGGAAGTATATTATAGGCTAATTTTGGACCCTAATGTATGAACCCTAGGAATTAACACATTATTCCTGGGCCTCGTGAATGTATCCTACCTTGATCGCCCCAGGGCAATTTCTTGTCCTAACAGTAATCCACGTCAGGTGCAGAGTGTACTCGTTTACTATGGCTGTATAGGTAACTTAATGCCAAAAAATAATAATAATAAAAAAGTCTATGGTATTTATTTCGAAAGACAATGCTTATGCACGTAAGCCAAGAACGTCGCGGAAACTAGTGTTTATTTGTAATATGTAGTTATATTTGGGGTAGATATGTGTCGGTATTGTACATAGAGGTTTCCTGAGGCGACGAAGCACGACGGAGTGTCACATGTGTTCGACAAATAAACCTGTCGGCCACGGGCTCTTTCCCACTGATTTATGCGTCTCTGTGACAGCCACTCGTGAAATTACGTCGGACCACCGCAACAAGTACAGTGGCACCAACAACACTTAAATAATAAGGTATTTGGCACTATTAATAATAAAGACTAACATGTTCTAAATAGTGTAGCATATATTGCTATAATTTACAATCAAATGTTTTTTTACGTGAAATAAGTCAGTATTTTAATAATAAACTTAATTTTAAAATGTAATATTTAACCTATTTGTCACGTGATCGTAAATGCGTCTAGCAGAACTAACTCACAAAATATTCGATTCCTATTGGTTGATTTCAGTTTGTTTTAGTAAACAGTTACGTCACAGGGCATACCACGTGACTTTGAATGCGCGTTTGGGCGGGATTTTTTTCATTTAAATAGAAAAAGATTATTTTCAGTGTTTTTTCGGCATTATTTTGGAAAAAGATACTAAGGAAGTATATTATATACATACGCACAATTTACAATGTATTTTAAAATTTAGTCAAATAAGTACCCTATTGTGTGGTGGACATCACAAGACTTTTTCATACGTTACACGAAGAATATCGTATGATACATAATCATTTTTTAAATAAAATAATTTTTAATAAGACAAACTTCAGTGGAATTTGCCCAACAACTAGGGCTACAAGTTCGGATCCAGGGGAGAAGATTGTGAATGGCATGAACTCCCTTCCCCCCCCCAAACCTTAAAAATTGAAGCAAATTAAAACACAAATTTATTAAGGGGGAAATCCACTCTGACTTCGAAAACGTGTAAAAAAATTAAATTAAAATTTCAAAAATTGAGTTACAGTCAATTTAGTGAGAACAGATAGCACGCCTGATTATGACCCTCCAAAAAACTTTAAATGTGTCTATCCCGAACCGACTTTTATCGACCTGGTTCTAGCGACTCCTCAAAGACTAATAAACCGAGTAAAAATTAATCTAACTATTGGTGAAAACCGCATTGAAATCGGTTTAGTAATTCCTGAGTCTATAAGCCTTATACAAACGAGCATTCATTTTTAAGAAATAAAAATTTATGAGCATGTTATTTTAATTTTAATGGGACGCCACTGCCTTTATTCACATAAGAAGCGCTTGGACTAAATGCACGGTGAAATTACATTTCTATTTAAAGATATTCCGTTATTGGGTTATTACTTATATAAACATACAAAATAATTATGCCGAGTTTAAATATTCTAATGATTTTTTTTAAAAATACCAAAGAAAACTAAATTCTCACGAAAGGAATAAAAATTAATAACATAAATAAATAACATGGTAAATATTTTCTTAAATATAATTTCAATTTTAGTTTAAGACCTTTTTTTTAGTCATTACCAATTTTGAAGACCTTTTTTTAAGTCATCACCAAAATTTTAATGATTTTTTTTAGCCGTTCGCAACACAGTCTCAGTCTCATGGGGGGGGGGATATACAGTATTAAATCTCTATTTTTCATTATGAATATCATTAAAATTGGACTCATGGGAGGGATTGATCCCCTTAATCCCCCCCTATCTACGCCACTGCCGGACGCAGTATTGGAAGACCATGTTTAGATAAATAAATAAGTAAATAAAAAGAGTATATCATCCCTTCATTATGATCCAATTCCTAGAATATTGTTTGTGTATTTAAATTACAGGGTACGTTCAGTGGGAGGTGCACCCCCCCCTCCCCCACTGTATGTACTTTATTACATGTTTGAACACACTCAGTTATGTAAATTGATTAGCGTTATTAGCCCTGAAATTATCGGTTTACTTTTATTTAATTTGAAAGTTTCACGTGTATTTTTCTAGTGAAATTAGTAGGTGCAGGTTTTAGAACAACTATGAATATTTTATATAAAAATACAGTAACGGGTTAGTAGCCCAGGAAAATAAGAATTTTGTTGCGAAAAAAATCCAAGTGAAGTTTTCTCACCTGGATTATATATAGTACGTATAAAGAATAACGTGTGGAAAGCATACCATATGCGCATTCAAAATCAAAGGTCGCGAATATCGATTTTTCTAAATATCTCGTAAACTATTGGTTTTATGGCAATTTTAGTTATTATGAAATTTGTTCTTTAGCTAATTTTACACAAAAAGGTCCTGTACAAAATTTCCGCAAGATTAATAATTCTCGAGATATACGTCTGTGAAAAATTTGAGTAATTCATCTTATGTACAGGCTGACAGGCTGACCCATTTTAAGTGCACACCTCTTTTTATGATGAAATGTTATCAAAAAACTTTTCAGATAAAAGTTATACTGTTTGGAGGGGGACAAGACGTATGAGGTGATTTTCTTAGGTGGTGTTTTCAAGGTGATATGAAGGAAAACATCATTTTTTTAAAATAAGAATCTATAGTTTTTATTAAGTAATTTTATTTTACGTGAAAAAAACACGAATCTTTCATTGAAAACTTTTTTTTAATAACTTAACATTTCTAAGAAATCTAACAAAATAATTCGAAATTTTTAACTTTCAATATTTTTTTACTCAGAAATCATCAGGTTTAGAGAAAGAGTACAAAATACAAAAAATGTTTATTTTGGTCTTTTTTAATACTGCTGGTTCTATGAAACAATTGAATTGGTTTATAATAAAAAATCGTAATACTAAGATTTAAATGCTACCATTTGCTAAAGAATTGAAAAATTGACTTTTGTGGCAATCGATTATATAAGTCTTTGGGAACACATACAAATAGTTGTGCGAAAATTAAGGTTCTATAAAAAATTATTGTAAATTAAAGACAAGCATGATCTCCAACTTCAGAGGGATATATCTTAAAAGTTTGAGTTTTTATGACTTAGTGCACATTGACACTTTTGATCTACTTATTAAGAACTATCAGAATCCAAAGTTTCAAAGAGTTTGACCGAAACTCCTTCCCCATAAGGATTCTGCGGGGTACCTAACTTTTATTTAAAAAACGACTTCATTTTTCGCCGTGTAGATGAAATTGATTAGTTATATTTGTTCCTGAATCCACCCTACGTTAAAGTAATATTTTCCTGTCAATATCTACTGTAATTGAAGCGTACAGAAGTTTATTAGCTAATCTCATATTCCGCTTGGTTAATATTAGATTAGTTTTCTTGTAGGTATATTTCTGACGATTTATAACGCTTCAAATTATTTAAATTGGTTTACTCAGAATTACCTTGCCTGTCGTAATTTACTACCATAATGTTATTAACTGTTTGAAAATTTCATGAATTTTCCAATTACAGTTTTATATACAACTTATATACATTTATATTTTATTTAAATTAGTATAAATAAAATATATTTACGTAGAAATGTATATGTGTACCCCCCCCCCTTTCCCATAGAAAAAAGTGGAAGAAAACAGATTTTTTATGGCTTTATAATTGAAAGGCTAAGTCAAAATTTCTAGTTTTGAGTTATCGCTGTGTTAAGGTTTGTTTCATAGGCAGGCCCAGATAAAGGGGGGGGGGGCTAAGAGGGCCATATGGCCCCCTGTGTCTCAGGGGTCCCGGCGCCCTGAAAATTATTTATATTTTACATTTTTACATATTTTTTTGATACTTATACTTTTAGTCCAATCAATTTGTATTTTTGGTCTGCATTGTTCTACAGAGTCATTTTTTTAAATTCAAATTGTTAAGGGGTATATTCTGAGTACTACATTAAGTTGGCGTGGTCTATGACCTTGAGCGTTGTCCGCCATAAGCACGAAAACTTTAAACGTAATTATCTCGTAAACCGCTCATTCTACGATATAATTTGTCATAAACTTTCTTATTCACCAGGGTTGAATCTACAATTTTATTCACAGGCTCAATTCTCTATTGTCAGTTGGTGACGACATATATTGTAAAGAAGTTCACAAAAAATGATTGTTTGCATTTATTTCGTAAAAAAGCGATTGTATTGAAAAAATTTAAATCACAATCTTGTAGAACTCTCAATTTGCAATATTTTTGTTATTCGATGCTATTTTGCAAAATCGATAGTTTACGTGTTATAGCCCGCAAAGCATTGCAAAAACACATATTTTCATTATATTGCAAAAACTATAATAAAACCTACAAAATGTGTAATAACAAAAGTCAAGATCACAAAATTCTACACTTTTGTTGTTCAGAGAAAATTTTTTTTTTTTGTAAATAAACAAATTTTTAACGAAAAAAAGTTTTTTTTTTCATTAAACAAAGAAAGTGTAAAATTTTATTATCTACACTTTTGTCATTACACATTTTGTAGGTTTTATTATAGTTTTTGAAATATAATGAAAAAATGTGTTTTTGCAATGCTTTGCGGGCTATAACACGCAAACTATCAATTTTGCAAAATGGCATCGAATAACAAAAATATTGCAAATTGAGAGTTCTAAAAGATTGTGATTTAAATTTTTTCAATACAATCGCTTTTTTACGAGATAAATGCAAAAAATCATTTTTTGTGAACTTTTTTACAATATATCTCGTCACCAACTGACAATAGAGAATTGAGCCTGTGAATAAAATTGTAGATTCAACCCTGGTGAATAAGAAAGGTTATGACAAATTTTATCGTAGAATGAGCGGTTTACGAAATAATTACGTTTAAAGTTTTCGTGCTTATGGCGGACAACGCTCAAGGTCATAGACCACGCCAACTTAATGTAGTACTCAGAATATACCCCTTAACAATATTGAATTTTAAAAAAATGACTCTGTAGAACAATGTCTTACGAACTACATTTTTTTGATAATTTGATTGGACTATTTTCAATAGAGATTATGTATAATGTATTTAAAATAAATATACTACAAAAAAGACCTACCTTGTAGAAACATTACAAGTAGAAAGCAAAAAAAAGAAAAGTTTTCTTTAAAAACCCCCTGGTTTCTAATACATAAAAAATATCAGGAAGTTATAAGAATTTTACTAGTACGAAATTTGTTTGAAATTACATTCGGATGAGGGGGGGGGGGGGGGGGGGTTATGCGGTCACCAATATGTGAGTTGGCCCGAGCCCCGTTGAAGCTCTCCCAGGGCCTGATCATAGGTACTATATACTTTTATTGTAAAAAGGATATCTTTCAAATTTTATTTTACGGAATTTAGCATGTTTTTCCCCTTTTTTAAACTAACCGGTATCGTAAAGGAACACTCTCAAATGAGGTATCAAACTTATATGACAGTTGTCTTCGAGTTTCATGAAGACTTTGACAAGTTTCGCGCACGCGTTGTATGTAAACACCAACAACGGTATTAAAACAGTGGTGATATTATGATAATTATACCACGTACGGTCAGAGTCTGCATCAACTGTGTTACAATAAGTTGAAGTATCACTGCTCTAATAGTCCAAGAGCTGATCGCCACCTCGACTAAGGTGCTCGTTACAAAGCTAATTTTTTTTATATCGTTTATTTAATGATAGTAAAGTATGAAAACCTACGTCTGCCGGGGCTAGCGCGGTTGCATAAAACCGGAAACGGATGTTTACTAGAGAAATTTTGGAATTTTTCAAATTATTTTTGAAACGGTGCACAGTAGAAAAAAAAATTTTTGTTCTAATAATTTTTCAAACAAAAAAAAAAAAATATTATTTCCTTCCACAATTTTTTTTTTAATTATTAGAACAAAAATTATAGATAATAATAATATTCTCTACAACTTGTATCTCAAACATTTTTTTCTAATACCTACCGTTTAAAAAATAAATCGAAAAAATCATTTTTTTTTAGAAAATCGATTATTTCTTAAAAGTAAATTTTGGGGGGGAAAATGGATAGAATATAAATTATAGATAAAAGTACCTTCTACAACTTTGATCTAAAATATTTTTTTCTACTGTGCACCATTTAAAAATAATTCGAAAAATTCCAAAATTTCTCTAGTAAACATCCGTTTCCGGTTTTATGCAACCGCGCTAGCCTCGGCAGACGTAGGATTTCATACTTTACTATCATTAAATAAATGATATAAAAAAAAATTAGCTTTGTAACGAGCACCTTAGTCGAGGTGGCGATCAGCTCTCCGACTATAAATTCCATAGCAAATCCATGCATTACTACCTCATTTGAGAGTGCTTGATAGCTAGCAAATTATGCTAGCCCCTTTAAGATACCGGATACCGGATATTAGTCGGCATTAACTATTGTATTGAAGACATTAGTTTTTTAATGCGAAAAAGATTTTTCGATGGAAGCAAGAGTTGGTCTCTTTGACATATGAACAGTCTTGCATGTGTATGTGTGTGTGTGTGTGTGTGTGTGTGTGTGTGTGTGTGTGTGTGTGTGTGTGTGTGTTTGTGTGTGTGTGATTATAAATAACGTCGAGTATAGATGGCGACACATGCTCTCCACGGCCCATTAGCATCCACCAGAGAGCGCTGGGCCGAGTAAACCGACGACGACGTTCTATTTAACTGTAGTCATCATTATTGCCGACAAAGCGACACACATACACATGTACACACACACAAACACACACAAACATGCACACGGAGCAGGCATTAGCTGCTCGTTAAGACAACGAAAACAATACGATAAAAATAAAGTATAGTTTACCATAACAAGTGTAAAAAATACAAGAACAAACAAATACTTGATAAAAATCGACGGGCCCACTGGCCCCATACACTAATTATTATGAAAATGGCTATTTGCACTTACAGTATCTGCATGCAATTGGCTATTTGCATTACTGTACCAAATTAAGTTAAGTTGTTAAGTTAGGGTAGGTTAGTGTACGTTAGGTTAGTGCAGCGGTTCTCAACCTTTTTTAGCTTGCGTACCCCTTGGCAGTTCATTATCCTAAATTGTACCCCTTATATTAGAAAAATGTTTATAATTTAAATACTCGTACTTGTTATTATTTTAAACTTGTTCTAACACTAAAGAAATAACAATAACGTGTCAAGGAGTGTGCCCAAAATGTTTATTAAGGAAAACTAAAAGATTTTTATAGATACATAATTTTTTAATAAAAAAACACAATAAATATAAACTATTATAAATATAAAGTTAAATATTCGCAATTTTACATTAATTTTAACTTAACTTTTTATATTCAGTGAGATCCTTGTGCTTGCTTTGAGGCACATAGTTTTTTGAAATCAGGTTCGATTGATGCAAGGTACAATCGTAAATCTGGAGCTGCATTCAGCTTATTACGGTATTTGTTTTTAATAAAGAGATACGAAGAAAATGTTCTTTCCACCAGCACTGTACTTATAAATGGTAACAAAACGTTAAGCGCTTTAGCAGAAAGCTGTTCATATTCGGTGCTGATATGTGACCAAAAGTTAATAAGACATTTTCCTTTAAATTCGACTTTCAAAGTAGAGTTATTTGAAAGACCAATTAAGTTCTCTTTTTCTTTGATAGATATTTTAGTTACTCGAAAGTATTCTACATTGGAAGGATTTGAAATCCAATTGTTGAGTGTCGCTTCTGTATATTTATTATTCTGTAATTTAATGTGAAAAGTTACGTAACAGCGGGAAATTGAATCGAGACAAGAAGAAAATAGTTATATTTTTAACATCGGCCATTACTCATTTTTTTTCGCGTAGCCCCAAGTCATGAAACGCGTACCCCTAGGGGTACGCGTACCACGGGTTGAGAATCGCTGGGTTAGTGGTATGTCTAAATAGCCAATTGCATGCACAAACGGCATGTGCAAATAGCAAATAGCCAATTGCATGCATATAGGTACACTCATTTTTTTGCGTATTGTAAATATAAAACTGCAAAAATGGTTAATAAAAAATCTTAAATGTTGCTAAGAGTACTTAATTACAACTTTTCTAATAATTCCAGCATATCTAAAATACAGCATTTACAATTTTCCATATTAAGGAAAAATTTTGAATTATATGCCTGAAAGGTCAGGTTTACTGAATTGAAAGTATTGATGTACAGTGTCTTTCAAGCTAACGAGAAATTGTTTTTTTACTATTTTGACTGCGAGTAAACATATTCTTTTCGATATTTTGGGTTTTTTTATTGACTGAAATCTGTTTTACATTAAAAATCACAGGTGTCCAAAGACAAATAGCCAATTGCATGCACAAACTGTAAGTGCAAATAGCTTCATCCAATTATTATTGTTTGATACTGAAAATCGATAACACTTATTAATAACTAAACTAGTTATCACATTTCATAACTGTATCACAATGGGTTATTAAATAAACACTAATTTTGAACAATTTTTTAGAAGGCTGTAGTAGCTCCCACACGAAGAATATCCGGACACATGTTTGAAAGTTTTTTGCTTAAAATAACTTCCTCGATTTCGTTTTGATATTTTCTCCACGAACTCTCAGAAGGGTTCGGAATAAGAGCCCGAAAAGTTATCAACTGAATCGTGGATGGAACATCCCCTTTCACGTGAAAAACTACCCCCTGGGTGGATTTCATTTCAGTTTTTCCCATTTTTAGGGTTCCGTAGAAAACTAGGAACCCTTATAGTTTCTCCATGTCCGTCCGTCCGTCCGTCCGTCTTCAAACATTTTGAGATAATAAGATGAAATTTGGTATATGGTCGTAGATTGATGACCCAAAAACAGAAATAATAATATTTTTGAAAATAAAATTTTTTTAGACCCCCCTTTCATAAAATGAAAAGTGTTTTCAAAAAAAATTTTCACATACACCATTGTGTGGGGTGTCGTTAGAAAATGTATCAGAACTTTTTGATTTTAACCCTTTAATCACGATGTATTTGCTCTCCAAAGTCGTTAAAAAAGCGTCCCCCACCTCTATTTTCTAAACTATCAATTTAAAAAATCTGAAAAAATTCCAGAATGTAGCTTTTCATTAGTACTTTCACTGAAAATTATAACGAACACTGTCAAAAATATTTTGGACCCCCCTTCTATAGACTGAAAAATGAACTCTCATTTTTTTCCCCACTTACCCCATTGAGTGGGGTGTCATTTAATAGGTCTCCTAAAATGCAATAAAAAAGGTCAGATAACTTTTTGATTTCAACCATTCAGTCACGAAATATTTGCTTTTTAATGTCGCTGTCAGAGCGTCCCCCCCCTATATTTTCTAAATTATCGATTCAAAAAATCTGAAAAAAATTCATAATGTAGCTTTTAATTAGTACTTTCACTGAAAATTATAACGAACATTGTCAAAAATATTTTGGCCCCCCCTATCATAGATTGAAAAGTGAAGTCACATTTTTTTTCATTTAATCCATTGAGTGGGGTGTCATTTGATAGGTCTCGTAAAATGAAATAATAAAAGCCAAATAACTTTTTGATTTTAACCCTTCGGTCACGAAAATTTTGTAAAAAAACTATTTTTTTATAAATCGTAGTGAGAATAACTACGGAACCCTATCATGTGCGTGCCCAACAAGCACTTGCCCGTTTTATTTTTTTATTTATTAAATCTTACCCAAATTTCACTATTTTATTAATTTTCGATAAGATGAGCATAGGTGGGCATTAATCCGTTAATCGTTAATTAACGAAGTTAACAAAATGCTTAACGGATTAACTTTTAAGTTAACTCAAAAAAGTGTTAACGCTTTTGTTAACTTCCGTTAACTTTAGTCCGTTACATTGGTTGTTTGATGACAAGTACATAAGAAAGTTGCCGAAAAAGCTAAAAAAAAGGTCTTCAAACATTTTAAATGGTTAACTTTTAACGGTGACAGTGGCGTAGATAGGGGGGGATTAAGGGGATCAATCCCCCCCATGAGTCCAATTCTTACACTTTTCACCATATAAAAGATGATTTAATACTGTCATATCCCCCCCCCATGACTCTGACTTCGGTTGAAATCCCCCCCCATCGCAAAAAGCTATCTACGCCACTGAACGGTGAACTTTAACTTTCGTAAAATTTTCGTTTAACTTTAACTTCCGTTAAATTTTCGGAATTTTAACGCTCTAACGATTAACGAAGTTAACTTTTCGATTAACTGTGCCCTCATATGAAGGTGAGTTACAAAGGGTTATATGTATTTTATTCTCTACCTCAACGAACCGCCACTGCCTCTCATAAAACAAGCCAGACTTTGACAACACGACACATATTTATTACAAGACAAATTTCAACACATAGTTGTTAATTTTCATTTGTAAATGTTTTACAAATCTCTTGAACATTCGATCTAAAATAACTGACAGAAGTAATGGTGATGAACTATTAATTTATACCAGTCAGTAACTAAGTATCTCAGCTAGTTTTGTAAATGATTTGTTTTTTGTAAATACGTATTACCTAGTACATATGTTGTTATTTGAAGTTGCTACAAATTACAAAAAGTAATGAATACGTTTTTATAAATAATAATTTATATGGTGTGAAAGATGCGTCTTTTAAATACTCAAGAAATACTTATAGATATACAGGCTGTTCCAGTACAAGGACTAGGCGTTATAGCTTTTTTTTTAAATACTGACAAGTAACACTACCCAAGTGACACACGCCGATTTTCTTGAAACTTTGCACACACGTAGTAGGGGAGGTTCGGGTAGCCCCGGACACTTAAATAAATTGCAAATAAAAAATACAATAAACAAATTTTCTGTTTTTATTTTAATCTTAAAATCAAATTAGGACCTTTATCAATCATACTGATTAAAAATTAGTAATCACAACAAATTTTTTTACCGACATATATTACAAATACTTTGACCTTAATTTTTTGGCGGGTAGCCCCGGACATAGTAATAAATGGTGTCCCAATCGTTTCTTGTCCTTACAAACATCACAATAATAATAAATATCTGAAGAATATATATAAACACAAAAATTGCATTTATAGCACTGAATCCAGTCTTCTTCAAAAGTTTCTCCACATATGATTAATTCTATTTTTTTCCTCGATCTTCTTCAGAAAGACTTTAAATATCTTTCTTTGCCGACAAAGTCTTTTTAGTGCCTTTACCTTTTTGTTTTTTTTTGCTTCGTACTTTTATTGTCTTTACTTTTCTGTTTGCCCTCTAAATATTTTTTATATTGTGAAGATGTTGAAATTTCATTCTTTTGGGTTTTTCCAGCCAACGTTAAATATTAAATTTGTTATGCTGGTTGAAGGCACCGGTTCAGTTGCAGGCGATGTTCGACTAGTGGAGGGCACTATCGATAAAGAATGGGCTGCAAAAGATTGATTGGAAATATTTTCATTAGTAGCAACTTCTTGTGCAACGTCTGATCACTGAAAATCAATGTCAGTTAAGATTTTAGGATAAATTCTTGTGCATTTGAACCCGTTTTGTGCTATGTCAAGCCTTTTCTTGGCGATGACGTCACAGTCTAAAACAAATTAACTATCCAGCAGACCTTGTAATATTGGATCATAGATCGTTAAAACAATACTGCGAAATTCAAAACTAAAAACACTGTCCGGGGGTACCCGACATTATCGTGTCCGGGGGTACCCGATCGCTATCATGCAACATTTTTAAACACAACTCTTAAATTGTACAAGAAATTTTACAAATACCCTAACACACTTTAAATATATCAAATGTCCTACAACTTTAAACATTAGACAAGTGCGCACACCTACTTATTCTATTTAATAACCTATAATGAAGTTTGACAGGAGCGACAAAAAATGTTTGCCGGAAACACAACATCCACTAGTATGCAAACCAATCAACGTCCACGTGACAACTGAGTTGTATTTGTTTTTACTCTTGAGGGCACATATTAAAAATAAAATTTTACTTACGCAACGTGGCTGGTTTATTAGAACTTTAAATGTCCGGGGCTACCCGACTCTCCCCTACATAAAAAAAAACATTAAACACGTGTTTTTTTTTATTTCGGCTAACAAGGCGTTTTAAGGTTAGAAAACACATTTTAGCACAATGCTAACTAAAGCTACTTATGAGTGTCATTCTCTTACAGTTTTTACGAATTTTTTCTATCATAATTTCATTGTCTGCATGTTTTTGAGATCGCAAACTTTTTAACACCCTTCTTTCAGACGACGGAAACAATAAGCATATTACGAAATTACAAGAAATTGATCCTTATGAAAACAGGTTATTATATCTTTTTAATGTTTCCAATTACACAGTTTGCCCAGAATCTGCCATTTGGATGCGTCATATTACATTTTTCATCTACCACTTCTAAATTGATATAACTATTACCAAAATCGTAATTATGTATTTAATAAACTTCGCAAGTGATGTTAAATAAAGTTTTTGAAACTTATGTGATTTTTAAACCCGAGGAGACATTTTTGCCCCTAAAATGGGGACCACACGCGTTTTTGAAATGTCGCCGTCTCTAGTTTTGTAGAGGAAGGTTTAATATACAATCATACCAAATTTCATGCTTCTATCAAAAAGTGCACAGATTACTCGAAATATCGCTCTTAACGTCCGGACTATCATTTAGCTTATACAGTAGAAACCGGTTATAACGACATCGGTTAATACGACGTATCGGTTTAAACGACTCAAAATAAAAATCAACTGAATCCCATATAATTGCATTTTACCGATTATTATGACTATTCGCTTTTTACGATCAAAATGACCGATCCCTTCGATGTCGTTAATCGTTATAACCATTTCTACTGTATTTATAAAAACAATATTTTAGACGTGATGCGGTGTTTACACCGAGAAAACAAAACAGAAACACGGTGTTTTTATTACCAAAAAGCAATAAACCCTAAACGTTTTTAAATACGAAGTATTTTAAAGACACGAAGTTTCTGTTTTGTTTTCTAGGTGTAAACACCACATTAGATGTACAATTTAACAAATAAATCACTATGAATGCCTGTAAATTTTGATATACCTACGTTGAATTAAGAGACATGACTTTGTAGACACTTTTGTAGAGAATTTTATCTTCTACAAAATTATGTTCTTAAAAAAATTGCATCAGTTATTATGAATCAGTACTACCAACTTTAGTATACATATATACTAAAGCAGACTTGTACAACCCGCGGCCCCTGAGCATTAAA
The DNA here is from genome assembly GCA_949319165.1 of Sialis lutaria. Taxonomy (NCBI): domain Eukaryota; kingdom Metazoa; phylum Arthropoda; class Insecta; order Megaloptera; family Sialidae; genus Sialis; species Sialis lutaria. The sequence continues at coordinate 3,292,540 of OX439232.1, forward strand.
AAAAATATGAAAAAAATGAACGATACTAGGTAAAAAAAAGGTCTTAATACAGGGTTACACATTAGGAGTGGATATCGACTTTATTTTCGAAACTATAAAAGTTAGAACAATATTTCAAATCGTAACTACCCTTCAATTAACATTTGGAAGAATACTAAAAAATCATGCAACCCCCATCCACACTCGCATCGCACACAGGCCTCCCAACTTTGAAAGTTTAAATGGAACCCCCCATATTTTATTTCAGAATTGTAAAAATCAATTTTATTAATGAACATTTTACTTCAAGAAATTTTTTCTATGATGGACCATTTATGAAATATTGGGCAAAATGTGTATTTTTTAGGGTATAGTATTTTTGTCACATTAAGAGTGGATATCGACTTTAATTTCGGAACTTTAAGAGTTAGAGTAATATTTCGAATTATTACTACCCCCACCCATATTCGCATCGTCCACACAAATAAAAATACTGTTATAATGTCGATGTCCACCCTAATGTGACAAAAATACTATACCCTAAAAAAATAGAAATATTGCCTAATATTTCTAAAATGGTCCATGATATAAAAAATTGCTTTTAGTAAAATGTTCATTAATAAAATTAATCTTTCAAAATCTGAAATAAAATATGGGGGGTTCCATTTGAAATTTCAAAGTTGAGAGGCGTGTGGGCGATGCGAGTATGGATGGGGGTTGCATGATTTTAAATTACTCTTCCAAATGCTAATTTAAGGGTAGTTACGATTTGAAATATTGTTCTAACATTTATAGTTTCGAAAATAAAGTCGATATTCACTCCTAATGTGACCAAAATACTATACAATAAAAAAATAGAAATATTACCCAATATTTCCGAAATGGTCCATCATAGAAAAAATTGTTGAAGTAAAATGTTCATTAATAAAATTGATCTTTCAAATTCTGAAATAAAATATGGGGGGTTCCATTTGAAATTTTAAAGTTGGGAGGCCTGTGGGCGATGCGAGTGTGGATGGGGGTGGCATGATTTTTTAGTATTCTTCCAAATGTTAATTGAAGGGTAGTTACGATTTGAAATATTGTTCTAACTTTTATAGTTTCGAAAATAAAGTCGATATCCACTCCTAATGTGTAACCCTGTATATTATAATTATAACAAATATTAAAGGTCTTAATATAATATAATAAATTTTTGCACTATTTTTTTGCACTATCTGCGGCCCACAAATAAATGTCAAAAGGTTTGACACCTATATGTATGTACTAAAGAATAATTTTCCCATATTATTTAAATGGGAAACCTCTTAAAATTATGAACAGGGTAATCTTTCGGCTGCGTAAATAGTTATATAGCGAAAAGTGAAAATGTTTAATAGGTTTATTATTTATATACAGATTAAATTTATATCCCCGAATAACACCGTGCGTTAGTATAGTAATAAATATTTTCAAATTGACAATTTAAATTAGCATTTTCTTTGATGAAATTCACAAAACTAGGCAATAATTATTATTAATTTACGACTTAACATTTATAACTAAAACATTATTATATACACGTAGATATTTAAAGTGGCTGTCAACATTTTTCTGACAGGGGCGTGCCGGCGTGAAAGATTTATACTGACAAATTCACTTACACTTTACAAATTGGCCGACGTATAGACGTGTCTATTTCTGTATAGTATCACCCCCCCCCCCTCTAAGCGCTGCTAGAGGAATGACATTATCTAGACGTCATGTTTTTTTTTTCAATTACAGCGATCAGTAATTAAACATGTTGACAGATATGCGAATGTCATTACATTCTAAATTACTCTCAGTATAACGTTAGAGCAGTGGTTGTCAAAATAAAATAAATATTCCCAAAAAATGTAGGTACACTAAAATGCAAAATGAAGGGATCAATAATAATTTTCATTATTTATAGGTAGGTACATATTTTTAAAAAGCTGGATCTCCGTGAAAAATTGTCGTAGAAGAGTTAAAAAGAAAATTTTAAAGCTAGTTTTTGAATCATTTGTTGAAAATTTTATTGTCTTTCAGGATAACCTCTTTTTAGGGTTCCGTAGTAAGCTAGGATCTCTGATAGTTTCTCAATGTCCGTCCGCCCGTCTTGTAGAAATTTTAACATAGTAAGATGTTTTGTACACGATCGTAGATTGATACCCCAAAAACAGAAATTTTAAATTTTTTGAAAAAACGTGTTTTAAAATAAATTCACCTACTCCACTGGTGTCGGTCTTCCAAAATGTAACAAAAAATGTATCAGGACCTTTTGATTTTAACCCTTCAATCACGATGTATTTGCTCTTCAAAGCCATTACAAAAGCGTTACTCTATTGTTCAGAAAAACATATTTTTACTGTAATAATTAGTTGGTTTACCAAAAAATTCTGAAATTTTCAAATTTCACCCGCACAAATTGGATACTCAAAAATGGATACTCAAAAATTTCGAGTACCCATTTGTAATTTTATGTTGTTCTAATAAATAACTTTAAATTTGATTACATTTATTTTTTAAATCTTTCTCGTTACTAAAAATAATTATTTATCGTATACGAACAGATATTTAACAAACAAAAATGATTAATTTGTGCGGGCGAAATTTGAATTTTCAGAATTTTTGGGTTAACCAACTAATTATTACAAAAAAATATGCTAGATTTGTTTTAAATACTCATCATTTAACTAAGTTTTAAATTTTATATTTTTTTCTGAACAATAAAAGAGTTAATCGGGAAAAAATGTATTTAATGCAACAATCCGAAAATGCCAAAATCAATTCAGAGAAACCTAAATAACTTTTTTGTTTCAATATGTAGATGCAATTTTATATACATCATTTAAAAGGGCATAAAAAACCCTACAATTTGAGATAAAATTATTTTCTCTACGATGGTTTGCCCAAAGATGCGCCGTCAATCAATTTTTTTTTATAAATCTAAATTTTTGCGATATTTGAAAATATTTTTTAATGAAATTTGATAGGTTTATTTGGAATCATAAGAAGAACATTTTTTCCAATTTTCATCAAGATATTTTTATTTTTTGTAAAGTTATTGAGAAAAAACAAAAAATCTGTTATAACCGCAGTATATAATATTTTTTGAGGTTATAAATTATTTCAGAGTATCCCGCACTACACCGATCGATAGGACGGTTCCTTACGCGTAAGAACAAATTTTTTTCATTGAAATACATCAAGTAGAAGCCGAGATATTAGCAATAAACAAATCAAAAAATGGGAAAACTGATGATTTTCCGGAAAAGTCGTGGAAAAAGTACCGCGCGGAAAACGGACAAATCCACAAATTCAGTTATGAACTCCTATTGATCCCTTAAACATTTTAAAATCATAAAATCGCTGTAAGGAGAGATTGTTTTATTCAATATAAAATTCCGGTTATATGACTCCACTATACCTGTTATTACGACTATCCGCTTTTTACGACCAATATGACCGCGGTACCTTCGATGTCGTTGTAACCGGTTTCTACTGTAATTTAGTTTTAGAGAGTACAAAAAATAACCGACAAACAAAAACAAAACAAAAAACATCTGTTCATTCGACATAACTGCAAACACCCAACACTGAGAACAAAAAAAAAGAAAAAAGCAAAACGAAATAAAAAAAAAATACATCACATCTAATCTGCACGCAATTTTAAATAATTGCCCCAAACCCCGCCCTAAACTGAAACAGAGCCAAATTGCAGTTAAACTCGAAAATCCGAACACTGTTGCCAATGCAAACAAATTAGAACCCAAATTGATGATCCCATAATAGAGCAGTTAAAGTGGTTTAAATTACTGACTCCTATAGCATACCTCGCGCGATTGGCGCGCGGCCAGCCAATCGCGCGCGATACCACCGCGGCAAATCCCGCCTACAAATCACGCACATATACTTGTATATCTTTCAAATGTTTTTTTTTCTTCTCTTGTGTCTGTCAGTGTATTCCAAAGCTTGCTACGATCAGGAGATGAATTGGTTAGTTGAATTTTAGATCTGGAACATGCTAGATCGACGCGTTTAATTTTTGATTTTTTTTAAGTGTGTGTATTTAAAAAAAAACTATTTTGTGTGTAATTTTTGTGAAGTATGAAAAAAATGTTGAAACAGTGGATGAATTCTCTGATTAAAATATTGTGAAATTGCATTTGCATTTTGTTTTATTGTTGGTAGCAAAAATAGTTGGTATATTATATTAAAAACTATGGTTTAAATAATTCAAATACTATTTTCCCCAATTCAAAATGGATTGTAATGAAGATAAAGAAATATCTACAAATGAAAAGACCATTACGACACCCTTACAGCAAAAACTTCTACAAAAGACTGTTCCAAAGCCATTTTCAATTGAAGCAATAATATCAAAAGACTCATCCCACCAAGAAAATAACAATTCTCAACAAAAAAATACTGATGAATTTCTTCAAAAATCCGTACTCTTCAAAACCTACGAAACCATTAATAAAAATCAACAGATAGATCAAGAAGAAATGGACATAAACAAATCACAAATATTCAAAACAGGGTTACCAATATCCCTAGAAAATCCCCAAACTTCATTCCACGACCAACTCCTATCGACTTTTTCCGATAAGTCATCAATACCTCCAAACTTTTACAACCCCCATTTGATGCAACATTTTTACCACCCCTGGATGACAGCCGCCATGGCACTGGGGCATTACAACAGGGCTGTATTCGAGCAGAATTTACCGGCTCTGTACAATAACAGTGAACATAGAGGGTTGTGCAATATTGACAATAATAACGTGACTTTAGAAAGTAGTGGTGGCTGTGTCGGTTTTGGACAGGAACAAGTGAGTAGTGGTGGGGATGTGGGAAAGAGAGCGAGACATGCGGGTGTGTGTGAGGAAGAAGAAGACGTAGAGATGAGCGAATCGGAATCGGTTATTAGCGAAAGTTTTAGCTTGAGTCCGTCGACGGTTCAAGATTTAAGCGGAAAAAATAATGGTGAGTTTTGAAAAATAATCGGTCGAAATTCAGTTAAAAATTGTAATATTTCCTTTTAAGCCGTTGAAAAATGGCTGAAAGATTTAAAAATTTTATTAAAACCCACACGTGGGTGTTGCCGCGCAAACCACTTGGACATAATTCAAAAAATACCCTTGCTAATCGGATCGTGAATCAATCCCGAGTCTAACGAGGTACATGAAGCCATATATGAAACATTTTGAGAGGGAGGGGGGGGGGTCATGAGCGGAAAAATCCTAAAATGGGCTAAACTAGAATCAAAGACCTACAATTTAGAGAAAACCCGAGGTCTCTAGGTGGTCAGGGGCCGAGATCTCGCGGTGGAAGACAGACGGACGGACAATCGAGTATATAAGCGCTACCACTTCGTGGGTTGCCCAAAAAAATAAAACGTAGCAATGGAGCAAATTCTATTACATGCTCCATTTATGCGCTGCGGGATTTTGTATTTGAAAGGACCCCGCAGAATCTTTATGGGAAATAGGTTTCGGTCAAACTCTTTAAAACTTTGGATTATGATAGTCCCTGATGAGTAGATCAAAAGAGTCAATGGGCACAAATTCCTAAAAACTCAAACTTTTAAGATATAGCCCTCTGAAGTTGGGGATTATGATTGTCTTTAATTTACAATATTTTTTTTTATAGAACCTTAAATTTCGCTCAATTTTTTGTATGTGTTCCCAAAGACATCCATAATCGATTGCCACCATAAAAAAGTAAACTTTTCAATTCATTGAGAATTGACAACACTTAAATCTTATTGTTACGTTTTTTTAATTATAAACAAATCGAATTGTTTTATAATAAAAAATTGGTTTATAATAAAAAAAAACGTAGATAATAATAATATTTAAATACTGCCATTGGCTTAAGAATTTAAAAGTTTACTTTTTTATGGTGACAATCGATTATATAGGTCTTTGGAAACACATACAAATAGTTGTGCGAAAATTAAAGATCTAAAAAAATTTTTATTGTAAATTAAAGGCGAGCATGATACCCAACTTAAGAGGGATATATGCTATATCTTAAAAGTTTGAGTTTTTAGGACTTATGTTAGTGCCCATTGACACTTTTAATCTACTCATCAAGGACTATCAGAATTCAAAGTTTCAAAGAGTTTGACCGAAACCCCTTTCCCATAAGGATTCTGCCGGGTCCTTTCCAAAAATCATTATCGTGGTTTCATGTAATTATTTTTTATTTGTAGGACTTGTTTGCACCCTTAAACAATTTATTTTATCAGCGTTTCATTTAATTTATTCTGCTGAATCATCCCCTGAAATTAGGTTAGCAGAAAAATATCGTACTTTTTTCGCCATATCGGTTAAGGGATCAGATAAAAAAATGTCGTAATTTTGATAATTTTCAAAATACTGTTTATACTTTTTAGTTATTGAATCAAAAATTCAAAAAATTTTCATCGCCGCTTAGCGATCCGTGAAAATTGAAAAAAAAAAGTTTATTTATTTATTTTTTATAAATCATTGCATCATGTCTATGGGCTCCAAAAAAAATCCTGATTTTCGAATAAAACATTTTAAAAGCTTTTTTTTCGTTTTTTTTTTTAACCATACAAGTTATGAACAGTCAAAGCAAAAAAAAACACACTTTTGACATTAAATGCTAAGAAGAACAATAGTATAAAGTTTGTTTAAACATTCTTAAAAAGTATGATAATAAATTACATGATAGAATAAAATTTGGGACAAAACCTTTTAAGCAAAAATAAGCAGTTAGTTTATTTTATACATGTATAATTAAGAATAAATAAGGCAGTTGTATATCTTACAATTAGATCCTAGAAAAATATTGGTCAGAAATTGTCACTTACTTGATCAAAAACATTCGGAGTGAAGAATTTGTTGCCCAATCTGTAAAAAAATGTTAAATATTAACAATCATTAATAACTATTAAGTTAGGTACTGCTAAATATTTTTTAAATATATATTTATTTAAGTATTTTAATTTAATATATAGATTATAGAATATGTATTTATTTATTTATATAAACAGTTATATTTATATAAATATGTTGAAAAGCAAAATCCGACGGGATATCGAAAAATTCATTTTGGATCAAAACAATGTTTAATAAATTTATTACAGATTATATTTGTATCCCCGGGTACAAGACACTAGTAGAAAATACAAAATATACTCATATAAAACTAAAAAAAAATACAACCTTAATTTTTTTATTAAATTATAAATATATTATTTAGTTAGACGGAAATAATAAAATGTGAACTAAACCAAAATGCGGAAGACTCCTATTAATAAAATTCCCAACACATTTACTTTTAACTATATACATATCGATTACAAACTTGTGCACAAGGGACAAGGGTAGAATAGAATGGTCTTTTATTTTGATTCACCCCCTATGAACATTTAAATTAATCGTCGACATACAGGGGTGCGTTCATACTATATACTATATAACTATGCCCGCGCAGTTTCGCTCGCGTGGACTACGAAATTATTGTTTAAGATTTTTATTCTAGAATTATAGGGTATTTGAGACTATTAATAATAAACAGGGCCGGATTTACAAATCCGTCGCCCCTAGGCAGTTGCGAAAATTGCCGCCCTTTTCATTGAATAAAAAAGAGTGAATATTTTTCATATCAATGACTTTTTTTTCGTTGTCAAGTAAAATTTATACTTTTTTATGTTCTCAGATAAAATTTTTACTAAAATTTTTTTTCACGCTCAAATCTGCCACCCCTAAATTTTTGCCGCTATAGGTAGGTACGTGCCTACACTGCCTGCAAGGTAAATCTGGGCCTGATAATGAAGACTAAATTATTCTAAATAGTGTATAGTATATATTACTATAATTTACAATCAAGTGTTTTTTTACGTGAAATACGTCAGTATTTTAATAATAAACCTAATTTTAAAACGTAATATTTAACTTATTTATCACGTGATCGCAAGCAGAACTGTATCTAGTATGACATAGTTATTTACTAAAAACGTCAGACTACTCGACTCCTATTGGTTGATTTCAGTTTGTTTTAGTAAACACTAAACAGTTACGTCACAGGGCATACCACGTGATTTTGAATGCGCATTTTGGCGGGAATTTTTCCATTTGAATAGAAAAAGATTATTTTTAGCGTTTTTTCGGCATTATTTTGGAAAAAGATACTATAAGGAAGTATCTATTATATACATAGACATTAACACAATTTACAATATATTTTTAATTTTAGTCAAATACCCTGTTCTACACAGAAAAAAAACTGTATTGGACCAAGAAAACCTTGTTTTGTATATAACGAAAACAATATTTTCTTAATATAAGAAACATAATCTTAATCCAACTCTACGTTATTCATTCGTTCAAGAATACTATAGTTAGTTTAAGAGATTATTGCTTATCTTAAGAAAATATTGTTTTCGTTATATACAAAACAAGGTTTACTTGGTTTGAGAAATTCTTTCTACCAGTGTATACTACATTATATCGTTCAATATTTAAAAGTTTAGGCAGCATATTGCAAAAGACCGCACTGGGCCCATATTCTCGAGCTCACTCGAGAATATGTCGATTTGAGTTTTTCGTTCGAGATTTTAAATCTCGCATGCCCAAGAGCAGTCGAGATTTTGCATTTCTAGAAAAAAAGTTGCATCGAGATCCGAGAATAATACGGTATAATTTACACAATCGAGATTCTAGTAAATAACTAGTGACTTTCAGTTTTAGTTTAGTAGGTAATCTCGAATGATAAAAAGTCTAACGAACTCGAGAATAGGGGCCCTGATAGAAAACTTTATCGTCTCATGAAATTGTTTATAAGCGATTTTAAGTTAAAGGTTTAAATATTATTTTAACCGTTTGTAGCCCCATGTGAAATTTCTGTAACAAACCTCAATAATCCCGCTAATATACGTACTAAATATATTTAGTTCATTCAAATATGTGTAACACTACTGTAACATACCACTGAATAACTTAATATCAAGTAAAATTCACAGATGGCATAACCTATTGACTTACGTATTATTACGTAACTATTGGCAGTAAGGCAGGACCAGATCGGCTACTGGCCGATTTGGGTAGAAAAAAGAATACGTTGTAAGTTTCCCTAACAAACAATTTGCGAAAAATGCGGTGTAGCATTATGCTACAACAAACTAAATAATTGTTTCAAATCCTTCCATACAACATGTGTTTTTTACGATTAACTCACAGTAATGTCATTCCCAAAAAAGTCAAATAAATAATTAAAAATAAATATTTTTAAATATCTGAAAAATACGTGTTTTTTTATATGCCTAAACTTGTCTCTTTATCAACATAATTTAAATTTTTAAGATCTTGAGCTACAAAGGGTTAATTTTTGAACAAGTAAATATTTTTTATTTCACCCCTGTCTATATATTCGATTAACCCTCTCACCCCTAACTAAGAGTTAAGGGTGCAGTTATCCAGATCATTACGTAAACATATAACACTTAAATATTTAAACCGTGTGACCCTTATTATCAAATTATTGAAATGAACACAGACCCCCCCCTCTTTCCTCTTTCGCCCTATATGTACTCCGCCCACAAATGTATTATGATTTTGTATAATATATCATATTTAAATTATTACAGGCATAGGAAATTTAATTTTGAATAATCTTGCAGTTGGTAATTGTGATTTAATTTTATATAATGCAGTTTTTTTTTTTAATAATTGATTTCAAAGAAATTTTGATTGATTCGAAAATTAAATTTGGATTAGTGGAATTGAGGAGTTTGCAGCAACAACGAGTTAACTCCATTTTTAGGCCAAACAGAGTTAACAACCGTTTCTTGGGGGAAAAAAAATCATTCTTTCGTTTGGTTCAACAAAGAGTTAACTACCGTTGATAGTTCTTAAGGTATCTGCTAGAATGAGTTAGCTGCTTCATTCGCTTGGGTAAAAATGGAGTTAACTCCAGGAGCTGACTCTTTGTTTTTGGGCTTAGAATTTAGTTAGTACATTCGTTACTGTGTTCTTTCTTGAAATAAACTAATTTTCTTGAAAATTGTTCTTATTCAATGCTTCCTTATTTTAAAAAGAAAATAATTTTCAACTTTTGAGCCAAAAAGGAGTTAACTCCAGAATAAAATTGACTCTAGAATTGCGAATTTGACGAATTTCTCAATTGAATTTGGTGACAAATAATAATTGGACGAAGACAAAGGCGATTTAAATACATTTTCCATTTTTTAACAGTTTTTTCGATTTTTCCACAAATTATAAAAACTGGAGTTAACTCCTTGTTGCTGCAAACCCTTCAATTTCTGAATGGAAATTCAGCGGCGACTCAAGTCAAGTCGAAGCCCAAGCGATGGGGTCCTCAAATTCAAATTAGAAATATAAGTTGCAAGAAAACTCTCATAAACATATTAAAAATTTCATACCGTTACTCATTATTTAAAAAATATTTTGACATTTTCCGTAAAAATAAAAACTGATTTTAAAAAAACAAAATTTTTACAAATTTTCAAAGTTCTATCCCCGCGAAAAATGATTGGATTTACATAATCTAAAGCTCATTCGTAAGCATGTACTTTCTAGTTTTTTAATCAAGAGCCCAATAATTTTTATCATCTCCGTCGTTCTGTGCCAAGGGTTAAAACAAATGATCCCTTAATTTTTTCTTCTTGAGATCTCAACTATACAGAATTTGCAAAACACAAAATTATTTAATAAAACAATATAAAAAAGTACCTATACCTTGTACTCCTTGAAAATCCTTCGCATACCCCTTGGGGTACGCGTACCACAATTTGAGAAGCAGTGACCTAACCAGTGTAATATGTAAAAATAAATATTACATTTTAAGAAAAACCCATCATTAATATTTCTAATAAGTGATTATAATAATTTTGCAAACTTGACAGTGGCGGGTTTAACGGTAAGCGGACTAAGCGACCACGTGGGACCCTGGAAACAACAGGGCCCGAATTTCCCAGTACTTAATTTCTTTACAAAAAAAAATTGTGAACGAAAACTTTAGAAAAAAAAAACCTACTTGATAATCAATTCTTAAACACTGCTTAAACTGTCATTTTTGCACTATTAGGTTAGGTTATTTAAAAAACATTAACTGATGGCGAAAAACGATCGATGGATTTAACCCATTACTTCCCAGTGTTCTATTTATAGGACATCATATTTTCTAATTTTTTTCTCTGACATAATAACGTTGTTAATTTGACTTACATTACTTATATGTATTTTAAGTCTCTCTACTTACAATAATTTTTAATACGAACTCTATATCTAGTTCATTGAATAACAAATTATAACACTTTTAATAGTTATATTTTATTCACTTATTGTTAGTAAAGCGTTCCTAAATTCACGAAACTAGATATAATAGCATAGTAATATCAATAATTTCAAAAATAAATCCAGGTACAGACTATCGTCGTTAAAAAAAGAGCTGCCCGCCTATAAATATGACGTTGGGTTCTCATGATAATAATCTAGTTTGCGACTGATAATAATTATTATGTTTTGTATTGAATTTATCTTTTTGGTCATATTTTCAACAAGAATTGAGAACTTAATCAAAAAATTCGAAGAAATAAAAAGTCGGGAAGTAAATAAAATTCAGCGCGCAAAAATACGTAAAAAAACTTTGTCTTATTGGGTCCAAAAATTTACCGATATTTGTAAATTTGTGTAATTGATGTTCTTACAAGAAATAAAGTATGACGGAAGTTCAATATTTCTTAAATAAATGTGTAACGGTATGAAATTTTTATTACTTCTCTTTTTTTGTTAATAAATGTATATTTCCAACTTGAGTTAGAGGGCCCGCAAAATTTTACCGCTTGGGGCCTCCTGCACTTGATTTAAGCCGTCGCTGAAACTCTTAACTGACACAAAATCAATTACATATTACAATTCACTGTACGCGCTCATATTTAATGTTAAACATGCCCAATATGGCCAAGGTCTTTAGTATAAGATATGATTAATGATGACGACCAATCAGCATGGCAACTGTGCGATCCAAATGCTAATTATTCAACAGAAAAAAAAAACATTTGCAATTATTCGAAATGTTATAAGCATCCGTGTCTAACATACCAATGAAGTTTGTTTTATAGATTGTAATGATAAGATTGTAATCGGAAGTATTTTCATTGAAATTATTTATGACACATTATTTCTAAGGGAGAGGGAGAAGGGGACGCTCTTCAAATAATTTAATTTAAAAAACAAGTAGTCATTTTTTAGGTTTGGTTCCTTAAAGGTCTATTTTTTTCTTGATATTTTTTTAATTCAATAGTTTTGAGCAATTTTTTCATAGTTGAAATTTGTTTTTCTTTAATTTTGTTAAGTGTATTTGATTTTGCTATAAAAAAACACCTTTAAAATTATGATTTTTTATAAAAATCGCTGTAGGTCGTGATAGAGATTGAATTCATATGAATTTTCAACGTAAAAATGATCTTCAGAGATCTTTGTAGATCGTTGTGGATCTTTATAAATTTTTGTAGATCGTTATATTGGTTGTAAAAAGCGGATAGTCATTGTAAAATGTAATTATATGGAATTCGGTTGGACTTTTATTTTGAGTCGTTAAAGCCGATACGTGTCGTATTAACCGATGTCGTTATAACCGGTTTCTACTGTATATCACTTTAAATAAATTCTTTGCACTAAAAAATTTTTATTTTGTACTTGACCTAAGTTTGGACCTGTTGTCAGATTTAAAAATTACATACTTTTGATGTAGGTACCTTCGGTTAATAAGGCCTATCGGGTAATAAGGCCTAGGAGTCAAAAAATACGTTTAAAACCCTCGCACGCACTCATAAACCCCATACACATATACATTAAGTGTAAACATGTTGATTTCATTACGTAACTTCGCAGTTCACCATTCCCTGCCACCAATTTTAACTTTTGTTTCGAACAGTGGAGAAAATTTGTTCAAATAGTAAAAAAATGTTGAAAATTATTGTAAGTTATTTTCTATATTAATACGTTAAACTAAAAAGTTTGTGTTTAAAAACAATCTATGTTTATTATATTTCATTTAATATGTATATATTGTTTCTTTTCGTCGTTCTTAATATAAATTTTTTTTTATTCCAAAATTTATTGGACCTGCGGGTAATAAGGCCTATCTATAAAATTAGTATCTAAATCTTATCTTCAGCAAAAAAATGTTCGTTTTGAATAAATTAAAATGCAATATGGCATTGCTACGGTTGTGGAGAAGACAGGATAGCTGATATGAGGAAGTGCAGTAAATGCAGCAAATGGTATTACAAGAGAATGTGTCGGTCTAACAACATATGATGCAGATGTTTTTGATTACCCTAATAGCTGTGATTACAGTAATTATTACTGTTAAAACTATTTACAATGTTTAATTTGATCTCAATTTCCAAATCTATGTTGACACCTAGTGTAATTTTGAAGATTTTACCCTTAGTAGTTTTTAAAATGATTATTTTTATTTTGGTTATTGATAGAATGTATCTTATTTTTGTTTTAGTTTATTTATAAGACTCAGAGAGACTGATTGATAATACATTTTCTTGATTGCATGCAATATTTTTCATTTTATTTGAATTTTAAGCTTAGCTAGGCCTTATTACCCGCAGGTACCTTATTTATTGCAATTTTTGTGATTTCTATATTTTAACCTAACGTAAAAACTAACTAACCTCCTTTCGCCTCGATAGATTTAATATTTTGAATGTGATATTTGTGATTTTCTATATTTTAAAGTGATTCAATATTCGCATTATGCATAATTTTTTTTTTAAAGTATTAAAATTTATGTTCGAGGTACAAACTGAATACTACCTAATATCATAAGTGGGCACAGTTAATCGAAAAGTTAACTTCGTTAATCGTTAATCCGTTAATAAAAAAATTAACTTCGTTAACCGTTAAAGCGTTAAAATTCCGAAAATGTAACGGAAGTTAAAGTTAACCGAAAATTCGAAAATTTAACGAAAGTTAAAGTTAATCCGTTAAAAAGTTAATCCAAAATGTTTGTAGACCCTTTTTCGACAATTTTGTTATGTACTTTTCATCAAACAACCGATGTAACGAACTAAAGTTAACGGAAGTTAACAAAAGCGTTAAAATTTTTTTGAGTTAACTTAAAAGTTAATCCGTTAACCATTTTGTTAACTTCGTTAATTAACGATTAACGGATTAGCGAGTTAATGTCCACCTATGCCTAATATACATATAGTGCAATTAAATATATATAACTAAATACAAATCAATCAAGATCTGATTTAATTACTTCAGATCTAAAAAAAATCCCAGATACAAAATTTCTCGTACTAAAATCTGCAATTAACTGACGAGGTTCTATTATATTAATATAACGTTGGTCTAAAATCACAAAATATATAATTAATAAAAAAAATCTACAAGAATTAATTTAAATCATTTTTAAGTATCATAGATACAACAAATAAACTCACCCCCCGAAACATCACAACAACAAAATAAACAAATGATTCCCATATAACATTATTTATTACAATCAAATCTTTAAAGCAAATATTGAAACCAAGAGACAAACAAATTAAGGAGATACAACACAAAGATATACGTGTTCTAACAATTACAATATTAGATTATAAGGGATGTGATTGTATTTAGATCCAGCTGGGTGGTCGGGTAACAAATAGGGGATGTACAATATGCACCCCCTAGACTCAGAATGACTTTTGATTATTTGACTTTGGAATGAATTAACTTTCTAGTTATTGTAATTGATTTTTTATTTATATTTGCTTTTAAAATTTGTTGAACTATTTATTTAGTTATTAGAAATTAGAAATTTATATGCACGGAGATTTTTTAATAAAAATTTCAGTTGCTGATCAAAAATTTCAATTCTGTATCAAAAAATACTATCAGTTTTAAGTAGCATGTACCTACTGTCAATTGAGTAACTTCTACAATCTATATTGTCATTTTTATAATAAACTATTTTTACTATATTGCACACCCCAAGCAGGCTCTGCTTGGAAGTGTGTTCTACTCTCGTCCTAAAAAAATTTTTCGTATATAAATTGATAAAATGAGTATTATATCTTTTTCTTCAGTATCTCACTTACATTTTTACATTTTCTGATAGAAAATATTACAGTCTCCATTTTTGCTTAGTTTAATATCGATCGGTTTTAATTTTCTGTTATAAAAATATAAATAAAGTTCAATTTGTCGATTTAACCCGCTTTTTTGATAGAAACGCCGAACTACAGGCTTCAATTCGAAATAAATTTGCACCAATCCTTTTGAATTCACTTAATCTATTATCAGAATAGAACCCTATTAAAACTCAACAAAATTGGATAACTAGAAGTAACGAAATTTGCAGTTTATTTAAACAAAAATTCATATTTTGACAAGAAATTTTTTTACAAATAGAGTAGTTGCTATTTAAAATTTATTAATAGTAGTAGGCGCTATTTCTTCATATGTCACTTCAAATTCCATAATTATTATATTGTGTTAATTAATATATAAATACATGTACATCGATACGTGCTGTATTTTTATTCAAAGCCAATCAATCTTTTTAATCAAGATAAAATCTGGTAAGTTTGCATTTTTAAAACAAATATATAATATACGTCATATAACCTATAAACGTTACTATTGTTGTTTCATTTTAAATGCTAGACATCAGGTGAACACAGCTGTTATCGCTGCAATATGTGGATGTATTTATGTTTTTAATTATTATTAGATATTAATTAATTTATTTACTTTATACATTTTACAAAAAAAATATGTTATATAAAAATTGTAAATTAAATGATTGTTGTTTTATTACAATACATCCTAAATTTAAATAAAAAAAGGTAATAATCGATTGATATCAAGATTCATTGTTGATTTTCTAAAAAATCTTAATGAGTGATAAACTTCATATTATATATTTATATAATATTAATTACCTCCAATCTTTTTTTCAAACATCCTTTTAAGTTTCACCAATTATATTGTACCTGTACCGTATTTATTTGATATTATAAGTTAATACATTTTTTTATGTTTAAGGGGTGTGCATTTTATGGCCTAGCCATAGTATTTATAAGTATCATTTACATGATTTATTCTTAAGGTAATTCGATCATTAAAGCAATGTATAGATAAAAGTTTAAAAGTTTAATATGTTTTTTATGGATAACTTATATATTTTACTAATATTCATTTAAAATATTGGACATATGGTTTTTGAGTAATTGGATATTAAAAATAGAGTTTTTAACACACGATAAATGAGAGAACTTGCCGAAAGTGCTCTATTTATTGAAATTCTACACAATTGGTTATATAGAGACGTTTTTAAAAACTAATTATTCGCACCTTCAATCCTTTTAAATACTATAAAAATTATAAAACAAATATATTCATATAAATTTCGATTCTGCACACAAAAATTACTAATTGATATTGTAACTTTAGTGACAAACACGCAGTGGCGGCTTTAGGGGGGGGGCGACCCTGGGAGACCGCCCGGGGCGCCAAGCTAGTAGGGGCGGCGATGAAGCGCAAAAGAATGAAAAACCTAAAAATAATGAGAAAAGAAAGATGCAACAACGAAAAAAAAAGCTCATCAGATTTTTTTGCGGTAGAAATTAATTATATATTGTTAAATATATTGTTAAAGCCAACTGCAATTGCTTTATCTTTCTTCTTTTGATTAAAAATACTTAGTTTCTTCAGTTTAAAAAATTAAAAAATAAATACATATATCAATTTATTTTCAAATATTGAATTTGAAATGAAAAAAATTGAATTTGAAATGGAAAAAATTTAATTTGAAATGAAAAAACTTGAATTTGGAGTAAAAAACCTATATCCGAGTCAACAAAAATATTTAAATATATTAATAATATTTCGCCCGGGGCGCTGAGCTTGCAAAGGCCGGCCCTGCAAACACGTGACCTAGACCTAGCAAGAATTACAATATTTTGGATCGTTTCGAGATTACTTCGTCAAATAGTAATATTTCTTTAAAAATTGAGTGACTATTATGAAATATTTTTCTCTGTATGTATAAAATTGATACATCTATACAGTCCCTTTCCGCGTCTTTTTGTCTGTCTGTGTACATTTTTCTCAGTAACTACTGAACGAATTGTATTCTGGTTTTCACTAATAGAGAGAATGTTTTATGAGGAAGGTTTAGCTGTATAATTTGTGTAGAGTACATCATGTTAAAAATACCTTCGCGTGCGTTAAATTTTGTATTTATAATTAAAAACAATATTTAATAGGTTTATTACAGATAAATTTATATCCCTGGGAAAACCGGGTCCAATACGCTATAGTTAGTTAGAGATACAGTTGATTTTATTTTAAGCGGAATCCACCAATAGTGGTAGCGTTTATATGCTCAATTTTCCGTCCGTCCGTTTGTCTTCGGTAGTGAGATCTCGGCCCCCTGACTACCTAGAGACCTCGGGTTTTCGCTAAATTATAGGTATGTGGTTCTAGTTTAGCCCATTTTATGAATTTTTCCGGTCATGACCCTCCATCCGGCTACGGACAGGCATAATGTCCATTTTTCATACAATTTTTTTCATATATGGCTTCATGTACCTCGTTAGATTCGGGATTGATTCACGAATCGATTGACAAGGATATTTTTTTGAGTTATGTCCATCAAGGTAACACCCACGTGTGGGTTTTGATGAATTTTTAACTCTTCAATTAACTTTGATAAGGTGATTTTTTTCAATTGCAATCTTCGTTTGACTTAATTTATTTTAAAGTTACGGCCCTGTACTTAAGTAATTATCATAATGATTAGATTTTTTTTCTTCGTCAAAATACCCACAAATGATAATTACAAGATGCAGTGAGAGAAAGATAGAGATATATAGTTGGTTGGTGGTGGGTAAACCGCAAAACCGTCCCCAGAAAGTGCTAAACGTGCCACAACACAGCGGGAGTCATCAGCCGTGGTGATTTATGTGTTAACACAACACAGTAGCGACCAGGCCATGGGAAATGGGAACTAGCAGTGGTGCACGGATTCTTTAATTTAGAAAAAAAATATTTTTTTTCCAAAAAAATTATCATTTTCAATGTAGTGTCAGTAGGAGAAATATGATCGTTTTTGGACTTATAGGGAGGGATATTAGGGGGAATTTTATGTATTTATTGAATTCAGGGGTATTTTTATATTAGGTACTGGACGTACGTAACGTAAGTTGTGTCTTATCTTTGGAATTTTATTATTATTGTTTTTTTTTATTCTTGATTCTTAAGGTAATACGCCTAGCACACTGTAAAAAAAGATTTAGTTTCGAAAAATTTTGTTTTTAATTTATATTCAGAACACATGTACCTACATTTAATGGAATATTTTACTTTGAAAATTATTAAATGTAAAAAAAGTTAAAAATTGAAATAGACAGAATGGTATATAATAGTAACATGTACTAATTTGCGGCAATGGCAGAGCTAGTTTTTCATTATTTTGAATAAATTACACGTGAATATATTTGTTTTATAATTTTTATAGTATTTAAAATGGTTGAAGTTTCGAATAATTAGTTTTTAAAACGTCACTATATAGCCAATTGTGTAGAATTTCAATAAATAGAGCACTTTCGGCAAATTCTGTCATATATCGTGTGTTAAAAACTTTATTTTTAATATCCAATTACTCAAAAACCATACGTCCAATATATTAAATAAAAATTAGTAAAATATATGAATTATCCATAAATAACATACTAAAACTTTATACTTTTTTTTGCTCTAATGATCGAATAACCTTAAGAACATGAATAAAAAATACATTTTTTTTATTTTGGAAGTTTCACACAAGGATGTTTAGTTTTTTGTAAAAAAATTTAAATTGTATCAGCCACTATCTAAGAGTTCCCAAAAGCATATTCAAGTTAATAATCCTGGCACAGTTGTACACACTTAAAGTGGCGGCCAAAACTACAAAAGGAGCAAATCTAACAAATTTGTCACTTTTATGTAGCATGCTATTTCTCCAGCAGTCCCGCCGCCGGTCGAGAACTCACATAAAGTTGGCTTTGGCGTGTGACGTCACGCGCATATAATCGACCGCTAAATGTATTATTTACAAATTTGTGTACCAGTGGTACTCAAAAGGTACGTTCGATTTAACAATCGGATTGGATTATTTGTAATTTTGTCTATGGATTTTTTTGTAGACACTAAATTACTGAAATTATATCATAATTGTCAGTCGCACTAGAAATACCATGTTAATTATCTGTAAAAAACTTTTTATTTGTGTAAAGATCTACAACGATCTACAAAGATCTCTGAAGATCGTTTAGTTCGTGATAGAGATTGACACATTGAAAATTCATAAATATTCAACGTTGAAAATTCATGAGTTTTCAACGTTTCAATCTCTATCACGATCTACAATGATCTTCAGAGATCGCTGTAGATCATTGTAGATCGTTGTTTATATTTGCATAGTTCTACAACGATCTACAAAGATCTCTGTAGATCGGTGTAGATCTTTGCAGGTCTCCACATATTAAAAACCAGTAAAAAGAATATGTTTTTTTCTCAAAATGTAGACCAATCAAGATCTAATTTGATCACTTTATAGATCTACAATTTTTTCCCGCGATTGAAAAGTATATACCTCATAATTAAATCTGAGAGTTTTTGAGTTTTCATTTTTCAAATTAATAAAATATCCTTAATAAGAATTTTTTGTTATTATTATATTGAGGAAATATTGTTATACCGGGTGTCCCAGATAACTTTTCCAGCATGGGGATCTCAGTATCTATAAGAGATACAGGTTTGGTTAAATCAGATGAATTATTTGTAAGAAAAGGGTGACTATTACTACATAAAAAAATATTCATAATTCTATGTGGTTTAGGCTGAACACCAAAAAAACTGAAAATTTGGAATTTCTTTAAATGGTTATAACTTTTTTGTAGGTGGTATAATTTGAAATGTACATAATGTTTGAAAATCACTGGTTTAAGAGGAAGCCATAATTTTATCCCAACTGTTTTTAAATGAGTTTTATGGAAATATATTAACGGAACTAATGGGCAGCTTGACAAAAATTACATTTTGTTCACAAAACGGTTAGCATTTATGATTTTTGTAGGGGATATACAATAATATACACATTATGGCATGTATTCGTAAAGATACCCATATTTAACATTTTCAAAAATCGATTTTATTTAAGTAAATATAATTATTTACAATTTATTAATTTGCGTGCTAAAAAGAACGATAGAAATTTTGAATTATAATGTCATTTTTGCTTTTCAATTATAAGTATTTATCAATATATAATTGCAATGGCCTTTTTTTCTTTTGCTTGTACATTTTCGACAAGATTGTAGTATATTTATGTTTTCTAAAATCTAAAAATATAAGGGGGTCTATAAAGAAAATCATTATTTTAATTTTAAAGAGTTCCGGTCTTTGCAAGAAAAAGGATTTTCCTTTTTATTTTCTTATCTTAAAGTCGATATTTCTATCACAAATTGAAAGTTTTATGAAAATTACTATAAAATTTTGAAGATTTAAGATTTTGTTTAAAAAATTTAGAGAAAAATGGCCGTAACTTTTGAACGTGTGGTCAGATCTTATTTTTGTCGACGGATTTGAAATCAGCGTATCAAAATCTATCTAGTGGTATCATGGTATGTATAATACTTTAAAATTTGAGAAAAATTAGTAAAAAATCGACATATTTATTAAGGTATACCTACCCCTTAGAAATTTTTCGTTTTTTCGCAATTTTTATTTTATTCGTAAATATTAAGTTGAATTATTTGTTATAAATAAAATGCTATACAATATATTTCATTTGAATTAAAAGACAAAAAATAAATACAAAGATTGTGTAAAGTATTAATTATATTAATAGTATATTTGTTTATTGGTACAACAAATTAAACTATACCAATAATATAGATTCAGATCCTGCACGCAATAATTACTAACTGATATTGTAACTTTAGTAACAAACACATGACCTAGTAAGAATTACAATATTTTGGACAGTTTCAAGATTACTACGTCAAATAGTAATATTTCTTTAAAAATTCAGTGATTGTTAAGAATTTTTTTTCTACTTCAAAATTTAGAATTACATAATTCATAGCATTATCTCTAAATTGCCATTGATATTTATTACATAAAACAAATTAATATTCAATAACAGTCTCTAAGAATAATCGGCCAGACTCAAAGAAAAAAATTACACAGAATTCTATTGAAGAGGAAGTTCGGCAAAAATAATCCACCAAAATACATCTTAAATTCCCATAACTCAAAATTATGCAAAATAATTCAATAAAAAAAATCATACCTCACGTCAAAAAATGCATACTGTAAACACATACAACCCGTCCGATCAGACATGACATTACTGCACCACGTATACACGATGTCATGATCAAACAGACGTGTTGTAAAAAATGCATTTCTCGTACGATGGTCACGTACAGTGCGCCGATTTGTTAATGGGACGTGATTGTATGTTAAAATGTATTTAATTCGGTAATATAAATGCGGGTGGTGTCTGCTTTGTAGCTTATAAATCAAAATACGTGATTGAAAAATGAAAGAAAAAATCAAAATAAAATAAGCAGACGCCGGCTATGGCTTTGACAAAAGCCGACGGTAAATGTTTACTTATTTTGATTACAAATACACATCCGGAAAGTATCAGAATTGATTATTATTTGTGTTTTTAGAAAATATGTTTATTCTCGTTAAATAATTTGAATTGATTTTTTTTACTTTCTTATACCTATGTATATGAAATATACATATCGCACCCCTACCGCACAAAAAAAGTGTCACAACTCAAAAATGTAGTTCTGAGGAAATAGGCATAGGTGGGCCCAGTTAATCGAAAAGTTAACTTCGTTAATTGTTAATCCGTTAATAAAAAAGTTAACTTCGTTAACCGTTAAAGCGTTAAAATTCCGAAAATATAACGGAAGTTAAAGTTAACCGAAAATTTAACGAAAGTTAAAGTTAATCCGTTAAAAAGTTAACCATCCAAAATGTTTGAAGACCTTTTTTTTAGCTATTTCGACAACTTTGTTATGTACTTTTCATCAAACAACCAATGTAACGGACTAAAGTTAACGGAAATTGAATTTAACGGAAGTTAACAAAAGCGTTTACATTTTTTTGAGTTAACTTAAAAGTTTATCCGTTAACCATTTTGTTAACTTCGTTAATTAACGATTAACGGATTAACGAGTTAATGCCCACCTATGGAAATAGGAATAAATTAAATTATAACAATTTAGGTAAATCAAATTGTAAAGGTAGTATAGGAAAAGGACTGATACACAGTATTTAATTTAAATATTTCAGTATTCCTGTGATGTTTGAAAAATAGTAACTATTAAAACGCTTATAGTGATTAAGTATTTAAAAAATACATAATAAATGTGACATTTTTTTAGAATATATGCTAGTTAATTTGGAATCATTCTACATATTTATCTCAAATATGACATTTTTTGAGTTGACATTTTTTTGCGGGGGTGCAGTATAATATAAATAAGTATTGTAAAGCCGATTTTTTTCGAAATCTGGATTTTGATGGAATTACCCATTTTGACCTTCCCTGAATCCATTCTGACTATTATCGCCACGATATCTGTGTGTCTGTCGGTCTGTTTATCTGTAGACGCGGTAACTCAAATACGACAAATCGTATAGAAGGGTGAAATTTTATACTTAAGATTAATTTTTGTCTGGGAAGAAAACCTCCTATTTTTAAAAACGATCTTTCAACCGGAAACGGATGTTTACTGATGTGAGATCGATTTTTGAATTTTTCGAATTACATCAAAACAGTGTGAATTAGAGAAAAATTGTCTTATTAAAAATTGTAGGTAATATTATAATCTATAATTTATGTTCTATTCATTTTTTCGATAAAACAAACAAATATCCGTTTTTAATTATACTTCAAATGGATCATAACAGAGAATAAAAATATCTGCCATGAGTATATCATGGGACTTTCTTATACGTATTACAGAGACTGAATAGTGTACGTGTTTGCCATAGATACCATAGGTCTTGCTTATACGTAATACTGAGAGTAAACAGTGTGGGTTATTCTAAATGATTATTTAAAAAAATTATATTTGGCTAAATCATAAATGTTGGAAAAAAATGTATGGGAAATAAATTATAGGTAATAAGAATAATATACTCGACATTTTTTATCTAAAACATTTTTGACTTATGTATTTCAAAAATAAATCGAAAATTTAAAAAAATACAAAATTAAACATCCGTTTCCGGTTTAGCAATTACGTTAAACAAAAATCGTTCGATACATAATGTATAAAATAATATTTCTATAGTTTATGTACTATTCATTTTATTCTATCTTTTATAAGTTTGTCAGAAATATGTTTCAATAAAATAAGAATCACGTACACTGTTCACTCTTAGCATTACGTATATATAACAAATTCTGTGATTCTGTGGCACCCATGACAGCTTTTTTGTTTATGAAAAAATATGTGTTTTTTAAAACATCGTATTTTCATTTAAAAAATTGTTGTAGAATGGTCATTCAAAAAACATTTTGAAGCTTAATTGATTTCAAAATAATTTTAAAATACACGGAATCAATTTCGTCGGAGGGGGGCTGAGGGGTCATACAGAAAATAGTGCATTTAGTAACTGACCCAATTATTTCGGGTACATTTTTTTCCTTTGTGGCTCGTTCGAAATTGACTTCGACGGAGACCTTAACCCTAAGTTTGCACACTGCTCAAATTACCCCTTCCGCCGCCATCTTTGATTACTTTTTTTTATTTTCAATCGCTCATAACTCGCGTTCTAATTATCCTACAGAAATTAATTTGGGCTCGTTGCACTCGTCCGACCTTACTCTTTAATTAAGTTCATATCAAATTAAACTCTCCGATGTCCTAAAAAAAGTTATTAGCGTCCAATGTTGGAATAACATTCTCAAAAGTCCTTTCGCCCGCTTTCTCCGCGCGTAGCCCTTTTCCAGTTCAACTGAAACCCCCCTCGACAGTTCACTATTTGAAGTAGACTCGATTTCCAGTATTTAAAAAAAATCATTCCGATTGGTTGATTTTTCGCCCGCCAAACCACGCTCGAAGTTGCTAAAGAATACTCGCGTAAAAACCCCGTATACACATTTTCAATAATTTTTTTGTACATTCGAAATGCACTAAATAGATTGATTTTTGAGTATTTTGGAAAATATCTTCAGACAAATTTCGGCAAACTCGAAAATGATTTTAGAGGTATGGTTCCATTGGCAAAAATACTTGCTATGGCCCATAATACCAGAATCGCGAGTTGCCCATAGAGATTTTTTCGGCCCCATACAATTTGACCCACCCTAATATATATGCATTTTAAAAAAGGGTAAAAAAGGTCGACTCGATTTATTTTGTTTTTCTCAACTCCTTCCCACACCACTTTTGAAGTCAGCTTGAGGGCTTATTTTAAGAGTTCCGTTAAAAACTAGGAACCCTTTATAGTTCATGTTCGTTCGTCTTGAAAAATTTTCATTGTCTCATATTTCGTATTAGACTACCCTATATATGCATACAATAATAAAAAAATATTTCGTCTAGATCTGGTCCAAAAATAACAACAAATTGAAAATCTATTCGATTAAATAGACCATTTACTTCAACAATATCTGTAAGATTTGTCATCCAGTTGTTAACAAAGCATTTAAAGTGTCAAATTTAAATAGGACGTATTGTTACCAGTGTCGATAAAGAAGAGAACATCAATTTCGTATATAAATTGGCTCATTAAGTACAAAAGAAGGCGGTGTGTTATATAGTAGAGACATCTATCGGTACACGACATCAAATTACCTTTGGAGTCGTTTGGAGTTAGACACATGTTTAACTAATTTTAGGTTTTACTAAATTAGAAGTATTTAAGAGATTGGAATATGTGATATGAATGTTAAAAATACAAGTGAAGGATGAAATTTGGGGTATGGAGTGAATTTTAAGTTTTTAAGACTGTATAAAACTTGTCAAATTACGGACTTTTTTATTGAATAAAATAATATCCCCTTATACAGCGATTTTATGGTTTTAAAATGTTCTAAGCATCAAGCGAAGTTCATAACTGAGTTTGTGGATTAATCCGTTTCCGCGTGGTACCTTTTTCACGACTTTTCCGGAAAATCATAAGTTTTTCCTATTTTTTTGCTAATATCTCGGCTTTTACTTGATTTATTTCGATTAAAAAAAATTGGTTCGATTAAAAATTGGAACCCTTCTATCGATCTGTGGGGTACGGAATACTCTGACTTAATTTATAACCTCAAAAAAAATTATAGACCATACGCTTAGAACAGATTTTTCGTTTTTTCTCAATAACTTTGCAAAAAATAAGAATATTTTGATGAAAATTGGAGAAAATGTTCTTCTTATGATGTCAAATAAACTTGCCAGGTTTCATTAAAAAATCTTTTAAAATATCGCAAAAAATATTTATATGAATTATTTTTTTATTGTCACCAGATTCTGAAGACGACGACCACTGCACCGACATCGAAGACAACAGCACAACACCAGGTACTAAACCTACCGACGGCACGGGGTCTGAGAGTGCCGCAACGCGAGACGGAGCTAACTCTGGAGGTGGAGCGTCATCCGGCGGAGGAGCTAATAAAACCCGGCGAAGACGTACTGCGTTCACGAGTGAACAATTGCTCGAGCTTGAAAGGGAGTTCCACGCTAAGAAATATCTGTCGTTGACGGAACGCAGTCAGATAGCGACGGCGCTTAAACTTAGTGAAGTTCAGGTAAGATTGGTTTGAATTAATCTAGTCAATAGAGACAAGTGTTTAGGGGTGTTTAATAAATATTACGCAAAATTGGAGGGTTTACATTAGCTGCAATTTTGCGAATACTTCCAACGTAAATATGATTTTTTATACTAAAATAAGTTTTTTTTAGAATTTTGCTAGTACGGAATTTGTTTGTCCTTACGCTCGGAGGGGTATGGGCCACCCAAAATGTGGTTTAGCCCAGGCTCCGTTGGAAGTTCTCAGGGTCTTATTGCATGTATTGTTTCTTGCTTCTTTCGTTATTACCATGTGACTTTTCACTTATTATATTTTATATTTTAACACTATGTTTTATAATTTACCATACTAAATTAAATGTTTAGTATTTTTAGAGAATTCAGATCCAAGCAAAAAAGTCCATACTATTTTTGTCGTAGCACTAACAATTCGTAAAATATTTACGAGATACAGTGCAACCTCGATATAACAAAACTGAAGGGAAGTAGAAAATATTCGTTATACCAAGAAATTTGTTACAGTGAGGTTTGTTATATAAAGGTTAGGTTAGTCTACAATTCGTTATAACAAGGAAAGAAAACTTTTTTATTAACCTCAACATAATTGATAGCGTTATGTAAGGGTTATAAGTTGACAAAATTCATTAAATAGAGGTAAATAATACTTTATATTTAAAAAAAAAAATATTTGGTAATGTCTAAAAAAAGGTCATCAGAATAAAAAAGTAATTGATAAAGACTAAAAAAAAGTCTCCAAAGTAAAAAAAGGCACTTAACATAATTAGTGCTTAGGGCTAGGGCATCACATAGTCTAAATCTGGCACTGTCTACAATGATTAAAAAAATTGTTATAAAGAGGTTGTTGACAAATTCATAATATAAAGGTATATTTTGCATTAGCTCTTACGGGCAGTTGTAGGGATTTCGAAAAATTTGTTAAATCGAGGAAATTGTTATATTGAGGCTATCGTTATATTAAGGTTACACTGTATTATAGTAGCGACTAACGGAACTAATAGCAGAATACTTAAGAAGTACTTTCGAACATTTATATATTTTATATTGATGTCCGGTATCATAAAGGTCAATAAAGGAGCTAAAGCACTCTCAAATGAGGTAACAAACTTATATGACAGTCTTCTTGGAGTTTCATGAAGACAAGTTTCGCACACGCGTTGTATGTAAACACCAACAACGGTATTAAAACAGTGATGATATTAAGATAAATATTTTGTACGGTCAGAGTCTGCACCAACTGTGTTACAATACGTTGAAGTATCACTGCTCTAAATTCCATAGCAAATCTATAGATACTATCACAAAATTAATACCTCATTTGAGAGTGCTTGCTAGCTCCTTTCCTTTGAAAGTTGGTTTACATATCGCACTTCCGCAAAAAAGTGTCACAATTCAAAAAATTTAATATTTCAGATAAATATGTAGAATGATTCCAAATTACTACACAGTAAAAAAAAATTCGTAAAATTTAACACTTAAATGAGTGTTACTGATTTTTTTACACGCAGTGAGTGTTACTTTGGCTCGACTTTTTATTTTTGAAGAAATAACACACTTGCATGTTAAAAGTAACATACGAGAGTGTTAGAATTAGTCCGGATGAGCTCGTCAATTTTAACACATTAAAATGTTGTTTGTAACACTTGTAGAGTGTAAAAAATTTAAGGTTATATTAAGACTATCAAATTGTCACAGATGAAATTTCATAGTACTTACGTTTTTTTTTTATAAATAACAACACCAATTTTATATTAAATAATAAATTAAATAATATAAATATTAACAATATTTTCAAGGTCAAAAGAAGATTTAATATTACACAATCACATCACTGTACATCACTGGGTTGTAAAATAGGTTATATTCCCGCGCATTGTGCCGAACGACGCCGAACTTGACACGCGCCATGTGTTAATTCAACACTTTTTATGTGTTATTTATGAACGTACTAACACATTCGCTGTGTTACATTAACATTTAAAAATGTTATTGATACTTGTCACTGTTTGGAAAAGATTTTTAACACAAATTGTGTGTTGATTTTAGAGTAACATTCATAAAGTGTTATTTGAATCTCTAATAACATTTTAATGTGTTAACAATTGAGTCGATGAAAGTACACTTGCCTCGTGTGTTGATTCAACACACAAAAATGTGAAATATTTGACACGCAAATTTTAACACTCATTTAAGTGTTAAATTTTACGAAATTTTTTTTACTGTGTATATATTTCTTCTAAAAATTTTCATTAATGTACTTTGTGTACCTATCGTCAAAACTACCATACACCAATACCTCGCTTTGCGTCGCGTCGTTTCGTTTTGCGTTTTTTTCGAAGTTGCGTCGCTGCTGAATTAGTACTAATTTTCACTGTGCGTCGTTAAATTTTCGAAGTTGCGTTGTTTTGGGTTCGGGTCTTTAATTTTTTTTAAATTAATACGAGAGTAACTTAAATAATTCACTTTGCGTCCTGTTTTTTTGGAACGTAACCACGACGCAAAGTGAGGTATGGGTGTATTCTAAAAAATGTCACATTTTTTATTTTATTAAATACGTAATCACTAAGCGTTTTAATAGTAACTATTTTTCAAACATCACAAGAATACTGAAATATTTAAATTAAAAACTGTGTATCAGCTTTTTGTAAAGTTAGTATTAATATTAGTCCACGGTATTTAGATTAAAATTTGCCAAATAGAAGGAAAAAATCATAAAGTGTTGATATTTTGTACACGTACTCTCAGAAGGGTTCGGAATAAGAGCCCGAAAAGTTCCCACCTAAATCGTGGATGGAACATCCCCTTTTACGTGAAAAACTACCCCTGGAGTGAATTTTATTCCAGTTTTTCCCATTTTTCATCCGAACTACCGCTCGGAGAAAAAAATATTATAGGAATTAAAGATTAAACATGAAATTTTACGTAAAAAATGTTTTATGCAGTATTCGGCTAATCCTCAGCCTACTCTCGCATTCAATGCTCAAAGTGATGGGTAGTTTTTGGAGCGCAAGGAAAAATCGGTATGACAAGATTTTTCACCGTAAATATTTCCATAACGGTTAATTTTACCAAAAAGTAGATAAGGATAAAAATTGTAGAACTGAATCTCCTCTATAAGATCTAAATATCATAATTATGTTTCAAACGTTTTTTTATTGATTTTTTACCTTTTTACACAAACGTAAATTACATTATTTTCAGATATTTTCCATAGAACCCATTGAGACAACATTTTCGCGCGTTTTTTTTTAGTGATTTACCATCGTAAGTCTGTTCTATCTGTTTATTCGTTCAGAATTTAGTTATTTTATACAGGATATCCATTAAAAGGACTTAAGGGACAAGCACATACACATACACATTGGAAACATAGTTTTTTTTTAATATAAATTGGAGTTGTCCCACTTTTTTTTGTTATAAAATTATATATAGCTATAATAACTTTACAATTTTGATTTATCTAAATTGTTATAATTTCATTTATTCCTATTTCTTCAAAACTACATTTTTTGAGTTGTGACACTTTTTTGCGGGGGTGTGATATATTGACTGAACTAATAATTTTTAAATATTTTTTAAATAATTTTGACTGATTCAATTTTTTTTCATATAACAGGTAAAAATATGGTTTCAAAATCGCCGAGCCAAATGGAAACGGGTAAAAGCCGGCTTAACCTCATCAAGTGGCGGGGGCGGCGGTTCTTCCGGAAGTGGCAAAGGTGGTCGCGACCCTCACCACACCAAGATAGTCGTGCCTATACCAGTGCATGTCAACAGGTTCGCAGTGCGGACACAGCACCAGCAACTGGAGAAATGCGGTGTTGCCGCGGCGGCAATGGGAGCCACGGGGACCGCTGGTGCGGGACCGCAGCCTGGAGGACCCCCACCGCCGGGTCTAGCACATTTTGGTAGCCACTTGTCGAGAGGCGGGATGGTGTTCGGGGGACCCGGAGCGATTTTAAGAAACGGTTTAGGACTTGCGAGATTTCATCAAAATGGACCGTCATAGATCGATGAGGTTTTCGTGGGCGTGAATATAATTTTTTTGATATTATTCTTTTTTATTAAATTATAGAATCGTTGTTAAACATTTTGATATCTATCCATACGTGAAATTTAACCACAGAGGTATATACAGAGTGTCCCATTTTAATCTATCACCCCCCTAAATTTTTTTATCTATTAATTAAATCAAAAAATGTTTCGAATAAAAGTTGTTTGGTTTTGAGGGGGACCCAATATGGCGTTATTAATTTTTGATTTTTTGGACGTCTTCATGGTCAAATAGGGCCAACTTTTTTTTTTCAAATGGACACCTATATTTTTCATTACGGTATCTTATGGTCTGAAAAAAAAGAAGCAACTTTTGTTTTAAATAATTTTTTGTATGACTTCATTTTTTTTTAATATTTAACAAAATAATTTTAGATTTCAGATTTTCACTAATTTTTTACTCGAAACCCATTAACTTTAGAGGAAAAGTGTAAAAAACAAAAAAGGTTTATTTTAATCTGATATAACTAGGAAAATGATTTTTTTCAATTTAATTTTTTTTTTGCTTTAATATTTTGAAGTGCAATAGTTCAAAAAAAACCTGATATAATTTTCCTAGTTATATCAGATTAAAATAAACATTTTTTATTTTTTACACTTTTCCTCTAAAGTTAAAATGGGTTTCGAGTAAAACATTAGTGAAAATCTGAAATCTAAAATTATTTTGTTAAATATTAAGAAAAAATGAAGTCACACAAAAAAATATTTAAAACAAAAGCTGCTTCTTTTTTTCCAAACAATTCTTGGTCTAGGGGCCCATGGTAGGATGTATGTTGAAGCCATGACCATCATATAATTTTTTTTATTTTTACTTTTAATGAATTTTAATTTTGTAAAACCTGTTTTTTTTTTATTTCTTACTTAAAAAAAGTTTCTATAAAATTGGAAGGAAGGATAGATGTTGATATAATGGTAAGGAGTTGTGGGACATCCCTTAATATTTTATAAAATTTCTTTATTTTGTTCATTTATTTACTAAAAAAAAACCAATTACAACGAAATATATTTTTATTTTTATTTTTTATTTACCAGTGCAATTTGATTCGACTATTTTTTTATCATAATTAATAAATTTGTAAATATTTACTTATTGTTAGATTTATTAGTTTAAAAAATTGTTATAAATTATAGTTAAAATAACAATAAAAGTATTATGTAAATAATTTAATAGATTAATTATCATAAGCACTCTCTAGATATTTATTATTAATACAAATGTACTTAATTGTAAATGATTAAATAAAAAATAAATACATGTATTAAAAAGTCTAATCCTTTTGTACTCCTTTTCTTGCATTTTTCAGGTGATTAATTAACAATATCTATTTTATTTATTATTAGTTATTACACAGGTGGAATTTGTATTTTTATATCTAATCAAGTTAAAAAAAATAGTTATAAAAAGTAGCCTATGTCTTTCCTCTGTATGTAAGCTATCTCCCTACCTTTCATCAAGATCGGATCAGCAGTTTAGCCGTAAAAAGGTAATAAACAAAGTTACTCTCGCATTTATAATATTAGCAAATATGAATGCATTCAAAACAGAAAAGGCAAAAATTAAGCAGAGCAAGCACGTTAACAAAAAAAAAACAACCCCCGAACGATAATTTCTATCAGGAATATTATTATTTCACGCCACTCCGCCCCAATTTTGGGAACAACAAAAAAATCTCACCGTAATTCATAGCTCACGTTTAAAAGTTTCAATCAAGTAGGCGGGGATGATACGATTTGTCACAGGCTGTTGTGCATTTTGACAAATTGCACCCCTCTGTGTAGTGCGCCCGTGACCTTAAACCCGGAGCGCATTGGTCGTGAGAGACCAGGTGTCGCATGTACGATACTCTAACTCTACACTGTTAATTTATCAATTAATAATATGTAAGTCCCTTCAAGCAACAAAGATATTGCTATAATATTAAAACTGGAAACCGATGTGAAGTTGGCACCACAAATTTTGTTAAAAAAATATTTAAATTACCACATCTGAAAAAAAATTGTGGATGTTAAAAAAGAAAAACAATTTTATCAACCGAAAATTGTCTTGAAGGGGAAGGGGTAAGATGAACCGTCATAGGGGTGGAGGGAGGCTAAAATTACATTCCTCATTTTGAAAAAAATAAATATCCATTTAACTCCTTAAAAAATTATATGTGAGGGGTGAGGGGTAAATTGACAGACCTGATTTTGAAATAAAAATCTATTCATTTCCTCAAAAAATGATTTAGTTGACAGACATCGTTTAAAAAAGTGATTAACTTCTCAAAAGGGAAGAGGGGTGGGGGGGGTAAAATTACATGGCTTATTTTGAATTTAACTCCTCAAAAACTTACGCAAGTGTGTGTAGGGGGGGGGGGGGGTAAATTGACAGACCTAATTTTGAAAAAATAATCGATTTAATTCCCCAAAAATTGTCTGCTGGGGGAAGGGAGATCTAGTTTTGAAAAAAAAAATAATACAAAAAAAAATTGACCGATTTGTACCGACTTTAAATGAAAATTACTGAACCATTTGAATGGTATTTTCACTGTTTTCAAAATATAAAGTTTTTTTGTAAACGAAAATTGATCTTAAATAAACTTTTTGCGTTACAGCGTCTATACACCGACAGACAGACACACATACGTCATGTCGAAAATATTCAGAATGGTTAAAATAAACTAAAATTCAAAAAATAAGTATCTACTTATTAGTAATTTTTTCTTATAATAAAAATTAAACCAAATATTTAATTAACTACCATATTTTAAGTTAAATTATTCAAACAGATTATCATAAAATTAAATAAAAATAATATTTTTTGCTGAAACTTTATAAAATAAGCTAAAAGCACCAAAAGAAAAACATTCCAAAAGAGTACACCCATACTGTATTTTTGACAGTGTAGTCACGGCTAAAGCGGTTAGTTTCGCTTTGATATGTTTAACAGTTAATACTTTAATGCACAATAGGATCAGAGTCAAATGGCTAAGTACTAAGTACCCGATTGTCAACTGTCAGTTTTGTCAACTTATATTCGCAAAAACAAGACAAACAAATAAACAATTAAATCGCAAATGAAAGATACGCAAGAAAACCCAGTGCATTGTAAATAATAAAAACATATAATATACAGGGTGTCCCGCAGATAACTTTTCCAGCATGGGGATCTCAGTATCTATAAGAGATACAGGTTTGGT
This sequence comes from Sialis lutaria, assembly GCA_949319165.1. Classification (NCBI taxonomy): domain Eukaryota; kingdom Metazoa; phylum Arthropoda; class Insecta; order Megaloptera; family Sialidae; genus Sialis; species Sialis lutaria. The sequence continues at coordinate 3,325,607 of OX439232.1, forward strand.
TAAATGAGATTAATGAAAGAGTGAGTATTACTACATCAAAAAATATTCATAATTTTATGTGGTTTATGCAGTATACCCAAAAAACTGAAAATTTGGAATTTATTTAAATGGCTATAACTTTTATGTTTAAGCAGATAAGTACTTTTTGTTTGTGGTTCAGTGTTACAAGCCCTAGCTTTAGTTTTTCTTATGCATTACTAAGTTGACTATAGCATATTTGAATGTGTTTTTTACTCTACTTTACAACGATATGTCACTTGTCACATTTATTTTCTAAAATAAGTTGATGTACGAAATGCCAGTGATATTTGTTAAGTATTTTATTACAAATATTTAAGTGAGCCATGAAAAACAAAAATTGTGAGCAAAAATCACAATAACAAATGAATATTTGAAAACAATCAACTATTTAAAAAATACATTATATTTCTTTTTCGATAATAAGTATGGTAAGTGACATATCGTTGTAAAGTAGAGTAAATAAACATTCAAATATGTTATAAGTAGTCAACTTAGTAGTCCATAAGAAAAACTAAATTTAGGGCTCGTAACACGAAAACTAAAAGTGATATAAAAAATCTAAATAAACAAAAAAGTGCCTTAAGAAACCACAAACAAAAAGTACTTATTTGCTTGAACAAAAAAGTTATAGCCATTTAAAGAAATTCCGAATTTTTAGTTTTTTGGGTATACCGCCTAAACCACATAAAATGATTAATATTTTTTGGTGTAGTAATACTCACCCCTTTCTTACAAATAAATGATCTGATTTAACCAAACCTGTATCTCTTATAAATACTGAGATACCCATGCTGAAAAAGTTATCTGGGGCACCCGGTATGTAAACTCTAAATATGCAGTTCTCATAAGATTGCATGTTAATTTGTTTATTTAATATATCTTAAACTATTCTCCTAACGACTTTGAAATTTTGCAAGGATTTTTTAAATATCAATGTTTTCTTATTTTCAAAGTTTCATCAAAATATCTCTGTTATTTTTCTATGGTCTCAACCTCCTTAAGAATCTTGCAAATAAAATGTAATAGAAAACAGTTTTGCATGTAAATACCCCCCCCCCCCTCCCCAACCCATCAGTAATTTTGTATAAATTGAAGGTAATTAAATTATTCTGAAAGTTAACAATATTGAAAATTTTTAGATCTGCTGATTAAAAGAAAAACAATTTGATACCCTGTAAAAAGATTTCGATTTATTAGTATTTTATTAATTTTTTAAATCAATGTATTAAATACTTAAATCTGTATAAATATAAAATATCTTGAGAAAAAAGAGGAGGCAGTACAGATGTCACAACGACCTAACCACCTCTAAAATACCCTCTTTCAGTGAGGGGGGGGGGGGACTCAGGGGAGGAGAAAATGGCGTGTCCGATCACACACATAGCATCATCAGCAGAAAAAACCAAATAACAGATTACCGGAGCCTGATTCCCGCTAAATGCCGGCTCTCCGGGGATCCGGAGTGACTTGTCTAACTCCCCCCCCCCATACACCTCCCTAGCCCCTCCCGCTTAAAACTCACCGCAGAACGAACGTATTGTGTATAACGAGAGGCAGTATTGGACTTAGATAATTCTTTAACCAATTTTTTATCCTTTGAAAAATTAAAGCGGTCTAACAAAATTTGGTACACAGAAAAAAAACTGTATTGGACCAAGAAAACCTTGTTTTGTATAAAACGAAAACAATATTTTCTTAATATAAGAAACATACTCTTAATCCAACTACGTTATTCCTTCGTTCAAGAATACTACAGTTGGTTTAAAAGATTATTGCTTATCTTAAGAAAATATTGTTTTCGTTATATACAAAGCAAGGTTTACTTGGTTTGAGAAATTCTTTCCACCAGTGTAGCTAACAAGCACCCTCAAATAAGGTACTAATTTTATGATATTATCTATGGATTTGCTATATGAAATTTAGAGCAACGATACTTAATAGGCATGATGACTAATTTTTTAAAAAACTATTCTATGATGATCTTACGTGTCTCCTATTTCCAAAAAAAATACTTATTTCTGCAGAAAATAAAGGTTTAATCGCAAAAATTAACTCTTTAAAAACTAATTTTGAATTTGATGCCAAAACGCTCGCAGGTGACATTTCAGAGTTGTGACGTCACACTTCTTGTCAACAATAATCAAACATTCAGAGTTAGACAATAATTTAATTATTTTGTGTGTTAAAAATGAATTCCAAAGTATACAAGTTCTTAAATAAGGTGTGTTCCTAATAATCTTGTAAGAGGAATTGATATTTGTCTAAAATAAAAGTACTTTTAACGTTTACTGATGCGTGATGTCATTCACTCTGATTGGTGTTCCATTTAACATGGCGGATTTAATATAAAAATAAATACATTTTTTAGAATCTTTTTAATCTATTTCATTATTTAAAATCATAATTTCAATGATACTTTGTTACTGGCTTCATACCGAAGGAAAATATAGCTATTGCTATCACCATCATGACGCAACTTCGAAAAAAAAACTATATATCTTTAGCAAACTTCTGTCGTTTATCTGCCGTTACGAGTGGACTCTTTAGCCTTCTAGGATTACTTCCGATCTTTTTGAAACTTGGTTGAAAAATCGATCTCACGAATAACGTTAAGTTCGTTAGTCAGCGAAATTCCTTTATGGATTTCAAAATGGCGGCCGTTCAAAACCGAGAAAAAAATCATATCTCGGGTAGGTACTAATTATCGGATCGATAATATCAAATATGTTTTGGAATCCTCTCAACAAAATGTACCGTTTGGTTGATATTTTAAAAACAAAAAAATTATAGGAGAGATTGTAAACTAAGGATTCCGAGTTCGAATCCCGATGTGGAACTATTTTTTATTTTATTTTTTTTTATTTATTATTAGTCCAGAGCATTTAGACGAAAAATAGCTGTATCTAGGAAAAAATTCGCATAGAGCTGAATTTTTGTATACACTTTCTTTTTGTCTTTATACATAAGATGCCAAAAGTCCCCATCGATCCCTTGTGAGCATACTTTTTTATAGCCCTCAAAAGGTGCTAATAATTAGTTTTATGTAAATATCTCTGTATTTATAGATTTTACGATAGTGAACGTTATATAACAATGGGAAGACTAGAAAATTCTCTACAAAAAAGGTCATTCATAGTTTTTCATACGAACTATAATTTTCACGGAAACTGGATGCAAAGGTGACGACATAAGCAAATACTACTAACACAAGAAATGTAGAATTTTTGATTAATGTAAATATTATGCCGAATGTGCGAGGTTCCAAATTTTGTCAATAGTTAGAGTATACCGACATGTGTATTTCCTGAAAACTACCTAGCAAAGTAGGCCCCGGAACATCCCCATCGAAGGCCCCAAATTTTCGATATATACGGATTTTGTGAACAGCTGTATTTAGTAAACGGAATGTAGATCAACATCTTTTTTCACATTTTAGACAGATAATTTAATCTTATACAACCTTTTTATTAATATTTTATCCAAATTAAATTGTATGCCTTTCAAAATTGCGGTCAAACTAAAAAATATATATTTTTTTAAGAAAAATTTAAAGTTTGGCCGCCATTTTGAAAACAATTTGTTAATTTTTAGTTAAAATACTATCAAATTGTTTGTAAAAAATAATTAACTGTCTTATATGTGAAAGACGATGTTGATCGGACATTCCGTTTATTAGATACAGTCTGTTTATAAAATCCTTATACAACGATATTTTGGGTTATTCGATGAGGGTGTTCCGGGGCCTACTTTACTAGGGAGTTTGCAGAAAATATACATCTTTGTATGTTCTAACTACTGATAAAATTTGGCACCTCACACATTTGTCATAATATTTACAATAGCCAAAAAGTATATGTTATATTAATATAATATAGGAATGAATTTTGATTAAGATTTTTTGGGGAATTTTTTGACAAAAAAGTATAAAAATTTTTACTATAGATTTTTTGTATTTACTTTTATATAAGTTTAGACAAGCTATACAAATTAAAAAAAATAAAATAATAAGTAATTATTACGCTTGTACAGGAACCACGTACAATGTGAAAAAAACGTCTCCAAATGATTGCCATGATTATAGCTTTTCTGTTCATCCGAAAAAACAAAACCAATAAATTTCTTTATCTATATAAGTGTGGCTATAGCGGGTGGCAAAATTTAAAAAAAAAATTGAAAATTAAAAAAATGGCGGTGTTTAGAAAAGTGTCTATAGAATTTTCGTTACTATTTTTTTCAATCTATCATTGCCCGTAAAACAAAAATATTTGATTTACTCAATTCTGTTACAGATAGTATTAGCTTGTGTACACAGAAAATTTGAAGTCAATCGGTTCAGTAGATCTTGAGTTATTATGGCAGGCAATTTCAGTTTTCAGTTTCGAGAAAAACGCGTTCAAAGTTTACGTATAGTTGGCTATTCAATGTTACATATCTCTTTCAATCCTCTATAACTTCGTCAATTTTGGGAATCTGGGTATAGGGTTTTGTACATCTCTTTTTTGAACTCCTATTTATTCAAAAAATGCAAAAAAATAAAATCGATATTTTACATTTTTAGACTAGAATACCCCCATACTACGTGAAAACAATTACTTGTACGAAAAAAGGTATCAGATCTTTGTTGTAGATAATTTTCTAATCTTTCTATTTGATAATAACTATTTTAGTCATAGAGCCAATATATTCAGAGATATTTAGCTAAAACTAATTGTTAGCACCTTGTGTGGGCTGTAAAAAAGTATGCTCACAGGGGATCGATGGGGACTTTTGGTAACTTATGTATAAAGGCAAAACGAAGGTGTATACAAAAATTCAGCTCTATGCGAATTTATTCCTAGTGAAAACCTAAAGTTACTGGACTATATGTAGAGTATTAAAGAGAAAAAATTTAATAATCAATAAAAAATAAATTTCAGAGTCTACTTTTTTTACACATTTAATTTTTTTTATCAAATAAAATTCGCTTACCGCGGTGGTTGCGCGGACAGGATATTATCACATACTACCACTGTTTTAATACCGTTGTTTGTGTTTACATACAACTTGTCAAAGTCTTCATGAAACTCCAAGAGAACTGTCATATAAATTTGGTACGTCATTTGCCAACTAGTAAAAATCTGCTGGTTCTTTTATAATACCGAACATCAAAATAAGCCCTACATCAAATTACGGCCCTGTTTCACAAATGTCTTTTACTCTCATTAACTAAACAAAGAGAGACAGTATTCTAGATGAATGCTAGACAAAGACAGAAACCACAATTTAGTCATTAGTTAGACAAAGACAAGCATATAGTTTAGTTTATATACGAAGAACAGAGATAGAGTATATAAATTTACTATGTCCTCATTAACTAGACAAGGACGTCTCGGTGTATGGAGGGAGTGAGACAAAGAGAGATGACATGAAAGTGGGCGTGTCAAGTAATGATTAAGTTCTAATAATGTTAGCGGACTGCGACCCTCATTAGAGAAGTGTCCATTACCAACAGGATGGTCTTAAATGTGTCTGGGGGATTTGAGGAAACAGATACGTAAAGATTTTTGTAAGGGTTGTTTAAGTTTGTAACCCTGGGTAAAATCAACCAGATGAAATATACACTGAAAAAAATATTGCATATAACAATCATTAAATTTTTAAATAAATATTACTATTTGACGTCTGGTAATCTTGAAACTGTCCAAAATAATGTAATTCTTGTTACACGCAGAAAAAACTGTATTGGACCAAGAAAACCTTGTTTTGTATATAACGAAAACAATATTTTATTAATATAAGAAACATACTCTTAATCCAACTACGTTATTCCTTCGTTCAAGAATACTATAGTTGGTTTAAGAGATTATTGTGTATCTCAAGAAAATATTATTTTCGTTATATACAAAACAAGGTTTACTTGGTTTGAGAAATCCTTTCTACCAGTGTAGGCCACGTGTTTGTTACTAAAGTTACAATATCAATTAATTCGAAATCTATATTATTGGTATAGTTTAATATTGTTATACCTACCGATAAACAAAATACTATTAATACAATTAATATATACTCGTTACTATTATATACCGTTCTGTCTATTTCAATTTTCAAATTAAATTAAACTTTTTTTTACTTTTAATAAATAAACAAAAAAAATGTATAATTAGTTGAATAATGTCCGGTATTATAAAGGACCTAGCAAATTTGCAAACTAGCAAGTACTCTCAAACGGGGTATCAAACTTATATGATAGTTCTCTTGAAGTTTTTGACAGATAGTTTCATACATAGGAAGTAAAAAAAAGGTATGTATATTTACTAAAGTGTATTTACTAACCTTACGTAAAAAATGGTAAAAACCAACTTACTGCGCATGCAACTATCTGTCAAAAACTCAAAGAGAATTCTGTCATATAAGTTTGATATCTCATTTGAGAGTGCTTGCTAGCTTGCAAATTTGCTAGGTTCTTTATAATACCGAACATGAGAAAAATATTGCATATAACAATTACTCAATTTTTAAATCAATATTACTATTTGACGTAGTAATTTTGAAATAATATATATAATAATTTTGAAGTAATATTGTAATTCTTGCTAGGGTAGGTCACGTGTTTGTTACTAAAGTTACAATATCAATTAGTCATTTTGCGTGCAGGATCGAAAACTATATTATTAGTATAGTTTAAATTGTTAAACCAATACACAAATATACTATTAATATATATAATTAATTTCACACAATCTTTCTATTTATTGTATTGTCTTTTAATTGAAATGAAATTATTTGTATAGCACTTTAATAACAAATAATTCAACTTAAGGTTATTTGATCATTAGAGCAATGTATGATAAAAGTCTAAAATTTTAATACATATGTTATTTATGGATAACTCATATATTTTACTAATTTTTATTTTAAATATTGGACGTATGATTTTAAAGTAATTGGATATTAAAAATAGAGTTTTTAACACACGATAAATGAGAGAACTTGCCGAAAGTGCTCTATTTATTGAAATTCTACACAATTGGCTCTATAGAGACGTTTTAAAAACTTATTATTCGAAACTTCAACCCTTTTAAATACTATAAAAATTATAAAACAAATATATTCTCGTGTAATTTATTTAAAATAATGAAAAACTAGCTCTGTCATTACAGCAAATTAGTACATGTTACTATTATACAGGGTGTCTAAATATCAGGGGACACCATGGGGATCTCGGAAACTATAAGAGATAGAGATTCGGTTAAATGAGAGAAAAGTTACCTTTAATAGGGAACAGTTCAATGGTGTATTTACATTTTACAAAATTTTCATAGCTTACTAGATATTAGCCAAAAACCATTTTACTCAGTAATCTTTCATCGTGAATATTTCTTAAACGACTTGAAATTTAAAAAAATGTTTCCAATAAATGCTGTAGGGTTTAGTATTGTCTATTTAAAAATATTTTTTTAATTTCCAGAAATCGCATTGTTTTTGAGATATGACACTAACTTATGTTTTCTTAAATAGGAGCAATATGAAATTTGGTAATATTTGAACAGAAGATTTTATTACCTTTTCAATGATATGCAACTTGATATACTTATTTTCAAAATATCTCAAAAAATGATGAAAAAGTACTTTTTATTTATTTAATAAACTGGATCATCCTAAGATGGCTATGACAATTAACAATAAGATTAAAAAACAACTGAAAATTTACTTATAAGCTTACATAGCATGAATTAACTATTTTATAAAAAAATAAAACATATTTCTATTGATTTAATACAAAATATCAGCCAAAGATGGCTATGGTTATTAACAAAAAAAAACAGATTTTTTAAATTTGATTCAGAATACCAGTGGAAAATTAAAAAAAAAACTTTACAATAGGTACCCCAAATGAAAAAAATCCATCGAAGTTATGTCTGGTGATCATGATGCTGGTCATGATATAGTTCCACCAATCCATTTGGTACAACAGAATAATATTGCATTTTTAAAATGTAAAACAAAATTATCAACAAATACGTATCACAAATAATTATAAGTTACTTTTTATTATTCTTACAAACTTACAAAATAACAATTTCTCAGAAGTTGATTTAAAAATCTCATTGTTGACAGCCACAGCCTTTTTTGACTGGAAATAAAAAAAAGTGTTTTTTTTTTTTTAAATAAAATAGCTTATTGTTTTTTTTATATTGTTGTCGATAGCCACAGCCATCTTTGGCTGGTATTTTGTATTAAATAAATTAAAAAAATGTATCCTTTTTTAAATAAAGTTGTTAATTCATGCTATGTAAGCTTATAAGTAAATGCTCAGTTGTTTTTAATCTTATTGTTAATTGTCATAGCCATCTTAGGATGATCCAGTCTATTAAATAAATAAAAAGTACTTTTTCATCATTTTTTGAGATATTTTGAAAATAAGTATATCAAGTTGCATATCATTGAAAAGGTAATAAAATCTTCTGTTCAAATATTACCAAATTTCATATTGCTCCTATTTAAGAAAACATAAGTTAGTGTCATATCTCAAAAACAATGCGATTTCTGGAAATTAAAAAAATATTTTTAAATAGACAATACTAAACCCTACAGCATTTATTTGAAACATTTTTCTAAATTTCAAGTCGTTTAAGAAATATTCACGATGAAAGATTACGGAGTAAAATGGTTTTTGGCTAATATCTAGTAAGCTATGAAAATTTTGTAAAATGTAAATACACCATTGAACTGTTCCCTATTAAAGGTAACTTTTCTCTCATTTAACCGAATCTCTATCTCTTATAGTTTCCGAGATCCCCATGGTGTCCCCTGGTATTTAGACACCCTGTATACCATTCTGTCTATTTCAATTTTCAAAATAAATAAATTTTTTTTTACTTTTAATAATTAACAAAGTAAAATATAATGTGTTCTGAATATAAATTAAAAACAATATTTTTCAAAACCACATCTTTTTTTACATTGTGCGTTTTTTGATACAAAATTGAAATTTTTAATCGACAACTTTAATTTTTATTAAAAAAATCAACCCCACTTTTTCCTGTCTAGTCACTTTTTAAATCAAATCATGTCCAGTTACCCCTTAAACAAAAATTTGCATATGTTTAAAATAAAATTATACAAATTGGTGTCAGTACAAAAAAGAAATAAAACTATATATTCCTCTAATAAATAAAAGTTGCCCCATAAAATGTCCACGATACAAAATAACATAAAAATCTTAGCCAGCGCTTTTTGATCAACAATTTGCAACGCCTGTTTTTTTCTCTTCTCTAAACTATTCTGATACGTAAAATTTATTTGTATAGTAGTTTTATTGGTCCATAGAAGCAGGGCAGGATCGCACGTTATATTAGAATAAAGAATTACAGTAAGACCCCGATTTAACGCGGTTTTTTCCGATTACTTTTGTTTATTAATTTTTCACTTACAAGCATAGCTGGGCACAGTTAATTGAAAAGTTAACTTCGTTAATCGTTAAAGCGTTAAAATTCTGAAAATTAAAGTTAACCGAAAATTTAACGAAAGTTAAAGTTAACCATCCAAAATGTTTAAAGATCTTTTTTTTGTTATTTTGACAACTTTCTTATGTAGGTACTTTTCATCAAACAATCAATGTAACGGACTAAAGTTAACGGAAGTTAACAAAAGCGTTTACATTTTTTTGAGTTAACTTAAAAGTTAATCCGTAAAGCATTTCGTTAACTTTGTTAATTAACGATTAACGGATTAACGAGTTAATGTCCAGCTATGCTTACAAGTAACACTAGCCAAGTGCCTCTCGCCGATTTTCTTGAAACTTTGCACACACGTAGTACATCGAAAAACATTAAACACGTTTTTTTTGCTAATAAAGAGTAGAAAACACATTCGAAAGTTTAACTCCATTTAGCACAATGCTAACTAACGCTACCTTATGAGTGTCATTCTCTTACAATTTTATGACATTTCCCTATCATAATTTCATTGTCTGCGGGTTTTTGAGATCGCTAATGACGATTTTGACATTAGTTTAACGAAAATGGCAAATACAAAATGATGGATAAAATCGCAGAAGTTTCAAAAACTTTATTTAACATAACTTACGAAGTTTATTAAATACATAATTACGATTTTGATAACAGTTATATCAATTTAGAAGTGGTGGATGAAAAATTTAAAATGACCATCCAAATGGCAGAATCTGGGCAAATATCGGTGGACAAACTGTGTAATTGGAAACATTAAAAATATCTAATAATCTTGTCTTCATAAGGTGCAGTTTCTTAAAATTTCGTGATTTGCTTATTGTTTCCGTCGTCTGAAAGAAGGTTGTTAAGAAGTTTGCGATCTCAAAAACACGCAGATAATGAAATTATGATAGAAAAAATTCGTAAAAACTGTAAGAGAATGACACTCATACTTAAGTAGCGTTAGCTAGCATTGTGCTAAATGGGGTTAAACTTTCGAATGTGTTTTCTACCCTTAAAACACCTTGTTAGCTAAAATAAAAATAGCTATATTTTCCTTCGGAAAAATCGCTAAAACACGTGTCTGGATGTAGAATTTTCTTCCGTTCACGATAACTACTGTATATATGCATCGGTTTGAATTATTTTTGAGGAAAATGTTTGTCTCAGTGAGTACTCCAGACCTATTGATTTTGGTGCTAATCGGATTTAGGGTTTCGGAAATATTAAACATTTTGTACCTATTATCGTCTAAAAAACGAGAATTATCTCACCAATTTTGATGAGACTTGGTACACTTGTAGTTCAATCCAATCTAAGCAGCACTTCTTTTATAGCCACTGAAGGGGTGAAAACAACCCTCAAATTTTAATTTTAAACACTAATAAATTCATGTTTACATGACAACAAGCGCAGTTAAATTCAAATATCAGATTAGTTATCCTACAAAAATGTGTATTATACAACTGACATTAGGATAATAGAAAACTAATATTTATAATACAAAGGTGAGTTTTATATTAAAAATTATTGTAAAAGATATTATAGAACATGGAAGTCATGTATGGTTCTCCATACCATTTTTTTTCATTTATAAGAAAGTAATAAATCGGTCCCTGAGTAATACATCGTATGTCGATGTATTGAAACTTTTTAAACTGAATAATTATGTAACAAGAAAATCACAAAGCAGAAATAAATAAAAAACATTCAGTTCAAAGATCGTCTGCTATGTGTTCTAAGGACCATAGAGAGCTTGTCCTGGTGTGGGCGTGTCAACTGTGCAGGACGGAAGGGTGAGGAGGGGAGAGGGGAGAGAGACTGGCCGCCGCAGATGACTCGATCTAAATTGCTGTTGGTTTTTTTATTGCCCGAGCAATTTAATGTTTGAGGGAAGACGATTTGCTAAAGAAGTGCTTTTACAATTTCTGTTTGTCTACCCACTCTAGCAGAATGTTTATGTCCAGAAAGGGGATGGAGAACCCCCCCCCCATCCCTTCCACTCGCACATACACATACATAAAAGTTATAGTCAAGTTTCGTGAGGATGAATAAAAAAATTATTTAATCGTTTTCACTTATAACAAAAATACTGCACGAAAAATTTATTATTGAACATTAGAAAAATATATTGAACTTAAACTTAAAACAAATTATATCACTTTAAATAAATAGTTTCCACTAAAATTAATTTGCACTAAAAAAATAATACTTTGCACTTGACCTAAATTTGGATTAAAAAATGACATGTTTTTGATGTTTTTATTGCAATTTTTGCAATTTTCTATATTTTAACCTAACGTAAAAACTAACCAACCTTCTTTGGTCTCAATAGATTTGATATTTTTAATGTAATTTTGTGATTTTCTATATTTTAACCTAACATAAAAACTAACTAACCTCCTTTGGCCCCAATAGATTTGATATTTTTAATGTGATTTTTTTTATTTTCTGTATACAGTAGAAACCGGTTATAACGACATCGAAGAAACCGGTCAAATTAGGTCATAAAAGCCGATAGTCGTAATAACCGGCGATATACAATTATATGGGTTTCAGTTGGATTTTTTTTTTGAGTCGTTAAAACCAGTAGGTACGTCGTATTAACCGATGTCGTTATAACCGGTTTCAACTGTATATTTTAAAACGATCAAATATTCGCCTTATGCGTTAAAAAAAGTATTACATTTTTATGTTCGCGTGTATAAAGTGTTTACTATAAAATTTTAAGTGCAAAGTATTAAAATTTATGTTCGATGTATAAAGTGCATACTACCTAATACACAGGGTGTCCAAGATAAGTATGAAATGCATGGAGATATCCTAAACGGTAAGAGATACATATTTGGTTAAATGAGATGAATTATTTGTAAGAAAAGGGTGAGTATTACTACATCAAAAAATACTAATAGTTTTATGTGGTTTTTAGGGTTCCGTAGAAAACTAGGAACCCTTATAGTTTCTCCATGTCCGTCCGTCTTCAAAAATTTTGAGATAATAAGATGAAATTTGGTATAGGGGCGTATTTTAATGACCCAAAAACAGAAATGATAAGCTTTTTGAAAATAAAAATTTTTTAGACCCCCCATTCATAAAATGAAAAGTATTTAAAAAAAAAAAAAATTCACCTACACCATTGAGTGGGGTGTCGTTAGATAGGTCTCCTAAAATGCAACAAAAAATGTAACAGAAATTTTTAATTTTAACCCTTCGATCACGATGTATTTTCTCTCCAAAGTCATTAAAAAAGCGTCCCCCCCCTCTATTTTCTAAACTATCAATTCGAAAAATCTGAAAAAATTCCAGAATGTAGCTTTTAATTAGTACTTTCACTGAAAATTATAACGAACATTGTCAAAAATATTTTGAACCCCCCTTTTTTAGACTGAAAAGTGAACTTACATTTTTTCCCCACTTACCCCCTTGAGTGGGGTGTCATTTAATAGGTCTCCTAAAATGCAATAAAAAATGTCAAATAACTTTTTGATTTCAACCCTTCAGTCGCGATATATTTGCTTTTTAATGTCGTTGTCAGAGCGTCCCCCCCTCTATTTTCTAAACTATCAATTCAAAAAATCTGAAAAAAATTTAGAATGTAGCTTTTAATTAGTACTTTCACTGAAAATTATAACGAACATTGTCAAAAATATTTTGGACCCCCTTTTCATAGATTGAAAAGTGAACTCACATTTTTTTCATTTACCCCATTGAGTGGGGTGTCATTTGATAGGTCTCCTAAAATGCAATAATAAAAGTCAAATGACTTTTTGATTTTAACCCTTCAGTCACGAAAATTTTGAAAAATACTCTTTTTTTATAAATTGTAGTGAGAATGACTACGGAACCCTATCATGTGCGTGTCTAACACGCACTTGCCCGTTTTATTTTTTTATGTGGCGGTGTATACCCAAAAAAATTCGGGACTTGAACTCGCTGAACACAAGACAGAGGCTGTCCTTTTCACAAGTCGGAAAAAAGTAGAGACGATCGAGGCATCGACCTAACTGTAGAGGAGCATACCATCACCACTCAGCATTACATTAGGTATCTAGGAATTATACTGGACGCCAGACTTAACTTTAAGGAGCAAGTCAAATATGTCACAGAAAAGGCGTCCAAGGTGGCATCGACGCTATCATGACTGATGCCTAACATTGGCGGCCCACGACAGGACAAAAGGAAATTACTGACATCAGTGGTTACCTGACGCAGATGCTCTTAGGGCATGGCTGCTATAGAGCTTACCTCCATAAATACAAACACGATGACTCACCAGACTGTCCGGTTATGATAATCTGGTTAAGTACATGTTGAAGTCGGACAAATATTGGGCTGCCACCAACACCTTTGCCTCCTCAATCTTAAAGGAGTTACGAAACGAGGAGCAGAAGAGGAGAGAAAACTTGGCCACCTCCTAAGTCCTAAGCGAACTGAAAGCTAGTCGATGGCTAGTATAAACTGCGGAAAAGCTACGGCTATGACCTCTCCCGTAAAGTAATACCTAACGGTCGTTCCGCGGGAGAAAAAAGGTCAATGATGAGAGGTTAGGGTTTTAGTCGGTGCAAGCCCGACACACAGGGAAGTTTCACTTCCCTATGGTGCGTAGGTATTCCCCTCTGGAAAAAACACACACAGACACACGGAACAAACAGTGTTCGTCTTTACCTGAAACGGACAGATCAAGTAAAATTTTTAAAATCGGAGAACAATTTTGTTCTCATTTTAAAACGATAACAAAGTTTCTCGTATCTTCGATATTGCGAGGAAGAAAAAATGATAGATAGTCAAAGTCTCTTCTACAGTATTTGGCAAGTTATTATGTAATTTAAAATGCAATATCAAACATTTTACAGAAACTACAAAGGAAGATAACTGTGAGCCTAAGATTATAGAATGGATCAGTAAAGGGGGGGCTTGTTACCCCGCGCTGCTTATTGATCGTCATTCAATCCCTGTTAAAGAATGCAAACTAATACCTACTTATATAAGTAAGTCATGAAGGAGTACGAGGAGTATGCACAACACTATGTATATCTGTAATACAATTTTATGTGTCACAATATGACCGCCACAATGTGGATGGTGTATTTAGTGTTTGGAGCAGTGCGCATTAGTTGACTGCGCATCTGTGTATCCCGCCCGTAAGGTTGTATAGGATTGTGTGAGTACCCCCCGCAGGGTACAGAGGGGTGAGAATGCGCACAAACGTCACATTCCGCGTTTTTCGACATAAAACCCCCGTCAAGTCAACTTTAGTGTATACTCCTGAGTAAAACTTCATGTATATTTAAGTTAAGTGCAACTCTTGACAACAGTTCCTGAGAAGATTCAGACTACCATAGGTAAGGAGACTATTCAAACTGTTATATACTAAACCAAACTAAAATCATCCTGATGTTGAGAGTTAAAGTACAACCATTATTTAAATCGTTCAGATGCTAATGTGACTATCTTCATGAAAATTAAGAGAAAAACTTAAAAAATGCAATAGTATTTTGTTTTTATTTTTTGACGTTTGTAATGGGCGTAGTTTACAACTGACACTGACAGCTGTCAATGTCATTGGATTTTATTAGTTAAAATTTTTGGAAAACTAAAAAATTTCGGAAATATACGAAAATAAAAATTAGGTCAAAATTTATATTCTTGTTCTATGATTAAAGGTAAGAAAAAAAGTTTATATAAAGAAACCTCCTAATATGAATCCTCTAAGATCTATAGCTAGTTGTATAACTGTAGTAGGTATGCATTAAATTAGACAAAAAAATGAAACTAAAAATGGCTATTTGTTGATAAGGATGCGTTTTTTTGAGGTATGTTAACTTTTTGTCTTAATTTTTATCATAGACGAAAAGAATATAAATTTATTTTTTGTAATTTGGAGCATTCGTATTAAGTTAAATTCTGCATGCTTTCTTTTCCATCGATATTTCTCGAATACGGTTTATCCTATGAAAAATAAGCAAATTATGTTTTCGTGTACTTTGTGTCTTATAAACTTAAATAAGTGCCCAACATTATAAAAATATATGAAAGAAAAAAAAATACTAGATAAAAATCGATGAGCCCACTGGCCCCATACATCCCTGGTCTAAATTATAACTAGTTAATATGAGAAATCGATAACACTTATTATTACTAAACAGAATACCAAATTTCAAAATTTTTTCACAAAGGGTTCTCTAGATATTAAATAAAAACTCAATTTAAGGAAAATATTTGGAGGGCTGTAGATCCCTAGCGAAAAATTTCCGGACACATATTTATTGGATGTTTTTTGCTTAAAATATTTTTCTCAATCTACTGTTTAAGTTTAGCACGACAGTGCTGAATCACTCTGTATATACGGCCCATACGGCTAAGCGCTCTCCGCTCTTTGCACTCTATCTCAAGAACGGTTAAATGTATAAAATATTGCTTAGTACCAAATTTGTAGAGAATTTTATGCTCTACAACTTTTCTAATAACTCAAAATGTCATTTAGAGCAAAGAAAACAAGATATTTACAAAAAACCGTTCTTCGTGACCTTTGACCTTGAATATCTTGACTTGCGGACACGAGATACTATGTGACTTTTGAGCCAACTTATAAAATGTCAAAACAAAGATGTATACAAGTTTGTAGCTTATTATCTTTCATTCCGAGTTTAAATCCTTATTTTGAATCATATACTGCACACCTTTCGATTCACCTGTCAGGTACTTGTGCTCGTTGAAATCGCCTGTCAATTTTTTTTTATACTTTACAGTAAATTAACTAAATCATATTAAAATTTGAAGTTTACAGCGACAAGTTTTTTTTTTAATTTTATTCACACTTTAACAAATATAAGGTCTGATGATGTGCAGGGCTGATGCCTGCCAGGTCGTGGTTTTCGTACTTAGTATGCTATGACTCGCTACTAAAAAAATTACTAGCCTTACAGGACGAAGGTTACTCGGAGGGTTCACGAGCTCTCTAGCTATTATTATTACGTTTTTTTTATTATAAACCAATTTTTTATTATAAAACAATTGGATTTGTTTATAATTAAAAAAAAACGTAACAATAAGATTTAAGTGTTGTCATTTCTCAATTAATTGAAAAGTTGAACTTTTTATGGTGGCAATCGATTAGAGATGTCTTTGGGAACACATACAAACAGTTGAGCGAAATTTAAGGTTCGACAAAAAAAATATTGTAAATTAAAGACAATCCTGATCCCCAACTTCAGAGGGCTATATCTTAAAAGTTTGAGTTTTTAGGACTTAATGCCCATTGACACTTTTGATCTACTCATCAAGGACTATCATAATCCAAAGTTTCAAAGAGTTTGACCGAAACCCCTTTCCCATAAGGATTCTGCGGAGTCCTTTAACGTCAATTGGTGGTAAATTTCGCGCTAGGCAAACATTCGCTATATCAATCGGTGGCCATGTCGTTGTATCAAGTGGTCGTTATATCAAGCGATGAATGTAATCTGTAAAACGTAATTCAACAAAAATGGTAAAAAAAAAACACTTTCACGATGCCCATAACTAGAAACTGACTCCCATAAATATGAAATCTTATTAAAGTAAAAACAAAAGAGAAACAGAAAGCAAGCAGGCGTTATTGAAATATATGCAAAGCAGGCGCTGGTCAGAGCGGTTATAATAATTGAATCAAAGACACCTATGAATGTATAATCGCAACGAGTTTAACGAGCTAGCGACACCAGAAACAATGAAACAGCATTGGACGCGACAGATCAAGAAAGGCTCTGATCACCGCCCGAGATATAATCTGTGTATGTGTGTGTGTTTGCGTGCGTGTGTGTGTCTGTGTGTGTGTGTGCGCCGCCACCTGGATCAAGAACAAATAAGGTGTTGACGTATTTAGTCAAAAGTGACGAAACTGACATTTGTGGTTGATTTTCAAAACAAATTGCATAACGATTTTTTGGAATCGAAAGAAAGAGTTAGTTTAAAAAATATATATCAAATAGTTTTTAGTGCAACCCACGAAGTGGTAGCGCTTATATGTTCGATTTTCTGTCCGTCCGTCTGTCTGTCTGTCTTCCACCGCGAGATCTCGGCCCCCTGACCATATGGAGATCTCAGGTTTTCGATAAATGGTAGTGGTTCTAGTTTAGCCCATTTTAGGAATTTTTCCGGTCATGACCCTCCATCCGGCCACGGACAGGCATAATGTCTATTTTTCATACAAAATTTTACATATATGGCTTCATGTATCTCGTTGGACTCGGGATTGATTCACGAATCGATTGGCAAGGGTATTTTTTGAGTTGTTTCCAAGTGGGTTGCGCGGCAATACTCATGTGTGGATTTTGATAAATTTTTTTACTAATACCTACTATAAATGCGAAAGTGTGATTTTCTATTTGTCTGTTTGTTACCTTTTCACGTCTAAACTACTGAACCGATCTTGAGGAAATTTGCAAGGAAGATAGCTTGCTTCCTGTGGAAGGACATAGGCTACTTTGTATCCCGAAAAAAATATTAAATAAAAAAATGAGTGTGACATTCACCCAAAAAAGAAATTAGTAAGTATTACAGTGCGGCATATTGCAAAATCGCTTCGAACCGTCAAATTATAAAATTTACAAGAACTTAAGCAAAAATTACTTCGTCTTGTAAATCAAGTAAATACAAAATAAAATAAGCAGTAGATACTGAAAACATTGTAATTTTAGCTCATTTTCCTAGCACTTGGTCGGATTCATTAATAATAGTTTGTAAATTTTACAATTTGACGGTTCGAAGCGATTTTGCAACATGCCGCACTGTAATACTTACTAATTTCTTTTTTGGGTGTTTGTATGTATTTAAGGCACCTTCATGATTTAAGGTTATACTTTTTTTGACGTAGACATCTAGCATGTAAATCTGAAACTAAAGTAGATACTAAAATGAAATCTATATAACCTCGTGGTCCACGCGGACGAAGTAATAGCTACACTGAAGAAAAAATAACAGTGGAGCCAACACTGCCACGTAGTTGCCCGATATTAATCTGAATGAAAGAAAACATATTTGTGATAAATATACTTCCGTTGAGGCAACTACGAGAACAACATTTGGTTCCGTTGAGCTAGCTACGCCCACATAGTTGTACTAAATACAATAAATACTTGAATAAACGAAATAATCGTTGATTCTATACAAATTACGATGTACGAAATATTTTGTACAATTGAATTAAAAGTTCTCAATATATTGGCCTAAACAACACTGAATTGAATTAAAAGAAAAACTTATTTGAAGAGTGTTGTAAGTTAACTCTCACTAACATCGTATTTTCACATTGTAATGGTATATAAACACCAAGTTGGGTATAATTACATAGTAAGTAAGTTTATGTATAAATGTATATTATATATTACACACACATAATGTATCTCTTTATCTATCCATTGTTACTTTACCAGATGGCGCTAAACGAACGAGGTACCCCCCCCCCCCAAGTGTTTAATAAAATTATGTGTTTAGTTGAGGATTTATAATATGTTTGTTGGTTTGTTAGTTAAATAAACAATGAAATATCGCGCGACATATTGGGAGGGGAGTGGTACCCCCCCTGGGCTAATCGGATCGTTTATTCAAATATAAGAATGAATTGATACAAAATCCATAGCCCATTGATCTAAACAAAGAAAACTGTAAATCCAATTATTTTACATAGTTAATTTAAATTTTTTTTTTTAATACAACAATATATATTGTTTGTTCAACCGACAAATAATTTCAACCATAAATATCAGTTACTTAGACTAAATGAACATTATTTACTTCAACTACATATTGTAGTTGCCTGAACGAATTTTTTCAACGGCGCAGCGTTGTTGACGCAACAACGGCGCGTCACTCGCCGCATCCACAAACGTACCGTTGTTGACTCAACTACGTTTTCTTTAGGTGTACTATACTTTTTTTTCAGTGTAGTATTCAATATTTCTAAACAATAATTTGTAATATATTGTACTGAATAATTTATTATTACTTATACGATTAATACTAACTGTAATTAAAGTAAGTAATCATGACTTTCCGTATCTAATACTTTGATACTTCTAATTGTTCAATTTATTTTCACTCAATAACAATGTAGAATCTTATAGCCAGTGGTTCTAAAACATTTATAAGATAACGTATTTAAATGTATTTCTACTAACTTATAGTTGTGCCTATGGAATTATTATTTAGGATTTTTGAAAAATATAGTTGAAAAAATATAGATATTTTTAATCTACGACCTCTGGAATACTATAAACCATTTTTAAACTTCCATAGACCTCCAAGGGGCCATTTATTATACGTTTATTTCAAATATATATCGCACCCCGTAAAAAAGTGTCACAACTCAAAAAATGTCATATTTGAGATAAATATGAAGAATGATTCCAAATTACTAGGTATATATTTCTACTAAAAATTGTCATTAATGTAGGGGAGAGTGGTACAAAATGACCCCCTTAAGGAAAACAGATATTAAAAATATACTAAGACAACAAATTTAGTGAAATTGGTAATTTTTCTGGCAATTTAGTCTATTGGCCTATAATTTAGTAAGTGTAGAATAATATTATATTAATAAGAGTTTTTTATATAGGTATACATTTTTATCAAGGTGTAGTAAAGGGATCATTTTATACATCCGGGTGTCTAAAATGAACCCTCGAATATTTAAAGTAATAATCGGCACACATAATTGTTTACTAGCTGTTTTATACTGCATGCCATGATTTACAGCTTCTAATGCGTTAATCATGGCGATTGCGCTCTAATTTTGACGCGTAGTTTTCCGAAAATGATTCTGCGGCATTTTTCCTGAAATAACAAGATAATTTAATAAATTACCGATTTAATTTCATTTAAACATCCATGATCTTCGCAAATATATATTACCTAAAGTATTCCTCATCAACTCAATACAAAACGAATTAAAAAAATTATAACGTTAAATCATACCCTCAAATTTTCAGTTATAACAATAAAGTATTGCCGATTATATTGTTGAATAATATTGGAAACTAACACAAGCACTCCTATTACATTTAATATACATACACTAAAACTACACAATATTGAATTATTACATACCTTACATCAAATAAGATTATTTTTATTTTATTACAATAAAATATTCCGTGCCGCTCACAACAATATGAAACTTCGACAGAATGTTAAAATAGTGACACCGGAGACGATTTTCACTCAAACTACTAGATGGCACTGCTAAATGGCACTGCTAAATTCGGTAAAACACAGGGTGATCATTTTACCCCGAGGGATCGTTTTGTACCTCTCTCCCCTACTTCGTGTACCTACCGTCAAAACTAGCATATTCTAAAAAAATGTCACATTTTTTATTTATTTTTTAAATACTTAATCACTGTGTTTTAATAGTTACTATTTTTCAAACATCACGCAGGAATACTGAAATATTTAAATTAAATACTGTGTATCAGTCCTTAACTCCTTTTCCTATACTACCTTTACAATTTGGATTTACCTAAATTGTTATAATTTCATTTATTCTTATTACCTCAAAACTACATTTTTTGAGTCGTGACACTTTTTTGCGGGAATGCGATACACACAAAAAAACTGTATTGGACCAAGAAAATCTTGTTTTGTATATAACGAAAACAATATTTTCTTAATATAAGAAAAGTACCTACTCTTGGTTTAAGTATATATTTCTTATCTTAAGAAAATATTTTTTTCGTAATATAAAAAGCAACCCCCTCCGAGAAGTTAGACTATATATGCGCCTGCAAACAGACAGACAGACACACTTTACCATTTATAATATTAGTATGGGATATTGTTATAAATTTTCAATACTACTGATACGCAACGCAGGGCGTTAAACATGAAGTATTTAATTTAATTGGAATAATTACCACCAGGGCACATTTGATCGCGGCAATTATTAAACGAGTGTTAAAAAGATCAAGCAATAGTATATAACAATAACAAGCTATGTAGTTGTTGTTGTTGCAGCAGAGGTTTGTCTGACTTGTAATAGCGGCCAAATGACTAAGCAGATGGTTGCTGTAGATATTGTAAACAAAAGACATTGAAATTCCGATTACTTCCCGTGCGCTGTGAACTTATTGAATTATAATAATGGATATATCTTACGTTGTTTCATTATTATTATTATGGCCCGTTTACTTCAGATGACACCATGACTAACTTAATACCAGTGCCGGATTTACCCTATGTGGTGCCCTAAGCAGTAATTATGTAAAAGCCCCCTTTTGTAATTTTGACGACCTTTTTTTTAGCTTTTTTAATAAAAAAAGTTACTAATAATTCTGAAGACCTTTTTTTTTAGCTCCTCGCCTAAATTTTTCCCAATTTTACGTTGATGCCCCATCATGGTGTCCCCTATGGTCGGGTGCCCTAAGCAATTGCTTCTTTTGCTTATTGGTAAATCCGGCACTGCTTAATACTCATATTACATCATGTTACATTCACCGCAGGAATAAATATGTACTATCTAGGTTTCTGGGTGTAAGTCGCGTCAATTTGGTCGTATTGTCGGTCAACGTTCGCCACACATAGGGTTGCCAGAAGTTCAAGGTGTGAAAAGAGGATTAGTTCATTTACAAAAGGACAAAAAGTGGATACATTGAAAAAATAAAAAAGTGTGTTTTTATTTGAAATGCCATTCAAAATATATTAAATATCTTTTTTTTCATTGCTTCCAATCCGAAATTTGACATTTACTAATTTTGACGACCTTAAACTTTTTAAAAACCCCGGACGCATTTGAAAAATCCCCCTGGACGTCCTCGGACACCCTTAAAGAGGACAGTATCCGGGGAAAAGAGAACGGATGGCAACGACATATTAAAATATATTTTTTCTTATTTTAAAACGATCACAAAGCTTCTCGTATCTTCGATATTTCGAGGAAGCAAAAATATTATAGCAAGATTGTATGTTAAGTATAGTTTAATTTAATATCCCCGGGTAACACCGGGTCTAACGGTTAATTAATTTTTTAGTTAAAATAACCCCTATTGGGGGAAATATACTAATGTCAGGCCCAAAGTATATAATTTTAGGATGGTTGTATTGCAAAAAAATGCAAGGAAGTTATGAATTAAATAAACAAAAATTCATAACATTCATTTGTCACTAAAATGCAATGCCTACTTCAAATTAAACACATACATTATTCATGTTGGCAATTGTTACAAGTTCGATCTGTAAGCAGGAGTACCAACATAACATAATATTGGCTGATAATAATTTGTATTCCGGACGAGTGAACTATTGGTGATTTTGTCTTTATCAGATCGCCACCAGAACTGTTTATTTTTGGGGCCGTGTGAAAGCCAAAACGATCGCGAATTTTAAATCGATATTATACAGCGTTTATGACACTGTCACTACTGAATTACAAATCAAAATATCCAGGACCGTATTTATAAAATTTAACTTTCTATACATATACCTAAAATTATATAAAACTCAATATTTAAAAATATTCCGAGTATAAAAAACTAACAAGTAACACTATCTAAGTGCCACTCGCCGATTTTTTTGAAACTTTGCACACATTCACACAGGTAGAAAGGTTTACTTAAGCCAAGTAAACCTTGTTTTGTATATAACAATATTTTCTTAAAATAAGAAATATATTCTTAAATCAACTATAGTATTCTTGGACGAAAAAATAATGTAGTTGGATTAAGAGTTCTTTTCTTATATTAAGAAAATATTGTTTTCGTTATCTACAAAACAAGATTTTCTTGGTCCAATACAGTTTTTTTTGTGTGTAGTACATCGAAAAACATTAAACACGTGTTTTTTTTATTTTGGCTAACAAGGCGTTTAAAGGTAGAAAAGTTTAACTTCATTTATTATTAGCACAATGTTAACTAACGCTATTTATGAGTATCATTCTCTTACAGTTTTTACGAATTTTTTCTATCATAATTTCATTATACGCGTGTTTTTGAGATCGCAAAATTCTTAACACCCTTCTTTCAGATGACGGAAACAATAAGCAAATCACGAAATTTTAAGAAATTGAACCTTATGAAGACATGATTATTAGATCTTTTAATGTTTCCACCTATACAGTTTTTTCACCAATATTTTCCCAGATTCTGCTATTTGGAAGCGTCATTTTAAATTTTTCATCTACCACTTCTTAATTGATATTTTGTTATCAAAATCGTAATCATGTATCTAATAAACTTCGCAAGTAATGTTAAATAAAGTTTTTGAAACTTCACTCTCGTAAAACTAATGTCAAAATCGTCATTAGCGATCTCAAAAATACGCAGACAATGAAATTATGATAGAAAAATGTAAAAACTGTAAGAGAATGACACCTGTGTGAAGTTAGCACCGCAAGTTTCGAAAAATTAAAAAAAATTAGAGTTCTGGATAGCACTCCAAGAGTTCTGGAGTTCTCTTATATTTTAAAAAAGAGTTCTGTCAATTTAACCCCCCCAAAACGGATTTTGAAAATACAGTTTTAAAATAACACATAGCAGTTATCTCGAACAAAACACAATTCTTTTGAGACTTTTGGATGACATTGCATGTATTAGGGAGTTCACGTAAATAAATTATTAAAATTATCAATTTACCCCCCCCCCCGCTTCTCAAAAAAAATTTTTTTTAAAAACGGTATCATTTCGGCATTGACATAATTAAACATTTTTATTTTCTGTTTAGAGTTCTGTATAGCACTCTTGAAAATGAACGTAATCTTTCATTAACTCTTTTCCGACAAACGACCAGATAAAAAGTTATTTTAATAATTAATATTTAAAAAATTTTAAGAAAATATTTCTTTAAAGTTTTGATATTTCTGTTTAGAGTTCCGAATAGCACTCTTGAAAATGAACATAATCTTTCATTAACTCTTTTCCGACAAACGACCAGATGAAAACTTATTTTAATTATTAATATTTCAAAAAATTTTTGAAAATATTTTTTTAAAGTTCTGAGATATCTCTTTAGAGTTCTGAATAGCACTCTTGAAAATGAACATAATCTTTCATTAACTCTTTTCCGACAAACAAACAGATAAAAACTTATTTTAATTATAAATATTTCAAAAAAATTTACGAAAATATTTCATTAAAGTTCTGAGATGTCTGTTTAGAGTTCTGAATAGCACTCTCGAAAAAGAACATAATATTTCATTAACTTTTTTCCGAAAAACGACCAGATAAAAATTTATTTTAATTATTAATATTTCAAACATTTTTAGAAAATATTTTTTTAAAGTTCTGAGATTTCTGTTTAGAGTTCTGAATAGCACTCTCGAAAATGAACATAATCTTTCATTAACTCTTTTCCGACAAACGACCAGATAAAAACTTATTTTAATTATTAATATTTCAAAAATTTTTAGAAAATATTTTTTTAAAGTTCTGAGATATCTCTTTAGAGTTCTGAATAGCACTCTTGAAAATGAACATAATCTTTCATTAACTCTTTTCCGACAAACGAACAAATAAAAAGTTATTTTAATAATTAATATTTCAAAAATTTTAAGAAAATATTTTATTAAAGTTCTGAGATTTCTGTTTAGAGTTCTGAATAGCACTCTTGAAAATGAACATAATCTTTCATTAACTCTTTTCCGACAAACGAACAAATAAAAAGTTATTTTAATAATTAATATTTCAAAAATTTTTAGAAAATATTTTATTAAAGTTCTGAGATTTCTGTTTAGAGTTCTGAATAGCACTCTTGAAAATGAACATAATCTTTCATTAACTTTTTTCCGAAAAACGACCTGATAAAAACTTATTTTAATTATTAATATTTCAAAAAATTTTACGAAAATATTTCATTAAAGTTCTGAGATTTCTGTTTAGAGTTCTGAATAGCACTCTCGAAAATGAACATAATATTTCATTAACTTTTTTCCGAAAAACGACCAGATAAAAACTTATTTTAATTATTAATATTACAATTTTTTTTTAAAGTTCTGAGATTTCTGTTTAGAGTTCTGAATAGCACTCTTGAAAATGAGCATAATCTTTCATTAACTCTTTTCCGACAAACGAACAAATAAAAAGTTATTTTAATAATTAATATTTCAAAAATTTTAAGAAAATATTTCTTTAAAGTTCTGATATTTCTGTTTAGAGTTCTGAATAGCACTTTTGAAAATGAACATAATCTTTCATTAACTCTTTTTCGACAAACGAACAGATAAAAACTTATTTCAATAATTAATATTTCAAAAATTTTAAGAAAATATTTTTTTATTTTAAGTTCTGAGATTTCTTTTTAGAGTTCTGAATAGCACTCTTGAAAATGAACATAATTTATCATTAACATTTTCCTAACAGCTTTCTTTTGATACCCTGTTCGTAAAGATTGAATAAAAAAATTGTTAACCTATTTAACCCTCTCAAAAGCTTTGAAAATGTTTTATTTTTATAACCAAGTTCTTTTATTGAACTTATTTTTAGTGTGAAGTTTTGTTGAATTTCAAAATTTTGAAAGTTGTTCCTAATATTGTTCCAAAATATTTAACCCCCAGATACTGTTGGTGACGTCGATTCGGCACCAGTCTGACGTCACTAGACGAAACTTAATTGTTGGAATTTAAAAGCTACAATCACCATTTACAAATTATTTGTTTTAAATATATTCATATTCCAAAATATTTCATCTCTCAAACAAAATCTACACTAATAAAATCTACTTGGTTAAGACATACACGGGTGTATGCCATAAGGGTTCCGAACTACGTACTGTAAACAGAAATATCAGAACTTCAAAGAAATATTTTTAAAATTATTTGGAAATATTAATAATTAAAATAAGTTTTTATCTGTTCGTTTGTCGGAAAAGAGTTAATGAAAATTATGTTAACTTTCAAGAATGCTATTTAGATCTCTAAACAGAAATCTCAGAAAGAATATTTTCTAAAAAATTTTGAAATATTAATAATTAAAATAAGTTTTTATCTAGTCGTTTGTCGGAAAAGAGTTAATGAAAGATTATGTTCATTTTCAAGAGTGCTATTCAGAACTCTAAACAGAAATCTCAGAACTTTAAAGAAATATTTTCTAAAAAATTTTGAAATATTAATAATTAAAATAAGTTTTTATCTGGTCGTTTGTCGGAAAAGAGTTAATGAAAGATTATGTTCATTTTCAAGAGTGCTATTCAGAACTCTAAACAGATATCTCAAAACTTAAGAAAAATATTTTTTGAAAATTTTTGAAATATTTATAATTAAAATAAATTTTTATCTGGTCGTTTGTCGGATAAGAGTTAATGAAAGATTATGTTCATTTTCGAGAGTGCTATTCAGAACTCTAAACAGATATCTCAAATCTTAACAAAAATATTTTTTGAAATTTTTTGAAATAATAATAATTAAAATAAGTTTTTATCTGGTCGTATGTCGGAAAAGAGTTAATGAAAGATTATGTTCATTTTCGAGAGTGCTATTCAGAACTCTAAACAGAAATCTCAGAACTTTAAAAAAATATTTTCTAAAAATGTTTGAAATATTAATAATTAAAATAAGTTTTTATCTGGTCGTTTGTCGGAAAAGAGTTAATGAAAGATTATGGTCATTTTCAAGAGTGCTATTCAGAACTCTTAACAGAAATCTCAGAACTTTAATGAAATATTTTCGTAAATTTTTTTGAAATATTAATAATTAAAATAAGTTTTTATCTGTTTGTTTGTCGGAAAAGAGTTAATGAAAGATTATGTTCATTTTCAAGAGTGCTATTCAGAACTCTCAACAGATATCTCAAAACTTTAAAAAAATATTAGCTAAAAATTTTTGAAATATTAATAATTAAAATAAGTTTTTATCTGGTCGTTTGTCGGAAAAGAGTTAATGAAAGATTATGGTCATTTTCAAGAGTGCTATTCAGAACTCTAAACAGATATCTCAAATCTTAAAAAAAATATTTTTTGAAATTTTTTGAAATATTAATAATTAAAATAAGTTTTTATCTGGTCGTTTGTCGGAAAAGAGTTAATGAAAGATTATGTTCATTTTCAAGAGTGATATTCAGAACTCTCAACAGATATCTCAAAACTTTAAATAAATATTTTCTAAAAATTTTTGAAATATTAATAATTAAAATAAGTTTTCATCTGGTCGTTTGTCGGAAAAGAGTTAATGAAAGATTATGTTCATTTTCAAGAGTACTATTCAGAACTCTAAACAGAAATCTCAGAACTTTAATGAAATATTTTCTAAAAATTTTTGAAATATTAATAATTAAAATAAGTTTTTATCTGGTCGTTTGTCGGAAAAGAGTTAATGAAAGATTATGTTCATTTTCGAGAGTGCTATTCAGAACTCTTAACAGAAATCTCAGAACTTTAATGAAATATTTTCGTAAAATTTTGAAATATTAATAATTAAAATTAGTTTTTATCTGGTCGTTTTTCGGAAAAAAGTTAATGAAAGATTATGTTCATTTTCAAGAGTGCTATTCAGAACTCTAAACAGAAATCTCAGAACTTTAATGAAATATTTTCGTAAATTTTTTTGAAATATTAATAATTAAAATAAGTTTTTATCTGTTTGTTTGTCGGAAAAGAGTTAATGAAAGATTATGTTCATTTTCAAGAGTGCTATTCAGAACTCTCAACAGATATCTCAAAACTTTAAAAAAATATTTTCTAAAATTTTTTGAAATATTAATAATTAAAATAAGTTTTCATCTGGTCGTTTGTCGGAAAAGAGTTAATGAAAGATTATGTTCATTTTCGAGAGTGCTATTCAGAACTCTAAACAGAAATCTCAGAACTTTAAAAAAATATTTTTTGAAAATTTTTGAATTATTAATAATTAAAATAAGTTTTTATCTGGTAGTTTGTCGGAAAAAAGTTAATGAAATATTATGTTCATTTTCAAGAGTGCTATTCAGAACTCTAAACAGAAATCTCAGAACTTTAATGAAATATTTTCGTAAATTTTTTTGAAATATTAATAATTAAAATAAGTTTTTATCTGTTTGTTTGTCGGAAAAGAGTTAATGAAAGATTGTGCTATTCAGAACTCTAAACAGAAATCTCAGAACTTTAATGAAATATTTTCTAAAAATTTTTGAAATATTAATAATTAAAATAAGTTTTTATCTGGTCGTTTGTCGGAAAAGAGTTAATGAAAGATTATGTTCATTTTCAAGAGTGCTATTCAGAACTCTAAACAGAAATATCAGAACTTTAAAGAAATATTTTCTTAAAATTTTTTAAATTTTAATTATTAAAATAACTTTTTATCTGGTCGTTTGTCGGAAAAGAGTTAATGAAAGATTATGTTCATTTTTAAGAGTGCTATACAGAACTCTAAACAGAAAATAAAAATGTTTAATTATGTCAATGCCGAAATGATACCGTTTTTTAAATCTTTTTTTTTAGAAGCGGGGGGGTAAATTGATAATTTTAATAATTTATTTACGTGAACTCCCTAATACATGCAATGTCATCCAAAAGTCTCAAAAGAATTGTGTTTTGTTCGAGATAACTGCTATGTGTTATTTTAAAACTATTTTCAAAATCCGTTTTGAGGGGGTTAAATTGACAGAACTCTTTTTTAAAATATAAGAGAACTCCAGAACTCTTTGAATGCTCTCCAGAACTCTAAAAAAAATAGTTTATTTTTGAGTTTGCGGTGCTGCGTGAAGTTAGCACCCCATTTTGAAAAACCAGTTTTGGGGGGTTAAATTGACAGAACTCTTTTTCAAAATATAAAAGAACTCCAGAACTCTTGGAGTGCTATCCAGAACTCTATTTTTTTTTTAATTTTTCGAAACTTGCGGTGCTAACTTCACACAGGTGAGAATGACACTCATAAGTAGCGTTAGTTAGCATTGTGCTAAATAAAGTTGTGTGTGCTAAGTTTCAAGAAAATCGGTCAGTGGCATTTGGGTAGTGTTATTTGTAAGACAAGTATGCCTACCTATAATAATTAAATTCAACAGTTTTTGTAGTCGGTTTTTTATTGGTTTGGCACCATTTAAAAAAATAGAATAGAACATAAATTGTAGATAATAATATAACCTACAATTTTTAGCTTGGCCATATTTCTCTAATTCGCACTGTTTCGTGTAATTCGAAAAATTCAAAAATCGATCTCAGTAAACATTCGTATTCGGTTGAAATATCGTTTTCAAAAATATAAGGTTTTCTTCCCAGACAAAAATTGACCTTAAGTATAAAATTTCATCCTTCTACGATTTGTCGTATTTGAGTTACAGCGTCTACAGACAGACAGACCGACAGACACACAGACATCATGGCGAAAATAGTCAGAATGGATTCAGGGAAGGTCAAAATAAATAATGCCATCAAAATCTGGATTTTGAAAAATGAAATACAGTGGTGCCTCATACATAATAAACATAATTCGTTCCGGGAGCAAGTTCGTTATGCGAAAAGTTCGTTAAGTGAAACGCGTTTTCCCATAACAATACATGTTAAAACTTTTAATTCGTTCTGTAGCATAAAATATGGTACTGTAACATAAAAAAGATTGTACGCACGTTTTTTATTTTTTATTCAGACTCAGATTTAGGAGAGTCTACCGAGGCTTGCAGGATCAAATCCTCACACATAAAATGACATTTATTAAAACAAACACGTGTGTGAGTTAAGCGCAGAAAAAAAGACTGACGCGCGTTGATGTATGTTCGTACAAGTTTGAGCATCGACTGCGTGTGACCTTGGAAGTTCAGACGACTTCGTGATAAGTAAGAGCATTCGGACGGCAAAATGAAATACGATGCAGTTCGTTGTGTGAGTCGCGTAATAACGAACAGAAAGTTCGTTCTGCGCAGCGTTCGTTATGCGAATATGTAAAATTAGTGTGAGACAAATTGCCCAATTAATGAAAAAATAGTTAAAAATACCCTAAATACAATGTGGTGTACATTTTATTACCGTCATGTTATTTCCTCTTATTTTTCTTTATACAAAGTTAAAGTTAATCGTATTTCGCATCTGAACAATTATACTCTACATCAGTAGTGTTGAGGAGCGTGTAGAATTCTCTCTGACAGCCGCCCCCCCCCCCCTCCTCTTTTTAAATGTATAACACACAACAATACAGTGCGGCAGAAAAATGACGGAAAGCCACCCGAGTGAGAAATATATACAGTAATGTACACCACTCTTTATAAAATATATTCATTTATTCATTTACAATAACGTGGTGTCGAGTCCTGGTTAAATCGCTAGCGAGGGTGCGTCTTTATGTTTAACCCGTCAAGTGCCTTACATTAAATATTTAATACTAAAAATAATTTTTTAGTCTTAACTAATATTTTATTTTACTTCCATGTTCGAAGAAATGGAAGTATTGTAATACCGTCAAAAAATCGTGTCCGAGATAAGAGCAAATTCTGATTGTACTAACTTCAAAACGTAAAGAAAAGTTAATTTCCGCATGGCGGCTGTGCGTGTGTGTCTGTGTGTGTGTCTGGATGTAGAATTTTCTTCCGTGTACGATAACTACTGTAGATATGCACCGATTTGAATTATTTTTGGGGAAAATGTTTGCCTCAGTTAGTACTCCAGACCTATTGATTTTGGTGCTAATCGGATTAGGGGTTTCCGAAATATTTGAAATTTTGTACCTATTATCGTCTAAAATGTGAGTATTATCTCACCAATTTTGATAAGACTTGGTACACTTGTAGTTCAAACCAATCTAAGGGGCACTTATTTCATAAACGTGCTTAGATAGCCACTGAAGGGGTGAAAACCACCCTCAAAATTTTAATTTTAAATACTAATAAATTCATGTTGCCATGGAAACAAACGCAGTTAAATTCAAATGTCACATAATTATTATTCTACAAAAATGTGTATTATACAACTGCATTAGAATATTAGAAAACTAATATTTATAATACAAAGGTGAGTTTTATATTAACAATTATCTATTGTAAAAGATATTATAGAACATGGAAGTCATGTATGGTTCTCCATACCGATATTTATTTATTATAACAATAAATAAAAACTATTTCATACTTTGCCGGTAACATATATAATATAAACTTCCTTAGTATCTTTTTCTAAAATAATGCCGAAAAACGCTGAAAATAATCTTTTTCTATTCAAATGAAAAAATTATCGCCAAAACGCGCATTCAAAGTCATATGGTATGCGTGACGTAACTGTTTACTAAAACAAACTGAAATCGCATCAACCAATAGAGATCGAGTATTCTGACTATTTTAGTAAGTAACTACACTCATCGCTCGATTTCACAACGTTGTTGGTAATTGAACCGCTTGAATTGACAACGTCAAGAGGGGTCCCCACCACCGTGCCGACCTTAACGTTGATTGGTGAATTTAAATTACGCGCGGAGATAGCAATCACGGTAGTATTATGGAGGGGATTGGAGAAGGTTGGCAAATCGCGCGTTTGGCCCGTTTCGAAATCAAGCGGTTACGAAATCGAAGGTTTCGAAATCGAGAGATGAGTGTACGTCATACCAGTGAGAATTCTGCTAGACACGTTTGCGATCACGTGACAAATAAGTTAAATATTATATTTTAAAATTAGGTTTATTATTAAAATACGGACTTATTTCACTTAAAAAAATGTGCTATTTAGAACATTCTAGTCTTTATTTCAAAGTTCTCGTATACTGTAGATGTGCATCTCGTATTTTTGAAAATTATCCCTAAACCGGAAACAGATGTTTACTCATCAATTTTTGAATTATTTTTGAAACGGTGCACTGCAGAAAAAATGTTTTAGATCAAAGTGGTAGATAGTATTATTATCTATAATTTATGTTATGTTCACCCCCCCCCCCCCCATTTTTAAGGAAATAATCGATTTTCCTCATTTTCTAAATTTCTCAAATTATTTATATTTTTTTAAGAAAAATTATTTCAATAAAAATATAAGCTCCAATACATCCACATTCCACATCTGCTTTATGTTGCACATACTTAAAAAATAAACGACTCACATATTCACAAATAATAATTTATCTACTACTTTATTTTCATTTGAACAAAGGTATAAATAATTTAAAAAATATAAGCTACATTAAATCGTCATACATACAACGTAAATTACATTTCCACTACGTGAATTCCCACTTTTAGCAACCATGTCAACAAGGTCTTAAATTAAGTGTTTGAAAAATATGTTTATTCTATAAACCAACCCTTATTATATAGATAACGATCCGACGTAAAAATTACGTAAATTACGCTATTGAAGTATGTAAATATACGTTTTAATATAGCCGTTGTTTATATTTATGTCATAATTTTCTCGGTTTTTCAGAGCTTTCATATTTTGAACACAAATCAATTTAGATTCACTTTGCAGAGCGCTCGACCATAACAAAGTGATGTTTTTTTTATTTTCCCTACAGTGTAGAATTTAGGCAACAGTTTAAGCTTGAAGATTAATAAGCTATATCATGATAATCATTGATAATTTATCAAATATTTAAAGGGGCAGACCCAATTAGAATTTTGAAAAAAAAAATCGATTTTTTATTGCATTTTCTCAAAGTAGAATATTTCAAAAGTATTCTCTAAAAATTTCAAACAAATCGGACCGTTATTTATGGAGATATATAACTTTGAACGCAGCCGTCTCTAATGCATTCAAGTAGGCAACTGTGCGCTTTTTTTCGAAACCATGTTTTTGAAGTCGGTGATTACTGTAACTTGAGAACAGCTTTGCCGATCGGTTTGAAATTTTTTTCACTTATTCTATACATAATTGTCCTCTGGATGGACGGAATATTTTTTTGAACGATTATTTTTTTTTAGCCGAAAATGCGAGTGAAATTTTAGTCGAATAAAGAACTTTGACTTTCAACATCCGTCATTTTGTGAAAATTCAAAAAATTTTCAAATCCCTTCGTTCATCTGGAGTATTATGTCATTAACTAATGACCCTTTTTTTATTTCTGATGATCCAGTGACTTCATTTTTCATGTATTAAAAAGAATTAAAATTTAGTTGGTACACTCGTTACTGTGTTCTTTCTTGAAATAGACCAATTTTCTTGAAAATTGTTCTTATTCAATGCTTCCTTACTTTAAAAAGAAAATAATTTTCAACTATTTGGGCCAAAAAGGAGTTAACTCCAGAATAAAATTGACTCTAGAATTGCGAATTTGACGAATTTCTCAATGGAATTTGGCCAAAACATGAAGTGGTAGATGAAATAATAACTGGACAAAGACAAAAGCGATTTAAATACATTCTCCATTTTTTAAACAGTTTTTTCTATTTTCCCACAAACTATAAAAACTGGAGTTAACTCCTTGTTGTTGCATAACCTTCAATTATATGGGATTCAGCCGGACTTTTCAGTCGTTAAAACCAATATGTTGTATTAACTGTATTTTTATTCAATAAAAAATATAAAATATTTTTTTTTACGTTCAAATGTATAAAGGTTATATTTTTTTCACAAACCACCCCTGTATCTCCGCTAAAAGGCTTTAACAACACGATTAGGGTTAACTTTTTCCCTAATTGTTATTTTCATGTTACATATTACATTTCTTGCACAATGCTTTTAAAATTTCTCTCCATAGAATTTATTTAAACGTTTTAAAGGAACTGCCTTTTCAAAAGGAAATCGTTCATTGTATACGGGAACAATTATGGTTTTAACTTTGGAGCTAATTTACTTTCAAGGGGGGTGGAGAGAAAGAAAAATTAAAATTAAGTTTATATACTAATTTCTATATCGGGAATTATTGAACCGATTTTAATGCGGTTTTCACCAATAGCTAGATCGTTTTTCTGTGAATGTTCGTGGCTATTAATATTTTATGAAAATCTAAAATTTAACATCAAAAGACTAAAAAAAGATTTATCAAGTCGTGTTTTGTTTCCATGATATCACAGTTAGTACAGTCAAAGCGTCGTAAAAAATAAGGCAACTAAATGTTCCTTTTCCGGGGGTAACAACTTAAAAAAAATCATTATATTTAATTAGATATTAAAACTTAATAAAGTGTGCTTTTAGCCTCTTTTGTTAGCGTAGCGGATAAACAAATGAAATTTTAATATTTTTTTCAAAATAGAAGTTGTAGGAAATATTACAGCGAACAACTTTTATTTGAAACTTTTTTTTGTATCAACAATTTTTTGTACCTACGTAACTCTTATACTTTCAATTTACCTCCCTTAACAACGCTGAAACATCAATAAAAATAAACCAATTTAAAAAATGAATAGATTAAATTTTTTGCTAAGAAAAGTTCTACAAAAAAGGTCAGAAGTACTTTTTTTGTAGGACTAAAAATACAATAGTTATCTTGCCTTAAAGATTTTCATCCCCTATTTTTTTATCCTTTTTTGCTCATAACAATTTTATTTTTAATGTTACGCCAAAAAGTTAAGAATAAAAGTTATAGATACTTTGATTACCCTCAAAAATGCTTCTTAAAATTTTTTTGTTAAGCAGAATGTTACGGAGATAAATAAAAAAACTAACTGCACCCTTATTTTCAAGATGGCGGAAAAACAATATCTTTCAGAAACCCGAAAAATGAGTTTTAGAGTCACGGATGATCCCTCTACGAACCCACCTAAAAAAATTGCTGCCTACCCAAAATGCACGGTTAAATGACGCTTTGACTGTACTAAGTGTATCATACAAATATTTATGACTGCGAAAAATTTTGAAATCTATTGCGAATTTCCTTCTCTATTTTTTCCAAAACACGTGTATTTTGTGTTGTATAAAAAATTTAAATTTAATATTTTATTTCATCGCAATATCGAAGATATGAGAAGCTTTGTGATCGTTTTAAAATAAGAATAAAAAAGTATAGAATCTTTTTTGTAGGTTATTCAATTTTCTATAATATATATAGATCACCACAACGATAATTGTAAAATATTCCCTTACAAAGATCTATCTCAACTTACTTTAAAAAGCGTCATTTTTTTTTAATTGATATTTACTTTGACATATTAAATGTCGTTAATTGTCGTATTAAGAAAAATGTCGAATTAATATTTTTTATTAAAATTGTATGAAAATTAAATGGTTAACCAATGACAGACAGTTCATCTGAATTCTTTATCGGTTTTTATTTAAATTGTTCAATAATTAACTACCTTTGATGAGTATAGCACAAAGAAGCACTGTGCATTTACTTGGCAGATGTTTTTTCAAGTAGTAGTAAGATAATTTGATAAACATGTGATAAAAAATTCGCCTGACAATTTTTTTAGAAACTTTAAGGTGTTTAATGTAGTTAGTCGCTTAGACATCCGAATGCCAACACTCGTCGCTACCGGTGTTGATATAAACGCGACAGTGGCGCCGGGCCTGCGCGTGTCGGTCTTCGGCAACAATCAAAAGCACGTCCTACAAAGGAATTATCCCTACGACCATCCGCGACTCGCATACTCAAGACCCACTCACACACTCGCACACATACATACACACACACACACATACACACACGCCAAGATTAAGTACTCGTGATTTACTTACAATAGGCTCTTATTAAGTAGGTTTTAGAATAATAATACACTCATCAAAAAAATTAAATCGTCGCATACGATTTTAAAGAGAATACTTTCAGCTTTCTAATGATATCAAGCCGATCATTGTGCGGTGATTATTTCAGGATATACAGGAGTTTAAAGTCAAAAGTGTCATTTTTTCTTTGACAGTGAATAACGCGGTCAAAAAAATCGTACGGGGATGATAAAAAACAAATTTTCAAGAGAAAGAAACAAGCTTTCGAAAGATTTCATTGATTCTCTTGTAAAAAAAATTTTGCAAAAATGTTACGCTTTCAAAGTTTATAAAAAATTAAGAGGTAATTTTTTGAACTGTTTGAACCCTTGGCCCAGAGCGGCAAGGGATGATAATAATAATTGGGCTCTTAATTCAAAAACTAGAAGGTACAAGCTTTCGAATGAGCTTTGGATCATGTAAATCCAATCATTTTTCGCGAAAATATAACTGTTTGAAAATTGGTAAAAAATTTACTTGTTAAAAATTATCCTTTAATTTTTTTGATGAGTGTATAATTAACAAAAAGATATTTGAGAATAAACACAAAACTTTTTTAATATATGCATTAAAAAATGTGATCAATGTAAAAAATCAGTGATCGATTTTGCTTCGATAGAGGTTGTTTGTTAATATGATAATTTTTTACCAATATGGAAATATCTTATTGATAAATGTATATTATTACTAACAATGTTCTTATCACGGTGAAAATTTTGTTTCGTATTGAAAACACATGATCCAATAATACAAGGTCTGCTACGACTATTTTGACAGCCGCCATTATTGCATATAAGTGTTGATGAAAAATTTACAAATTAAAAATTGACATTTTACATATTAAGTTTGAATTATTAAATTTATAATTGGAGAAAATAATATACAAGTGTGAAGTGAAATAGACACTGTTGACATTATATTGGTTATGAAAAAATGCGGTACTGTGTTGTAAAAAATTGTTTCAATTGTATTATCTGTCTGGAAACAGACAGATAATACAAATATTAAATTTTTTTGTTTTCCAAAAAATCCCGAAATAAAAAAAAAGTAGATTAAAACTTGTGGTAAAGAAAATGTGAATGCGAAAACTGGAACCATTTGTTCGCTGCATTTTACAGAAGATAATTAGCGCCTGAAAGACAAACTTTTAAATACTCCGATCAAAAAAAGATTGTTGGATCAGAAGTTCCTATTAAGAATAGCCGAAGTGGAGAATATTTTTATTTCTATAAATAATACAGGAATTAAATCACAATTTGATTATTTAAAATTCCACGTTAATGTAAGTGATAAAGTGATATTCCACTTGATGTAAAAACATTATTTTTTAGATGTAGGATGTTTTTCAGAATTAGAAGTTTGAATAAATTTATAAATTACAATAACTTCCTATTGGGAAGTTAAAAATGAAGAAAATAAAAAAAAAATTAAAAAAAATTATTATGTAAACTGTATTTATCGCTTTTTTATTTATATTTCGTTTTTCACAAATACTTTATTAGACAAATTTAGTGTTGATGACGTCACAATATAAAGCAAGTGAGCTGTCAAACAGACCTATGTTGAAAACTAGTGTCCGACCGAATGTTCGGTTTCGGTTTCGGTTTCGGTCGAGTTTCGGCAAAAAAACGAGTTTCGGTTTAGTTTCGGTTTCGGCGGCAAACCTGCCGAAACTACGACCGAAACCGAAACTGCATTCGGGAGTTCTCGCGCTATGATCGGACAAGTTCGGCGCGTTAAATTCTATCAAAAATAGGTAATTTTATGTTTAATATTTAAAAAAAAACATGAATAATATTCAAAAGAAGAATCTAACTACTCAAATAAACACGTCACCTATTTTGAGTATTTTTAAGGCGCAATTAATATTTTTTTTTTAAATGAGGGGTTGTTTTGTTGATTATTATCATACCAATAAGTAAAAATGTCGAAGACTGCATAACTATGTGATTTAAAGATAAAAAAATAAAGACAGACTGATTATAATAACGTTTTCTTTATTTTTCCCTCAAAACATGATCCTTGTAAGGAAGTTTCGGTTTCGGTTTCGGCCGAAACTGAGACTGTTGCCGAAATTCGTTTTCGGTTTCGGTTTCGGTCGTAAAATCAGTTTCGGTCGGACACTATTGAAAACATATATTTTAAATAAAAAAAAACTTTTTTTCAAAAATAATTTAAATTTTTTTAAATATGTTTTTTTAATGATATAATAATATATTCGAAATCAAATAAATATGAATCAGTCTAAACGCGTCTTAATAAACCACTCAAAACAAATTTATCCAAATTACATTTGGTAAAAACACATTAAAATAATCAGACAGAGAAAGAGCTATGTATGTATAGTATACAACTGTCTCTCTCTGTTTTCAGTACATCGTTTATGATTACCTGGAACATTTTTAATAGAAACTAAATACAATGACCATACTAAACAGATAGATAATCGATAAAACTAGCAACAAACAGTGGCGCCCTATCTAAAATCTACGGGCTAAAATAAATACACTCTTGAAAAAAATTATATCGAAAAAATTGCACATTTTCAAAGTAGTGCCAATAGGTCAAATATGATCCTTTTTTACCTACACAGAAAAAAAAAAGTATTGGAACAAGAAAACCTTGTTTTTTATATAACGAAAACAACATTTTCTTTAAATAAGAAACATACTCTTAATCCAACTACGTTATTCCTTCGTTCAAGAATACTATAGTTGGTTTAAGAGATTATTACTTATCCTAAGAAGTTTTCATTATATACAAAACAAGGTTTACTTGGTTTGAGAAATCCTTTCTACCAGTGTATAGGGTGTGAAAAGTGAAGGAAATTTTATTTTATTTTCGTATTTTTGTGTTATTTAACGTTTTTTTTTATGACCAAACCGCGGTTGAATATAAAATAAAAGGAATTTATTTGCAATGATTTTTTTGCAATTTTGAAAGTTATTTATTATTATTTTTTATATACCAAAACAGGAAAAAATGTAGATATGCAGAGATCTGCTCAGATTTCGACTGATTTGCATTATGAGACAACATATTTTTCACTGGTTTTTGATCTGTTGAGACTTGCAAAGATCTATAATGACCTACAAAGATCTAAAAGGATCTACAAAGATCTCTAAAGATCGTTGTAGATCGTGATAGAGATTAACCTTTAGTTGCTACACTTCTCCAGAATAACATACCTGCTACACTGGGGTCACCTTGTACCCCAGACACTAAAATGCTAACTACTCGTAAGATATTGAATATTTTAATTCAATAAAATTCATCTATCATCTTCGAACGATACGCTAAGCACATCAATCGGTTATTTAAAAAAATATATAATATTTAATATATTTAAAAAATTGAAAACTTTGTAAAATTTAAACTAATTACATTTTACGTTGAAACAATGGTACCTCACAGTGGCAGCTAAGAGTTAAAACATTGAAAATTCATGAATTTTCAACGTTACAATGATTTCCAGAGATTTTTGTAGATCGTTGTAGATCTTTGTAGATCGTTTTAGATCTTTGTAGACCGTTGTAAATCTTTGTAACTCTCCACAGATCAAAAACCAGTGAAAATTATGATGTCTCAAAATTCAGATCTATCGAGATCTGAGTAGATCTCTACAGATCTACATTTTTTCCCGGAAATGTACAAAGTAATGGGTTATACATTAAACAAATTGTTCGTTTGTATGTATGTTTGTTAGATCAGAAACTCAGAATCTATCAAAATATTGTTGTTAAAATTCATTTAAATACCTGTTAAAAAGGCAATTTGCCATCAGTTGACATATATGAACGACAAAATAAAGGTTTGTATCATTTTCCTGTAAAACGGTACTGTATAATACCGTTCAAATATCATGTAAGGTCAGATTTGGATTGTACTACCGTCAAAACGTAAAGAAAAGTGGTTCCCGTATGACGATTCTATAATAAAAAAATATAGACAAGTAAATTTACGTAAATTTTTACGTAGACAAGGTGTCTTTATAACGTAAATGCTGAATCAAAACAAAACAAAAAATACTAATAATAATAATAATTTTGTACCAAATTTCAAAATTCTAGTTGAACGGGAAATATCCTATATGTTTTGACGATCAGTCAGTATCAAAATATGCCAAATAGAAATTAATAAAAATTAATAGATTAATTGAATCGGTGAGTGAAAGAACAATACAAGTGCCAAAAATGGCAATTTTAACTGAGATAGGCAAAATGTTTAAAATTCATAGCTCTATCACATAGCAAAATAATAATACATCGACCAACATCGTACGTGCGATTGTTCAATTTTTTTTACATTTACTTTTACCTTACTTTTCTGACGAAATCCTCGAATTTTACTACCATATTATTTCTTGGAAAATCAAAAATGAAGATTCTGATTAAAAATTACAAATAATTTTTTTTGTAAAATAATAAAAAAATAATGAAAATAAAGCAATAAAAAAAAATTTGCAATTTTTTTTTAATTGAGTGAAAGAACAGTATAACTGCCGTTCATTTTTTTTTCAAATATCTTTTTTTGCAATTTTTTTTTAATTTATTTATGTACGTATTATTATCGGTTAACATAAATTCTATATAATGTCACAATACATAATTAGACCAAATAACCAATAGTTCTCCTTTAAAACAGTTTTTTTCGTTTTTCTCAAAATGGTCATTTTGGAGATATATCGTTCTTTCACTCACCGATTCAATTAATAAAAATACCCCCATATTCTTTACCGACAGACATCCACTGTCAAAACAACGAACGTACACGATTCACTTCACAGCAAAACCACGCGAGGGGCAAGGAGGGGAAACGCACGACAATCGGTTTTAAAGAATATTTCCATGTAATTTGTATGTAAAAACGTGATTAAATGTTATACTGTCGGCCCTTTTACATCCAATGATTGAGATTCCGTGGCCGTAGTGGCGATGAGAGATTGACAAAAGGGCGGACTGCGGTAATTGGAAAAAAGGATTTAGATATACATCGTAGCTCAATTTCAATATTAATATATAGTTAGTAATAATATTGTGTTGGGCTTGAATGTACCTACACGTTTTTTGAGGATTTATTTAATCTGTCACAGATGTAATATGTTTTCAAATAAGTTTTGTTGTGGTATTAGTAGATGAATCCTTAGATTAAGGAAGTTTTTGGATACATAAAAATCCACCTATAGTCTGTTTCTAGTGGTTGTCGAGGATTTGACGGTACGAATCGTGTATCGTACGGTCAAATCCTCCGGTTACCACTGGAAACTTAATGAAACAGACTATAGTACCTAAATATAATAAATACAGTCGAAATCGGTTATAACACAAAAAAAAACTGTATTGGACCAAGAAAATCTTGTTTTGTATAGGTTTTTTACTTCTAGTTCAAGTTTTTTCATTTCAAATTAAATTTTTTCCATTTCAAATTCAATTTTTTTCATTTCAAATTCAATATTTGAAAATAAATTGATATATCTATTTATTTTTTAATTTTTTAAACTGAAGAATCTGAGTATTTTTAAACAAATATATAAAATATATAACGAAAACAGTATTTTGTTAATATAAAAAAAGTACTCTTAATCCAACTACATTATTTCTTCGTCCAAGAATACTATAGTTGGTTTAAGAATAGGTATATTTCTTATCTTAAGAAAATATTGTTTTCGTTATATACAAAACAAGGTTTGTCTTGGCTCAAGTAAACCATTCTACCTGTGTATAACGATATCGTTTAATACAATATATCGGTTTTAACGACTCTAAAAAAAGTCTAACTGAATCCCATATTTTACCGATTTTAACGACTATCCGCATTTACGACCTAATATGACAGGTCCCCTCGATGTCGTTATAACTAGTTTCGACTGTATATCTTATAGTCCAATGCTTAGAGACAAAAAAAAATGAAAAAAAAATCAAAATTTTAAACAGTTATTAGATTTACTACATCAACCGAAGCCCATTCGAAAGCTTGTACTTCCTAGTTTTTTTTAGTTAAAAGCTCAAATATTTTAATCATCCTCTGACACTTTGTGTCAAGTGGGATCTGGATAAATGGGAAACTTCTATAACTAGAATTCATACTGTGGTCCCGTCATTACACAGAAAAAAATAATTTGTCTATATATGTGTTAAAAAATGTGATCAATGTAAAAAAATCAGTGATCGATATGTTTTTTTTGTTAATATGATAATTTTTTACCAATATGGAAATATTCACGTTTATCTTTTTGATAAATGTATATTATTAGGTACTAACAATATTCTTATCACGGTGGAAATTTTGTGTCGTATAGAAAATATATTTTAAATACAAAAAATACTTAATAAATGACATCACTGAATTTACCATATCGAAAATTGCACTTACACTAGTTCGGTGGTGTAAAAAATATTCACACTGATAAATATTTATTAATACAACCATTATCTTTAATCTATTTGAGAGTTTCGTTAGTTGGTGTAATAAATTATTTATTAATTTAACAAATAAAAAAAAGAATGTTAGATAAAAATGAAGATATATTTTTCAAATGAATAAAATATCCTCAATAAGATTTTTTTTATTATTATATTTTGAGTTCACAGCAACTTTTCAACAATTTAGGTGCACATATTAGAATAAAATTTGAAATATTGCTGAAAAGTAAACATTTTTTAATATTTTGATATAAGGCACGCCTCCGTATCTTTATTTGTCTTGAAGTTATTCAAGAATAACAAAATTAAACTTCAAACGGCTCTAAAAAATTTTCCACAAGGCCTATAGATGGGGACTTTTGTGTACAGACGTACTTTACTGTATACTACATTGGTACCAAATTTCATCGCACTCATAATTTGTTCTTTTTCAATCCCTGTATTGCCTGGACTATAAGGAAATATTGTTATATTTATTATATATTTATTAAGCATTTTTCCATTACAAATTTTCAATAAGATCGAGTTTTTTTCTGTGTACTATAAATTTGCACCTCTATAACTGGGTAAATGGGACACCTCTTTAAATGGGATAAAATAACTGATCCCTTATGAGATTCCAGTTTTACACATTTACATTTTTGTACTCAAATATTCATAATATTTATGCTTATTGATTTATTTTTTACTTTATATTTTTATAGTCAGACTATTTAAGAGTTGTTTAACGATAAGTGTTGGTCTTGTAAGATGACACTCCTTTTGTTCACCTGACATTTGGCCGCGGCAAGGTCCCTAGGTGTAAACCGCGGTGAAAGGCGACCCAGCGGGTGCCGGTAATTGAATTTAAAGTGGGTTACATAACGAAACGTCGGTCAATAGATACTTACAGTGACTTGCGTTATAATGCAACCGTATAACTGCAACAATATATTAAACGGTTTGTTTTGCAGTTATTTATTTATTGGTATACAAGAAAAAAATACAGCTGCCAAGTAAATGCACAGTGCTTCATCGTGCTAAATTCATCAAAGGTAGTTAATTATTGAACAATTTAAATAAAAACCAATAAAGTATTCAGATGAGCTGCCTGTCATTGGTTAACCATTTAATTTTCATACAATTTTAATAAAAAATATTATTTCGACATTTTTCTTAGTACGCGCCTGGTTATTATGTCGTATATTTTTAATTTTTTGACAATTTCAATCAAAATCATTATTTTTCTGCTATACAAATGTCAAAATGACATTTAAAACGTCAAAGTGACATTTAATATGTCAAATTAAATAGCAATTTTAAAAAACAAATGACGATTTTCTTAAAGCAAATTGAGATAAATCTTTGTAAGGGAATATTTTACAACAAACGTAGGTAACCTATATTATAGAGAATTGAATGCTCTACAAAAAAGGTTCTATAAAATTTTCACGTGTGTCTTTCTTGAGATATCTTCAAAAAATTAATCTTTTGGGATGTCACCCCTCCTCCTTACACAAAATTTTAATTATTTTGAAATGGGACCGTCCTCAAGCCAGACCCAACCAACCAACCAAGTTTCATCAATATCGGTTCAGTGGTTCTGAGTTAAGCGTGTGACAAGGATTGGGGGACAGACACACACACACACAGACACACACACACACACACACACACACACACACACACACACACACACACACACACACACACACACACACACACACACACACACACACACACACACACACACACACACACACACACACACACACACACACACACACACACACACACACAGACAGACACGGAACAAAAAGTGTTTGTCTTGACCTGAAACGGATAGATCCGGTAAAATTTTTAAAATCGGAGAACAAATTTTTTTTCTCGTTTTAAAACGATAACGAAGCTTCTCGTATCTTCGATATTGCGAGGAAGCAAAACAAATGACGATTTTCTTAAAGCAAATTGAGATAAATCTTTGTAAGGAAATATTTTACAACAAACGTAGGTGACCTTATAGAAAATTGAATGCTCTACAAAAAAGGTTCTATACAATTTTCACGCAACATGTGTCTTTCTTGAGATATCTTCAAAAAATAAATCTTTTGGGATGTCACCCCTCCCCCTTACACAAAATTTTAATTATTTTGAAATGGGACCGTCCTCAAACCAGACCCAACCAACCAACCAAGTTTTATCAATATCGGTTCAGTGGTTCATGAGTTAAGCGAGTGACAAGGATTGGGGGACAGACAGACAGACACGAAACAAAAAGTGTTTGTCTTGACCTGAAACGGATAGATCCGGTAAAATTTTTAAAATCGGAGAACAAATTTTTGTTCTCATTTTAAAACGATCACAATGAAGAATTACAGTTTTTAGGGTTTCGTAGAAAACTAAGAACCCTTACAGTTTCTCCATGTCCGTCTTTCAATCTTGAAAAATTTTGACATAATAAGATGAAATTTGGTATACGGTCATAGATTGATGCCACAA
Source organism: Sialis lutaria (assembly GCA_949319165.1). Lineage (NCBI taxonomy): Eukaryota > Metazoa > Arthropoda > Insecta > Megaloptera > Sialidae > Sialis > Sialis lutaria. The sequence goes on from OX439232.1 coordinate 3,370,446, forward strand.
AAACAGAAATGATAAGATTTTTGAAAAAAAAAATGCAAGACCCCCTTCTATAAAATGAAGTGTTTAAAAAATATATACTTATATATTTCACCTACCCCATTGAGTGGAATGTCGTTAGAAAGGTCTCCTAAAATGCAACAAAAAATGTATCAGAACTTTTTGATTTTAACCCTTTAATCACGATGTATTTTCTCTCCAAAGTCGTTAAAAAAGCGTCCCCTTCCTCTATTTTCTAAACTATCAATTTAAAAAATCTGAAAAAATTTCAGAATGTAGCTTTTAATTAGTACTTTCACTGAAAATTATAACGAACATTGTCAAAAATATTTTGGACCCCCCTTCTATAGACTGAAAAGTGAACTCTCATTTTTTTCCCACTTACCCCATTGAGTGGGGTGTCATTTAATAAGTCTCCTAAAATGCAATAATAAATGCCAAATGACTTTTTGAATTAAACCCTTTCGGTCACGAAAATTTTGAAAAAACTCTTTTTTTATAAAGCGTAGTGAGAATGACTACGGAATCCTATCATGTGCGTGCCCAACACGCACTTGCCCGTTTTATTTTAAATAGGAACCTAGAGTTTTTATTAAGTAATTTTATTTCATATGAAAAAACACGAATCTTTCATTGAAAACTTTTTTTTAACAACTTAACCTTTCCAAGATATCTAACAAAATAATTCGAGATTTTAAACTTTTAATATTTTTTTACTCAGAAACTATCAGGTTTAGAGAAAAAGTACAAGATACAAAAAATGTTTATTTTGATCTAATAAAACTTGAATACCCTGTATACTAGTGTCATATGACATTGACAACTAACCAGAAAAGAACGACAAAAAGAACTTTCAATTGCTGATTCTTAAATCGACATAAAATGTTTCTGAATATAACCAGTGTCTTGTTAATATTATTAATTAATTATTTTTTGATTCGTGGACTTTTTACTTTTCAATAATTGATTTTTTTAAATCACAAGGTTCTTAGATGACAAATCATTCCATTATTATTAGGTCTCTTTAAAAATAGGGCAATCCTTTTCACGATTTTAATAACCATATAGTGAAGGTAAAGATTACTATTAAAAGTATAATGAAAATATCTGTAAATATAAACAAATAAGGCAAATCCTTTCAAATATTAACAAAGAATAAACAAATAACAATAAATAATCTTACAAAAGACTCGATTTGTTTTAAAAAATATACTATCGAAATGTAACTATAGCAGAAACCGGTTATAACGACATCGAAGGGACCGGTCATATTAGGTCGTAAAAGCCAAAACTCGTAATAACCGGTAAAAATGCAATTATATGAGATTCAGTTGTCGTTATAACCGGTTTCTACTATATAAGTTTCCAACAGATAATTTTCTTAATAGGATACAGAGAAAAATCTTATATTTTTTATTACATTGTGGTAATAGGTTATTGTCAATAACATAGAAACTGTTCTTATCCACTAAAAAAATAATACTGAAAAAAGTATTGAAAAATTTTGTGAACTGTTTTAAAAATTGTTCCAGACAAATTTTAGATCTGCGTTTTGAGACATCATATTTTTCACTAGTTTTTTATCTGTGGAGACTTACAAAGATCTACAATGATCTAAAACGATTTACAAAGATCTCTGAAAATCATTGTGACGTTTAATAATTCAACGGTGAAAATTCATGAATTTTCAACGTAATTTCTAACGATCTTTAGACATCTTTGTAGATCCTTTTAGATATTTGTAAGTCATTGTAGATCTTTGCAAGTCTCCACATCAAAAACCAGTAAAAAATATGATGTCCTAAAATGCAGATTTGTCGAGATCTGAGTAAATTTCTGCAGATCTACAATTTTTTCTCGGGTATATATATACATTTTCTATAACGCTTATGAAATACGTAATGGCCAATCTATTTTTTACAACAAAATATTGTAAAAACTACAGATTAATTGCTTGCAATATATGTATTATATTTAACTAGAATCTTTATTTAATTTTTCAAAATATGTATCTCAAGAACGACGTAATTTTGTAAAGCATTGAATTTTCTATAAGAACGGACATAAAACAGTTTTAGTACATTAACATAACATAATGTACATAAACATTATTATCCCTAATTACCAATATATTTTTTCCTAATTCAAGCCATCGGCAATTAATTTGATACACCTAAGTAATAAAATTTGAAACATCTTGCAAAGACTTTCAAACGGGGTATCAAACAAATATGACAAATTCTAGCGCAGATCCAGAGAGGGGATAATAGGGGACATGACCCTCTCCCCAAACCTCAAAAATTATAGCAAATTAAACAGAAACTGTCATGTTACTGTCTATAACCACCTCCAAATTGTAGGTCTAAAAAAACAGGCTCAAAAAACAATATTTCACCTTATAAGATTTAAGAATAAAATAATAATAATATAATTCCAAAAATAAGTCACAACTTATACACCGAATCCAAGAAACCTCTTCTAAACGAGTTCTTTTCTAGCAGAGACAGTTGAACTGACGACATAAAAAATTACCGAGAACAAATTGTGACAAAAATCACTGGCTGCGCGAAATGACCGCGGGTAACGGGCGGGAGGGAGGGGGTATTGCGGTACAGCGCAGCGATGTAGGGGGGCGTGGCGAGCGAAAGCAATTATCCTAGCAGCGGGGGGGACGCGGACACACCCACATACAGGCCCGGAACATCCCGGATCTCTATATACAGGGTTACACAAAAGTATTAAAAAAACACGAAATATTTGCCTGTGAATCATGATCCAATAATAGTGCAGTAAAAATAGTAAAAATACAGCTGCCAAGTAAATGCACAGTGCTTCCTCGTGCTTAATTCATCAAAGGTAGTTAATTATTGAACAATTTAAATAAATACCGATAAAGTTTTAGATTAACTGTCTGTCAATGTTTAAACATTTATTTATGAATTTTTTGATAATTTCAATCAAAATCATTATTTTTCTGCTATACAAATGTCAAAATGACATTTAAAACGTCAAAATGACATTTAATATGTCAAAGTAAATAGCAATTTAAAAAACCAAATGACGATTTTTTTAAAGCAAATTGAGATAAAACTTTGTAAAGGAATATTTTACAACAAACGTAGGTGACCTATATTATAGAAAATTGAATGCTCTACAAAAACGGTTCTATAAAATTTTCACGTAACATGTGTCTTTCTTGAGATATCTTCAAAAATAAATCTTTTGGGATGTCACCCCTCCCCCTTTCACACAATTTTAATTATTTTGAAATGGGACCGTCCTCAAGCCAGACTCAACCAACCAACCAAGTTTCATCAATATCGGTTCAGTGGTTCATGAGTTAAGCGTGTGACAAGGATTGGGAGACAGACAGACAGACACGGAACAAAAAATGTTTGTCTTGACCTGAAACGGATAAATAAAGTAAAAATTTTAAAATCGGAAAACAAATTTTTTTTCTCGTTTTAAAACGATCACATAGCTTCTCGTATCTTCGATATTGCGAGGAAGCAAAATATACAAACAAAACACAAAAATTCCTTCATCAACGAAAATTGGTACATACGTAGTTTTATACCTAAACTTTAATAAACCGTTGATCGTAGTCGACTAAGGGATCACGAGTAGTTTGGTAGGGGGTGAAAGGGGTGAAAAGGTGTTTTTTTCATAAATAACATAAAGATGGCTTATTTTAATGAAAAATATTTCAGATGTTTTTGTAGTTCTGTCTTATGCGGTGTTTACACCGAAAAAAAAAACAGAAACATCGTGTCTTTAAATTACTTCGTAATTATTTAAAAATGTATAGAGTTTATTGCTTTTTTGTCAAAATTATGAGGTGTTTACACTGAAAAAACAAAACAGAAACATCGTGTCTTTAAAATACTTCGTATTTAAAAATGTATAGGGTTTATTGCTTTTTTGTCATAAAAACACCATGTTTCTGTTTTGTTTTTTCTGAAACACCGCATCAGACCTTTAATTTGTTTTTTATTTTATTCCAATGCAATAAATATTTTTCGAATCAAAATTAAATTCTTTTTACGTTGGTATCAGTAAAATTACAAAATCTTGAAATTTAAGAAAGATATAACGGTTTAAAGGTAAACAAAAAATACAATAGATATTTATGAAAAACTCACATTAAATTTTCACAACCTTTGAGTTGAGATAAAAACAAATTCTAGTGAAGAATCCATAAGATATGATATGTGCTTTATGAAATTCTTTGGAATTTTTTTAATTCAATTATTATTCAAATTATGAGCAATCAAAGATATATAAAATATCTTCATTCGCGCATAGAAGGAAAATGTTATATATTGCACACCCCAAGCAGGCTCTGCTTGGAAGTGTGTTCTACTCTCGTCCTAAAAATTTTTTTCGTATATTAATTGATAAAATGAGTATTATATCTTGAATTTCTTCAGTAACCCACTTAAATTTTTACATTTTCTGATAGAAAACATTACAGTCTTCATTTTTACTTATTGTTAGTTTAATATCGATCGGTTTTAATTTTCTGTTATAAAAATATAAATAAAGTTCAATTTGTCGATTTAACCCGCTTTTTTGATAAAAACGCCGAACTGTAGGCTACATTTCGAAATAAATTTGCACCAATCCTTTTGAATTCACTTCATCTATTATCAGAATAGAACCCTATTAAAACTCAACAAAATTGGATAACTAGAAGTAACGAAATGTGCAGATTATTTAAACAAAAATTCATATTTTGACAAGAATTATTTTTACAAATAGAGTAGTTGCTCGGTAGTTCATAAGATTACCGTAAGGCGCTATTTCTTCATACGTCACTTCAAATTCCAAGTATTACAATTATTATATTGTGTTAATTAATATATAAATACATGTACATCGATACGTGCTGTATTTTAATTATTTTATTCAAAGCCAATCAATCTTTTTAATCAAGATAAAGTCTAGTAAGTTTGCATTTTTAAAACAAATATATAATGTACATATACATATAACCTATAAACGTTACATTGTTGTTTCATTTTAAATGCTCTGCTAGACATCAGGTGAACACAGCTGTTATCGCTGCAATATGTGGATGTATTTATCTTTCTAATTATTATTATTAATTAATTTATTTACTTTATACATTTTACAAAAAAAATATTTTATATAAAAATTGTAAATTAAAATGATTGTTGTTTTATTACTATACATCCTAAATTTAAATAAAAACGGTAATAATCGATTGATATCAAGATTCATTGTTGATTTTCTAAAAAATCTTAATGAGTGATAAACTTCATTTTATATATTTATATAATTTAATTACCTCCAATATTTTAAGTTTCACCAATTATATTGTATCGTATTTATTTGATATTATAAATTAATACATTTTTTTATGTTTAAGGGGTGTGCATTGTATGGCCTAGCCATAGTATTTAAGGATATTTATTACTCAAAGAAAAATTTAGAAAAAAAAATTCCAAAGAAAGTCAAGAACCTATTATATCCTATAGGTTCCTCAATCGCTTTTTTTAAATCTTAATTATTCTTTGAGTTATGGTTTTACGTTGTTCGTCACTGGAGAAAAAACATATACAAAATAAACAGGCTATAATTAAAACAAAAAACTATATCTGTGGATTTTGGTAATAAAATTAATATAATAAAGAGGTACCTGTTTTATTAGTAACATGAGTTCATGAAAATAACAAAAAATAGCCCATCAATCGCAAAAACAACTAACTTTGCTCTTAAAGCGTTAAAGACTGGTCCCAGTACTTTATCAAAAAGTAATATATCGTACATATGGAAATCAATTTTTTTTAGATATGTGCAAATATATTATACTGTGTTATATACTTAAACATACTTTACTCTTAAAACGTTCAAAATTTTTGTATCAAATTCTAGAAAAAAATATTTGAATGCCCGATACGCCCCTGTATAAAATAAGCCACACAAATAAAGTGCACAAGAACGGATAACACAAAAAAGAGAAGGATGACATATTATCAATTATATTTTATAACCGACACGCACACAGACAGACAGACAGAAAGTAAAGTAATGCCATCTATAAAGTGTGTCCGGAACAACTTGTATCTTTCGCTGCCATTTACCCTTGTTAACACACTAGCGCCACGGCCTATTAGTGTCTCATACAGGGCAGGCTCCAGGGGAGACCGTAGACCTGACAGACTATCAAATATTAATGGTTAATAGAAATTAAAACTACTTAAGGTTATTCGATCATTAGAGCAATGTAGAGGTATAGATAGAAATCTTAAATTTTTATATTTTTTTTTATGGATAGCTCATATATTTTACTAATTTTTATTTAAAATATTTGACTATGGTTTTTGAGTAATTGGATATTAAAATACTATAAGAAAATACTATAAGAAAAATTAAAGTTAGGGCTTGTAACTCGGAAACTAAAAGTGATATAAAAATTCTAAATACACCAATCAATTCTACTCAAAAGAAACCGCTAACAAAAAGTACCTATCTACTTTGCCAAAAAAGTTATAGTCATTTATAGAAATTCTGAATTTTCAGTTTTTTGGGTATACCGCCTGAACCACATAAAATTATTAATATTTTTTGATGTTGTAATGCTCACTCCTTTCTTACAAATAATTCATCTCGTTTAACCACATCTGTATCTCTTACCGTTTAGGATATCCCCATGCATTGCACGCTTATCTTGGACACCCTGTATAGAGACGTTTTAAAAACTAATTATTCGAAACTTCAACCCTTTTAAATACTATAAAAATTATAAAACAAATATATTTACGTGTAATTTATTCAAAATAATGAAAAACTAGCTCAGCTATTACATGGTACAAATTTATACATGTTACTATTATATACCGTTCTGTCTATTTCAATTTTCAAATTAAACTTTTTTACATTTAAGGTAGTTGGTCCGTAAACATGTTTTCGTCAGATTTTGTTTAAATTGCACAGGAATATTCCCTAGATTAATATCTGAAAAATAGCCCATTTTTATTAAAATTGACCATCTCAAAGTCATGAAAAATGATCTCAAAGTTTATATTTTTAACACAGCTTATATGGACTAACCGTACACCAACGTAACGTTTTATTAGATAAAATATAAACGTAGCGTCAGATTTTCAGCAAAAACTGACATGTTGTATATTTATATGAAAGAAAACAGTATACAAAAAATTGGAATTATTGACCATCCCGTTATTAAGATTTAACCAGATTTAACTACCAAACCATCACATAAATTACAGTATTGTTGACAATGTGGCAACAACGTATTCATTTGATTATAGTAAAAAATACACGAAATAATGAAATAATTTTTTACAAAATATGATAAGTGGATTGAAGGGAATTATAATCGATTTCATTAATTATTAATATATTCTGTGGTAGTTTAGATGATAAAATATAATCATTTGACAAGTAGTTAATAGTAGATAATGTACAGCGTTGCCATGATCATTTCTCTAAATTAAAAATATGTACTCATGGCCTAATGTGATCACATTATGATGGACCAACTACCTTAATAATTATTAGCTAGGCCGGTGGCTAAATGTTACCAAAACAGCCATTGTTTAAAAACCGCTGGTCAACAAACAAAAACAAAAAACAAAGTAAAAATAAAATAAAAATGAAAACATAGTGAGCTACGAAAAACCGAAAAAAAAACCTTCTGTCCGGTAATGCCAACTTATAACATACATGTCATAAAAATGTCCCTGAGACCCGCAACACGCCCAACGGCTGGACAATGATATACGGCACTTTTCTACCCCCACTAGCACCCCTCCTTCTAGAAAACTACCCCACAAACCCCTTGTTGCAACTCTATATAAAGATATAGTACATTATGACAGAAAGTTTGGATGTAAAATGTAAAGACTTAACTAACGACTGGACGATGATATATGTTACCCCCTCCCACCGAATATCTTGTAGAAAACTACCCTCTAAACCACTTGAAGTATTTCATAACTATAAAGTAATACGAATATAGTAAGATATTGTTGTGATTCATATGTACATATATAAAGTTTGGATGTAAATTTGGAAGAAATTAACTAACGATCGGACATTGATATATGGGGCAATCTTACCCCCCCCCCCCCCCCCCCCCAGAAAACTACCACCAACTATTCCACCAACTCTGTTAGTCTATAAAAGTCATACAAACATAGTACAGTGAAAATTGATTAAGTGGGACTTGGATAAGTGGGAAACTTCTATAACTATAATTCATACTGAGGTTCCGTTACTTCTACATTTGCACCTCTATAACTGGGTAAATGGAATACTTCTTTAAGTAGAATAAAATAACTGGTACCTTGAGATTCCAGTTATCCATACTTCACTGTATATGAAAGAAATTTTGGATGTGACTTTTACAAATTATTCAAATTTCGTGAATGAATGATGGAAAATAGTTAGAAGGGAATTTTTGGGGTAGGGGGGAGTGAAGCAGATTGATCATTTTTTTAAACTAAAAAGAGCTCTATAATTAAAATTAATGATAGTAGTTAGATGTATTCAATATTCATCTGACAATGAGTAACTTTTTAACTCTCGCTTGTTTAAATTAAATTATAACAATTTAGGTAAATCAAAATTGTAAAGGTAGTATAGGAAAAGGACTGATACACAGTATTTTATTTAAATATTTCACTATTCCTGTGATGTTTGAAAAATAGTAACTATTAAAACGCTAACAAATGTGATATTTTTTTAGAATATGGTAGTTTTGTTAACGGTAGGTACACGAAGTACATTAATGACAATATTTAGTAGAAATATATAATAATTTGGAATCATTCTACATATGTATTTGTCTCAAATATGACATTTCTTTGTGACACTTTTTTGCGGAGGAGCGATATGTTATTCGATTATGATGATTTTTTTTATTCCTAGTAGAGATGTGTAATTCATGAACGATTCGTTCTTTTTGAACGATTCTTTTCGGTGAACGAAACGACTCGAGTCAGTATTTTAAAAAAGATTCGTTCTTTTTTTTATCATATTGTAAAATATAAAAGAAAATAGATTCGTACACTATTTTTTGTGTTAGTTAAAATATTTAGAAAGAAAACAATCGTTATTATTGATATTAATAAAATAATCAATTAAAAAATATTTCTCGATAAATGTAATTATAGAAGTGTATTTTTCAACAACTAAACCAGACAACTTTTTAAATTCGAATTGTTGCAAGGAAAGAAACTGTTACAGTTTAGCTCTGAATGGCAGCGGCGTATCATTCGTGTATTTAAGATACATATGTATGATATTATTTTGAATTGTAAAATTGTTTAATAAACAATTTAGATTTAGATTATATAGCCGTAGTTCTTAATATGTGTGTTATTACACATTTATTACCACTGCTCTAAAATCCCGAGAATATTAATGCATTTTAATTTTAGCATTTGTTTTCGAGCGAATTATTTACATATAATACCTGACATTATAAATCAATTTATCTATAAAGATTAGCATGATAAAACGTCTGAGAATAAAAGTTATATTAAATATCAAAGTCAAAATAAAACTATCAGCAACAGTTATTTTAAGTAATATGATAAATTTACACAATTATTATAATAATGAACAAAAGTAAACATAACTTGTACGCCACTGATATATCAAGCAACGTACGGCGGCCAAAAAGTAACAACGTATTTATTTATCCATTCTGTCAGTGATCGGATACATTCGGATTTTGTCGTACCGACTTGCACTCACTGACTCACTTGTATATGTACAAGTCACATACGAACGATTCCTGTACTGAACGATTCAAAACACTCGTCACTCGCCAATTCATTTTCGTAAGTGAACGACTCATTGAACGAATCAGTTGGAACGAATCTTTTTACTGAATTGTTTCAAATGACTCGAGTCACTAAAAAGACTCATTTTTCCCATCTCTAATTCCTAGATATGGTCTCTGCCTAGCAATTTTTTCTGCGAATACGAATGTTTAAAAAAACGCGAATATTTGCAAATACGAAAACGAATATTCGTTATATCCATATAGGTGGGCACAGTTAATCGAAAAGTTAACTTCGTTAATCGTTAACTCGTTAATAAAAAAGTTTACTTCGTTAATCGTTAACTCGTTAATAAAAAAGTTAACTTCGTTAATCGTTAAAGCGTTAAAATTCCGAAAATTTTACGAAAGTTAAAGTTAACCGAAAATTTAACGAAAGTTAAAGTTAACCATCCAAAATGTTTGAAGACCTTTTTTTGCTATTTCGACGCAACTTTCTTCTGGAGGTTATCATTTGCAAATCCCCCCGGAAATTGCGTTATTCAAACAAATAATGACAACTTGTCATCAAACAACCAATGTAACGGACTAAAGTTAACGGAAGTTAACAAGAGCGTTAACATTTTTTGAGTTAACTTAAAAGTTAATCCGTTAAGCATTTTTTTAACTTCGTCAATTAACGATTAACGAATTAACGAGTTAATGCCCACCAATTTTTACATCACTGATCCTTCCATACATACTAGTTATACATTATACCAAAGCATCATACAATAAATAACTGCAGTAATGATTATTATTATTATAGCAGATCTCTCTAGTTACATATTATGGCGCTGCTGCTGCTGTCATGTCAGATGAGTTCGCCCACAAGACCAATAGATTAAGCACTGAGTAAATTTATATGTCAAATTATGTAAATGTGACAGACAAGCTGCGCACTGTTTTAATCATCGCGCGTCAACGCCATCTTTGTGTGCGCTGCTACACTGCTACAGTGGCGTCGCGTCGCCAACAAGCATCTACAACCTCTACTACTGAAAGCTTTAAGGTTGTTGTTCACTGAAAGTCGTGACATCTAGCGAAATTTAGTACAAACTACAGGGTTTTGATATGTCGGTAAAAAAGAAAAAATAGATCTGGCAACAATTTATAATATTAGACAAGAATAGAAGATTCATTTTTAACAATATTATAATTATTATTGTTGCTGACAATAGTAATAATTATAATAACAATAGTAACTATTATTATTATAAATAAAAACATTAAATGTAATCAATAATCACTTGATATTTACAACGCGCGTCAGTTTTCAATACCACGTTTTTATATTTCAAAGAGCGCGCCGAATGCGCTGTTGCCATATCGTATATTTACGTCATGTGTTCGGGAATTTATCAAAGTTAAAAATTAATAATTATTTAAGGAGATGGTAAATCATTCTAAAATTTTATATACACATTCCTTAATTACTAATCTATAACATATCCGTTTTTGGTTAAAATCTGACGTTTAGTTTTAATACACGAATTAAATGAATATCGAATTCCAAGTTGATCCCTATGCTTGCAATGTATAAGAGGCCAACTTTGCACGTTTATAATTAATAAACGAAATGGTAAACTGACCTGAATTTTTTTTTACAAATGCGAACTAGCTTACTTAACACAATATTAAAATTTTAACAAATTCTGTAGTGATCGATTTTAGTGAACAACAACCTTAAGACACCCCTCCCCCCTTACAAGCCGTGGAAAGCTTGTACGCGGGTAAACTTTAGACAAATAGTTGCATAAAAATCTGCATTAAAAAAAAATCTGATTTTTTTAGATGTAAAAATAAACCTAAAGAATTACAGTTTTTCCGTATACATCCTGGATATTAAGTGTCAACCTATTATTATAAAATATATTTTCTTTCTGAGACTGTAATAATATAATTTTAGGCTCTGTAATGTTTGCAGTTTATCCATTAATTTATGTATATTGAGAATATCTGCAACGGTTATTAGTTTGACTGTAAAAAATATTTTTATGATGATGGGTTGTCGCATATCATCCGGGATCTACAAGAAAAAACTGTAATTTTTCAAGTTTCTTTATTTCCGAGTAAGTAATATATCAAGTTAATCGTAAAAATTGAAATACTCCATATTGCTTCTATTTAAGAAATATCAAAAACTAATATTTCTTTTTTAAATTTAAATAGACAATACTAAACCATACATTATTTATTCAAAACTTTTTTTTTAATTCGAGTCGCTTAATTTCTTTATTCATTTACAAATACTTCCAAACACTTACCCGCACCGTTCCCCACAAGGCCAACCCCGCACCCTATAATGTCAATCTCCTTAAGTTTAACTATAGGTACCTACATATTATATTTTTATACAAAGTTTAATTTTCAATTAATTTAATATCCTAAACTAATACCAGCCTTTCTAGTAGTGAAAATCTCACCAAAATCGGTTCAGTAATTTTCGTATCAATTCGGAAAAACAGGCAGATAAAAATTAACTAAAAAAAGAAAATATTTTGCTAATATACAGACAGATAATGTTAAGTATCGTCCCCCTTGATAAAACCACTGTGTCACACCACTGCACTCGCATTAATGTAGCTCTAAAGTGAGCTATATGATGTTTTGTGTTCGTAGCTCATATCTCATGAATAATGTATGCCAATTATCATTTGTTTACGGGCATCACGCTCATGCAACCCCCTCTACCCCTCGCCCCAACACAGAGTAGCTATTTGCAGTAACAAATCACCCCGTATGAATAAATTACCATAATGTATTTATATGTCTGGAGTTACACCCCCCCCCCTCTAATAATAATATTTAATTATTATTTTCATTTCAAGATGATACAGCAGAAAAATGATTTTTTTATACACCGTCGAGCTATAAACTACAAACTTAAGTTAATAATTGTACTTATATTTAATTTCTTTATAAAAAACAAATACACTCAGCGCTCTATACAACGACCTTCTATTAAACGACCGTCCCATGCAACGACTTGCCGACCGTTCTATGAAACGACCTTCCCCCATCCCCACTGCGCGCGAAATTTAAATACACCAATTAATGTTAAAGTCCTATATAAAAATAATTAAAATCGAAGGGGTGACATCTTAAAATATTTATTTTTCAAGATATCTCAAGAACGACACATGTTACGTGAAAATTTTATAGAATCTTTTTAGTACAGTTAATATACACATTTAGGTGCGAAAAAATTCGATGGTAAATGAGATTTTGAAATTAGGTATATAGTTAAAACGTTAATCTATCAGAATAAAAGTCTTTATCTACGTCTTAACCCCGTTTTTGCAAAAATTGCAAATGTTTAGGATTTTTAATTGTTTAAATTAAAACATTTCTTAAATCTAAAAATATAAAAAAAGTTTCAAACAAAAGTTGTAGTTTGGGAATTAAGCTTAAAAAAAGGATTGTGTGGTTTTATGAAACCACGGTAAAAGTGAAACTTTTTTTTCACATTATAGACATTTAACTAAAAATTTTCGGAATAATAAATTCAAGCACTCAAAATTGAAATAAATCCATAAACAACAACATGCACCAGCAAAAAGTTCTAATAAATTCTATATAAAAACCAAGATCTTTTTTCCTTTTTCTATAAGCACGTGCTCTGTCGGCGTTCTGTTTTTTTACGGCGTAAAATCTGTGCGTAAAATTAATTCATCGTCATTCATTTTTGCACTATTCTTTCTCGTTGATCAGTTTTTTGGACTCACTAGCTGTGTCGTTGTTTACCAAAAGCAAATAAATAACAACATTTACATTAAACACTGACAAATTACAATACAAACTTACTAAATATGTATAATAGCACACAGTACATAAACTGTCATACAATGAATGGCTGCTTGTTCCACGCATGCGCAGTCCAAACGTTACGCGACATGCAACACACAGACCAAAAAGTTTGAGACGATGTAATAAAAGTTTCACTTTAAAAATTAAAAATTATTGAAACAAAATAATTAAAATTTTAATAGGTATATAAAACTAGACTTTATAACGATGTATAACTTATGTTATATGCCTCCAAACATGAGACGTATTTTATACTGTAAATTAAACATTATAGGAATGCAGTAGACAGCCTATATTTCATATACACCTGTCTATCATTGCACCAAAGTTAAGCAGCATCATGAGAAGACATATGTTGGATGGGGTGACCGGCCGGGCGGCTTTTTTATATTATTCTATTTGGGGAAACGTTATATGTATTAAAGTTAGAGGTACCTACAATTGTACTTTATGAAGTAATGACGTATTTATCCCTACTCCGCGGCCGAGCGTAATGCGACATGCAACACACAGACGAAAAAGTTTGAGACGATGTAATAAAAGTTTCACTTTAATAAAAATAGTTAATCGATTTTCAATACTTACGTTAAAAAAAATCATAGACGCAAATATCGTAGAAAATTTTCATGTAAACTGAAATTGTAAAATAATTAAAATTCACGTATTAAGAAAAAAATCGAATTAATACTTTCTAATAAAATTATACAGTGTTCCAACACTGTCAAAGTTTATCGAAACAAATATCAATTAAAAAAATATAACTTTAATCTGTAACACACTTATGGAACATCCTGTATAAAAAATTAAAAGACAGTTAATGCAAAATACTTCATCTTTATTTGTTAAAATTTTTCGATACATTTATGTCCGGTATCATAAAGTGTCTAGCAAATTTGCTAACTTGCAAGCATTCTCAAATGAGGTATTAAACTTATATTACAGTTCAGTTCTCTTTGAGTTTCATGAAGATTTTGATAAGTTTCGCGCACGCGTTGTATGTAAACACCAATGATATTAAAACAGTGGTGATATTATGACCACGTACGATCAAAGTCGCTAACTGTGTTACAATAAGTTCAAGGTTAGTAAATACACAGGTTGCCTCATGAGCTTTTGACCGATCAGCTTGGGCACCCTAAATGACGTCATCCGAGGCTACACGTGTTATGATTGGACACATAATTCCCTCTCTTCTCATTTTGGCACCCCAGATGATCTCGAGCTGAGTCATGAGGCTACCTTATACTTTACATACCTTGCAATAAGTTGAAGTATCATCGCTCTAAATTCCGTAGCAAATCCATAGATACTATCACAAAACTAATACCTCATTTTTGAGTGCTTGCTAGCTAGCAAATTTTGCTTGCCCCTTTATCAGGCCCGGATTTACCATGCACGTGCCTAGAGCGGCAAAAATTAAAGGGCGGCAAATTTTAGCGAAAAAAAGTTCTTCACACTTTCTTTTTAATAATTGGATAAAATATTTACATGAAAACCTAAAAAAAAGAAATTGATATGAAATACCTTCACTTTTTTTTTATTCAATCAAAAAGGGCGGCAATTTTCGCAACTGCCTAGGGGCGGCAAATTTCAAAATCCGACCCTGCCCTTTATGATACCAGACATTAGTAAATTTAGCACGAGAAAGCACTGTCCACTTGGATAAATGTTTTTAAACATATCTGCAAAAATTGTCAACTGACATAAAAATTGAAAAAAAAAATTATTTAAATAATAGGGAAAAACTGAACAATAAATAGACAAATATTCAATAAGTGTTTCATATATTTATTATATTATGTTTTAACAGCATTTATTTGTTAATATATAAGTTAGAATAATACAAATAATCCTATTTTAGCTATATAAAAAACATTCTCTACATGTATAGTACATAGAGACTTATGTAATAATAATAATTAGATATTATTATATCATCTTTCGTACTTGTGTAAGCTACAGGCCGTCCTAAAAGTCTTCCCATCGAAACGAAACCAACTTGTTCCGAACTTTATACGCACTGACTTTTGGGACACATGTATATGAGATGTTTATTTATAAAATTATAAACAGGCTGTTTCAAAAGTCTTTAAATCTGAATTTAACACGTAGTGACTTTTCGGACACCTATATTTATGATGTTTATTTATAAAATTATAAACAGGCTGTTTCAAAAGTCTTTGAACCGAAATTAAACCAATTTGTTCCAAACTATACAAGCAGTGACTTTTTGGACGCATGTATTTAAGATGTATGTTTATAAAATTATAAACAGCTGTTTCAAAAGTCTGTTAACCAAAATGAAATCAATTTGTTCTGAATTTTATACGTAGTGACTTTTCGGACGCATGTATTTAAGATGTTTATTCGTAAAATTATAAACATGCTGTTTAAAAAGTATTTTAATTGAAACGAAACCAATTTATTCTGAAATTTATACGCAGCGACTTTACGGACAGCTATATTTATGATGTTTATTTATAAAATTATAAACAGCTGTTAACCGAAACAAAATCATTTTTTTTTCTGAATTGTACACGTAGTGACTTTTCGAACACCTATATTTATGATGTTTATTTATAAACTTATAAACAGCTGTTTCAAAAGTCGTTTAACCGAAATATAATCAATTTGTTCTGAATTTAACACGCAGTGATTTTTCGGACACATGTATTTAGGATGTACATATATTTATAAAATTATAAACAGCTGTTTCAAAAGTCTTTAATCAGAAACGAATAAAACTTTCATACCCAGTGACTTTTCGGACGTATCTATTTAGGATGTTTATTTATAAATTTATAAAAAGTTGTTCCAAAAGTCTTTTGACGGAAACGTTTTTCCGATTTCATACGCAGTGACTTTTCGGACGCTTGTATTTAAATATATTTTTTATAAATTTATAAAGTTTTTTTTAAAAAGCCCTTTAAAAGAACTGTCTGCATTTGGGATATATTTATTTAATATGGATACAATATAATAATGGTAATGTTATATATCTTTGAGATAGGTAGTTTTATTATTTCTTCTTTAAACTATTATAAGGCGAAATTATTATTAATAAATTCGGCAGTTTGTAATAAATATAATATATGTATGTATATTAAATTTGCAATAATTTCAAATGTCCCAGCATTTTTTCTTTTTCGAATACAAAAATACTGATTTTTTTTAAAACTAATATAAATTATTTCAATAAATATTCATTTTTGAGTGCAAAATATGTTGAAAATTTGTGCTCATCACACCTAAATGTACAAATGAAAAATAATATTATAGTTAAGTTACAAAATTTATAAACGTTGATATTCTTGACATAAAAAACTTACTGTATTTGAGGTATATAAAAGTACTTTTCAAGCCCTACTCTCCTATTTTGAAAAAAAAAACAATTGAATTCACAAAACGACTTTCAAGTAATGATACAAATTATTAGGTACATTAAAAAGTCTTTCTTTATAAAAATTATACAGAACCGTACTCCCTCGTTTCCTCCACAAGATTTTTTTACAAAAATTTAAAGTACAGTTCTGGATATGAGGATCATATTCATGGGAATGTCTACAAAAAAATTATCCCGATAAAAAACATATAGCATTTATGAAAAAGCTCAAAATTATTAAGTTCTAGTAATTCTAACCAGTGGCGTAACTATAGAAATGGGGGCCCCAGACAATTTTTCAGAAAGGGGCCCTTGACAGGTTTTTTTTTTACATTATCCCCCCCCCCCACAATAATAATTATTGGTTAGAATCATGAAGGGATGTAAATATTTGAGGTATGGATACGGAAACGTTCGAGAAAAATTGATTTATGTAAAAAAAAAAATTCAATACTAAAATGAAAAACAGTCAATAAAAGGCCAAATTTTCAATTTTTTGATATTTAATGTTAGAATTTTAAGATAAAATAACTGAAAAATCAGCTTTTTCACCAAAAACTTTATTGATCGTTTCGATTCTAAAAAAACACAGCAATAAAAAAAATATATTTCACCACTTTTGGGGGCCCCCTAAATGCTCGGGGCCCCGGACAATCTAACCAGCCAGACTGGTGGTAGTTACGCCACTGATTTTAACATCAATCCAAATAGGAATAAAAATATAATAACGACAGGTTATAAAAATATTTTGAATATATGTACTCGTATATCACTTTTATAATTTAAAAAACAAAATAGGTTCATCAATAAAGTAGTATAAATAAATTAATAAAAAAAAAACTAATCATGAAAATCTACAATTAAAATAATATCAATTCATACCGTTCATGTCAAGTACCATCGGACAGATTATTGCTGGTAATTCTCTCAAAATAAATAAAAATTAAACATAAATCACATCTGTCCAATGTCTTTAACATATTATGTAATTGTTGCAAAAAATTGTATAACTACATATTTAAAATTTGCAATAAACAAAAATAATGCACTTACAATATAAACTCCGACAACATATGCTTTATTTTATCACAAATCTTCAAACCACTGTCACAAACAACACAAGCCCAAAAAAATTCCAAACGATTTTACAACATTTAAATTTGAGTTTTTAGGTTATGTACTTCTTACGATTGTTTGAATTTACAATAATGCTCACGACACATAAATATAACTTCATTTTTTATGAAAAAACGCGAAATTACACACAACCAGAAGTTATATACATACTATTTGCACTTATTTCTTTATATAAATGTTTAATTAAACGTTCAACACACGTTAAACAGTTCACAAAGTTTGAAACCATACATAATATTTATAGAGGAGCACTTTATGCAACTTGAAATGGCGGCATTGAATAAGAAAAAGAAAATACGTGAATAAATGTTTCTGTCCTTTGAATATAGTTATTCAACAAAGATAATTTGGTTATTTATTGTTTAAGGTATTACACTCATCGCTTGATTAACCGACCTTTGTTTTGCCGGCAGCTTGAATGACCGACGGGCCAAACGCGCGATTTGCCGACCTTCTCCAATCCCCTCCATAATACTACCGTGATTGCTATATTTTTGCGCGAAATTTAAATTCACCAATCAACGTTGAGGTTGGCACGGTGGTGGGGGCCCCTCTCGACGTCGGAATTCAAGCGGTTCAATTACCAACTACGTCGGTTAATCAAGCGGTGAGTGTACATATAAAGAAATTTGTGATTTAGTAAGAGAAAGATATACAGAATTCACTCAATACAAAAAGAAACGGGTATCACTTTATAAAACTATTATATACCCGTTTCTTTTTGTATTGAGTGAATCCTGTATATCTTTCTCTTACTAAATCACAAATTTGCGATTCGCAAATTTCTTTATAATACTGGACATTAGTACTCCAAATTATTTCATTGAAAATCTGTTTTATTTTAATTATTTTCATGATCTAGGGTTACTACTCTAGCTATAATCTATGGATACTGACAAGAAATTGCAAGAAATATTGTAATAGATCCGATTAAAAAGTATTTTTAAAAAATTATTATAACAATTAAAAAATCAAAAAATGATTGTTTAAATTTGTTTATTTAAAACTGTACATTACTTTTATCATAAATATTAAAAATAAATTGTTTTTGTAAGTAAATAATAGTTTAAACCACGAAATATACAATTATTTTAATTTTTTTATTAGGGAAACGACTTTTCGACCAGCTTTATTGCAACTTTTGTTTGTATTTTATCCATAGATAAGAACACATTTAGATATTAAAACAAAATGATTTTTCATAAAATAATTTGGAGCACTAAAACGATAAATAACCGATAATTTACTCTCATTCTTTTTTCTTTTTACCGAATTTGGGTTTTTCCTTAGAGCATATACTACTAGAGCCAGCCTTGCCGTAAGAGTACTATATCCTTTCTCTCTCACTCCGCGTGCTTATTGGTCGGCAGAGAGGGACAAGTGCTTCCCGCTATTACCGGTACAAAACAGCACGCGGAGCGAGAGAGAAAGAATGTAGTGCTCTTACGCTTTCTCTCTCGCACGGCCGAGCGGCAAGGCTGGCTCTAGTAGTATATGCTCTAAGGGTTTTTCAGTTGCCACGCTTCCTCTACGTATATTATTTCTGTGTTTGAACAAGTTTAAAAATTACTACTGACATCTATCGAGTGAAGTTGGAAACATTACAACAATCAAAATGGTAACCAAGTAAATAAATATTTTTAGCACCAATTTATCTAATTACTGATTAAAATATCACATTGAACATTATTGAAATTCAAAATTGTATCAAATTTCTGTAATGACACCTAATTATTACAATATAAAATGTATATAATTTATATAAAACCACAATTAACACTAAAAATATATATTTTTATACTTCCACGTAATATTTGCTTTTAAAAAAAGGTAAAACAAATAAATATATACAAAATCATGCTAAAAATCTGTACATTTAATTTTATAATATAATATTTATAATGCCTACGTTACAGGTGAGTAAAAAAAATTATAATATATTACAATTTCTACCTATTGTTGGTCTTGAAATTTTTTTAAGGTTATAACGAATTAAAAAAACATCGTATTAAAGAACAACATTTATAAATCAACATTCAGTACCTAGTTTTGATTTTTTTTTTTTTGACGGACATGTTCAATAAAAACTAATTTTAAAAAATTCAGTCTAAAAGAATTAACAATACAAAAATATTCAACAATAAAAACTGTAGTTTTAAAAAAAATCCGACCAACAGTGTTGAGACAGACGCCAAGTCGGCAAAATTGTACGAAAATTAAAAAACAATTCTGACTGTATATTTTTTAAAGTGGCATTAACGAGTTTTCTCCTTCCGGAACAAAAATCAGTTTTACCTATTTTTCAGCTTTCTTTCAACTTTACGACAAAAATAGATATATATAAAATTGAAGCTAATTAAATTCTCTACAAAAAAGGTTCCATACATATTTTCCCTCAGATGCGCACCTCACTAGATAACGACCGCCTGATTTCATCGTCTAGTAATAATCGGAAACCGGCCATTTTTGTATGGGTCAATACTCGGTCAAGTATGAATCTGACAAAAAATATGTATAGAACCTTTTTTGTAGAGAATTAAATTAGCTTTAATTTTGTATGTAATCATTGTTGTTGTAAAGTTGAAAGAAAATTGAGAAAACGGCTAAAACCAAAAAAATATCGAGTCGGAATTTCTTCTACTCCAAAATACTTGACGTCTGACCTATATATACAAATATTTTTATAATACAATTTAAACCAAACATCTAATAACTTCAATCAACCAATAATACCATATATAATGCATTTTAAAATAATAATAATAATGTACGATCAATATCTCCAATCAACTGGTATAAAATATTAAGTGTATAAAAAATAAATTAATATTAAACATGATTGATTTTTTTCTCCCCCGCTGTGAAATAGTAAAAAATTAAAACCATTCGGCCCCATTCTCATTTCAATAAAAATCGTAATTACCAACAAAACCATCCTCGCTAAAATAATAAAGGAGCGCGCTAACGGAAAAGTTTAAAAACATATATAAATAAAATATTTAAGACTAGAATATTTGTCATGGGAAAAAATAGTACAATTAAAAACCTCGCGAATTAATTTTGCTTCAAATTCAAAGGCCTAAAAATTATTTCACAGATACGAAAAAAAAACCTACCCTACAAAATACGGGCGACTAACAATTTAAAAAAAAAATCATTTTAAACCAGACTTCAGCTCTTGGCCACGTGGAATATCTCGACGTGCTGACTATCGGACACCTCGTCCCCCGTCTGTCCCTGCTGTTGTTTGAGGGCAGCCATCGCCTTACGTCTCTGCTCCAGCATTTGCTTGCGCTGGGCCTCGCGTTGTTTACGTTGGGCCTCGGCGCTCGCAGACGTCGCTGTCGTCGTGACAGGTTTCTTGATCAGTTTGCGTTTGGGTACCGCAGAATCGGAGATTGTTTTCTGTTCTGGTTTTGTCTGTAAGAGAAAAACAAGATTGATATTAACTACTACGTATAATAAATACTGACTAAAATTTCATCAAAATTAAAAATGGTGCAACATCCAATTTGGACATTTATTGAATTAATTAAAAATTTAAAAAAGTTTAATTTAAAAAAAATTTACCAACATCCAAAACTTTAATTAATTCAATAAATGACCAAATTGGGTGTTTTTGAATTATTTGATAAGAAAATAAGCCAACTTTGTTTTGAATATTAGCTCTAAATATTTATTTTTTGATCAGAAAATCATTGCATTTATGGAATTCAAAATGTAAATAACTTGACTAAAACTAAACAGATTTGAAAAAATCAAAAAGCACCGTATTCAGAATGAAAAACCTTTTCAAATGAGGTATCACTTGCCCTATCATGCTATTTAAAATTTTAAGGGTTGTGCTCATAGCGCTGAGGGTTGAAAAGATTCTTCCAAAAATTTTATAGCAAAAGATGTCCCCCTTGAAAGCAAAATCAACGTGTTCGAGTTTTTTTTCAAAATCTTATTTTAAATGACCAAAAGCGCACCCGTTACGTTTTACTTGGGCCACCCTGTATAGACATATACAGAAAAAGATCATGCCAGATATATTCTGATCCCTAAACATTTATTTAACTTTAGATCTAGTTAGTTTTTAGGGTTCCGTAGAAAACTAGGTACCCTTATAATTTCTCCATGTCCGTCTTGTAAAAATTTTGACATAATAAGATGAAATTTGGTATACGGTCATAGATTGATGATCAAATAACAAAAATGATAAGATTTTTGAAAAAAAATATTTTTTTAGGCCCCCTTCCATAAAATAAAAGTGTTATCAAAAAAAAAAATTCATCTACCCCATTCAGTGGGGTGTTGTTAGAAAGGTCTCCTAAAATACAACAAAAAAAATGTATCAGAACCTTTTGATTTTAACCCTTCAATCACGATATATTAGCTCTCCAAAGTCATTATAAAAGCGTCCCCCCCCTCTATTTTCTAAACTATCAATTCAGAAAATCTAAAAAAATTCCAGAATGTAGCTTTTAATTAGTACTTTCACTGAAAATTATAACGAACATTGTCAAAAATATTTTGGACCCCCCTTCTATAGACTGAAAAGTGAACTCTCATTTTTTTCCCACTAACCCTTTGAGTGAGTGGTCATTTGATAGATCTCCTAAAATGCGATAAAAAAAGTCAAATAACTTTTTGATTTCAACCCTTCAGTCACGATATATTTGTTTTTTAATGTCGTTGTCAGAGCGTCCCCCCCTTCTATTTTCTAAACTATCAATTTAAAAAATCTGAAAAAAATTCAGAATGTAGCTTTTAATTAGTACTTTCACTGAAAATTTTAACGAACATTGTCAAAAATATTTTCGACCCCCCTTTCATAGATTGAAAAGTGAACTCACTTTTTTCATTTACCCCATTGAGTGGGGTGTCATTTGATAGATCTCCTAAAATGCAATAATAAAAGTCAAATGACTTTTTGATTTTAACCCTTCAACCACGAAAATTATGAAACAACTCTTTTTTTATAAATCCTGGTGAGAATGACTACGAAACCCTATCATATGCATACCCAACACGCACTTGCCTGTTTTAGTTCACATTGATTCAACGTTGATTATTAAAGTATTCTTACCTCGATCCAATTATTTGCACGTAGCTTATCGATATCCTTAAACAGATCATTGACTTGAATGACTTGAAGCATCACCATGTCCCAGAAGCCCTGCAGATCCTCGTGTGTCGTTGGGAAAGGTTCCCCGGCAACTTGATTTATATTCTTATGACATAACCCTACAAATAAAACATACAAATTAACGATTCCATAAAATTTAAAACTAACCGTACAACTCACCTTCAAACTGCTGCATTTTCTGCGACACCAGTAACCTGGCTTTACCCGACGCCGATCTCAAAAACCCAAGCGCCTCGTCAGGAAGGTCGTCCATTTTCTCTTCCAGTTCTTTTTCGACGACTTCCGCAAGCTGGCTTAACCTGTCTGTCTCGTTCTTCAAAATCTTCAAGAAATAATGTCCGTCTTTCTTTTCTACGGTCTCGCTTTCGATAATCCTAACCTCGTTTTTCAACGCCGTCGCATCCTCTTCTATTAACTTTACCGGTAGAATCACTTGTGGAGCTGCAGGTAAATGTTCTGTCAAGCTCTCTACGGAGATCTGCTTCTCGACTTTTATCGGATGGACAATCATAAGAGGTTCCTTTGTTGTCGGTTTCACTTTGATTTCGCTCATATCACAACTTTTCTCTGACGTACTGAACCCATTCGATAAACTAGATTTGATGTTATCTTTGAGCGCGATCGGTATCGTCGTGCTCTTCTGTATCGTACTCTCAGCATTAAACAACCTCTTCGGAGACATTATAGGTAACTGTGCTCTAAACTCGGGCCTCAAGTGCCTCAGTACAGGTAAGGAAGGACTACTGCTGCTAGATTTCATGCTAGATTCACTATCTACATTAGTTTCATCTGATTTATTTGAGCTAGATTCGTTCACTGAGCTTTCCGTCTTCTCCCCGTTCTCCGATTCTGAAATTCTGTTTTTCTGCCGTTTCGTAGACGTGAAGAAACCCTGGGCTAGCGCGCCGGGTCCGTAAAGCCTCTCTACACGTTGCTGGATGAACGATTTCGAAGGCGTTGAATAGGATATTGAAGTTTCTGAATAACTGTGGTGCGACGACGTACCGTTCAAATAACTGCTGCTCTCCGTGCTTTCAAATCTCTTTGTCGACTGCATTGCAGATCTAGGGGTTGCAAAATGTTGGGGACTCCTAACACCGCACGCGTCGGTTTGATCTGGGGGACTGTACAGCATGCTAGAAGCGAAGTCGCGAGATTCAGAACTCAGATAAGACTTGGCAGATGAGTAATAACTTGACGATTTCGACGCCATGAATGTAGGTGAGTTTGCAGGCGTCGATGAGAAATAATTGGTAGAATTTGTTCCTGTAGATCCGTTCTGGAGGACTCTAGTATAGCTCGAGTTGGTGAAATTTGGGCTTTTAGGACTGAAACTACCGTTGCTGGCCATTTTCGATGACGCAGGTGATACTAATATTTTTCGATTGTGTAGCGCTAGATCGGGTGTAAGAAAGGGACTTCCCTCTGCCTTGGGGAGATTGCTTACATAGTTTTCATTGGCAGAGAAAGGTCGGTTAGGTGATACTTCACGGGATCTTTGGTTACCTGATCTGCAATACAAAAACATTTGTTAAAATAAACAATATTAAATAACATACATAGATATAGAGGCATGAACAGCGCATCTAACTCGAAAACAGAGCCGTGGGAAAAGAAAGAGATAGAAAGTAGTTTGGAAATATACTTGTCCTTACTTATACATGAGTGTAACTGTTTCATTTTTGGCTTAAATGACAAAAAATAACTAACGTTATAAAATATTTTTTTACTTTAAAACTATTTTTTTATTAATAAACATTCAATATTTGCACTACCAAAAATATTACTTTCTCGGAAAATCCGTTCACTAATTTTACTTTCCATGAGATCATTTGACGGTTTATGTAAATTACCTCGACTTTTTATATTTAGTAAAAAAGATGATTTCTGCGAAATAAACAATTTATTGCAATTAAAACATTTGTTTGTTTTTAGTATTTTCCTTGCTACAAATCCTACAAATAACTAACTAGCGGATTTTCGCGGTTTCGCTCGCGTAAATTTCGAAACTAATTACAATTACAATGTGCACGAAAATATTGTTTCACAAATCGGTACAAATTCCGGTTTTTCGAACACGTGTGACTGTTCGATATTTCCGCGGTAATTCAACCAGTGTTGGATGTTCCGAATCGTACCAAATGTTCGGTATAATCCGGCTCGAAGGACCATATGTTTGCGCCGCTCGGCCCGAATGACAAAATGTCCGGGCCGTGGTCTAAACGGTTTTTTCTTCGATTTTTAAATTAGCGGACTGTATGACTTTAGCTGGTTGGAGAAACGTCCAGCCGTCCCCCATGGGGTAACAAAATACAAAAAGAATTTTACTCACCGCTTCTGGCTCCGTCCTCGCCGTTAGGGAATTACCCAGATGGTTTAATATAGGGTGATAGGATTACTAGGACCTGGGATTTTACCTGCCCGGGGGGGGGGGGGGGCTCCGCTAAATGATTTCTTTCTGTATCCCGCCAGCTGACGTACTCCGGATTTTCCTCCAACACTGTTTGTCTTTCTATATTTCTCTAACAACGTTTTCTTACAACGTTTTCGTACAACGTTTTCGTGCACTTATAAAACAATATCTATAACAATACACGACACAATGTTCCGGTAAAATGGAACATACAAAAATACTCGGTAATATTCTCGTTATTTGACACAACGCGTATATGAAATAAAACCGATCTATCTATCTATATCACTTGATTAACTGGCAACGGTATGTTCCAGATTCTTTTCCTGAGGTATCAGGGAAAAACTATATCTTGCAACGGTATGTTACAAACTCTTTTCCTGCGGTATCAGGGAAAAACTATATCTTGCAACGGTATGTTACAAAACTCTTTTCCTGCGGTATCAAGGAAAAACTATCTCTTGCAACGGTATGTTACAAACTTATGATCGCAACCGGTGCGGTAGTTGCGAACTCGTCCCTACGCGTCCCGATCAACGCGCTTAGACATGTTTCAATTAACATGTTTAATCGTTTTCTTAAATAATGTTAAAACCACTGCCTAATTAGGCAGTGGCGCCGACATTGCGACCATATGATAGGGGATGACTTATTATTTTTTTATATTGTTTTTTATTCGTTACCTATAAAAAATAGTAAATATCTCGGATCTTAGTTATAAATAGCAAAAACCCACCTCCCGCGTACCCCCGCCATTAGGGGTTGAATATCGAATTTTTTTATTGCAGATTATTTTGCCCGACTCCACCATTATAACATAAGCTGCTATGCAGATAAACATATCAAAATCACACACCCTGTCTACCCCCGCCATAATGGGTGCAATGTCGAAATTTTTAATAGACGACTATTTTACCCGAATTTACCTTATAACTAAAGCAAGTATATACCGATATCTAAAACCATCCTCGCCCCCGTCCAATGGTATTAAGGGTTGAATGTCGAGCTTTTATTTTTAATTGAATATTAATTCGTCCGAATTTACCTTAAAATCATAAACAGTTATGAATATATAAATACATCAAAATTTTACCCCCCCCCCCCTCATTCCCATAGGAGTTGAATTTTCGTAAATGCTATTTGTCTTGTAGAGTAGGTACCTACTTGTGCCATGTTTCATTCGTTGAATACAAAAAAAAATATCTTACAAATTTTTCCACCTCCCTAACACCTTAGGGGTTAAATTTTGGGAAGTGCAGAAATAACTGTTTCATTTTGTATTATAGAGTATTTATGATAAGTTTCAAATAAATACGAACAAAAAAAATATTTTTTTATACAAACTTTGACACCCCGTTTTAACCCCGTAGGGATTGAATTTCGAAAAATCCTTTCTTAGTGGATGCTTACATCATAAAAGGAAGGCACCTACGAAATTTCACGTTTCTAGGTCCAGAGGTTTGGGCTGTACGTTGATATATGAGTGAGTGAGTGAGTGGTTAAGGACAAACTCTTTTATAGATATAGATAAAGGTCAATTTGAGCAAAATAGGTAGACAGGGTCTGTGTTTTTGACACATTTATCTACATAGCTGCTTAAGTTGTAATGGTGGAGTCAGGCAAAATAATATGCAATCAAAAAAATTCGATATGCAACCCCTATGGCGAGGGTAGACAGAGGGTGGGTTTTTGAAATTTTTAACTAAGATGATATTTACGTTATTTTATAGGTAATGATTAAAAATCAATATAAAAAAATGTAATATATCATCCCCTATCACAGTGATTTCCAAACTGGGAGGCGCGCCTCCTTGGGGAGGCACAGACTAGTGCAAAGGGAGGCGCGACAAGTTTAACAGAAATTCAATTTTCATAACATCACATTAAGGTGTATAAATAAAAAATATATAATTATAAATAAACTTTTATAACATTATATTTGTATTATTTTGTATACATATACATACTTTCTGTTTCTGAAAGGGACGTTACTGTGTAGTATTTGACTGACAACTATTATTGAAAAAACAAAACTGATAGAATTATCATAAAAAAATTCACTCAATGAAATCACTCCCCTTAATAAGACCTATAGATTTAATGAAGTTTGTGCTAATAAACAAGCATATTCATTGCATTAAAAATAAATTTTATTCGCAAAAAAATACATTTTATACCTTTTTAAAATATGTCTGTATAATTTTATGAAATAAAGGGGGGGGGGAGGCGTCAGAGATAAAAAAAAATTAAAGGGAGGCGTAGTTACATAAAGTTTGGAAACCACTGCCCTATCACGTATAAAGGGTTATATATAGTTTTGAAGTTTACGCGAGCGAAGCCGCGGGATTCCGCTAGTCTAATGTCCGGTATTATAAACGACCTAGCAAATTTGCAAGCTAGCAAGCACTCTCAAATGAGATACCAAACTTATATGACAGTTCTGTTGATGACTTTGACAGATTTCGCGCAAGCGTTGTATGTAAAAACGAACGGTATTAAAACAGTTGTGCTATTATGAAAATTATTTTATATGGTCAGAGTCGCCAACTGTGTTACAATACGTTGAAGTGTCACTGCTCTAAATTCCATAACAAATCCATAGATACTATAACAAAATTCATAACCTCTTTTATGAGTGCTTGCAAGCTAACAAATTTTGCTAGGTCGTTTTATAACGTTTATAATACCGGACATAAGATAATCCACAATAATACTGCTTCGTTTACTGGACTAATATTAAATAACACCAACCTGTAAGTTTCACGCAATTTCGAGTCGTAAGTTGTGAGGTTGCTGTATCCGTTAACGCAGCACGCTAGATTCAGGTACGAAGGTTTCTTAGTCGCTGTGTCCGCGTCCGTTATCCTTATCGTCGGCTCTGCGAGTTTCTGTCCGACAACAGCTGTCGTATCTACTGCTGCTAACGGGGACCGTCGCGGCTGTAACTCGGGTTGTTTTGCTGCACTTGAATCTACACCGTTTGCCGTGGGAGTTAGTATACTGACACTGCGTAACGTACAGTCGCTTATCGAGCCTACTGATGAATCTAGAAGTAACCATTAGTTAAATACAAGTACGGTCATTTCCTCCCAACATGATTATAATTAGCAGTACACATAATAAAAAAATATATACGATTTTTTTTTTATTTATCCAAAAATTTTCATTCACAATTTTTTTTTAGATACATGGCTACGTTACTTTTAACCCATTAACGCCCGCCGTACACATAATATAAATCTATATATACATTTTTCTCCAAAAGTACCCCTAACATGTATTTTTTATCATTATTTTTGTACATCATAATGTTACCTACAAATTCACTATACAAAGTTTGGACGAGGGTCTTACAGTTTTCCGGAAAATAATTATTTTTATGGTAAATAATAATAAATAATAAAATTATGTAGTTATAAACAAATAAATTTATTGACTGTTTCATTTAATAGGGCAGGTAGCAAAATAGTAACTTTAGGGATTAATTAATAACTGGAAAACTATAAGACCCTCGTCCAAACTTTGTGTAGTGAATCTGTAGGTAACATTATGATGTACCAAAATAATGATAAAAAATTACAACATGTTAGGGGTACTTTTGGAGAAAAATGTCATTTTTATAAAAAAATTCAACAAAAAAAGATATTTTTCGACTTTGATTAGCTATCACTCGGAAATAAAAATACGGATAGCAATAACCGTAATACTGAAAAATATGTTAGTTAATTACCTATCAAACTGACTCATTTTGATTGCTCTAGATACGTTACTTTAGAAGTTATGAGATAATCTTTGTTGTAAGAACTATTCTGAAGGAAATTTTTTAAACAGCCTCTAACTCAGAGGGTGTTTCTTACTCACAATGAGTCAAGGAATCAGCTCCTAAAATATCTGTATCCCAAACTGGACCACCCTGTATAGTGCCCGATTTTTTCCTTAGGTCTGAGTATATCTACTACAAAAATGTTAACAATTCTTATTTTATTATTAAATAAGTCACAAACAAATGTTTCTAGTACTGTGTAGACTGTAGAGATTCAAAATCTACATAAAAGTTGGAACTATCGCACATACCTACACTTTTTATTAAAATTTACAAAAACAAAAATTAACCGACAGTTTAAATATTGAAATATTAATCCATATGTCCAGAGGTGTGCTGGAGCCGGCTCGCACCGGCTCGCGCGAGCCGGTTGTTAAGATTTTTGAAAATCGGCGAGCCGGTTGTTAAGGTAGTTGGTCCATCATAATGTGATCACATTAGGCCATGAGTACATATTTTTAATTTAGAGAAATGATCATGGCAACGCTGTACATTATCTACAATTAACTACTTGTCAAATGATTATATTTTATCATCTAAGCTACCACAGAATATATTAATAATTAATGAAATTAATTATAATTCCCTTCAATCCACTTATCATATTTTGTAAAAAATTATTTCATTATTTCACGTATTTTTTTTATAATCAAATGAATACGTTGTTGCCACATTGTCAACAATACTGTAATTTATGTGATGGTTTGGTAGTTAAATCTGGTTAAATCTTAATAACGGGATGGTCAATAATTCCAATTTTTTGTATACTGTTTTCTTTCATATAAATATACAACATTTCAGTTTTTTCTGAAAATCTGACGCTACGTTTAAATTTTATCTAATAAAACGTTACGTTAGTGTACGGTTAGTCCATATAAGCTATGTTAAAAATACAAACTTTGAGATCGTTTTTCATGACTTTGAGATGGTCAATTTTAATAAAAATGGGCTATTTTTCAGATATTAATCTAGGGAATATTCCTGTGCAATTTAAACAAAATCTGACGAAAACTTGTTTACGGACCAACTACCTTAAATTATTCCGCGATAAATTAATTAGATTATTCCGCGACAAATTAATTAGACGTTCAATAAGAGCAATAGAAATGCGAAAAAATGATTTTGGAATGCATGAAATACAAGTTGCAAGTTTAAAATTACTTCAAATGAGTTCAAATGAAAACCGTTTGAAAACAACAATTGATTTCAATCTATTCCGAGAGAAAATAGAGTATAATTTTTTTTAGCGAGCCGGTTGTTAAATTTTAACAGCACACCCCTGCATATGTCTTACATGAAATATAAATTAATTTGAAAAATCACGAAACGATTTTAAAATTAAAAACAAATAAAACTCACTATCGTAAAAATAGATCAAATAAAAAACATATTATATAAATAATCAAAAAAATAAAATCTACCTTATCTCAACTGCATAATATAATAAAAACAACACTAATAAAATAATCAAACATTAATACGTGATTTATATATACTATATAACATTATGATATCATATGTCAGATAGAGAGCGAATATAAAACAATGGACCTTGAATATATCTCCCGATATAATTTATTACAATAACAATATTCTGCCCAATTTACCGCTTCATAAATTAACGCAATAATTGATACAATTATACCAACAAGGGGACAAATTGTTGTAATGTATCATACTTTTAAGTAAATGCCAATAATGAGAAAATTAACGACAGAATTATACAGAAAATAAAAAAAAGGTAAATAAACAATACGGAATAAAATGTAGTAAACATTTATTTTATTTTAGGGGGCAACCAGGACGGGGGGGGGGTAACCTTACTCCCCTACTGTGAGTAGTATTTATTTAATATTAATTTAAAAAAAAAAATGCAGAGAGCAAATAAAGTTAATTTAAAAACAATCGGTAATTTTTTTTAAACGTTACGTCCTCCCTGGGTGGGGGTAAAAATTCAACGCCAATAAAGTCCATTTTATAATAAAACTAATTTTAACCCTGCGTCCCTCAACTCTGAAATACAGTAGCATAAAAATGTTAAGCTAATTTTCATAGAATTTTGTACATAAATTCAACCACCAATATTTCATCCCTTATCACAGAAAAAGGGTTGTTATTGGTCTCATTCGATCTAGCGAGATAAAATCCTACTGGGGTATAGAGGAAAATCTATCCCCTCTTGCATAGGTAACAAGATATTTACGATTTTCTATTATTATGGATAAATAGCGAAAAAGATATAAATTCAATATTTCGTCCCTTGCCACTAATGAAGGGTTGTAATTGATCTCATTCGATCAAGCGTGATAAAATCCTACTGGGGTATAGAGGAAAATCTACCTCCTATCTCGCATAGGTAACAAGATATTTACGATTTTCTATTATTGTGGATAAATAGCGGAAAATATATAAATTCAATATTTCGCCCCTTGTTACAGATAGAGGGTTTAATTCAACTCATTAAAAAAATCCACCCCCCTCCTCCTATATCTAATAGAAGTCGATATATACAGGTTGTTCGCGGGAACCGAGTGACCATTGCTAACTTTGTTATTATTGGAGCTAGAAGATCGGTTAAATGGACAAAGTATCAGTATTTTTTCCGGGATGAATAATGGCGGTGTCAAAAAAACAATTGAATGTCAAATTTCAGAGATATATTGAAATATAACATTTTTTTAAATGGAACACCCTGTATATTATTATTGAATTTTATAGCTGAGGATGTTTTCTTTATAAAAGTACAATACATGTATGATGGTAAAATTGATAGAAAACAAGTTATAACAAGTATAAAATTAATAGAAAATATCGAAAAATAGTGTGCTATGAAGATTTAATAAAATACAAACAAATGATAAAAAAATTTAAAACAATAATTTCAGATATTTGTGCCTTATTTCGCAGATTTTTAACATTTTTTAGCATTATTCATAAAAAAATATAATTAATTATAATAAATAATTTTTTTCGTTATTAGTTAAAATCAAAAACATTTAAAATTTGCGAACAAATGACATAAAAACCTTAAACTATTGTTTTAAATGTTTTATCATTTGTTTGTATTTTATTAAAACTTCATAGCACACTGATTTTCGATATTTTCTATTAGTTTTATACTTGTTATAACTTGTTTTCTATCAATTTTACCATCATACATGTATAACACTTTTATAAAGAGAACATCCTCAGCTACAAAATTCAATAATAATATACAGGGTGTTCCATTTAAAAAAATGTTATATTTCAATATATCTCTGAAATTTGACATTCAATTGTTTTTTTGACACCGCCATTATTCATCCCGGAAAAATACTGATACTTTGTCCATTTAACTGATCTTCTAGCTCCAATAATAACAAAGTTAGCAATGGTCACTCGGTTCCCGCGAACACCCTGTATACGATTTTGCATTATGAATAAATACCGAAAAAATTATAATAAACTTAGTTGGGGCACAGTTCAGTTACTCTAGTGCCTCTAAATTCTATTTTTTATGTTAAATATAGATTTTTCTATTTGACAGACCTGGGTTTAAGGGGTATTGGGGAAGAGGAATACTGTTCTCTTTATATAAATAAAAATAAATAAAAAATAGCTTTTCTTACTGTATGATTAAAGCAATACAAAAGCAGCTAGCTGCAATAAAAAATAGCAACAATAAGTACAAATAAAGCGGTTTTTTCTTTATTTTTTCATTTAAAATTGTGCCTCATCTTTATATGTAAATTATAAACCATCAATGAATACCATTTTTTGTACCATAACTTGTACATAACACCATTATATTAAAAAATTAAATGTATACCATATAAATTAAAACTTATCAATATTTTATTTTATTAAAAAAATACCTTCAGTTCAATAATTACGATTAAAAATATACAAACACACTACCAGCAGCAGTCGGTGGTCTAACTTCAAAGGAAGCGTCGAAATATTCTAACTTAAAGCTATGTTCCCAAATTAAATGATTATTGCGCCATCGGTATTTAAATTTTTGGCGCCAGAATTATTTTCAGCCATTATTGCTACAAAAGTTATAACAATGACGAAAAAAAAATTAACAATATCGGCTTGAAACCTTGTACCTCCTCTGAATTTAGCACACCGTCCACCAAAAAAACACTCTCTCTACCTGAAAAATCCGTCGACATCTCTACATCTAGCGAACAGCTACCTATCGAATCGACAGAACGATCCATTTTGATCGGCGGAAGATCCAGCCGATTGCATTCGTTCTCATACGGTATCGATGATATCGTACGGCTCCCTGCAATACCGACCGGTGTTTGCGACGGCGGCAATGTCGACGACGGCGGTGAAAACACCGGGCAACAAATAACCGCACTTACGTTCGAATTCGACGATTTCGACTGCGAACGTGAACGTGAACGCGAAGGTGCCCTAGGACCGATATCTAACTCTTCTGTGATTTCATCCAGAATCGTATCGAGATCTTCCTGATTATTTACGGATATGCTACCATCAGATGTTCGTCTTCTTCCGGATAACTTATTGATCGCAGTGTTCGACCGTAAATCTTCTTCGGATATCCGTAAAGAGTTCTTGAAACTGACGTTAGAGTTTTGATCGAAACTGCGTTTTCTTTTGTAGTCAGGTTTGGTTATTTTTGTACTCAGGGATAATGATTTTGAGCGAGGTTTGATTTTAGAACAATCGTCCTTTCTGGACTTGAATAATTTATACTGTTCTAAAGAACTCTCTGATTTCAATGAAACCGATCTAGGCTTTGGACCAATCAGCTCATCTGATATTTCATTTAAAATTGCATTGACATCAGTCTGTTCTACTAGACTTTTCCTCGGGGATCTTTCACCTTTATTCCCATCCAATGAATTACTGCTTCCATTTTCAACCACATAATTATTCACACTATCTCGATTGCAATTACAAACCAAATCACGATTCTTTCTAGCAATATCACGCGCTGTAATCAACTCTTCTGTTTCTTTACTAAACGACACCTTCTTTCTTTCGTGCCTGCCACAATCCGGTGAATCCGTCGAAGCCAATTCAGGCGATGGGGGGTTATGTTTATACGGGGACTTGGAACAACTGACTACTAGCTTCTCTTTAGGAAGGGGTGAGGACAGTTTCAGGTTCCCGCATGGCGTTACCATGCCATTGGCGGCTGACACTGAGGGTACGTGGAGATCATCGTAGCTGTTACCGTTCTCCAGACACGTTTCGTTGAACTTTGAGTCTAGGGTGGAGGACCTCGACACCGGGCAGTCGAAGTGGAGCGTGTGCGGTCTTGGAGATGCGGGGTTTGACGGCACACGACGCTGCGGCGACGGTGATGGGAGTTTGGCGACGCGGAGAAGCAATACGGAACTCTTCTCCTCGGGCAAATCGCTGTGAACGGAGCCGTGCTTTTATTATGACCCGGGGAGCGGATTTACCGATGGAAATGGAGTCTTTGAAAGTGTATTTTAAATACAAAAGTCTACTGCTAAAAATTGGTAGCTTCACGGTTCAAATTGATTGAGTCAATGACGAATTCGAAATCTTTACAGTAGGGCCTCTTTTTTACACGGTGCGATTTTTCATGCAAATTCAGGTACCCCGTTTAGGCAAGTGGGGTAATAAATGAAAGCTGACAATTCAAGGAATTTAAATATGCAAATCTTTTATTATTAATAAAATAAAATCTTCGTTTAACAAGATTTCGCAAATAGTACCGAGTTGCATTTTCAGATAGTGACGATATTTCTGATGAAAAAATATAAAAAAAATTTTTACTACCTACTTATTTTAAGTTCTACATCAATTTCTTTGAAAGAAAACTAATTTTCTTTGTTTTTAGGCTTTCTTATTTTCTTGAATTTTCATAAACTTTTTTACGCGATTTTTAGTTTATTTGTAAATTTTTATTTTTACAATGTCTGTGCGATTTTTTATATGCGGTTTTCTGTGGAACGTATCTACCGCGTAAAAAGAGACTCTACTGTATTTAAATTTCATTGCTATCCAATTTTTTGTAAGTGATGTTAATTTTCATGAAAATATATTTATGTTTTTCAAGTTGGTGTAAAAATATTTAAATGATAATTAATTATAGGTAATACTTTTAATACACATTTTTTTACAAAATTTCTTGATCGGTAAGATCGCAAATCTATTTTTTTAATCGTAGATAAGTAAATATTAGTTTAAAAGCTTTTAATGTCTGTATAAATATGTTGAAGTCATATTGTTACCAATTTTTGACAGTAAACTTTTTTTATTTCATCCATTTCCATCGTCGAATGTGAGATTGATTTTTATGTTATACTATATTATAATACACTAATAATAACTAGTTATCATTTCGCAATATATATTTTCATAATCAATTTAATAAAAAAATATATAAAAATAAAAAAAAGACAACGACACGCGGTGTTCCCAAGCGGTCACCCATCCAAGTACTAACCGCGCCCGATGCTGCTTAACTTCAGTGATCAGACGAGAACTGGTGCTTTAAGCATGGTGTGGCCGTTGTCCATAAAAATTGGAGCACTAATCTTGCTACAAACTCAGCTATGTGATTGTTATCGTTAAAAAAAAATGCAATCTTGCAAAAGGGTATCTAACTATTATGACAGCTCTATGACATGACGGTATACAAATAAATAATTGTACGACCAGGGTCACCAACTGTGTTTTAGTGAAGTCAAGTAAATACTACCGGTTTAAATTCTAAAGCAATTTTTTTATTAAATACAAAAAAATGTTTTTGCAAAATATAATTGTTTTTCGCACAAAAATCAACCTCATCGAAATTAGAAACCTGTTTCAATTGTATACAAAAATTAAGGCTGGTTATACAGTATGCATAAAACCTATATTACTATTATTTGTACAGTTAATAAAAATTAAATATATAATTAACATTAACAGTACAACAAATACGTTATGGTCTAATTCTGCAACCGTTAATTTTACTACAAAATCGCAATGTTTTGTTTTTTCTATACGAGTGTATCCCAAACAATTTTATGTGCTGTAAAAAAAATATTTATCAATTACGAATCAAGATTTCTTCTTCTTAAAAAGAAATAAAATCATTTTAAGCTTAATATTCCCTTTTGGATATATTAAAATTATCCCCCTCTTCTTTTATAAATAAAAATGCAAAAAAATGTAAATAATTTAGATAAAAACTTACGATGCATAATAAAAAATGTTAAGAATCATAGGTTTAAAGTTAAAAAAAAAATCGATATCAAAATAATTATTATTTTACTGTTTCAGATTTTTGGAAAATAAATAAATAGGTACCTACATAAAAAAATAAAAATTCCAAAAATTAAATAATTACTCTTAAACAAAAGAATTGCAGAAGTTTTTGTAATTAATACCTACACACTATTTAAGTAATTTGATACAAAAATATCAGTTGTCAATTATCCTTGTAAAAATTACTGACCCTGAAAGTAAATACGTAATGTACGCACGCACTCAAAGGTTTCTTTCTTTGAAATAATAATCCATTTAATATGCTTATCAAATACTAAATTTCACATATTATTACGCAATAAGTATATAATTAGCCTTAATTGTTACAACAATTGAAAAATTAAATCTAAAACTATACAATACTACCAACAGTGCAACAATTGCAAACCAAAAAGAATCTGTGAAACATAACCAAAATAAAAATAAAACCCATGCTGTAAAGAAAATGTAACAACACCATCGGAATGTTCAACAAAACAAATGCAAAATATACAACATAAAAAAAACACCACAAAACAAAAACAAATACAACAATTAAACAAAAATCCCGCAACAAGCCATTTGAAAAATCGTCCGCGCGCTGCTGCCATCTATGACAGCTTCGCGCAAGCTAACAAGTAGAACAACATATACAGTCGGTAAAACAGGAATCATTCACTGTCAAATTGTTAAAATATCACATATATGTTAGAAAAATCAAACAAAAATCATAAAAAAAACACACGATTATTATTTTAATTGTTTATTTTATTTTTTTCCAATACTAGTACGTCACATCATCACACTAAACACTTTTAAATACCTCTTTATCCATCTGATAAAACGATTGAATTTACGTTTTTTGCCCATTTCGATAGAGGACCTATAAATAATACATATTTCGTTTAAAATATTCATTTTCTTTTCAATATTAAATTATTTATGTCAACAATCAGGCAAAACGATAATAGTGTTAATGTTGAGTTATTGTTATATTATTCAAACAATAAAAAAAATGTTCAAGCACTAAAAGGACTAAAACTAAGTTTCAAAATTCAAATCTAATTATTGTCAATGTTGTCAAAAACGGTTTATAATAAAAATAACTGTATGATTGCGTGCTTCAACGAAAATTGTATGAAAATATGTATTTATATCGTATGCATGCGTGCACTATGGTTTTCTAGGAAAAACTATCTGTCAAGGTGGCTTTGTAGTGTTATGTAATACAATGGCGGTCACTCGTCATCCAATTTGGGGATGTTTTATTAATTTATTTATCTTATACGTGTGTTTAATTTATTTACAAATGAAACAGTCACGCAATGTGCTCAGGGAGTTAAATATTAATCATAATGTACAAAAATAAAAAATGAAATTAATTATTTAGGAATAATAAAAAAGTCCTGTCAAATTAGATTTTTACACGGAATAACCTTACATTTTTTAATATTTTATTAAGGCCAACTTCATCGATTCAAATTGAAGCCTTTTGAAGCGCTGATTATATTTTGATGACATTTGGTATGATTTCCAAGGGTATTTGGAGCAAAAACTCAAGTATAAGAATTTTTTTGGAAAATCCACCGGAAATTCGGATGGTATTTTTATCTAATTTTAAAGTATTATACACGTCATTATATATTTTTTTACACGCTGATTCCAAATCCGTCGACAAAAATCAAATCCGGCCACACGTTCAAAAGTTACAACTGTTTTTCTCCAATTTTTTTTAAAAAACTACAAGTTTGAGAGGCTATATCTCGAGAACAGACCTGCGGTTTGAAAATTTAGAATTTTCACGTCATTTTCTGTATTATGTAATTAACATACTTTTAACGAAATCGAAAACGCAAAATTTTTCACTTATATTTCATGCATCATTCTTCGATTGAATATTTTATTTATTAATTTAATAATAGTTTTGTGAGTAACATCGGATCCGATACGCTAATACTACATATAATAAACTATATTTATTGAACTTAATAACAGCCCTTATTATTATTAAAAAATAGATATTAAAATAAATGAAATAACAATGTATCTCTTTGCACCCCACGTAGCGCATGCCACTGGATATAAAGTACAAGAGGGTATATAAAAGTTAATATATATGCACCTATGTAACAATATATCATATTAACAAGTCTCGCTTCTAAAATAACTAAACTGGAAACCGACCACATATCTCTTCTGACTAGGACAATAAGGTGACCAGATTTCAGATTATGTAAGCCCTGATTTTAGATTACGCCAACCCTGAGAAAAAAATTCCCGCGTTTATACATGAAGACCTTATTTTTTTTAAAATGTGCAAATAGCCCCATTCTTTTATCAAATTTTGATTTTGCGAGATAAAAATAAAGACCTCCTTTTGCAAACTTTTGTTTTTACTGTTGCGCCCTTTGATTACTATCTTCTTAGTTCACATCATTTTTACCAAACCCGGAGAAGTTGTAACGAAACCCGGAGACCGAAGAAACAGTATACAAACCCTGAGACTCTGGGTCAAAACCTGGTTACCCTTTCTTCTGACCTTTGTGCAACATTCAACTGCAAAAAGACTACATATCGTCGCCTCGGAGCAAGAGTGGCACAACTCAAAAATTCTTAGTTTTGGGAAATCACGTTTTTAAACTTATATATAACTAGGTGGGCCCGCGCGGCTTCGCTTATTGTTTAGGATTTAAAAAATATATAGTTGATTATTTAAAAGTTAATTATTGAAAACAAATTAAACAATTGACAATCAAAAGAATACCGGCCTGTCCCCTCTGCCCAACGTGGCGTCTACATCAGGCTTGTCCAACCCGCGGCCCGCGGGCCGCATGCGGCCCGCAAAAGATGAAAAAAAAATTAATATATGAAAATATAATTAACGATATCAGGTAAAAAAAGGTCTTCAGAATTTTGTCATATAAAGTATATACAGGATGTTCGCGGGAACCGAGTGATCATTGCTAACTTTGTTATTATTGGAGCTAGAAGATCGGTTAAATGGACAAAGTATCAGTATTTTTTCCGGGATTAATAATGGCGGTGTCAAAAAAACAATTGAATGTCAAATTTCAGAGATATATTGAAATATAACATTTTTTTAAATGGAACACCCTGTATATTATTATTGAATTTTGTAGCTGAGGATGTTCTCTTTATAAAAGTGCAATACATGTATGATGGTAAAATTGATAGAAAACAAGTTATAACAAGTATAAAATTAATAGAAAATATCGAAAAATAGTGTGCTATGAAGTTTTAATAAATTGAGAACAAATGATTAAAACATTTAAAACAATAGTTTAAGGTTTTTATGTCATTTGTTCGCAAATTTTAAATGTTTTTAAATTTTAACTGATAACGAAAAAAATTATTTATTATAATTAATTATATTTTTTTATGAATAATGCTCAAAAATGTTAAAAATCTGCGAAATAAGGCACAAATATCTGAAATTATAGTTTTAAATTTTTTTATCATTTGTTTGTATTTTATTAAATCTTCATAGCACACTATTTTTCGATATTTTCTATTAATTTTATACTTGTTATAACTTGTTTTCTATCAATTTTACCATCATACATGTATTGTACTTTTATAAAGAGAACATCTTCAGCTACAAAATTCAATAATAATATACAGGGTGTTCCATTTAAAAAAATGTTATATTTCAATATATCTCTGAAATTTGACATTCAATTGTTTTTTTGACACCGCCATTATTCATCCCGGAAAAAATACTGATACTTTGTCCATTTAACCGATCTTCTAGCTCCAATAATAACAAAGTTAGCAATGATCACTCGGTTTCCGCGAACACCCTGTATAGTGTAGATACAGAGATATAAATTAATTAATTAAGTCAACCAAAAAAGGTCTTCAAATTTTTTTGCGGCCCTTAACAAATTTTTTCGCTATTTTTTTGCGCTCTGCGGCCCGCGAAGGTCAAAAGGTTGGACACCTATGGTCTACATAGTCGTAATTCGCGCGAATTGTTACGAATAATGTTATTGTATATACTTATTTCACGTTATTTCCTAAACCAAAAGACCAAAATGAATTCTGTAAAAGGCAAATTATATCTACATTAGGTACTTATGACGATGAAATCATTTATTATAAGCGCTACCACTTCGTGGGTTGCGCTAAAAATCATTAATGATTAATAAAAATTATATATAAAATGTATTAGTTTCCATTAGCATCTAGTTTCAATTAAGACAATAACATTTATAAGTACCTACATTTAATTTCGTATATGCATGTCGATCCGCTAGTCATTATGTAGATATGTATTACAAACAATCATATTATGATCATCAAATCTGGTCTACTTCACATGAATTTCATTTTTTTATTAATCACCATACACAGCAGATACATATTATATTAGTATAACTGATTTCTCAAGACAGTCATTACTCTGTTACAGGCATATCCATTGTATCCCGTCTATTATTATTTATATATGTAACATCGTTACAGTACAATGAACACGAAATATATTTGAAATTACTTTACAGTCATTACCTATACAACATTGTGTAAAAAAACAACTGTGTGTGTACTTATGTATATGCGTTAGAAGTGACACTTCTTTAAACGTCTGATGTCCGGTATTATAAACGACCTAGCAAATTTGCAAGCTAGCAAGCACTCTCAAATGGGGTATCAAACTTATATGACAGTTCTCTTAAAGTTTTAGATAGATAGTTTCATACATAGAAAGTAAAAAAAAGTATATTTATTAAAGTGTATTTACTAACCTTGCGTAAAAAACGGTAAAAACCAACTTACTGAGAACTGTCATATAAATTTGATATCTCATTTGAAAGTGCTTGCTAGCTTGCAAATTTGCTAGGTCGTTTATAATACCGGACATGAGACTAGTGGTGACATCTAGCGAGTAAATGCAAAATTAATCTATATGCATATAATAAACTTGCCCTGACTGACTGATTCATTATCGCCGAGCCTAAACTCCTATAGACCTAGAAAGGTGAAATTTCATGAATGTCTTCCTTTTATGATATAAGCACCCACTTATAAAGGATTTTTCGAAATTCAACCCCTACGGGGGTAAAGGTAGATGTTAAATTTTGTATGAGTAAAAATATTTTTTTTAGTCGGACTTGCTTGAAACTTAGCATAAGTACCTACTCTATAAAACAAATAATTAAACAAGTATTTCAGCATTTCCCAAAAATTCAACCCGGAGTGAAAAATTGTATAGGAAAATTTTAAGTTATATTCGTACGAATATTATTATTATATTATAGAAGGGCCTGTGTTGCAAAAAATGAAAATGAACGACAAAAAAAAAATCTTCAAAATTGTCAATGACTAAAAAAAAGGTCTTCAAAATTGGGTACGACAAAAAAAATTGTTTTCAAAATTTTTATATCTAAAAAGAAAAAAATTAAAAAATGTTTTCATCCCCCCACCCCCCAGCAAAAAGCTATATACGCCAATGTTACTATATATGATATTAAGGTAAATTCAGACAAAATAATATTTAATAAAAATAAAAATTTCGACATTCAAATTCAACCCTTAACGGCCGGGGTAGATAGGGGGTGGTTTTATTTACGATTTTGTATAATAATATTTCACCATTGTCACACATGAAGAATTCTTATCAGTTTCATTTGATCCGGGGGGAGGGGGGATGGTTTATAAACAATTCGAAAATCGGTATTTTTTTTTGGTCCAACAATAATATTTTTTTCTCTGCTAGTATAAAAGTTTTCGATACATATTTCATAAAGAATTTAAAAAATGCACATATGATTTTAAATAGATAGTATGAATAACGCATTTTTCTCTAAAATTATACAAACTTACTCACACTACAGCTTATGTTGAATCAGTCATACATCAGAGTGGCGTGAGTCGACACTTTTTTTTAGAATTAGCGCAATGTCTGTAATTGTAATCATTTAAACCGTATAACATTCAGCTAACTCTTTAATAATCTTTTTTTTATAGAAAAAGTTCTAATAATTCAAGGTTGTAATCGATTATTTTTCTTTCAATTATATTTGAAATGGTTTATAAAAGAAACAAATCAAAATTTTCACTTGATTATTCCATTTCAAGTCAAGACAAACACCATTTTTATTTCTTTTCCGTGTCTGTCTGTCTGTGTGTGTCTGTCTCCTGAATAAGTTTTGACAAAACACTAAAAACCGACAATCAAAAACACCCACTTCCGGTTTAGTGAATCTCTTTAAAAATATGAGATGCGTAATTATTAAAATTAAAATCATTTAAAAAGTTTTAAATTTTGCAGGACGATAAAAATCCATTTATTGTTTAATGTTTCTAAATTATTACTAACTAGCTGTACCCGCGGTTTCGCCCGCGTGAACTACGAAATTATTGTTTAGGATTTAAAAAAAATATATAGTTGAAAAAATATATACAGGGTGTCTAAATACCAAGGGACACCATCGGAAACTATAAGAGATAGAGATTCGGTTAAATGAGAGAAAAGTTACCTTTAAGAGGGAACAGCTCATTGGTGCATTTACATTTTATAAAATTTTCATAGCTTACTAGATATAAGCCAAAAACCATTTTACTCCAAAATCTTTCATCGTGAATATTTCTTAAGCGACTTGAAATTTAAAAAAAATGTTTCAAATAAATGCTGTAGGGTTTAGTATTGTCTATTTAAAAATATTTTTTTAATTTCCAGAAATCTCATTGTTTTTGAGATATGACACTAACTTATGTTTTCTTAAATAGAAGCAATATCAAATTTTGTAATTTTTGGATAGAAGATTATATTACCTTTTCAATGATATGCAACTTGATATACTTATTTTTCAAAATATCTCAAAAAATGATGAAAAGGACTTTTTATTTATTTAATACACTGGATCATCCTAAGATGGCTATGACAATTAACAATAAGATTAAAAAACAACTGAAATTTTACTTATAAGCTTACATAGCATGAATTAACTACTTTATTTATAAAAAGAAAACATATTTCTATTTATTTAATACTATTTATTTATTTAATATCAGTCAAAGATGGCTATGGTTATCGACAACAATAAAAAAAAAAAACAAGCTTATAAGTGGTTTTTGGCTAATATCTAGTAAGCTATGAAAATTTTGTAAAATGTAAATGCACCAATGAGCTGTTCCCTCTTAAAGGTAACTTTTCTCTCATTTAACCGAATCTCTATCTCTTATAGTTTCCGAGATCCCCATGGTGTCCCCTGGTATTTAGACACCCTGTATAATACACAAATTTTTACTACATAATATTATTCAATATTAAACGGTTTAGGCGAAGTGTATAATACACAATAGCGCACTGGCGGCAAACTTTGTTTTACTATTATCGTTACAGCTTATTCCTTATGTTACTTAACGTAACAAAATATATACTAAAACTTGACCAAAAAACATATATCAATTAAAAAAAAACATGAAAATCGAATAAGTGTTTCATGAGTGACAGACAGACAGACAGACCGTTAAGACAAACGCTGCTTGTAAAAAATATAGGTTTCCATTTGAAAAAAAAAATATTGGTCCTATTTGACCTTGAAGACACCCAAAAAATAAAAAATTAACAACGCCATTTTGGTTCCCCCTGAAAACCAAACAACTTTTATTTGAAACATTTTTTGATAAAAATGGGACATCCTGTATAATGATACCCTTTAAAAACTATTGAACTTTAGCAAATTGTTAAACAATTACGTCAAAAACTCTCCAAAAATATTTAACATAACACATATTCGACCTTCCATAAAAGTCTAAGCATACAATAGAACTATTAGACCACCTCCTACGGTACAAAACAAAAAAATATATATTATAAAGATTTGCTTTCTAACCTTCGCCTATGCATCACCACCTCAAATTATAACTGTTCTCAATGCATTCACTTGTTTATTGGTCATCGACTTTACTATTTTAACTGTAATAATAATTATCAGTGCTGAAATTTGATGCCAATTTTACCATTGTTATAGTGACATAATATAGTTGTAAAGTAGAGTAAAAACATCTGCAAGTACACAGAAAAAATACTCTGCCTTGTAAATGCACGGTGCTTCCTCGTGCTAAATTCATCAAAGGTAGTTAATTATTGAACAATTTAAATAAAAACCGATAAAGTATTCAGATCAACTGCCTGCTGCCTGTCATTGGTTAACCCAGTGGTCCCCAACCCTATGCCCGCGGGCACCATTGTGCCCGCCGACCGTTTTACGTGTGCCCGCCGCTGACTGTGAAC
Source organism: Sialis lutaria (assembly GCA_949319165.1). Classification (NCBI taxonomy): domain Eukaryota; kingdom Metazoa; phylum Arthropoda; class Insecta; order Megaloptera; family Sialidae; genus Sialis; species Sialis lutaria. Next base: position 3,415,440 of record OX439232.1, read on the forward strand.
GATAAAAAAAATTATTTCAATAACATGTTATGTCATTTATTTTTTAATTTTAGTAACTAATTAGAAAAAAATATAAGCGTATTTATTTGAAAAACATATATGTTTATAAATATATTATATCATTTTATATTTAGTCTCTAAGTACAGCCAGAAAATATGTAACCATTTAATCTTTTCTGGCTGTTTGCAATCACAAAAATCACATTAATTCTAAAAATTAATTAAAAATATTTTGTTGATACAGATTTGTTAATAAAAAAACATTTGTGCATATATCAAACATTGCACAAATTCGTTCAACAATATATAAACAATGGTCAAAGTTTTAAGAATAGCATTTTTTACCAGTCACGGCTTACGTAGGAACTAAGAAATATATGAAAAAATACCTTTTTGTTGATTAAAAAAAATTTCCATAAAAAAGTCAGCGAGAGCATATGTCTGACTTTTTTAGTTTAGGCGTAAGAAACGCCTGAGTGCCTGAATCAAAATCGCGGTTTTGATGTTTGCACCTTGAAAAAATAAGTAAATGGTGCCCGCCTCCCGACCAGTATTCTAGAATGTGCTCTTAAGTACAAAAAGGTTGGGGACCACTGGGTTAACCATTTAATTTTCATACGATTTTAATAAAAAAATTTAATTTGACATTTTTCTTAATACGCGCCTGGTTATTATGTCCTATATTTTGAATTTTTTGACAATTTCCGTCAAAATCATTATTTTTCTGCTATACGAATGTCAAAATGACATTTAAAACGTCAAAGTGACATTTAATATGTCAAAGTAAATAGCAGTTTTAAAAAAACAAATGACGATTTTCTTAAGTCAAATTGAGATAGATCTTTGTAAAGGAATATTTTACAACAAAAGTAGGTGACCTATATTATAGAGAATTGAATGCTCTACAAAAAAGGTTCTATAAAATTTTCACGTAACATGTGTCTTTCTTGAGATATCTTCAAAAAATAAATCTTTTGTGATGTCACCCCTCCCCCTTACACACAAATTTAATTATTTTGAAATGGGACCGTCCTCAAGCCAGATCCAACCAACCAACCAAGTTTCATCAATATCGGTTCAGTGGTTCATGAGTTAAGCGTGTGACAAGGATTGGGGGACAGACACACACACAGACAGACAGACAAACAGACATGGAACAAAAAGTGTTTGTCTTGACCTGAAACGGATAGATCCGGTAAAATTTTTAAAATCGGAGAACAAATTTTTTTTCTCGTTTTAAAACGATAACGAAGCTTCTCGTATCTTCGATATTGCGTGGAAGCAAAACTGTATTGGACCAAGAAAACCTTGTTTTGTATATAACGAAAACAATATTCTCTTAATATAAGAAACATACTCTTAATCCAACTACGCTATTCCTTCGTTCAAGAATACTATTAAACCAATTTAAGAGATTATTGCTTATCTTAAGAAAATATTGTTTTCGTTATATATATATATACAAAACAAGGTTTACTTGGTTTGAGAAATCCTCTCTACCAGTGTATAATAGAGTAAAAACTACCCCTTTGCCTCGCGCGAAAGATTTTTATTTATTTGGAAGTGCAAATCTAAAAATAAAAATTGAAGATTTTCTGGTGCGCCAAAATATTGGTTTTCCGGCTCTCTAGAGGTTAAACGGATTTTGATTGTACCTTGAGGGTAAGCAAACCTAAAACGCTAGAATTACTTTAAGCTAGGTATCATCACGCGATTCCATCGAAGAGCTAAGCAGTAACATTAAGGGGTTACATACAGTCAGAAGGCCAAAAAAAAAGGGTTTTTTCAAGAATTTTTTAAGAGAAGACTTTGAAATTTATTAATGTAAAAATTTGTACACATATTATGGTAACTTTTATTTGTATTTTAACATTTTTTATTTGTAAAAATAATAATTTCGAAAGCTACTACAGCTGTTCTCCAGGAGGTCCTCTCAAAAAAGGCGCCTTGCGGTGACCACTATATGGATCATTTAAAATAAAAAACCCAAACGAATTTCGTTAAAGTTTGTATAATCTTGTACTTAATCGAAGGAATAAGCAAAATAATTTTTTTTGATAAAATGGCGGCTTCTCAAAAAAAAAATCGATTTTCGACAAAAATTTGACCTTAAATTGTTTATAAAAAAATAAATATTTATCGGTGAGATAAAACCTTCGATTAATTACTAAAAAATATTCTTAAGAAACTTGTGTTAAAATTTGAGATTGATCGGTTCAGCCGTTTCCGAGGAATAGTGGTCACCGAATTTGAAAACGTAGATTTGAGAAAAACGCGCTGCCGCTCCGACCTCCTACATTCAAACGCTCTGAGACGTCTTTACAAATATGCGTGTAACTTCGAAAATAATAGCCGGATTGACTTGAAATTTTTTTTGTGTGTACTTAAATATTACATTACGAAAATGAAATAAAAAAAAAATTATATTTTTTGAAAATTCTAACTGTATGTAACCCCTTAAGCAAATACGAAGATTTTATAATTAGTGAATCACTACTATTAAACCGATTTTAATGGAATCTTTATCGTTACATATATCGACATGCTTCCGTGTTAAGTGAAGCATATCACGTGAGCACTCACCTTCTAAATGTAGTAAAAAAAGCCTTTACTATTTAAACGTGAAAACAAAACCGGCAGTATGCAATAAATTACAGCGATAGTAGATAAGACAAAAATGCCAGAAGATAACAGTGACATCTTCAACTAGCGAACCCCCTCCCACCCAAACAACCCTGCGGTATGCACACACACACACACACACACACACACACACACACACACACACACACACACACATACACATACGCACACATACTCGCAAAGCGTCCACGTGGCGGTGCAACGTGCGCCGATTTATTTTTGACTACAAAAATGTATAACGCGTCTATAATGACACGGTGGTGAAGGTACCAAACATTTTTTAAAAGTTATGAAGTGTACCCCCAACTAATTTAAAAATGGGGTAATAAAGCTCAGAATACCGCCCCCTATAGATGCACCAGGGCTGTGGAGTCGGAGTTTTAGTAATTTTGGGTGGAGTCGGTAAAAAGATACCGACTCCGACTCCTTTTATTTTATTAAATAATGGTTTTTACTTCTTTAGGTACACACTTAATAGTTTTTGTTCGTTTTGAATTTTGAAGTACAATGATTTGAAATTTTCAATTCTGGCCGAAACCAGAATCACTCAAAAAAAATTTGCCCGAAAACAGAATTTAAAAGGAAAATTGCACAGTAAAAAGTCGGAGTCGTCATAGACATAAAGAAATGGACAGCGCATCTGACTCGTAAAAAGAGCCGTGTCAAATGAGAGAGACAGAAGATGTTTGGAAATCATATATGTTATTTTCCAAACGACTTGCATCTCTCTCTCACTTACAGAACAAATGTTACACCCATGTTACACCATAATACGAATGCGCTGTCTATATCTCTATGTCTATGGGAGTCGTAGATTTTTGTACCGACTTCACAGCCCTGGGATACACCACTATTAGAGTGTTAACCCTTAATTACTCGCGCTGGTGTATTTTGTACACCAGTAACGCATTTTCTGCGATTACTGAATGCATACATTTTTGTGGGACTGTACACCCCCATCTAACCTTTGTTTAGTCATTCTAGAGTGTGATAGGAATCCGGCAGTCAAAATTTGAGGATTGTAGCAGTTTGTATTAATTTTTTACTTAGTAAATGTAGATGGTATTAACGCACAAATAGCAGCATCCTAAGTGAAGAACCGCATTTTTGAAGACATTAGTGATGCTGCTGATGGAAGACATCTTGTCAAAAGAGCAAAATTAAAAAAATTACCAACAAAAATCAAATTTTTGTTATCCGATTTATTGCAAGATGAATATTGAACAGTTTTGTGTACTTTTTTAGATTTATTTTGGTTAGTTTTTCTTTCTAATCCTCAATTTTTAGTTAGGTTAATTTTAAGAAAATTTTCCTTTGTTCCTCAAAAATAAATAGTACATAATATGAATTGGGCAAAAAAATTAATATAATATCATCAAAATATCCAAAAACTAGCTTTTTTATGTGGTGTATAAAATACACCGCGCGAGTAACTGTGTTACGGTATTTCACGCGAGTAATTAAGGGTTAATATCTATCGAAGTCATTCCAATTCACTACTCGGGAAAAGATTGTAAGAGATCTATACTCAGATCTCGATAGATCTGCATTTTGAGACAACATATTTTTCACTGGATTTTGATCTGTAGAGACTTGCAAAGATCTACAACGGTCTACAAAGATCTAAAACGACCTACAAAGATCGCCAACGATCTACGAAGATCTAAACGATCTACAAAGATCTCTGAAGATCATTGCAACGTTGAAAATTAATTATTTTACGATCTACAACGATCTCTATCTTTGTAGATCCTTTTAGATCTTTGTAAGTCATCGAAGATCTTTTCAAATCCCCATAGAGATCAGTTAAAAATATGATGTCGTCTCAAAATTCAAATCTGTCAAGATCTGATTAGATCTCTGCTGATCTACAATTTTTTCCCGGATAGTATCGCTAAGGAAGTTCCACTTCAAAATTATTTCTTGTTCCGATTAACTGCAATCAAATTCCGGATTCAAGTACACAAAATTTTGACGACCTCTGATCAAAGGGAACACGGAATGTAGTAGAAAGAGACAAACGTCACATATAAGTACAGCGTCGTAACCTTATATACATCTTTCTCTGTCTTGTTATTTTAGAACCCCGCATCTCGCGACAACACCTACCTATTTATCTCGCAATATGCATTTTGTGCAAGATGCATTCCAGAATGCATCTTATATGATAAGAAACATAACGTCTGTCGGGATATACGCGCGCAGTGCTTCCAAACCGGTGACGTATTTTATTATACAATGAAACTTGATTAAGTGGGACTTGGATAAGTGGGAAATTTATTTAACTAGAATTCATACTGAGGTCCCGTCATTTAGGCATGCGGCATCAAAATATCTCTATTAGTGAGATTTATAAAACTTCTCTATCTGGAATATTTTTTTTCGATAATCACCTCTCTTACTGGAACAACTGATTGATTACCTCTATAACTGAGACGCGAGACAAAATGGAAAAATAAAAAAATTTCTTCATAAATTCTGTTTTAACTTCCATTAATGAGACCCTCTGTAAATGAGACAATCACATGAATGAACTTGGATATCTGGGAATCTAGGTAAATGGGGCACCACTTTAAGTGGGATAAAATAACCGGCCCCTTGAGATTCCAGTTATACAGGTTTAACTGTATTATATTTTCTGCATTTTGTATGCAAAAACGACGGACAAGTAATAAAACTTAATTATTATTGACAATAGTTGGTTACGTAGACAAAAGAGGCATTTTTACGTACAATCTATATGAAAGAAATCACAAAATTATGTTTGTGACGTAATAATTCCCCATGGAAATAGAAATTAATGATTTTCTGATTTTTTCCTTTACTTAAAAAGACCTTCCTTCATACCAAATTTCAAGATTCTAGTTCAACGGGAAGTACCTTATAAGTTTTGATAATAAATCAGTATCAAAATAGGCTTTGAAAGGTCACATCTTTTTCTTGCTAATCGAATTAGAAATATTTTTTTACAGAACTATACAAAGCTGTATACTTTAATAATTAATATTAATTTCAACTTGATACCTCCAGCCATTCCTGAGAAAAAGGATCTTGACAGACATACATACAGACAGACAGACGGACAATAAATCCAAATGTATCCAGTCCTAATTCGCAAATAATTCCAGAAACTAAAATCATCAGAACCGCTGTTCCAATACGGGTGCTCTACGGTTGTATAAAGGGAGTGAAGACGTATGGGCAGGAGGGGGGGGGGAGGGCAAGTATATTACGAAGAGGATTCCCCCATATGATATAAATAGACCACATGCGTGCGTATTTGGATATCTGTATAGTTATAGCTATAGCGCTCTATACTTGTATTAAAAGCCGTGAACCGTATTAATCAGTTATTAAGAAGATGTTGTAGTATTTATAAACACTTTCTAACAATAATTATTATTATAGGAAAGATACGATGCGCATATAATCACATAATAGCAGCTGTTATTAATTGTTCTCGCGTGCCAAATACGTATAATACAAAAACTAAAATATGGCATGTTTACACTTAGGGCTTTACGCCGAGACGAGAGTATCTTAAGACCGAGGCAATAATAACACAGGCCGACAAAAAAAAATTTTTGTTTGCTGCAGGGCATACAATAATTAAATTTTGACACGCGCAGTTGATTTTAGTACCATTTCGCCAATTTTCGTTCGATTACGTTGAAATTTTAACACAATAAAGAATATAGATAAAGCTACAAATTTAGTGAATAACATTAAAATTGGACAAAAATTGTTTGTGTTACAGCGTTTTGAATTTTGAAAATTGCTGAATTTTTGCTAAAAAATCGATTTTTTTTCGTTTAAAACATGATTTTCGAAGGGAATAACTTTATGAATGTATATAATTTAAGGCTTTTTAGTTCAATTAGGACCCATAGCTTCATTCTGAATGATATTTGGTTGAAGTCATTGATTTATAAAATATTTATACGAATTTGAATGTTTGTATATCGAAAAAAACATGTTTTTTGCAATATTGCAAAAACTAGAGCTGATTGAGCAAAATGGTGGTCATTTTTGGATTCAGCGTGTCCAAATTACCCTTAAAAAGTTATTGTATGCTCTGCAGCAAAATGGCTGTCGGTGTAATTTTATATAAATCTCGTATGTCCGGTATTATAAAGGAACTAGCAAATTTGCAAGCTAGCAAAGCACTCTCAAATGGGGTATCAAACTTACATGACAGTTCTTTTGGAGTTTTTGACAGATAGTTTCATACATATAGGAAGTACAAAAAAGGTATGTAAAGTATATTTACTAAAGTGTATTTACTAACCTCGTGTAAAAAATGGTGTTTTTCCTGTTTTTTTTTTTCTAATACTCGACTCCGACTCTTTACTGTTACATTTTATTTTAATTCCGTTTTCGGATAAAATTTTACTGACAATGAGTGAATTCCGGTGGTTGAAAATTTCAAATCATTTTTTTTCAAAATTCAAAACGAACAAAAAATAATAAGTGCATTAAGAAGTAAAAACCATTATTTAATTAAACTAAAAGTCCGACTCCGACTCCACAGCCCTGATTTAAATACAAGTCCTTTAGGTATTACGTATAAGAAAGTCCCATGGCACTCATGGCAATTTTTTTAATAATATTAAATCATATGTATAATTTTTGCATCCACGCAGTATTTTTTTGATAGAACAACAAAAAAATCTCCAAGATCAAACCATTGTGATACTAACATTCATTTAAGTACCTACAAACCATTAATATCACAGAAACGACACAATTTTCTCAAAGAAAATCAATTAAACTTGACATTCAGAACAACATATCTGGTGGGTTATAAAGGCGAACGCACACGTGTTGACCTTCGTGCTCGTACGTGCTCGCATGTCATTTAAATCAAATAGACAATACTGTATTGCTCTTTCTACATTTATATTAAAATGTACTGTTGCTGAAAATTAATCATTTTAACAATTTTAAATGAATAACTACAGTGATGCCTCGCATAACGAACATAATTCGTTCCAGGAGCAAGTTCGTTATGTGAATCGCGTTTTCCCATAACAATACACGTCAAATTTTTAATTCGTTTTGTAGCATAAAATATGGTACTGTAACATAAAAAAGATTGTACACCCGTTTTTTTAGTCAGACTCAGATTTAGAAGAGTCTACCGAGACTTGCAGGGTCAACTCCTCACACACAAAATTACATTTATTAAAACAAACACGTGTGAAAGTTAAGCGCAGAAAATATTGACTGATGCGCGTTGATACATGTTCGTGCAAGTTTAAGCATCGACTGCGTGCGACCTTGGAAGTTCGCGCGACTTCGTGATACGTAGGAGCGTTCGGGCGGCAAAATGAAATACGATGCAGTTCGTTGAGTGAAGCGAGGTTCGTTGAGCGAGTCACGTATTGAACGAAAAGAAAGTTCGTTGTGTGAGGCATCACTGTATTTAAAAACAACAGAGGGGAAATAAGTGCCCCTAATTATGTTTTCATCATGTTATTTCGAACTGAATTAAAAAATTAATAGAACATAAATTATAAACAATAATATTCTCTACAACTTTTAACCAACAAATTTTTTGTCTAATACGCACCGTTACAAAAATAATTCGACAAATTCAAAAATTGGCATCAGTCGTTTTGAAAAATATAAGGTAAGGTTTTCTTCCGAGACAAAAATTCATCTTAAATATAAAATTTCACCCTTCTACGATTTGTCGTATTTGAGTTACAACGCTTACAGACAGACAGACGTCATGAATTCAGAGAATGCCAATAAAAGTAGAGCCTATACGAATTTATAAAACTAGCTGTTATACCCGCAACTTGCGTCAAATATATACATAATAAGATGTATATGGTTTGAGTGGAATTTAGGTTAGGTAGGAGCTGTCACCCATAGAGAAGAAGAAAAAGAAGAAGAATATTATGTAGGTAAAGCAGATTTATGTTAAGATAGTCGATAAAACAGGTCGCGCGTAGAAATGTCATAACTATTTTGTTATCTAATAAATCGGGATACAACGTAGTCTATATTCTTCCTTAGGAAAAATTTCATCAAGATCGGTTCAACAGTTTAGCCGTTATGAGGTAACAAACAGACAGAGATACTCACTTTCGCTTTTATAATAATAAGTATGGATGGATTGGTAATGAATGTGAACCTTTAGTACTTTAATTTATTTATTTAAATTATTTTATAATAAAAAACCACATGTAGTTATGTGTCGACCACCTCCGCAAACGTCACGAAAGAAAAGTGAAACCCATACTCGCAAAACAAACAAAAAAACACGCGCGGTCCAATCAATGGACACCTACACACATATAATTGTCAACAAATACTCGTACATACAGGATGATTTTTTAAAACACCCCCCAGCGAATTATTTCCAAAATAACGAATTTTCTACAAAGAATGTTTCAGACAAAAGTTAGATGATTTAGAGTTTAGACATTAGACGATGTTTAATATTGACATTATAAGGTGACTATAAAAAAGTCACCTAGATAAGTTTTCAGGTTCAACTTTTCTTTTTCAAATCTAGACCCATATTTTTTGTAACCGATTTTTTTAATTTGCGGAAAAAATGTATGTCTGACAATTTTTTTGGAAAATTTTGTTATGATATGAAGCAAACCAAACAGAAATATCTGGATTTTCAATAATTTTATTCTCGAAAAAAATCTTTTTTTAGAAAAATATCAACATTAAAAAAGTACTTAAAACTAAACAAGCATTCTCGAAGAATTGTTTTTTTTTAATTTTTTTATAGAACTTTTTTATAAAGAAAAAAAAATGAAATTCAAATAAATAAAACTCATTTGATAATCTTTATAAATCTAAAAGTACTTTTTGTCTCTTGCAATTATTTTTAGAAATTGATAGTTTTCGAATAAAAAAATATTTAATATCTGGGAATTTCTCATTGTTTTGCTCAATTTCATAAAAAAATTGACATTTACCGGAAAAAATGTTTCAGGCAAAAAGTGTTTATTTTTTCTCAAAAATTACGAATCTGCAACAAAAATATAGGTTTTGATTTGAACAAAAAAAGTTGAGCCTGGAAAGTGGAAACCCTCAATGATTTTAAGCCTTCATGGTTTTTTAAACGATCCAAATTTTTCATAGACCCCCAATAGACCTAGGAGTACTATAGACCCCCTTTAAACTTTTATAGACCTCAGGGCATTCAGATGGTTGAACCTTTAAATGACCGGAATTTTTCAGTTCAAAAGTGATGTCACAGATATGGCCAATTAAGGGGTTAGGTGTAGCCAGAGACATGAAAAAATGACAATTTTAAATAATTTTTTTTTGCTAGTAAATTATTTTATTTTATAAAAGTAAAAACATAGCATCGTTAAATAAGGTTAAGACTTGACTTGACAGAAATTTTAGAAAAAAAAATTAATAATTTTTAAAGTTTGTGTTGATCCAGTTCCAACTAGAGCTGGGCGCGGGCCGTGAATTCTTCGGGTCACGCCGTGTCACGGCCGTGACCCGCGTGAGCGTGAGCGATTTTCAAATATTGGATCGTGAGCGTGCGTGATCGTGAGTAACAATAAAACAATCGTGCGTGACCGTGCGTGAGTAAATTTTTGTCGTGCGTGAGTCCGTGAGTCGTGACTATGCATATTTTTAGAATGATACGTTTGGATTCGTTTCACATATTTAATTGTTAATACAAAATGCTACAATTGACTACAATAAGAATTTCAAAGAAGAAGCACTGTAAAATTTAATAGTCAGCGTTGCCAACTTGAAATAAATTTAAAATCCCTCTGTCGACACGTTAATAATCCCCCAGATTTTAAAATGTATTCGTTGTTATTACATACTATGTTTTATTTCCATTTTATCCATTTTTTTGTTATTATTTGCACTAAAAATGTAGTTTAAAAGAAATAATACAAATATAAAGTATACACATATTATATTGCACGAAAAAAAAATTAATTAAAAATTTTATTTATTTCATATTATTAAATCGTGTCACGACCGTGACCCGCCGTGCGTGATCGGGCGTGAGTAAAAAAATACAATTCGTGAGCGTGCGTGATCCTGATTTTTATTTCTGAGACCGTGAGTGAGCGGGCGTGTCTAAAAAAAATTTGCTCGTGAGCGTTCGTGATCGTGAGCAAAAATTACTCACGCGCCCAGCTCTAGTTCCAACCGAAGCTCCTTGCGGTGACCATCACTTATCCTTGGAGATTCATCCAAATTCAATCGGACAAAAAAAATAGTTTTATTAATAGATAATCTAGTGCCTGATCGAAGCTTTTTTTTTCTTTCTTAAATTAACAAAATGGCAGCCTCAGGAAATTTTTTTCCAGATTTTCGGGAAAAAAACCAACAGTTAATTGTTTATAACAAATCGAAATTTAAAAACAAAAAAAATCCTTCGATCAGGCACTAGTTTTTCATGTTTTCAAAAAGCTGTATAAATTTCATTAAAATCTACCGAGCGGTTTTCGAGCTACAGTGGTCACCAGTTCAAAAAACATAGTTTTGAGAAAAACGCATTTAAAGTTTTACACTCAATTTACGTAAAGTAATATACGTATTATTTAATTACTTACACCGAGTCAACTATTCCTGGGCCATAAAATAGTTCTTCAGCCGATGTAGCAGCTTCCAAAAATGCAAAAAACAAAAATCGATTTCTTGAAAATTCTGACTACACCTAACCCCTTAATTCAACTGACCTCTCCCCACCCCTAGTGACCACTAAAGTCCTGTAAATATTAAAGAGATATTAAATAAACAATGTCAATATTAAAAACCCTCAAAACCATTAAACTTTTGTCTGACACATTTGTTTTCTAAAAATTCATTATTTTGGAAATTATTTGTTGGACAGTCATTAAAAAAACACCCGGTATATAATATGTAAGCATCTAGAGTCTCTAGAGAATAGGTAATAATAATGTCATTAAAACTATAACATGTCTAGCACGAATTAGACAATACAACATTTCAACGCCTATCTCATAAAATTTACTTCACATTAAATCATGATTTATTAAATTAGAACAATTTTCCACACAGCATGGTGTCGAACAACTTTTTTAATTTATGTCGAAAAAAATATTTGTATATTTTAAAGATTTAGATGTTAAATATGCTATACTAAAAACCTTGAATATTTTTACTGCATTATCTGACAAGGCTTTTGACACAAATAATACAGCACAAAAGACATATCTTACATTAAGAAGCCGAGAAAAAAATATTGCAAGCTAGAAAACGTATTTAAGAATGTTGATACCAAAAATAACAGAGAGATTTCGGTGAAACTTTAAAAATACTCCCCCCCCCTTCGCAGGGGAGTGCATAACTTTCTAGGGGCTTACAAAGCTGTCTAAAATCAGTTCTTTGGGTATACCACTGAAGCTGTCAGTTTTAGAAGAAAACAGGTTTAATAAATCTTAAAGCTGATAAAATTATGAACAAAATAGTGTTTTTAAAAATTATGTATCGTAAATGGTTATTGAAATAGAGCCCGCGAAAAAATCATTTAGCGACGTCGAGTTTGGAGATCTCGCCTGAAATATAGAGTTACGTTCGACCGCTGTGTTTAATATGTATTTAATTGAATTTCAAAATGAAATTTTAAATTATAATAGAGAAAAGAGTGCCCTAAATAATGATCGGCATCCAATCTCGGAATCTCGAAAAATGTTTGAGTTATAAGCACTCAAAGTTCTAGATATTACAAAAATTTAAGGAAAATTATTCATGTTTTTCGACGACCCCAGAGACCGCGTTTTTTTAATTAAAAAATGATAAGTGTGTGAAAAAAATTAGAGATACACACATTGCCTTCACTCTATGCTTATCCACAAGCACTTACCCGCACCGTTCCCCGTAAAAACCAACCCCGCACCCTATAATGACAACCTCATTAAATGTAATAAAAATTTTTTTTAAGTATTTCGTACCGAAATCGGAAAAAAGGAACACTTATGGACTAAACATTATGTACATATTACAGCCTTTAACTTGCCTTCACTCTATTCTTATCCACAAGCACTTATCCGCACCGTTCCCCGCAAAACCAGCCCCGCACCCTATAGTGACAACTTCCTTAAAAATAATTAAAAATTTGTTTAGTCTTCGTTACCGAAATCGGAAAAAGGGACACTTATGGACTATACACTGCGCGTGTCTATTTCAGTCACAAACTACTGAACCATTAAACCTAGAGATGTGAGATTTAGCATAGTTATAGTAAACAATGAGCCAATAATATACCAAAGTTACAAAAATAAATTTATAAATTTGGAGGAGTGGAAAAAAAATTATTTAAAAATACTTGGCTAGCAAAATTATTAAAATTGATCGACAGACACATAGAAGGTTGATAAAACGACGCCATATGCGCTACAATTCTGCAAAAAGCTTTCTGTTAATGACATTTATAGAATCTATCGACACTCTTCATTGCAGCTGACTCCGTGAACTTGTTTCTAAAGTAGCGCACTCGAGACGAATTTACTTGGCAAGAGACAACGACGTCACTATATATTTATTATAAACAATGACTTCATAAGCCAAATCGATTATATTTACGAAACAAATAAACTACATTACATCCGAAAGAAAGGGGAAGCTATGTGATCATTTCTCAAAGCAATAACAAAAATGTATAATCTGATTTTAAAATTTGGATTTTAAATCTTTTTACTTCAAGTCAAGACAAACACTTTTTTACCAGTGTCTGTCTCTCTGAACAGATTTTGATAAAACTTGGTTTCTTGGTTAGGTCCGGCTAGTAGATGGTCCCACAAATAAATCATCAAGTATTTAAAAAATATATATATACTAGCTGACTCGGCCACGCGTTGCTGTGGCTAACGTTTTTGTCATATTACATTGTTCTAAACTATTTAAAGCTGGGGGGGTCGCCCCCCCCCCATTTCCCAAAGGAGGCTTTACAGTCCCCCACCACCACCACCGTAAAAAATGGGAACTCTCTTTAAAAAAAGGGGGGGGGGGGCAAAGCCCCCCCCCCATTTCCCATAAGAGGCGTCCTATGTTTCAAGTTGGATCAAACTGCACACGGTGTACAAATTTGATTAAAATCAGTTAAGTAGTTTAGGAGTCCATAGCGGAGGAACATGTGACACGTAATTTATATATATTAAGATTAAGATTAAACCCCATTCATCCTATCTTAAATTAGAACTGGGCACGGGCCGTGAATTTTTCGTGTCACGTCGTTTCACAGCTGATAATCAGTTACTATTCACTGATTCCGTTTTAGAGAGTTGTAGATTTAATGATTTACATTTAACAAATACATATAATAATTTAAATCAAGTTTAACATATTTAAATAGTTAAAAAATACCTCAAAAACCACTTGTTTCCCAGATTCCAAAAAAATCATGCTTATTAAATGCAAAAAAGTAACTTCCACAAAATATCATGTAAATTGAATTATTTTTACGGGAGAAAAAAATTTAAAAAAACGAAAAATTGGGTTTTCCGCCATTTTCTCGGAAAATTTGAGATTATAAGTTTGAGCGTGTAGACCAGCCATAAAGGAATACTTTACAACAAACGTAGGTGACCTATATTATAGGAAATTGAATCCCCTACAAAAAAGATTTTATACAATTTTCACGTAGCATGTGTCGTTCTTGAGATATCTTGAAAAAATAAATATTCACCACTCCCCCTTAAACACGATTTTGAAATGGGACCGTCCTCAAGCCAGACCCAACCAACTAACCAAGTTTCATTAATATCGGTTCAGCGGTTCATGAGTTATGCGTGTGACTGACAGACAGACACGGAACAAAAAGTGTTTGTATTGACCTGAAACGGATAGATCAAGTAAAATTATTAACCCTCCGTCTGTACACTATATTTTTCGAGACACTGGGTCTTTTAGGGAAAAGTCGTGTTTTCAAAGTTTTATAGACTTTTAAAAAATCTGAAAAAAATCAGGGTTACTTCTTGAAGTGTTTACTACATGGCTCAACAGTTGTCAAAGCCTAAAGTTAAAAACCATTGGTAATAAAAATTTAAGTATAGTCAAAAATGGAGGAGAAACGGGATTTTGTTAATAAAATTGTAACTTTGCAATAAACAAATATATTAAAAAAAGGTTATATGGTTATGAAGCTTAGACTATGACCTTTCAAAAGTATATAGTGTCATTGACATAGCCTCCAAAAAGTTGAATTATTTTAGCACCTGAAAGTGGGAAATATTTTACGGGTTCAGGCATGCCATAAATAAACGAAATGGTAATTATTTTGCACAAAATCAGTGTTTTTTTGACATAAAAATAGTCAAAAAAGCCTAGAATTACATGAAACATTTATTTTAACCACGAAAAGACGAAAAAAGCAAAAAAAAACGGTATCCATTTACCATAAAAAACACTAACGCCGTCTGTACACTGACCCATTTAGGGAACGGACGCAACTTGCATCTGCTGGCGTTTGCAAGAAAATTGTCAGACCCCGGTGCCCTTTGAGCCTTTAGACCCTACTCATACATAGTTTTTTTAGGCGAGGTAGCACAAGCCCGACCCCCATTCGTAGGAGAGATATTGAAGTTTGAAATTTCGACTGTTCCTTAAAAGATCCAGTGTACAGATGGAGGGTTAAAATCGGATAACATTTTTTTTTCATTTTAAAACGATCACAAACCTTCTCGTATCTTCGATATTGCGAGGAAGCAAAAAAAACTGAACGACCACTTATGGAGTTCACTGTACATACATGAACAAAATGAACATGCATGCGACAAGTTATGCAAATACGGGAACCATTATGACATCACCATTATCTCTCCACCAGTTTTTGGCAATACAATAATAACCAGCCGACCAAGCAAAACAACAAATACGAAACTGCATACATACAGTCAGTCCTTCCTGACTCTATTCATGTTTCAGTGCGGCTTGCGTGGTATTCGTACAAAGTATTTCTGATCGGGCCGGCCTCGCGGATTTTTGGCCGCAGCCTCCTGAAGACGGTGTTTACTCTCGCGCGGTTGATCTCTTTATTGATCGCCCTATGAATTCCCCCCCCCCCCCCCTCTATCTACACAACCACGCTGGCAGTGTTTACAAAAGCGTTGAAAAACAAACAATTTTTTTTATAGATAGTATGTCTATCCGTATATACATGGTGTTCGCGAAAAATAGATTAGTTAATACTGGAGATAAAAGATCAGCTTTATGGTTAATTAGCTGTTACCTGCAATATGTATATGGTTTACGTGGAATTTAAGTTAAGTAGAAACTGTTACTCATGGAGAAGAATAAGAAGGTTAGGTACACTGTCGTGCAAAAGTCTTTGGACACCTATCATTTTGAGGGTAAATAAACAAAGGACCCCGCAGAATCCTTATGGGAAAGGGGTTTCGGTCAAACTCTTTGAAACTTTGGATTCTGATAGTCCTTGATGAGTAGATTAAAAGTGTCAATGGGCATTAAGTCCTAAAAACTCAAACTTTTAAGATATAGCTCTCTAAAGTAGGGGATCATGCTCGCCTTTAATTTACAATAAACAAATTTGTAGAACCTTAATTTTCGCCCAACTATTTGTATGTGTTCCCAAAGACCTACATAATCGATTGTCACCATAAAAAAGTAGACTTAAATTCTATAGCCAATGAAAATTTAATTTTATTATTAAAGACAAAGCAAGACAGACACAAATTTTAATATAAAATTATAAAAAAATGTTGCAAATTCATGAAAGATTTAAGTCATGGCATATGACTTAAGTCTCACTTTAAACTGCTTAACTATAGCACCACTGCTTGCCTAAGAGTTACTTAACACCACTCATAGTTCAAATTATAGTGCACAAGTCGAAAATACAATCGAACAGAAAATAAATCTGAAACACTTCAAATAACGGGATTCGAACTCGGAACACCTGTCAGAAAAATTTGACGCATATCCCCACCTAACCAATACACTTGTTTTAAAGATAGTTAAAATATGGTATAAAACCATACACAAAATATTACAGTCCAGCTGATAATATACGTCGTTTAGGAGGGTGACACTCGGAGGCGGAGATCAAAAGTCCCCCCCCCCCCCAAAAAAAATATCCGGTTTTTTTTGTACATTAGGTAAATTCACCCCTTCAGTGGGCTCTATTTTCTAATAAATGGGACGGTTATTAACCCTTATAGACTTTTAAAAAAACAACTATTTTTTTATATACCGGGTGTTTTTTAAGGACTGTCCAGTAGATTATTTTCAAAATAAATAATTTAAAAAAAAAAATTCCTAACAAAAATTTCATGGTTTTGAGGGGGGTTAATATTGACGAAATGGTCAAAGGAATAATAAGCAACTTTTGTTTGTATCATTTTTTTCAGAAAATATTCATTTTTTATGATATGGAGCAAAACAAAAAAAAATTCTGAATATTCAGTATTTTTTTACTCAAAAACTATCAATTTATAAGAAAAAACACAAGAGGGAAAAAGTGCTTAGATTTAGGTAAAAATTCTCAGAAAAACATTATTGAAAAAAAAGTACAATTTTTTATAAAGAATTTTTTTTAATTTAAAAAAAAAATGAATTACTAATAAAAAAATCACTGATAATTCTTGCCTAAAATAAGAGCTTTTTGTCTCTTACGATTTTTTTTAATTAATAATTTTGGAGCAAAAAATTATTGAAAATCCAAATATTACTATAGATGTTTCAGACAAAAGTTACTTATTTTGCACCGTTTTATTACGTTTAATTACGAATCTGTTAAAAAAAATTATGAATTTAGATTTGGAAAAGAAAAGTTGAACCTGAAAACCCATCATGGCGACCTTTTCAAGATTTAATGTCAATATTTAGCCCCCTCAATATCACGAAACATTTATCTGAAAAATTTTCTGAGAAAATTCGTTTTTTTTTTAATATTCCACTGGAAAGTCTTCAAAAAAACACCCGGTATATTAATTACTAAAAGTTAAATAACCAAAAAATAGTGGAGTTAATAGATTTTTTTTCGTCATATGTAGGTCTCCCTGAATCAAAATAAAAATAAAAAACAGACTAGACCGTTTCCATTTTGGAAACCAACACCTCTTAGAAAATCGATTTGTGTAATTCAGTAATTAAATTTGAACAAAATTAGCATAAAAAGCAAATTACCACAGAATTTTCGTGTGGTTCGAATAAAATATTTTGTTGTCAAGGTGTAACGCACATACCAGTGGCTCTAAACAACGGGGGCATCGGAAAAAATGTCTGTCATAGCCTTCTAAACTTCTAACTACTGAACTGTTTGACCTAGAAAACTGAGATTTGGCATAATTGTTGTAAATGGTGGACCAATAAGTACAGACCCTAGTTTTTGAGAGGGGAAAATTAGTTCCCAAAAAAATTGTCTATTCAACTCCAGCGAGTTGGATATCAAATGAAAGCTGGTAATTAAAGGAATTTAAATACATTTATAAACGTTTTGTTAAATTATAAAAATTTTATTTAAACAAATTTTTAAATAAATCGAAAAAGTGCATATTGGCTTCTGGGTGTAAGCTACGTCGATTTGGTCGTGTTATCGGGCAACGTTTCGTCACACATAACAGTGGACATCATCACGACTCTTCTAAAAGTGCTCTTAGATCACCGCGGAAGCCTCAAGACTTGAAATCGAAAAAATATTAACTTATATTATATGTATCTCCGAAAGAAATACTGAGAAAACTTGAGAATACGTATAATGATATCGAAATCACAAAAAAATTATCAACTATCACCGTACTTACATTTTTTTTTTCAAAAATAAATCAAAATTAAAATGTATTACAAATTTTAATTTGCATTTTCTGTATAAATTGATTCTTAACTTCGCTAAAAGTTAAAAATTTTATGTTATCAAATCAAATAATAAAAAAATCTACGGTACGCAACACTGATACACAAGACTCGACTCGCACTTGACATTTTTTTTATTAATAGTATTCAGTCCTGCTTAATTTAAAACTTATTTTAAATCTTCGTTTTTTTAAGTTCGTTTGACAACCGCTGGTTAAACATTTTGAACCGTTTTCAGATAAATATTCATAAAACATTAATTTGTAATTCAATAAGTATACATTTTCAAATTAATTCTCATCTTTAACAGTTATTATGTAAGTGTTTACAAATAACAGAAACTGGCTTATTTCAGTTTCGTATGATATTTTTTATATTACCTATATTTAACTATTAATATTATTATATTACAAAATTGGATGAAATTATACAGATAAAAAATCATTGTTTATTTATTTATATAACAAAAAAATGTATTTTTTATAAACAAATAAAAAATAACCACGAATAGTTAATCAACCGTTTTCATACCATAATTAACTTTAATCCTAAACGGACGATTAACTAATCGTGATTAAAATTACAGGTAATTTTAGATTTTAGGTACAAGCAGAGTAGCATAACTTTTTTTTTATTTCAGAATTATTTTAATTCTATATAATTTTTTGTGTTAAATTCTTCAAAATTAAAAAAGTAAAAAGTTTTTAAGTTTTCTAAAATAAATATCAAATTAGATACACGAATCCATATAATTGTATTTATTTCTTTTATTGCTTCCTCGCAATTTTTAATTTTGTAAACTTTTTTTAACTTAAATTAATAAGAATCAACGCAATTCTGAGTACAAGTGAATATGGGCACAAAAAAATATGATTTATGTAAAAATCCAAGAAGCATAATATTTAAGACTAAAATCTAGGTACATAGAAATATGTACTTTTTTAATTTTCAGTTTTTTTGTAACTGAATAGGCACCATTCATTTAATACAATCAATTTGTACAAAGGTACTTAAAGAATTCTCCAAAAAGCTCTTACAATATGTACATTATAAAATGCTGCTAGCACCATATATGTAAAATATCATACCAATAAGCCTACATTTTTTAAAACAAGGAAATGTATTGTATATATGGGAATGTAAGGTAAGCTAGAATATAACCGATATGTTGTGTGTGTATATGATTAATAATAAACAGAAATACTACAGCTTTTATAGAGTTGCACAGTCCAGTACGTATATGTATGTATATATGTATTATGTAGATATAACTGTACCACAAAAAATAAAAAAATAACAGTGCTATGTACAAGTATGTACTCAATGGTATTCGTGCAAAATATCAGGGCACCATGCTTGGGCGAACTTGATTTTCAAACAAGAGTAAAATTATTTACATCTCACACAAAAAAATCAACACCAAAAGCAAATGGAAATACAAAAATAAAATCAAGTCCCATTAATTTAAATATTATGCACTATTCTGTACACATTAATTACATAAATATTTTACAAACACATGCACTTAGGTTTAATAAATTATATAAAAACAGAAGACATAGAGGCCTGAACGTCAAAAAATGTCAAACGTCCAAAAAGAAAATAAAGAGTAAATTTTCTATTGTCGCTTACCTTTTCTGCTGGTCCCGGTGATTTGATGCACACTTTTGATTTAGATTTGCCGGTTAATAAACTGTATGATTTATTTAATTAGGGTGTGACCCAATTTATACGCCTAAATGTGAAGTTCTTGTCCCGAGCACAACTAGACACTGCACGCCACAACCTACACGTCAAAAATAACAAGGAGCCATGTTGAATTTCTCGGTACTTGTTTTTTTATTTATCCGCTGCGTCTAGTTACGACATACGTACATATACACTTAACATTCTGCTATACGACGGTATCGGTAATTCAAAAATTCCACTGTACGACGGCTAGAGGGGCACCCACCACGTTGATTGGTGAATTTAAACGCGCAGAAATATAGCAGTCACGGTGGTATTATGGTGGGGATGGGAGAAGGACGTTGGTTAGAACTGTTGGTACATTGTGTAACGGAGCGGTCGTGTAGTGTATGGTCGTATAGCAGAGTGTTGAGTGTACCCTTATGGAAAATCTAAGAAAAAAATTGTTTTGATAAATATTCATTGATGTTATCGATTCCTATTAATGAAGTTATATTTTAATTGATTACTGATTTCTTTTTATATGGTTTTACTTATTAAATTGCGTGTATTTTGTGCATTTAAAAAGATATAAAATTCACGTGTATTCATATTTACTGTCATCTTTTATACATAAGTAGAAAGAGACATGTATTATGTAACTTCATACATACAACACAATTATTGTTTCCAACTTTTCTCAACAAACGAATTTTTAAATTTTATCTTTTGCTGTCACATTTCCGAAACTTGTATTTTAATTTTTCAAATTAATTATGTCAGATCATATTGATTTTAACAATTTTTCCAAAATAGAGTTAACATATATGTATCAAAATATTCTTAAAGTGTAAGTTATTTAATATATCCTTTTAAATATTGTTTTTCATAAAAAATCTAATAATTTTGACAGATTTGAAGAACTGGTGACCATAATACCAAACGATTTAGGAGAAGGTGCACCAAGTGTACCTTTTATAACAAAATCTTTCGTATGTTCAGATAAAGTACATCAAATAATGTTAGCCGAAGATGACCACACATATTTCGTACGTATTTAAATATTTCAATTTAAACATTAATCTAAACTATTTCTTTGTCTATTCAGAACGCTTTAATGCACATACATGAACTTTTAAACATTCAAAGGGGATATATTTTCAATACGTACAATAATAAAGAAATCGACAATAATAATTATACATCTAAGAATATTCTTTACGATGACACGGATATTACGATTACAAAAATAGATAGTATGAATTATGATAACAGTTTACCAAAACCAGACGTAGAATTTAATAACGCATCTAATATCAATAAGAACGTAAGTCAACAAGGGAATGAAATGGATAAAAAAGAACTACAAAGAATGCATATACTACAAAATACCCGAACAACCCCAAAAGTTAAAAGTTTTAATGAATTAGCCGGCTTATTTAAAGAAAAACAAATTTTGAAAGAAGTTGTAATATTTCCTATTAAATATCCACATTTATTTAAAGGCTAGTATAATTTATATCCATAGGTGGGCATTAACTCGTTAATCCGTTAATCGTTAATTAACGAAGTTAACAAAATGGTTAACGGATTAACTTTTAAGTTAACTCAAAAAAATGTTAACGCTTTTGTTAACTTCCGTTAAATTCAACTTCCGTTAACTTTAGTCCGTTACATTGGTTGTTTGATGAAAAGTACATAACAAAGTTGTCGAAATAGCTAAAAAAAGGTCTGCAAACATTTTGGATGGTTAACTTTTTAACGGATTAACTTTAACTTTCGTTAAATTTTAGAATTTTCGGTTAAACTTTAACTTTAACCGTTACATTTTTGGAATTTTAACGCTTTAACGGTTAACGAAGTTAACTTTTATATTAACGGATTAACTTTGTTAACCCTAGACGGGTAGACGTCCAACTTAGGCAGGCAAGAGTAGACGTTTGTAAAATTGACTACTACTATATAATTTTTGATTTTCTAATAAATTTATGGCAAAAAAAAAGTTTTGCTTTTAAAATCTTTTGATTTATGTATTTAAAAAAATACAGAAATACGAAAGATTAAAATATAAGCTTAGTAATATAAGTTTACAGCGAATCGACAAACGAAAAAATGTATCATTGGATCAAGCATTGAGATCTTTTTCACAATCACAGCATATCCTTTTACGTATTTATTACGACTAATATTTACATAAGAGAGTAGACCTTCGTGAAAGATACGATGTGATTTACCGATCTATGGCTCCATCTAGAAAAGTAGCAAACACTAACACTTATTCGGCAGAGGTTGAAAACGAACTATTAAACAAGGCATACCTTCCCGCTCGGCTCCCCGTCCCGCCTTGATTACCTTGTAGAGTGCGTTGAGTAGATGTAGTCGTAATTATTACGATCGTCTACCCGTCTAGGGTTAATCGTTATTCCATTAATAAAAAAGTTAACTTCGTTAATCTGTTAATAAAAAAGTTAACTTCGTTAATCCGTTAATAAAAAAGTTAACTTCGTTAATCGTTAATCCGTTAAAAAAAAAGTTAACTTCGTTAATCCGTTAATAAAAAAGTTAACTTCGTTAATCGTTATTCCATTAATAAAAAAGTTAACTTCGTTAATCCGTTAATAAAAAAGTTAACTTCGTTAATCGTTAATCCGTTAATAAAAAAGTAAACTTCGTTAATCGTTATTCCATTAATAAAAAAGTTAACTTCGTTAATCCGTTAATAAAAAAGTTAACTTCGTTAATCGTTAATCCGTTAAAAAAAAGTTAACTTCGTTAATCCGTTAATAAAAAAGTTAACTTCGTTAATCGTTATTCCATTAATAAAAAAGTTAACTTCGTTAATCCGTTAATAAAAAAGTTAACTTCGTTAATCCATAATAAAAAAGTTAACTTCGTTAATCGTTAATCCGTTAATAAAAAAGTAAACTTCGTTAATCGTTATTCCATTAATAAAAAAGTTAACTTCGTTAATCCGTTAATAAAAAAGTTAACTTCATTAATCGTTATTCCATTAATAAAAAAGTTAACTTCGTTAATCCGTTAATAAAAAAGTTAACTTCGTTAATCGTTATTCCATTAATAAAAAAGTTAACTTCGTTAATCCGTTAATAAAAAAGTTAACTTCGTTAATCGTTAATCCGTTAAAAAAAAGTTAACTTCGTTAATCGTTATTCCATTAATAAAAAAGTTAACTTCGTTAATCCGTTAATAAAAAAGTTAACTTCGTTAATCCATAATAAAAAAGTTAACTTCGTTAATCGTTAATCCGTTAATAAAAAAGTAAACTTCGTTAATCGTTATTCCATTAATAAAAAAGTTAACTTCGTTAATCCGTTAATAAAAAAGTTAACTTCATTAATCGTTATTCCATTAATAAAAAAGTTAACTTCGTTAATCCGTTAATAAAAAAGTTAACTTCGTTAATCGTTAATCCGTTAAAAAAAAAGTTAACTTCGTTAATCCGTTAATAAAAAAGTTAACTTCGTTATTCCATTAATAAAAAAGTTAACTTCGTTAATCCGTTAATAAAAAAGTTAACTTCGTTAATCGTTATTCCATTAATAAAAAAGTTAACTTCGTTGATCGTTATTCCATTAATAAAAAAGTTAACTTCGTTAATCCGTTAATAAAAAAGTTAACTTCGTTAATCCGTTAATAAAAAAGTTAACTTCGTTAATCCGTTAATAAAAAAGTTAACTTCGTTAATCGTTAATCCGTTAAAAAAAAAGTTAACTTCGTTAATCCGTTAATAAAAAAGTTAACTTCGTTAATCGTTAATCCGTTTAAAAAAAAGTTAACTTCGTTAATAGTTAATCCGTTAATAAAAAAGTTAACTACGTTAATCGTTAATCCGTTAATAAAAATGTTAACTTCGTTAATCGTTAATCCGTTAATAAAAAAGTTAACTTCGTTATTCGTTAATCCGTTTAAAAAAAAGTTAACTTCGTTAATAGTTAATCCGTTAATAAAAAAGTTAACTTCGTTAATCGTTAATCCATTAATAAAAGAGTTAACTTCGTTAATCGTTAATTCGTTAATCGTTAATCCGTTAATAAAAAAGTTAACTTCGTTAATAGTTAATCCGTTAATAAAAAAGTTAACTTCGTTAATCGTTAATCCGTTAATAAAAAAGTTAACTTCGTTAATCCGTTAATAAAAAAGTTAACTTCGATAATCGTTAATCCGTTAATAAAAAAGTTAACTTCGTTAATAGTTAATCCGTTAATAAAAAAGTTAAATTCGTTAATCGTTAATCCATTAATAAAAGAGTTAACTTCGTTAATCGTTAAATCGTTAATCCGTTAATAAAAAAGTTAACTTTGTTAATAGTTAATCCGTTAATAAAAAAGTTAACTTCGTTAATCGTTATTCCATTAATAAAAAAGTTAACTTCGTTAATCCGTTAATAAAAAAGTTAACTTCGTTAATCGTTATTCCATTAATAAAAAATTTAACTTCGTTAATCCGTTAATAAAAAAGTTAACTTCGTTAATCCGTTAATAAAAAAGTTAACTTCGTTAATCGTTAATCCGTTAATAAAAAAGTTAACTTCGTTAATAGTTAATCCGTTAATAAAAAAGTTAACTTCGTTAATCGTTATTCCATTAATAAAAAAGTTAACTTCGTTAATCCGTTAATAAAAAAGTTAACTTCGTTAATCGTTATTCCATTAATAAAAAATTTAACTTCGTTAATCCGTTAATAAAAAAGTTAACTTCGTTAATCCGTTAATAAAAAAGTTAACTTCGTTAATCCGTTAATAAAAAAGTTAACTTCGTTAATCGTTAATCCGTTAATAAAAAAGTTAACTTCGTTAATCGTTAATCCATTAATAAAAGAGTTAACTTCGTTAATCGTTAATTCGTTAATAAAAAAGTTAACTTCGTTAATCGTTAATCCGTTAATAAAAAAGTTAACTTCGTTAATAGTTAATCCGTTAATAAAAAAGTTAACTTCGTTAATCGTTAATCCATTAATAAAAGAGTTAACTTCGTTAATCGTTAATCCGTTAATAAAAAAGTTAACTTCGTTAATCGTTAATCCGTTAATAAAAAAGTTTAACTTCATTAACTGTTAAAGCATTAAAATTCCGAAAATGTAACGGAAGTTAAAGTTAACCGAAAATTCGAAAATTTAACGAAAGTTAAAGTTAATCGTTCATAAGTTAACCATCCAAAATGTTTGAAGAACGTTTTTTTTTTTTGCTATTTCGACAACTTTCTTATGTACTTTTCATCAAATAACCAATGTAACGGACTAAAGTTAACGGGTGTTAAATTTAACGGAAGTTAACAAAAATTTTTTTGAGTTAACTTAAAAGTTAATCTGTTAACCATTTTGTTAACTTCGTTAATTAACGATTAACGGATTAACGAGTTAATGCCCACCTATGTTTATATCGTGTACATTTTTGACATTCCTATATGTATTTTTCTTTAAATTATAGGAGGTAGAAAACAATTTAATCAGGTACTTTTATTCGGACCTCCTGGAACGGGGAAAACTAATATAGCTCATGCACTAGCGTCCGAACTTAAGGTACCTTTGTATAACATATCTTGTGCAGATTTATTATCTAGTTTGGTTGGCGAAACTGAAAAGTAAGTAATTGAAAGACCAGTTATTTTTTTTGTCGTGTTTATGCATTTTCAAATATTTTTTATAGAATGATACGTGACCTTTTTCGAATAAGTTTAAGAGAAGACTCGAGTATTATATTTATCGATGAAATTGACAGTTTATGTAGAAAAAGAGAGTCTCGAGAAGACGATCACATTAGAAGGTAAGTAAAGTTAATTCCCGATATTTTTTTTCAAACTGTCATATCTGGAAAAAATATTAGTTCTACTTCCTCGCAATATCGAAGATACGAGAAGCTTGTATTCTCCGATTTTTTTAATTTTACTTGATCCAGTGGCGTACGCAGGATTGTGTCATGGGGGGGGGGGGACATTTTATTTAAAAAAAAAAGTTATCAAAATAAAAAAAGTGATTTGGTAATGACTAAAACAAAAAATGGTCATTAGAAAAAAAAAGTGAACATTAATAACTAAAAAAAAAGGTCTCCAAAATAATTGTTGCAATTTTTGTTGGTAATAATATTAATATTGATTTAAAAAAAAAAGGAAAAATTAAATCGCTATTTACTTTGACATTTGTGTAGTAGAAAAATATTGATTTTGATTGAAATTGTCAAAAAATTAAAAATATACAACATAATAACGACATGCGTGTAAAGAAAAATGTCGAATTAATATTTTTGAATAAATTGTATGAAAATTAAATTGTTAACCAATGACACAGTACATCTGAATACTTTATCGGTTTTTATTTAAATTGTTCAATAATTAACTACGTTTGATGAATTTAGCACGAGGAAGCACTGTGCATTTACTTGGCAGATGTTTTTTTAATTTATATATTTTCAGAATGAAAACAGAATTATTGACACAAATGGAACTCATAAATGGTTCAAGAACATTTTTATTATGCGCTACAAACTGTCCGTGGGATTTAGATTCGGCTTTTCTACGACGGTTTTATAAATGTATTTACATACCTTTGCCCGATCGGTAAGATTTTAATATCAGGATAGTTAATTTAAGTTTTAAATGTTGGTTAAATTATTTCAGTCACCTGCGATCACAAATATTAGAACTAAAGATGGAAGAAAACAAAATGATTGTGTCGGCACAAGAGTGGAATAATATATTGGACATGACGGATGGTTTCTCTAGTTCGGATATAAGTAATTTGGTTACTTCTGTCTTGATCGAACCTTTGAAAGATTTGGAAACGTCTTCTAATTGGTTATTTAACGGTAAGTGTTTAATTATTTTTATATACGATACATTTCAATTAATATTTATTGATTTGTGCTTCGAAATATTCTTTAGAAGAGGCGAAGGTAAAAAATATATGTCCCATTAGTTCAAGTTATTAACTTCTATTTCACGACCAGTATTCGATAGAAATATATGTCTTGTTTTTTTTATGTATAAGTTATTAAACGACATTTCTCTAGATGGAAAATACAAACCTTGCCCTCACAACTACCCCAATTCTGTCCGGTGCCATTTACAAGAACTTCCGTCTGAGCTGGTCACGGTTAGAGATGTTAATTATATAGATTTCATCCACGTTTTGAAGGATACGATGAAAACTGTCAGTAGTAAAGATGTACGAAAGTTTGAGCAGTTTATTAATAATTAGTTATTCCGTTTGTTAATTATTTTAACATCACAAAATATTATGTGATAAAAGCAAATGTCGTTTTTCAATGATGAATTTTCTATTATAGTCCAGAGTCAATAGGTCGAGAAAAAAAGGTTGATACTGCAAAAATATAACTATCCCCGTTTATGAGATTAAACGCAACAAAAAATTTTGTAAACTTAAAATATCAAATGACAGTCTCATAAAAAATTAAATTCTCTACAATTTTTATTACAGATGCATCTTTTTACAAAGAGATACAGTGGAGTGGGTCAAATATTGCAAAAAATAGTTTTTTTCAAAAACAATAAACTTTGCCGCACTGTAACTCGTAAACCGTTAGTTCTACAAAAATAAACCTGTATGAGAATTTGTAGAGAACTTAATGCTGAACAAAAAAGGTCCTTACTATTTTTATCATAGCATAACCCGATTCTGTCAACTTTGTAAAAAAAAATAGACATGCCATTTTTACGTAAAAAACGTATTAATGGACTGGGACTTCTAGCCTGAAAACTTTAATTTTCCTCTTGAAATCTCAACATATTTTAATTTTATAATAAAACAAACAAAAAATGAATTGATTATTTGACATAATTTGAAATGTTCAATGCTAAAATATAGCCTATTATAATTATTGAACAGCAAAAGTTTTTTAACCTTTTTTAATTCTAGTTAAAAATAAATCATTAAAAATGTGATTTTTAAGCATAAAGTAATACGATGTTAAAGTTAATGAAAGAATATTATTATTTTGTTATAGTTTGTAAAAAAAATATTTGAATTGTAAAATATACGATAACTTTTAATAAATAAGTTTATAATGTTTTACATTTTTTTAATTAAACCTGCAGAAAAACGGTACATATCTATTATATCCCCGGCATTTGTAGATGTGAAAGTCTCATGTATTATAATATAAAAGATACCAGCGCCAATGTGAGTAAAATGTGTACTGTAAGTTTAAATTTAATTGTTGCATATTAACCTAACAAAAGTAACCAACCTGATTTCACCCCAATAGATTACCCTAACCAAAGACCGTTTGATTAAATCTTCACATTATGCATAGTTTAATTAACATACAATAAATTACCTATTTGAAAATATGTATTGAAGTTAATAGTACACACTTTACACACATTGGCGCTGATCAAATCGTACACTACACTACATGACACTTACCATTTACAAATGCCGAGAATATAATAGACAAGTATGTACCAAAAATACCTCAAAATAAAACATTCTGAAGTCAAATCAACTCCTATACAGTAGAAACCGGTTATAACGACATCGAAGGGGCCTGTCAAATTAGGTCGTAAAAGCTGATAGTCGTAATAACCGACTTAAATACAAATATATGGGATTCAGTTGGACTTTTATTTTGAGTCGTTATAACCGGTTTCTACTGTATGTAGCTAGTCATTCTGGCTTCTGGACTCGTATGAAATAAAAAACGTAAGTACTTCTAATATTTTCTTTATAATTAGACAAAACAAAAATTACAAATATCAAATCATACTGATGTATTTATTATACACTTATTAGATTATTTTCTGTTCCTCTGTTACTGTTAATAAATAAATGCTTATATTAAAAATAAAAAATATTAATCAAACAGTAAAATATTCGTCATGTGCTCTTTGTAATTAAAAAATAATTACAGATATTTAATATATTAAAAAACAAAACACTTGGCCTTTCCGTTGCCAAATAAAAAAAATAACGTCTCGTGTTTGACATAGAACTCCGTAACTATAAATCATAGAAACTAGAGATGCCACGAATATTCGGCCGAATACCGAATACCAAATCGTGAAATTTTTTTTACAAAAACTCAGCATATTTAATACTTAAAATCTATCAGTGGTCAGTTATGATGAATGAAATTTTTTTTAGCATTTGTTGTTACACAGATCTTGCTGTTACACAACAAACAAACTGCCAGTTTATTGTCTTCACTAAAAATTTCATTATATTCCCAAATAGGTGATTTTTATTAAATGGTGCCATTTCGTAAAGCTTTTCATGAACAAACAGTAATATTTTTTAAGATAAACAGTGTATTATATTAAGGTGATCATCTGTCCTCTTTTTTTATTTTCGAAACTTTTGTCCTCTTTTTTTTGTTATTTGGTAAAGATGTTATCCATAAAATCCCAAAAAAGTAAATATTTTATTTTTCTCAAAAATAATAATAATTATTGAAATTAATCATTATTGACTCAAAATTTTCGTCAATAATGATTATTAATTATATATTAATATTTTTAACTGTCTGGAATTGAAAAAATAAACCCGAATTAAAGTTTATAATTTCATTTTAATTATAAACTGAAAAAAATTATATATAATTCTGTTTTTGTATATTGTACAATATATACGAGTACAAATTTGCAAAAAAGTCCTAATTAAATTTTAAATTTTTATAAAATGTTCAAGGTCCAAAAATAATATAACCTTTTTCCGATGAGTTTTCTGAATGGTAGGGAGGGTACTCCTATTTTATCCTCTTTTTTATTTTTATAATTCTAGTCACCTTAATTATATCTTAAACAAACAATCAATATAATATGTACCTACACACTTTTCTTGTAACAATCAACAAATAAATAATGCGTGTTGTGACACGACCTACTCGCAAATGAAACAAATATGCCCACGAAATGCACTAAGTGTGACCGAATATTCGGCGCTTCGGCCGAGAACCTAGCCGAATATTCGGTATTCGGCCAAATCACTATTCGTGACATCTCTAATAGAAACTTCAAAATAGTCTTAAAATGTCCGTTATATAATCTAGTTTTACATATTAAAATTTCAGATCATTTCGATTTATCATTTTATTGTTACAACACTTTACGCAAATAAATTATTTTTCATTATAACGGTGTTTTTTATATATTTCACTAAAAACGAATCATCGGAATGATTTGAAATTTTAATATGTAAAACTAGATTATATAGCGGACATTTTAAGACCATTTTGAAATTTATATCATTTATAACTCTCGAGTTCTATGCCGCCGAACACAAGATGTATTTTTTTGTATGTGTAAATTTTTGGCAGTAAAAAGATCAATAAAAAAATATTAGTGTGGGGGGGGGGGGCTACTAAATAAAAACTTGTGCTGTGTAATTATGCTCCTATATAGCTGTTTTTATTCAGTTTCGATTTACTTTTCCGAAATCAATAAATGCTTAAAAATACATACATAATATTTTTTTGATCGTAGCAAATGTTTTACAATTTCTTTGGAATGTCAATTTAAAAAAAAAAATACATTTTAAAATTCGTACAGAAAAATAAGTCTGTACGTACGAATAAAAAATAACACAGCCCCTAATACAAAAATTTAAATCGTACAAATAAATTTTAAATAGTTTTACGTCTTTTCAAAATTCTTAAATCTGACTGACAGAAAAGGCTCGATAATTCCAACTGTACGAAACAAAGCACGTTGCAGTTACTGAATTAATAAAATATTAGTCAGTTGCAATTATAGAACCCCTAATGTAAAGAAATTAAGAAAATTGAACAAAATAAGACAAAAATAATCACAAAAAATTTCACATATCGCTCACAATATCAGAAATTGGTAAGTCTTTTATAAATGTATATGAATTATTACTTTTTATATAATTTCTTACCGTTATGACTTATATATATTTTGATATTAGACTTACGATATATTTTTTATAATAAAATTAAATTATAATAATTATAATCACATACTAAAAATATTACACTGAAAAAAATTAGAGTGAAAAAATATCCAGTTATTGTAAAAGCAACAGATATAGTTCATTGCACGGTTTGTAGATGGCACCACATGTTTATTAAGATTTAAATATAAAAAATATCACAAATTTAAAAGCCGGGAAAAAGCAATTAGTACGTTTTCCATCTCGAAAAGGCTTTAAAATAACGCTTCTTTTAATTTGCTCCCAAAAACTGAAATATTTTTCACTATAAAAAAATATATATAATTAATATAATAATAATAATTAAAAAAAAATTTTTAAATGGCAAATTTGACAACTAATTTACAAAAATTAATTTTGGTTTTTTAGATCATGTGTTGAACACATCAAAAGCGATATTAAAAGTAATGATATTTTTCTACCTAATAAAAAAAAATTATTTGACTAAATATTGCAACAATTATATTTAAAAAAACAACTTGTATATATAATTATTTTCGGTGCAGTTAAATCACTAATAATATATATTTTAGAATAATACGTTACAACTACAACTTTTCAATTCCGTTAATATCGTAGATTCAAAATTACAAT
Source organism: Sialis lutaria (assembly GCA_949319165.1). Taxonomy (NCBI): domain Eukaryota; kingdom Metazoa; phylum Arthropoda; class Insecta; order Megaloptera; family Sialidae; genus Sialis; species Sialis lutaria. The sequence goes on from OX439232.1 coordinate 3,447,048, forward strand.
TAATTTCATAAAGATCTAATATAAATATAAAATAAAATTTTAACCTAGGAAATAATATATTACAATTTTTTATGAATGACTAAATAAATTTTCGAAGAAAAAAAACTGCACCTGTATTTTTTTATAAATATAGAAAAAATATATCATAATCTGTTAAGAAATCGCACACAAAAAAATACACAATAAAGCCTTTTAAATCGTCTCATTCGAATAAAAATAAATTAAAATACAGTTACATTTCACAATTTTTTTACATCTTTTATTCAATTAAAAATCAAAAACGATTTTTTGTGAATTCATAATAATAATACACGTTATTTTTATTTTAGAATAAAACTCGCTAGGGTGGTGTGATTTTTAGAATATATATAAAACGTATGAGCAGGAAAAAAATACCTATTTAGATTTATATCATTATTAAATTTACATACATACTTCTATTATATATTCTAATAGCTATTTTAGAAAAATTATCGAAATAAATTTCACATTTTTAACAATCAATCCTATAAAATTTTATAAGATTAATTGTCGATGAAAATAAATTTCATATACACTTTAAATCCTTAATAATAACAACTTTCAAAAAGCATAACACATCAAACCGCAGCGTGACAAATTAAACTAATCTTTGTTCTTCCGATTTTATTTCTTACGTAATACTCGACATTCGTTAATTTAAAAAAAAAAAACAATTTTATATTATTAACTATATTATCTGACACTTACCCGTAGAACATGACAGTTCTAAAATGTAGTGACAACCATGATTGTTTTGCAAGTGGCTAAACTAGGATTTAACATTTAATATTTGTTTGAATTAATAACTTTATTTATTTACTAAATAATTTAGAACTGGCATTAACAGGACAATATTTCATTATCTGCAATATATTGCCTCATTCAAATAAAAATCAATAATGTTTTATACGTGGCAAAACTAAGAACTAACAATGGACAGTTGAATTTTTTTCATTGTTGAAAAAAATAAGAAAATCGTTTAAGTTTTTATTGTCCGCCATTGTTATCCACAACACTGCCACCATTCAAACACAAAAAAATCTACACTTTTTGATTGTTAAAAAACAGTTTGAATTTTTTTCATTGTTGCAGCAAAAAATAAGAAAATCGTTTTAGTTTTTATTGTCCGCCATTGTTATCCACAAGACTGCCACCATTCAAACACAAAACAATCTACATTTTTTGATTGTTAAAAAACTGTTTGAATTTTTTTCATTGTTGCAAAAAATAAGAAAATCGTTTTAGTTTTTATTGTCCGCCATTGTTATCCACAATACTGCCAACTTTCAAACACAAAACAATCTAGGATTGTTAAAAAACAGTTTGAATTTTTTTCATTGTTGCAAAAAAAATAAGAATAAGATATTTTTAATTTTCATAGCTGCCACAAGTGAATTACAAAACAATCTAGGTTAGGCTATATATTTTTTTAATATAAAAGTATATCTATAGCACGTTTAATTAAATATTTCTATATGTAAAAAACCTACGTAGATTTAAATTATAAAATATTAGTTCAGTTGTAAGTATAGAGAACAAAATATAGACTGTATATTATAAAACTATGTAGTTACAGTAGATACCTGACATTCAAGATTTGCAAAAAAGAAATCAATTCTATTTTGTATAGTTTAACACGTTAACTGTCATTTCTTAGTGGAAAGAAAATCAAAGATAGCTGTGTGGTGATTAACGTGTTAAACAAATATTATTGTAGAGCTGAAAAAACAGCATTGCTATTATTGTCTGAGAAAAATATATATTTTTAAGAGTTCCAACTGACGTAAATAGGTTATTTTGTTTTAAAAACGAACTTAATAATATTTTTTCACTATACATATATATTTTATTATTTGAACTTGAGTGTTTTAAAAAATATTATTAATTTTCCTAACTCGATATCTATCTATCCATCTAGAGAATCTACTGTAGAAGAAATACGTGTGAAAAATATAGAAAACCGAGCAAAACTTTTATAAAATAACATCCGATTTATAATTTATTTAAAAAATTAATTATCACATAAAAAAAAGTTCTCTTATTTCAGGACGTTATTCTATAAAATTAATGCTCAAATAAAAAAAAATAAAAATAAAAACGTGATATTAACCTCAATTTTAACAAACCTAACTTACTGTGAAAAAATTGAGTAAAATGAAATTAAATTATCGCTAGCTAGTGTAAAAGATATATTATATCAAATAGTACGCATATAAATACAGCATTACTAAAAGTGAGGTTAACTACGAAGAAAAATATATTTTTTAATGTACATTTTGCAGTGATTTACGTAAAATTGATTTTTATAATAAATGTCAACTATAATATCTGATCTATGGTAATTTAAAAATAAGTCGTAAAAAAAAATTTTCATTAAAAACCAATTTTACGTAGTTTAAACCATTAAACATTATATATTATATAATCGTACCGGCTCACTCTTTAAAAGCTGCTGACGCTATCCGCTCTGACAGCGATTACCTCATCGTCCTCCTGCTTGACACCTATCTCATCGGGAACGCTACACGACCACGTCTGGTCCTGGTCCTCCGCCGCAGACATGATCCTGTCGTCGTACAGTGAGAACCTCGCGGTGCTGCCGATGCGACCGCGATTACGTCTGACAGAAGGGGGCACGTCCCCGGGGGTCTTTATACGCTGCGTCGGGTCCTTGAGGCGAGATAGGTCGCTTGTGCTTGAGAACACTTCGTTGAACTGTTCGAGGGAGCTTTCTCTACTCAGACCTGAAGGAAACGGTTCAGTTATTATTTTAGGTTTCAAAGAAAAAAGTACCCAAGTTTAGTGACAGTACTCTGGAACCATAAATCGTAGAAACTTCGGAATGGTTTTGAAATGTGTGTTATATAGTCTAATTTTACGTATTAAAATTTCAAATCGTTAAGTAGTTAGTTTTTTTAGTAAACAGGAAGCATGATTTTTATTCTCATCTGAGAATTCAGGCTAAAAGAACTATGTAATTAAGGGGGCAGACCCAGTTAGAATTTTGAAAAAATCTATTTTTTTTTGCATTTACTCAAAGTAGAATATTTCAAAAATATTCTCTAAATATTTCAGACAAATCGGATCGTTATTTATGGAGATATATAACTTTGAATGGAGCCGTCTCTAATGTATTCAAGTAGGCGCCTTTTCGCGAAACCATGTTTTTGAAGTTGGTGATCATTGTAACTTGAGAACGGCTTTGCTGATCGGTTTGAAATTTTTCTCACTTATTCTATATATAATTGTCCTCCGGATGCACGAAGGATTTTTTGACAGTTTTTTTTTTTTTATAGTTGAAAATGCAAGTCAAAATTTCACAAAATTTCTTTGTCCATCCGGAGCATTATGTCATTAACTAATGATCCCTTTTTTTTTTTTTTGTTTCTGATGATCCAGTGACGAGTAGCAGTGATCACGGCAAAACACTTTTTTTTTGACCCCTCCCAAATTTGCTGTATCCCACTTATTTTGTAATATTTTGCAATACAAAAATTATAATATTTTCTGTAAATACATATCTTTCATGCGGAAAAACATTTGTTATTAATTATTTTATTGCATGACCAAAAAAAACCCTATAAGAGTTTTTTTGGAAGTCCCAACTGGGTCTGCCCCCTTAAAAGGCTAAAACCACTAAACAATCCATCGAAATGATTTGAAATTTTAATACATAAAACTAGATTATATAACGAATATTTTAAGACGATTCTGAAATTTTTATGGTCTATAGTTGCCGAGTACTATGTTGCCAAACAAGAGACGTTTTTATTTAATTTGTTAAAAAATTTTTGACATACATACTTTACTTAAAGAGCCATAACTATTAAATTATTCATCAAAATGATTTAAAATTCTAATACGAAAATAATAGCTAAATAAATATACGACATGGTTCTCACATTATTCTTTATTATTAGCCTGAAGATGATTTTGTGAATCGAAAGCTCGCACTATTTTTTTCTCATTAAATTTTCGACGTTTACACAATCTAGTTGTTTTTATTTATTATATTTAACGTCACTACTAGTATATTATTAATAAATATATACGTAACATTTTAAAACTATTCCAAAGTTTCTACCATTTATAGTTCCAATTTACTATGTCGCGAAAATACGTATAATAAATTTAAGAAAATAGAAAGAAAAATAACTTACCTTTTCTTCTTTTAACGACCTGTGAAATCCCTGCTGATGTAGTCTTATTTTGTCTTACTTCATCTACTTTAGGCACCAACTGAGTATTCTCATTACAAACATAATCTACATCGACGCTAGAATTCCTTATCGGAGGCACTGCAGTGAACTTTTGTTGTGACAGCGGGTTCAGTTCATTATGAATCAATATCTTATGTCCGCTGCACGAAGACGATGTATCTAGAGGCGACAGATTCTGAACTGACGACTGCTTCACGCCATACAGAGGCAGAGATGACGGTCTCTTATAAACCTTCCCGTTATCAGGCACGTCTAACATCACATCTCCGTTTAAAACTGACGTCACGATACACCCGTTTTGTTTGACAAACCCGTTCACCGTTTTTCCTGGAATCAGGTTTACTTGAGTATCCAACGGCCCCGTCATCATTTTTTTAATCGTCTCCTGCAAATCGTCGTTCGAAATTAAATTAGACCGGACTTCAGGTTCTTCGTTTAGGGCCGTTTCTAACCTATCTCTCTTGAAAAACTTTTTATTAATCAATCGTTTGAACCCTCCCCAAAGAAACAACCCGCTCTTTTGTTTTTCAGGCTCGACATTCTGTGGCGTCCCGTTACCAGGCACATTTATCTGTTTTGGAATCATCGCGTATGAATTTGTTGAGTACGTTTCGTAGACTACGTTCTGCACGTAGGGTATAGGAGTCGTGGGTCTGTTAATAATAACACTGACACCCCCGTTTTGAATCGGGCCACCGTTCTGATAATGCCCTGTAGTATTTTGATTGATGTAATCGTGTCCTAGTAGGCCTTGGGTTTCTGAATTGACCCTGTAGTGAGTCGTGTGCTTCAAAGATTTATCTATGAGAGTGTTTCCGGATTGCAGGTCCTCGCTAGAAGATCCAGGGATCATTAGGTTGCGCTCTTGACAAGGGTTTCGCCCCTGGAACGGCTGAAGTATTGAGATTTGGGTCCCGGGCGTCAGGTTGGTCTGCTGCTGTTGCTGGTAAGCGTACGCGGCTATTTGGTTGGAATTTTTAACTGGAAATAAAACGTTGTGATTTTATTAAGGATGTTCTGGCGGTAATCAAAAATATACACAGGATATTAAAAATTTGACAGAATGTAATTTTAAGTATGATAAGACAAATGCAATTTACTATACCATTTAAAAGTTATAGCAGTTTAAAGTTTGCACATTTTAGTACATCTTCTTATGGAGAATTGAAAAAATTATAATTCAAACTTTATTTAAACACTGAAAAAACGTAGCCAAAAATCTAATTTTTTTTCTATTTATAATAAAAACTATCTGTTTTACTTCTATACAAAACCTATTAGTTTTTACTAACTCATTTCAGAGAAAAAAAAATTATTGTGTAAGAAAACATTATAAAAAGTAAAAGTGATGAATTGGCAACAGTGCACTGAATACTAAATGCATGCACAAAAATAATGATAGTTTGAATTGGACCAATCAGATTACAATAAGGTTGTCACGTCTTGTACTTTTAATTATCATACTTTTTTCATATATTTAACGTGTAAACGACTTATATTATCATTTTCATTACATTTATGTTTAAAAGAGTATTATTTAATAATATTTCTTGTGTTATTTAATAGTATTTTCACTTATCAAGTCATTTATAATAATAAAATATTTGGGTTTTTTTATTTCTGACGGATAAATTTAAATGACATTCACAAACAAAAATTTTCATATTATTAACAAACATATTCATTTTTTGGCTAAAATAACAGTTAAAATGCGAAATAAGGTTTTAAACATAAGTACTAATATTGTTTATGTAGTTTAAAAACGAATTTGACTTTCCTACAAGCATTTAAAGTGAATAATTCATAATTTAATTTTGATCATTCATTTCTTTTAGATTTATATTATTTTTGCCTCAAACTGTACATCCCAAACATCATTAATAAAACGTTTAAGATAAACTTACAAGTCAGTTCGTTGGGAGGGTCAGACGGAGACATTGTGTAGATTGTTTCTACGGTTCCCTCGGATACGTCGATACCGTCTTTACCGTAAGACGGCTGGCTGATTGAGTTACCGGTGTTCTCGTTGTGTCCAGGAGGAGATATTGATGAGTTTAGATTGTTGTTATTGATGACGCTATGGTTCATGTTCATTGTAGGGCTCATCATACTCGATGAGTAAATCGTAGCTGAAAATGAGAGAAAAATATATATATTTTTTTTTAAATCCCTGACTTTCCAGATGTTTTAAATAAATTCCCTGATTTCCCCAATAGACATGATGTCAGTAACAAAGTATCATTGAAATTACGATTTTAAATAATGAAATAGGTTAGGAAGATTCTAAAAAATGTATTTATTTTTATATTAAAAGCAGGATTAATATAATTTTTGTTAAAATAAAAATGCAAAATACAGCAATCCGTCATGTTAAATGGAACACCAATCAGAGCAAATGACCTCACGCATCAGTAAACGTCAAAAGTGATTGACTTTTATTTTAGACAAATATCAATTCCTCTTACAAGATCGTTAAGTACATACTTTATTTAAGAATTTATATACTTTGGAATTCATTTTTAACACACAAAATAATTAAATTATTGTCTAACTCTGAATGTTTGATTATTGTTGACAAGGAGTGTGACGTCACAACTCTGAAATGTCACCTGCCAGCGTTTTGATGTCAAATTCAAAATTAGTTTTAAAAGAGCCAAGTTTTGCGATTAAACCTTTATTTTCTGCAGAAATAAGTATTTTTTTGGAAATAGAAAACACGTAAGATCATCATAGAATAGTTTTTTTAAATTAGTCATCATGCCTATTGTTACAGATATAATTAGCTAATTTAAAATGAAATCTATTAATAATTTGTTCTTTTATATTATCTATCACTGGATACTATTGACTTCTATTCTATTTCACGACAGAAATCTTTGTAAAATCGCTGACTGAATAATAAAAATAAATACCGTGTTTTTGATTTATTTTACTAAAAAGGCTATAACTACTAAACGATTTGAAATTTTAACACGTTCACGGACACATATTTCTTATAGGATCCACTAATATAGTCACATATGATAACTTTGTTATTTTTTGGAATATTTCATTTTGAATACAACCTTTGAATAATTGCTCTTATTGACTTTTATACTGGGACATTTTATTGCAGACATTTTTCTATATGAACACAATACTTCCTACTCATATAATTATATTAGTTTCAATACGGCTATAACAGACTTTTTACTACAAATGTCTCTTTGACTTACCATTATAGCCGTAATTTCCCGAATAAGAGATTTGGTTTTGACGGCTATAGCAGTCATAACCGTGAACGTGTTAATACATAAAATTAGACTATATAATGCACATTTCAAAGCCATCAAACAAGTATTTTTTTTGGAAATAGAAGACACGTAAGATCATCATAGAATAGTTTTTTTAAATCAGTCATCATGCCTGTTGTGGGCACCCTGTATTTTCTATAATTAGTATTCTACCAATCACATACCTCTATTGTTCTGATCCTTAAGATGCGGTAGCTCATGCAACCTCTCCTCAACACACAACGCAGTCAGTCTAGCCTCTGCATCTTGATCCCAACAGTCCTCAATCGTATCCCTGACTAACCGATGCGTCGGAGCTCCACCCCACCGTCCACCCCACGCCTCAGGCCACAGCGGCCGGGCCTTGTGCCTCGAAACAACCGTCTGCATCTGCTCAAACGTAGGATGCATCCCCACCTCTGTCTCGAACGGCAGTTTGTACGCCGGCATCTCGGCCCCAAGCGGGTACAAGTCGGTGCACCTGGTCGCCAGTTCCCACAGAACCAGCCCCATCGAGTAGACGTCTATCTGCTTCAGCGACGACTCGCAATCCCGAAGGTTTACAGCTCCTTCGAGTACTTCAGGCGCCATGTAGCGCAGCGTACCGACCTCGTTGATGCTTTTTGTCTCGGCGTGCTGCTCTTCTCCGTTGTGGAAATACTTTGAACCGGATATCTTCATTGCAAAGCCCATGTCGCACAGACAGCACGACAGGTCTGATTTGACGAGGATGTTTCTTGTGTTGAGATCTCGGTGGCTTACGCATGGTTTGATTTTGTCTGGAATAAAGCAGTTATGTTATATCTTGTCATATTCTATCGCTATCAGCTAACAGCTGAGCAGATATTCAAAATCAAATACCTCCGCAACATTAAAAGTTATACAAAATTTTATGATCGAGATAATTTCCTAAAAAATTACTATCTTGAGTTTTAGAAAAAAAAATCAGACATCTCTGTACGAAATTTTCAAAATCCAATAAAATAAACGTAAAAAAATTTTAAAATACTTCTGAATTCTAAAAAAAAAAAAAAAAAACCTATAAGTCCAAAAGCAAATTATATGTGGCCTATTTTGAAAACAAGCAATTTTTACGTTAATAAATAACTAATTATTGATGAGTACCTCCTTTTACAATGTCTGTATGCAGGTGCGCCAGACCTTTAGCTACTGACAGAGCCATCTTGCAGAACGACTGCCAGTCTAGTACGTTGGAGCGCAGGTAATCCTGCAAACAACCACTAGGAGCGTACGACAGGATCAGCAAGTATTCCGTATGACCTTCCATTGTAGTCCTTTCATCACAGCCTAAAAAGTAATTAAAATTTTTTTAACTACAGACTTCTGCAAAAATCGACATATTCAATATAACAATTATCCATATGTTGTGACTAAATCGAAATTTCTATATTTCTTTTCTCTATCTCTGAAATAAATACACACTATAGACTCATTCTGTATAATAAAAAATATTAAATATCCTACCAAAATAACTAAGAAGTGCCGGATTATCCATAAACGGCAGGCAGTAGATATCACGCTCATTATTGAAATAATTACGGTGGTGAGCTGGGAAAATCTTCACGGCAACGTCTTGCTCGTTCACGATTCCTTTCCACACAGACCCGTACCTTCCCTGACCTGATAAAAACAAAAACAAAAGGCAATTAATCAAAAACACACCCGCAATAATAAAACAATTCACTTACCGACAATGTTACACAGCTTGAGATGATCGTAGCTGTAGATACCGGTCGCAAAGCCGGGCCCGTTGTCGTGGAAGTCCCCGTCGTAGCCGGGCTTGTCGTCCCCGAGCAGGCCGGTCCGCTGGGCGCAGTGCCACACAAGCACGACGGTCAGGAAGCTGAACACAAACACTACGGACACAAGAGCGACGGTCTGCCAGTCGTGTCTCGTCTGTTCTAGGAACTGTGTAGCTGAAATTGTCACACGTACGTTTAGTGCTAGTTAAAACCATCATTATAGGTTCTGCTTATCACGCTGCCGTTCATTTATTTACTTACAGGGAGGCAAATCAGGCTCTTCTAGTTCAGGCACATACAAATCTGTAAAATTCATGTTACAAAAGTTTCCGGAACAGCAACAAAACTTGGTTGTGTTCATAGCTTTCGGTGGTTTCTTGTCCGATATGCACTCCGACCTATCGCAGTCTTGTTTCTGGTCAGAGCTCGCCCAACAACCTGCAAATAATATGGAGTTACGTCACTTTACCTTCTGTGAATTTAAACATAATTAGAGAAAGATCTTATGTGTAGTTTACAAGAAATTAATTATCGATGTTAGAACTTTTAATATACGAATTACAGATGATTTTGATATGAAAATCTTTATATTAATCCATTAACGCACGCCGTACACATTTGTGTACAGCTCATTTTATAATTAGTGCTGCTATCTATGGATATTAATTCACAATATTTCCTTAAAAATCAGTTGGTAGAAGTGCTACAAACAAAATCTATTAACGTTATTAATTTCATAAGTGTTTAAAACGTGTTTTAATTTTTCTGAATAATTTTTATATGAAAAGAGGTACGTGGTATGCTAATATATTTTATCCAACTAGCGCATGTGATACAAGTCTTGAGGCTTCCGCGGTGATCTTGATATGGATCTAGGTTTCTGGGTGTAAACCGCGCATGTGATTTCGAATATTGTTCAAATCATATGAAATAACTTAAATATACATATAACATGACTTTTAAATGAAATTTATCTAAATAAAAATGATATCAGAAAAGTAGTCTCACACAAAATAGACTTCATATCTGCCCAATTTAATCGCTTGAGTACACACTGTTTTTTTTTTTTTTAATATTAAAAAAATGGGTTAATGTAGTAAATTTAAGGACAAATTGATAAAAAAAATCACATAAGCATATTAGGGAGCTTTGAGGAGGGGGGATCAACTCATAAAAAAGCTATTCAAAGAAAACAGCGTTTATTATTCCATTGTTCATAACCTATAAAGCAGTTTTACTAATTTCAGCATAGAATTTCGTACGCATATTCTTACGATTGTAAACTAGAGAAACAAAAAAAAACTTTTGACTCAAAAAATAAAATTCCAAAATATGACAGAGAGCTAAAATCATTTTTTGTACAAAATATTCTCTTTGTTGTCAAACCATTTATTTTAGACTCAACGCATTTTAAAATGTTATTGAACTTAAGTGGTTTTTTCACTTATTTTTTTCTTTACTCTATACAAATAATATAATAAATAATACATACTAAAAAAAAATTAAAAGGGAACTAAATATATCTAAGAACAGATTCCACGACTGATTCATTTTAAATTCTCTGTCAAAGCACTTAACTTTGACAAAAACCAAATGTGTTTCAATTATTTGTGAACATGTTTAAGTACACTTGTAAAAAAAATGAATCTCTAAGCAGCAATTAGATACTTAAAAGGAAACTTTAAAAAAAAGTATGTATGTTAATTTTCTAAACACTTAAAAATGATATATTATTTATTTGTTATGATTAAGATAGGCATATGTTCTAATTTTTTTTTTGTCCCTATGTGTAATAGATTTCTAACAAACTTTTTTATCGGCATGTAGTTTAACGGATTAACTATTAATAAAAATTTAGTCAAATCACTATTTTTTTTAATAAATAAAACTTACCTTGTCCCATGACGGTAATGTTGATCGTCCCATTTCCGATGTTTTCTGTTTTCCATAACGTATAACAGAAATTATTAGGGTCACATTTTTCGTATCGATTCGATCCATCAGAAGGGTTTTCTATTATCGTTCTCTGTCCGTCAATCGACGTGTCAAAGTCTAAATCAATTATGTCATTGGGATCAGGTTGTTCTATCGAAACTCGTTCTACTTTATTGTAATGGTAAGCGCATTGCAACTGAGAAGGTACCACTGAAATAAAAAAGTAAAATGTCATCAATTGTTAAAAACATTATTAGTTTTTATCGACTTACCTTTTGCTTTAACGAAAACTGAAGTAAATAGAAGGAATAGTAGACACTTCATGTCGACAATTAGTTATTATGTTTTTAATTTAATCAATCATGATTTCTAAAATGATAAAAAAAAAATACAATTCATATTGTTTTATAAATTCGGTATGAATGGATTTAAAATAAACCAAATCAAGATTGTTTTTGGGGTAAATATAATCTACGAAAACTGGGCACGCAATATTATAATTAATCAAACGACACAAATTTTAATAGAGTTCATTTTATAGGGTGTAAACATGACCTTACTATTGATCGGGAATTTAGAGATTTTTTTGCCATTTTCCACGAACGTAGGTAATTGAATACTTGTAGTGAAACCTAACAATTAACTGAGTGAATTTTAAAAAATATACAAAATACGTAGGGTTGAAAGAACGAGAAAATGCACCCAAAATAGATGCACATGCACTAACATACAATTAGTATGCAACTCACTGAATTTAACGTACAACTTATGTTTTCGGTTTACAGATAAAACCCAAATACATTTGGTCACCACACACGGTAATTCATAATGTGTAAATTCTTCTGATTTAATTTGTAACAAAAAATAATCACTAAAACGATATTTTCTCGTAGTACATTGTAAAAAATAAGTAGTTCCAGACAACCAATAAGAATGTCATTTGCATGTCACGTGATTGCATTATGACAGGCCAGACGTGAAGTACATTCGATATTATTTGGCAGTTCTTTTAAAATGATAAACGCTAATTAAAGTTTATATTCGTTATTGATTTATTGCACAAATGAATTGTTTTAATTAATTTATTAAAGAAATATCGCGTTTCATCAAAATTAACATTTCACACCCTATCTTATTTATTTTTACCGGTAATGAACATACAAGTAATATAGATTGTATTATACGCGCTAGACAATGCATTTTACACATTTGGTAAGTTTTGTAATTTGCGGTCATTTACATTTTATTGAATTAATTAAGTTGGTCTTTAATTTACGTATAAATAATGCAGCATTATACCAAATATACCTTTTTATTTCCTAATTAATTATAAATATATATAAGCGCGACCATTTTGTCAAATTACTACAATATTACGTTATTACGCATGCGGCTAAAATGGCGCCAAATTTAATTTCAGATTAAATCAGCAAAATGCAGTTCAAAAGAATTATTAAAGTTTATTTCGAATACTCAACAAAGAGAATTCAGTATATCTGATTTTTTTAAGAAAAAACCGTACGTACTGGAAATAATAATTAACCGTTATTAAATATTATCATTTATTAATTAATTGTAGTAAAAGTTTTGGACAATATAGTATTGTTACACCTGGTGTTATTTCAAAAATAAATGAAGTTCCAGAAAATATTAAAAAACCACCGTATGATGATTTACACAATATTCCTCAATATCCTGAAGTTAAAAATCCTGAACAAATAATATCTCTTATGCGAAGCAGCTGCAAGTTAGCAGCAAATATTTTAAATTTCGTAGGAAAAAATTTAAAAGTACGTAAACGAAAACAACAATGGAATGAAATTATCAACAATTAAAAAAAAAATTTCAGGTTGGCATGACAACAGATGAAATAGATAAAATTGTACATAACTTAGCAATAACAAATGGGGCTTACCCTTCTCCTCTTCATTATAAAAGCTTCCCGAAGTCAGTTTGTACTTCTGTTAATAACGTAGCTTGCCACGGTATCCCGGATGATCGAAAATTAGAAGACGGAGACATCATAAATGTAGATGTTACGGTAAATTAATTTTGTATTTAATTATTTTAGCGAATAAAACTAAACTAATTTTTTTCAGGTATATTTAAACGGATACCATGGAGATTGTTCGAAGACATTTCTTGTAGGAAACGTGGATTACCAAGGAAGGAATTTAATCGAAGCTAATGAATATGTTCTTCAATGTGCTATCGAGACTTGCCAACCAGGAATCCGTTTCTCTACTTTAGGATTCGTAATTGAAAGTCTAGCAAAGGAGAAAGGTTTTGATGTTTTACCCCAGTTCTGCGGACATGGAATTGGGTCATACTTTCATGGCCCTCCTGACATATATCACTGTCGTAAGCCCATAAGAAATAATTAAATATTAAAACAGTGTTTACTTTTATAATTTTTTATTTTTAGTTAACGATTATCCTGGAAAAATGCAGCCGGGAATGACGTTCACGATAGAGCCGGTATTAGGACAGGGTAGCAGGGAAATAGAGATCCTGGAAGATAACTGGACGTGTGTGACAGTCGATAATTCAAGAACGTCTCAAGTGGAGCATACTGTTCTCATCACAGAAACAGGGGCTGAAATTCTTACTGTTCCTGATGACAGTGTTTTATAGATCGTAATTTAAATGGCTTATATTATTTGTAAATTGTATGTAAAAAAAATAAAAAATTTAAATCGTTAACATTATTTTCTTCTGTTTCTTCTTTCTGTATTTATTGAAACCTAAAAAAATAAGCCCCCAAAGGTTATTATTGCCGCCATGTATTATTGCGTCTTGGTTTTATTGCGGCTATTTATTATTGCGTCTAGGTTTTATTGCGGCTATTTATTATTGCGTCTAGGTTTTTTGCGGCTATTTATTATTGCGTCTAGGTTATTATTGCCGCCATGTATTATTGCGTCTAGGTTTCATTGCGGCTAGGTTATTATTGCCGCAATGTAATATTGCGTCTAGGTTTTGCGGCTATTTATTATTGCCGCCATGTATTATTGCGGCTAGGTTATTATTGCCGCCATGTATTCTTGCGGCTATTTATTATTGCGTCTAGATTTTATTGCAGCTAGTTTATTATTGCGGCTATTTATTATTGCATCTAGGTTATTATTGCCGCCATGTATTATTGCGGCTATTTATTATTGCGTCTAGGTTATTATTGCCGCCATGTATTATTGCGTCTAGGTTTTATTGCGGCTAGGTTATTATTGCTGCCATGTAATATTGCGTCTAGGTTTTATTGCGGCTATTTATTTTTGCGTCACAGGTTCTGAAAGATACAGACTTCTTTACAGAGATATATTTTTACCCATTGTGAAAAGTAAAGGCCTCATAATCCTATTTTATAGGCTCTGAATGATTCAAGGTTTCTTTCAGGAATCTACGTTAAGTAAAAAGCTTTAACTTCTTATTTTCTTCATCGAGGCCTTTATTTTATAGTTTTGGTAAAAGGGATTTTAAATAAAAACAACATAGTATAAATTCAATATTTTCTTAAGAATTGTTTTCTTATATAAATCGTATTTACAAATATTTTTCAATCTAATATTCAATAAAAGTTTAAAAGTATATTTCTCATTTGTCAATAATGTCTATTATACATTTTTGTATCTTTGAGTCGCACAGAAAACAATAAATACATCCGAGACGCGGTGACGGGCCTACGCGCCCGCGACAAACAACACTAAAATAAATTAAACCTAATTAAAATTTGAGATTTAAAAGATTTATCATTATATATAAATACGTCTTACGAAAAACGCGAGTCAAAAATACAAATACTCAGAGCGATGGTAAGAGAAACAATGTTTATTTATTTAGTCGTTACTTAACATGGAATGTATAAAAATATTTTATTTCTTTGTATCATTAATATTTTGTATTTTTTAAGGCCCAATAAATTACGTGTGAATTTTGACGTTTATTGAAAAACAAAACGGAATAAAATCCGATATGCTTCGATTGATTGTCTTTTAACAATTTCAAATCTTGGTCGTTTTTTAATAATTTCATTTTAATTACAACAAAAATAATAAAAATGTAAATTCGAACGTATATTTGTAGATTACCTGTTTCGAATTAAACGTAACGTAAAAAAACGTTCTCATCTGTCGAAAAAGAATTTGGGTTAACGATAATCACATAATTTAAAAGTTTTCGAAATAAAAATACTATATTTAAAAAAAAAACATTCACAAATAATCTATTACACTGAGAAAAAAATACAAACTACAAGCTATTGTTTCTCGTAACATCTGAACAAATATATTGTGTAAATATATATATATACGTCTCGCTTATATTTACAAAGCTAAATCTACGTCTAATATTTACTCTCGGTATTCAATAATTGGCTTTTGATTCATGGCGTTGCGATACACGTACGTATCAACAAATTGTCACTCTTTCAAACATTGTACAAACGATACAAAATATAAAAATAGATTATATCAACGTGTCGTCGGCTATTTCATCAGTTTTGTCACATCGTAATATTAATAACAACAATTATTTCCACATTTAATATTGCCAAAGGTTTCACTATTTCATATTTGTTCAAGTTTTATATTTGATTGTACAACAGAACGAGGGTTTCATTCTTCAGGACAATTCACTTTGTACCTAGGCCATTTCTTATATATTATTTGTAATTATTTATAATTTAAAATGGAAATGTATAACATTATTATAATAATATATACACGTCCTGAAATATGATACCCTTATCCGGATATGTAATTACTTTATATATATATATATATTATTTATTTCATAAAATAATCTAGATCAATACGAAAATTTACACAATAAAAAGAAATCATTTAAACCATCTCGAAAACAAATCGTAAATACTGATACCGCACTTGTTTCTAGACGTACGGCCGTACCGATAACAATATCGTCAAGTAACATTTAAAATAAACAAACAGCTTTCGTTATTAAAAATTACAAAAAAAAAAAAAATATAATTACACCAATATGCACTAAATATACATTTAGCTGCGATCTTTATAATATATAAAAACAATAAAAACGGAATTAAATATTTATAATAATAATAATAATATAGGAAATGTACACTCGCGTGTGTAAGGCTCGATCGTGGATCGTTCATAACAGAACTAAAACAATACAGTATAATAATAGAGTCAGGAACACTGTTTAAACGGCCGCTTTGCCCTCGATCAGCCGATCTCCATGTCGGCGACCGCGGGCGGCAGCCTCTCGACCCGGTACCTGTTGTACGGGACGTACGGTGTCCGACGCGTGTCGTTGTTAGACAGCACCCGCGTCCTGTTGGAGCACAGGCCCTCGGACCTGCCCATCAGCCAGTCGTACGTCGTCTTCTGTTGCGTTTCCAGGACGTGCTGGTTGATCCATTTCTTGTGCCACGCTTTGAAACGACTGCCCAGATTTTTTGTAACAACCAGGTGAGACTGGAAACAAATAATGGTAATTGTTAAATTAATACAGTAATAATTGGAACCTGACAACATCTCTTAAAGTATATTTTCACGCTACCCTCACATAATTAATAAAAACATATTCCATATCAAATTAAACTATAAAATTC
Organism: Sialis lutaria; assembly: GCA_949319165.1. Lineage (NCBI taxonomy): Eukaryota > Metazoa > Arthropoda > Insecta > Megaloptera > Sialidae > Sialis > Sialis lutaria. The sequence goes on from OX439232.1 coordinate 3,463,849, forward strand.
ATTGAAGTTTAACTATTTTCGGTTTATGAATGAGTTATATTTTCATATCAAAAGAATTAAACTTATCTGACAGTTACAGCCATTGTTGCAAATTTAAACATAACCTCAAATAACATACTTAATAAAAACTTATTCCATATCAAATTAAATTATAAAGTTGGTTGAAGTTTAACTATTTTTGGTTTATAAATGGTATGAGTGTTTTATTTTCATATCAAAAGAATTAAACTTATCTGACAGTTACAGCCATTGTTGCAAATTTAAACATAACCTCAAAGAACATACCTAGTAAAAACTTATTCCACATCAAATTAAACTATAAAGTTAGTTGAAGTTGACAGTTACAGCCATTGTTGCAAATTTAAACATAACCTCAAATTATTTATGTTTAAGGAGATCAATTGTATACTTTTAAGAGTTTTAAGAGAAGATTATATGTTTAGGGAGGTAAAATGTATACTTTAAGAGAAATTGCACTGTACATAGTTTCAAGATTTAATAAAATAATTTAAAAATTTGACGTTTAAATCTTCATATTGACGACAGTGGAAAGCTGAAAACAAATATATCACTATTTCAAACTGTATACTCATTAGCTATATTCAATATAGTTTTACAATGGACACGTACCGCTGGTTTGTATTACAGTTAAATAATTGTAATTCTGACTAAACTGAAAGAAAACTCTTACGATGAGCAACATTACGTATTGAATAAAACTCAAAAAAAATATCACACGTGACCAATTTTAGAAGATATAAGAAAAATGAAAAAATAACTGACAAAAAACTGATCAAATTATTATTATTTTTTTTTTACATCGCTTATTCTGTTTTAGCTTTCCAACGTCGAAGAAAAATAAAGCATTATTAAAATTATAAAATTTTATAACTCATTTAATAACTCACCTCTTTAGCTTTCGTCAAGGCTCCTTTCTTATACAGGTAAGTATCCTTATTCACAATATACACCATCTTGTACGAGTTCAGGTTGAACCTGCACTGCGCCTTGTCGTCCACGACGTAATCACTCGTCGCTGACGGGTCCCCGCTGTTCATCCTCTCGGGGACTCCCTTCTCCGCTAGCTTCCTCTCCAGTTCGCTGATCTCATTATCGTTATCGTCATCGTCCTTGTCGGCGCTCGTGCGTCGTTCCGTTGGGGGTCTTGCTGCATCTTCTGAAGTGCTGCTCGAGCTGCCCCCGCCGCTCGGGCCTCCTGAACTGGCCGGGGAGGCGTTTTGTGTTGACGAGGAGGCGGAAGCGACTCGCTGGGCCCGCTGTCTGAACTTCCGCAGGTTGCGTTTGAGGAACATGGCGCGCCGGTTCGACCATGTACCTAGAATTGACTCGACCTGTAATAGAAATTACAATATGAATAGTTTAATTATTTTGGCATCTGAACTAAACTATAAAAATAAAAACACGAAGTTGAAGCAATAAACTGCGTCGATAAGGAGTAAATAGACAAATAAAAATTGGCATTTTTGGGCCTTTATTTATTTATTTTTAATTTAGTTACTTCTAAATAAATAATATTACAGTAGAAACCGGTTATAACGACATCGAAGGGACCAGTCATATTGGTCGCAAAAAGCAGATAGTCGTAATAACCGGTAAAAATACAATTATATGGGATTCAGTTGGACTTTTATTTTGAGTCGTTAAAATCGATACGTCGTATTAACCGATATCGTTATAACCGGTTTCTACTGTATTTTGTTTTATTTTTTGTCAGATTCAGACATGAGTTCGTTGTGAAAACTTCTGTAAATTTCTCTCATAATTTAAACTTTTAACTACGGGGACCAATGAAATCGTTACAAAACGATCCCTGTACCACAGGAGATCTTAAAATCGCTTGATGACAACCGTCGTGTTTCATAAAATTTAGTTTCCGTTATCTATTGAAGATGATTGTAGTTAAAGAGTTAAATAATGAAATATATCGACTGTGAAAAGCTAAAAGTAAATAATGCGATAGTGAAATATATTTACAATGCCTCTAAAAACAATATTCCAAGTCATGCTGTATATTATATTCAACGTAACTCCACGATGAATAAAACCCTGTTTTGACTACATTAAAACAGCTGTCATTTTAATTTAATTAAAAGATAATCGCTACAGTAAGCCGTCGCATACCACATATAAAATAAAGCTAAAAAAATATCAAATGTAGCTAATTTTATTGAATATAAGAAAAATGAAATTGTTTTTTTGGTCAGACAGTAAAATTTGGTATACGTCGCTTATTTTGTTACAGTTTAGAAGATTTCTACAAATTAAAATTGATTAATTTTTTAGTGCAACCCACGAAGTGGTAGCGTTTATATACTCGATATTCTGTCCGCCCGTCTGTCTGTCTTCCACCACGAGATCTCAGCCCCCTGACCACCGAGAGACCTTGGATTTTTGCTAAATGTGGTTCTAGTTTAGCCCATTTTAGAAATTTTTCCGGTTATAACCCCCTCTCTAAAAAATTTTCATATATGGCTTAATGTACCTCGTTGGACTCAGGATTGATTCACGAATCGATTGCAAGGATATTTTTTGAGTTGTGTCAAGTGGGTTGCGTGTGGGTTTTAATAAATTTTATATATACTCACCCCTGATAAAAATATTAAATATTTATTTATAATTTATCGATTAAACCAATTTAAAGAAAAAAGCAAATACGAAATGTATTTATAATTTAATTTAAGAAAAACAATGAGCACTACTTGATTAAAAACGGGCAAAATGAAATTGACTTACTTTCAATAACAACAATTTATCTGAACAAATAATCGATATTTGTTTTGTTTATTCACTGAAATATAAAAATAATTCATTTATAACAAAAACAGAAAACAAATTAAAAAATGTAAGGAAATTCCTCAACAAAAAATGTTTAAACGAAAAAATAAAAAATACAAAAAAAAGCGTGAAATGTTGAGGAATTCAATAAGAATGAATCATTTTTATATATAAAGTATCTTTATTATAAAAATTTATTTTAAACAATATTTTCTTTTAAAATAAAAACCAATAAACAAAACAAATATTTCCATAAATGTTATAAAAATACTAAGCAAATTGTTTCGTTTTTTTTTTTTTATTAATATTTATATCAGTATTGAGTTTACTTTTATACAAATATTATCTCAACGAACAAATCAACATTATTTTATATAAAAAAACAACATATTTCACACTTTAAGGTAGTTATCTCGTTACAGTCTTACTACATTTATAAAAATTCTTATTGCTTTTCAAGGAATACATCAAGAACAACATCCAAGAAGACTATACAAGGAGAGTCAACTTCCTATCTCGCCCTGTTTAAATTAAAGAAGAACCTAAAAATTACATTAAACTCCCGTTTGACAAGACCAGAATGTTTTAAGAAATTTGATTTTAAATTAGCTTATTCTAATATTAATAACATTAAAACTCTTCTAGGCAACTCCAAAGATAAAATAGAAGTAAATGATAAATCCGGTATTTATAAAATCAACTGTTTAAATTGCGAAAAAAGTTATATAGGACAAACTAGGAGATCTATAAACATTAGATTTAAAGAGCACATGGCTCACCTTAAATACAATCGGGTGGATAAATCCATCATATGAGTACATTTAATCATGTGGGCATTAATCATTTAAAACTTATTAAAACTTGCAATAATAATAATCAGTTAGACACAGCAGAAAGATTACAAATCTTTAAGGACAAGAATAGTATTTTTAATGGAGGTACCGGACCTACCCCAGCTTCAGTCCTTCTAGACCTTGCAGTTGATTGGTCTGAATCACTGAAGCGTGATAAGCCCTTTTAGTATAAATATAGGTTCTGACCAAGACTGTATCAGTCTGGAATCGTTAGGCTCCTGATGAGATGTTAAGGTGTAATTTTTAGTTTAAGTGTCAAAAAAAATACAAATACATTTTTTTATCACATAAAGGACTGATAAATATTTTTACAAAAAAAACCCACTAAAATTCATTTTTAACCACAAATTTCTCATTATTAAAATAAACAATGAAATGTCGTAAAATTCGCAGTGAGGTAGCGTCAAGTATTTTTGTACCTATATCGATTTCTTTTAATCAAAATCGTAGATAACGTTTCGATGCATTGAATTGATTTGTACTTTTTATTTGGTTTTAATTTTACCTACGAATTGACAGTCAATATTTAAATAAAAGATAACTACCTTAACGTATGTAAATTAAATTAAGATAACATCAATTTGTATCAAAATAAAATAATATAAACATTATTTAAAAAAATATTTAACGAACTGATAAAAAATATAACATTTTCATGTACGGAATCTGAAATGATTGTTATAATTGTAAATAAAATATACAGCACATAATTAAAAACGTGAAATCACTTTTACTAACACAGAATATTGCATTTTTCGTTAGTGTATTTTTTATATTATATAAAAACTACGGATTCATTTATATAAATATTTAAATTATATAGTTTTAACATTCGAATATTATATAAAATGAGAAAACATTATGCTACAAGTCTCTTTAAAAAATTATAAATTATTAACTATTTATTATTTGTTTAATTAAAATTCTTATTTTTTTACAAACTGTTGCGTAGTGAAATAATAGATTCTTGATCATTTAAACAATTATTAAAACGCAGATGCCAGAACAATTACTTTACAAAACAACGTACAGTACAAGTTCAGTAATTAAACGTTTTTGAGCTTGTAATGTTCTCGAGTTAAACGGTTTTAACCCTAATTTCTACGTATGTACATTTAGTAACTCGATCGTAGGTTAGTTTTCATCGTGTCCAATTAATGAGCTTGTACTGTATTAAAATTTTAAATGAACGTAAAATCAGCTATTTTCTTGTTTTGAAATATCGTTTAATTTCACGCAGAATGAGTTTTCATCGAGTAAACGCTTACATTTGATGATATGGGAGAAAATATGTGTTTTGAAAGGTTTCACTGTACTTAATTTTCGTATTAATCGTGGGTTATTATTTATTGGAAAATTAAAAGCTGTCAAGCGAAAAATTTGCCTGGAAAGCGTTTGACGAGTAATCCCAAATAAAGCAGGTAGTGGGATTTTTCCCTGTTTTCTTTGAAAAAATGTTCTTTTGGGTACAAAACACAATGTACCAACACCAAATGACTTTTCCAGTAAACCGTTAAATATTGTTTTAACCCTTAGCTGCTCCACTTCTCCAGAATAACATACCTGCTATACTGGGGTCACCTCGTACCCCAGACACTAAAATGCTTACTACTCGTGAACTATTGAGTATTTTAATTCAATAAAATTCCTCTACCATCTTCGAACGATATGGAATGCACTCCAATCGATTATTTAAAAGAATATATAATATTTAACATATTTAAAACCTTGTAAAATTTAAACAGCTTACATTGAAGTTGAAAAAATGTGGGGTGCCTGGTACCCCACAGTGACAGCTAAGGGTTAATCTATTTAAAACTTTTTGCAAATAAATAAATGGCATTAAATTCAAGGGCAAGGAATGTACAGAGGTTTTCTTCTCTATTATTATGAATTTACTCGCAAGTAATCATTGGCATCTGATTAAATCCATTCTTAATTCAAGAATCTATTACAACTACCGGCTACAATAATTATTTTACAAATTTCCCTATCACCGCACTCAACTAAGATCACCTTACCCCATTCTCACTCCCCTCTTGGTCCGAGAGTCCCTTCTCCTCCTTGGGCGCCTTGTCACCACCGTCCGTCGTCCGTTTCCTTCCTTTCTCCGTCGTGTCACCGCCGCCGCCCGCTTCGTTGTTCTTATGGTCGGCGCTGTCTTGGTCGCTGCTCCCCGTCCGCCCGCCGCTGCTCCGGCTGCTTTCTTTCGCCGACTTCTCGCCGCTGCTCAGCGAGATGCCGGTCCCGTCGTTCGAGAAACCTTCGACGTATTCCGACCACTTCTTGGCCTCGGATACCGTCGTCTGTGGGTCAGCGTCGTCCGATTCGTATACGATCAGTTCCATCGTAACTCGGAGGCTGTTTTTGTACTGGAAATAGAAAATAATAACATCGTTAGACCTTAAAAATTTCAACTCCAACAACTCAATAAAACACTCACTATGTATAATTTAAAGCAGTTTTCATTCTTTATCTTTGTCTCGACTGTTCTCTGGTATGCCCCTTCAGCAGCTCGTCTCCAGTAAGCCGTGGCACAAGGGCCCCCTGCCCCACTGCTGTTGAATGTACCACTGTCACTATTGCTAGACTTGCCCCTCGTAAAGCTGTATATGTCTTTGCCGAGACTCTTGAAGAAGTCTTTCTCTCTGAACGAGGCATCCCGTCTATTCGTTCCTCCACTGTGCGCTGGATGCGCTTTCCGTCGCTCGTTCAGGAACAGGCTGCAGCACTCGATAGCGCTGCGTTCCGACGCGCAGTGTTGCAATTGCCTGACTGCGTAGGACACAACCTTAAAGAGATAAATTTAAATTAATTACGATGCGATTAAATAAATACAAATAATAATCACAAACCTTATCGAGTGTGAAAGCGATATACGCGTGTATTCCAAACATTTCCCTGAGCGTATCTTCGTAGGTGTTTGCATCCAAGTTACCGTCTAGTAAGTTTTTGACCATCTCGAGGAAGGCGGGGTAGTATTTCTCGACTTTGGCCTCGGGTTGTGGTTTGAGTCTGAGAGCTATTGCGGTCGATTGCTTCCTTTTCTCTTGTTCGGCTGCTTCTATCTCAGCCAGTCTCTGAGCGTGGGCCTGTATCGTGGCCAGCCGAGAGCACAGGATAGCGTGCAGCCTCAGGAACAGGTACCAGTTGCTGTTTGCTATGAACAGCGTGTAATATTCGTCCTGCAATTCAAATAAAAGACAATTTTAATTTGATGTTAGGTTTTTTTGTTAAAAATTTGAAGCTAGATCCAAATTTACTCAGTTTGAAATTTTGTTTGAGTTCTTACAAATAGTTAATAAATAGCAGAAAGTAACATGCCATGGATTATGAATGAAATCAGAGCTATCAATTCTTCAAGTATTAATTTCAAATACTAATGAACTAAAGAAGAACAAAGTTTGATATGAATCCATCAAACTGATTTCTTTTTATAAAATAAATAAACAAACACCTCAAATTTTGACGTTTACACTGTTCATACCGCTTAAAAAAATTCATTTAAAAATGGCAAAAAGTCAGTGATTCTCAAACTTTTTAGACTTGCTGTGCTCTTTTAGAACTAACAGCGCCCTTCTTTAAGTCAATGCATAATTAACATTGTAATAAACGTCTGTATTATTGAACAAATTCATTTATATTATTATTTATCAATAATTGATGGAATAAAAGACATTGCTGAATACAATTTGGGAACCACTGTTTAAACTACTTTCACTGGATACTTTCTAATTTTAACATAATTAAAAACACTTACTGGGTCATTCTTTATGCTGTACAACGGATCATGTTCATCCTCCTCCGTCTTCACAGCACTGAGATCCACGTCTTCCATCCCGTCCACATCCATCGGTACATCAGTCCCACTCGTACCCGCACTACACTTTTTCTCCGTCTTCACATCTGCCGCTCCGACCGTATCTGGCGATTTCCTCGAAGCGTTCTTCGGACTAGTCTTCACTTTATCCTCATCGTCGTCATCTTCCTTATCATCATCGTCGTCCCTTTCGTCGTCCGAGAGTTGCTGCCGCGGATGGTGGAACAGATCGGGTATAAACTGCCTCAGCAGCGCCTTTATCCTCGCTTTCTCCTGTTTCTGGGCCCCCGTCTGCCGTCTGACATGATGTATGAGCAATCCGGCCGCATCGTCTAAGACACTACGTAACACGGGACCGGTCGGCTGGACGTTATTCGTCGTACCGGTCGTCGTAGCCGATGAAATGACTGGATTCGCCGGCGTCGAGCTGTTTGGTGTTAAGTTCGCTGAATATGACAGTATTAAATGGGGACCCGATGCGGCGGTCGAGCCTGGGACTGCTGATTGTGCCCCCTCTTCGCTCTGTTCGTGACGCTGGATTAAACGAAATGTTTTAATCTAAATTGGTGAATAATGAGAGATGTATTAGTGCGTGAAGATGTGAAATTTAGTAGTGAGATGATAGATATAGATTCACTTTTATTCTGTTTGCTGATTATTTAAGGTTTAGCGGTCAATTAAATAATTTTGAAACTATTAATTGGATTTAATGCAACTCAGTAATAAGTCAAAAGCATGAATAAAAAGATGAAGCAAGATATATTAGTATATTATCTTATTGAAGAAACAGAATCCAAGTTAAAAGAGAAAACAGTATTTTAACAGCTTTGTCAATATTAAAAACAGTAGAAACCGGTCATAACGACATCAAAGAGACCGGTCATTTTAGGTTGCTAAAACCAAATGTCGTTAATTAGATTTTTTTAAGGTATTTATCGGAAAAACAAAAAATTTCATAAGTATGCTGAAATTTTGTGAAATTCGCAGTCTAAATTAAATTAAAGAAGTGACACAACGATATTTTAATGGAAACATAGTTTGACATTATAAGGTGCGACGGTTCTGATTGGCTGAGTAACTCTCCACCAATCATGTACCAGTATACGAATATTTGAAATCCACATCTGTTTTCTGTTTATTAGAATTAAACCTAACCTTTACAATCTCCATGATGTAATATTATGTCTAATATTTTTTATTATACTAAACTATATATTTAAAAAAAAAAAATGAAAACAAAAGACGGTCCGTCGTTAAACCGATAAAATTCTCCGAAAATATTGTAAACAGAATGTCGTTAAAGACGGTATTTCGTTGTAAGTAATATTGTTATAAACGGTATATTATAAATATGAGATTCAGACGGGACTTTTACTTTGAGTCATTATAACCGATACGTAGTATTAAACGATGTCATTATAACCGGTTCTACTGTATATTATTATAGTAGAACCTCAATAAGTGATAAATGTCCATTCCCTTCCCCCCTTTCAGGCTTTAATACCCCTATTACTCAAACAACGAAGCCTTTATAATTTCAATACATTTTTACCCTCAATTTTTTTAGTGTTTTCTTTAAACTTCAACTTATCGAGGTTCTACCCATGATTTTGTTAATTAATTTGAAATTAGAATTAAATGAAGAGCTATTTAAAATAATCACGAATACATACCTCATCGTAGATTGTTTCGATTTCATTGAATAGACTTTTAGATCTGAGCAATTTGATATCGTTCTGTTTGAAGTTGATCCCTTGATGATCAAGAGACTTTAAGTAATATTTCTCATTTTGTTCTCTCCATATTTTATTAAAACCCTACAAACAAAAAAATAATCAAATATTAACTAATACACGTCGAGTGAAAAAAGAAACTTACTTTTTGTGCTTCACGCCACTCGTCCTCCTTGGCCTTGAGTCTCCTTAGTACGACGGGCACAGCCACAGCCGGGTTTCTCTTGAGCCCGTCGACTATATCGGGCGCCTTGTCACCGTAGATCCTGCGTAACGCACGCTGGTGTAGGACGGCGCTCGTGCCGCCCAGCGTATCGTCAAGTCTAAACCTCTGTAACTCGTCCGGAGATAGTCGTTGAAGCCGTCTGCACACACCTTCTAGAACCCGGATTGTCGAGGCGTTGGTTTCTATCACGACGTCCAACTGGAACAGACAGAATCGTGTTGATTACTTTTATTTTTTAAATCGGATTTTGATATGAATAAACAAATGGTCTCAACTTGAAGTTTTCCAGCTTGTGAATTTTGATTCCTTTTGGGAAAACTACAATCACGTTTTGCGCTCTATCTCTGACCCTATCGCTAATTCTGACAAAACTGTAGGATACTTTTCTGTTCTCTATAAAATTACAAAGAAAATAGACAAATATGAATTCGTTACACTTATTTGTTTGGGAGATATGGTCCATCTAAAATTTAACCTAAAATGCTCAAAAATCAATCAAAGTTTTTTCATATATTACCTCATAACTTTTTTAACAAATCGGACAAGGAAAACCTATACGACTTAATTTATACTTAACAATATAGCGATCAAAACGAGCACAAATTGAACTCTCTAAGATAAATAAAAATGGAGATATAATGTCGTGAAGTTGATTCTCTACGCATTGAGTTATTCTAAAAGTAGTAATTTGACATATCAAAACAAAAATGACTGTTCAAATTTGAGCTCGTTTTGTTTGCAATGTAGTCTAGTATAAATCAAGTCCTATGAGTTTTCCTTGTCCGATTTGTTAAAAAAAAGTTACGAGTCCGTTTATCAGATAATTAGATTCACTCACCTCAAACCGTTCATCCTCGCACCGATAAATATACTCCTCGAACTGCGTCTTCCTGTTTGTCACGAAAGTGCTGTCCTCCGACCATGTCGGAAACGAGACCCACGTGTCGTTCAGCACCTCACGGCAGAGAGGAGTCCTTCCAGAACACCGCCGCGATGCCAGGCTTCCGATGTGAGCGCCCGGTGGCAGGCCAGAGATTCCAGTTGTTCCGGTACTGCTCGTGCTGTACGTAGCGTCGGCCTGAGCTTTGGGAAGGGCGCAGTAGCTGGCACCCAGCCGTTTACACGTATTGAGATCTGGAAACAGAATTTTAAAAATTAATTCTGAACCAATACACAGGTGTTCCAGACCACCCATCCACTATGTTTTACGCTCAAACTATGGGTGATAGACTTTTAGAATAAAAAATTTATTATGTACAGGGTGTCCCATTTTAATCTATCACCCCCCTATTTTTTTTTCTATCAATTAAATAAAAAAATGCTTCAAATAAAAGTTGATTGATTTTGAGGGGGACCCAAAATGGCGTTATTAATTTTTTATTTTTGGATGTCTTCATGGTCAAATAGGGCCAACTTTTTTTTTTTCAAATGGAAACCCATATTTTTTATTACGATATCTTATTGTTTGGAAAAAAACAAGCAGCTTTTGTTTTAAATAATTTTTTGTTTTGACTTCATTTTTTTTTAATATTAAACAAAATAATTTTAGATTTTCACTAATTTTTTACTCGAAACCCATTAACTTTAGAAGAAAAGTGTAAAAAACAAAAAATGTTTGTTTTAATCTGATATAATTAGGAGAATGATTTCAGATTTTTTTTAATTAAATTTTTTTTGCTTTAATATTTTGAAGAGCCAAAGTTAAAAAAAATCTTGATATAATTTACCTAGTTATGTCAGATTAAAATAAACATTTTTTGTTTTTTACACTTTTCTTCTAAAGTTAATGGGTTTCGAGTAAAAAATTAGCGAAAATCTAAAATTATTTTGTTAAATATTAAAAAAAAATGAAGTCAAACGAAAAATTATTTAAAACAAAAGCTGCTTGTTTTTTTCCAAACAATAAGATACCGTAATAGAAAATATAGGTTTCCATTTGGACAAAAAAGTTGGCCCTATTTGACCATGAAGACGTCCAAAAAATAAAAAATTAATAACACCATTTTGGGTCCCCCTCAAAATCAAACAACTTTTATTTGAAGCATTTTTTGATTTAATTGATAGATAAAAAAAAATAGGGGGGTGATAGATTAAAATGGGACACCCTATATATATCAACCGTAAAGAATTTCAGGAAAATATTTTCAACCCCCTAAAACCGCTCCTTGGGGGGTAGTTTGAGGGGTACATGCCCGTTTCTCAGCAAAATCAAATGGAATAGTACATCAAATAGTCCATATTTATAAAGATCATAAAAAAATAAGAAACTTTCGTAAAACAAAAATTTTCATACTTTTCAATTGTTTAAAAAACTTGTTCTCAAATTTTAGGGTTTTACTAAAAATGCTCTAATTTCGTTAAATATTAATGGAATTTTATTATTTCTTTTTAAATTTAGAAAGTAGAAATAATTAACTTTTTAACCATTTTAATTGTTGTAGTATTGTTGACTTACCAACTTCCATAGCAAGTTCCCCTTGTGGTCTTTCCTGTCGAGCGACGTTATTCGAAATGGGCTCGACCCCTGACTCGCTATGTCCGACAAAATCCTTGAACCACCTGAACAGCTCTGGGAACTTCCCGAGGAACGGTACGACCAACTGCACCAGTTCGCTTCTCGATATTATCTCTTCGTTATAGAGCACCAGACACCGCAGGAAATTATCATAAACTTCTTGAGATCGGAGCGCCTTCCGGACCTTATCAAAATATGCATAATCACTCAAGGTCCCGTACTTGCTCGCTTCGGCAAACGTCACGTCTCTACACGATGCTACTTTGTGCTTCTTCAGCGGCGGCCCGCTGTCTATTATTGAAGATCGTGTTGGCTAGAAACAAATCAAAAAATAAGTCCCGAGTACATTTTTATATGACCGAAGAACAACATACCTGTGACAAATAAGGCAGGTTCCGCTTGACCTGGCCGCTCGAGTGGCCGTACTTCTGGGTGGCCGACAAACTAGGGCCCCTTTCCTTCTCCCTGTCACGATAGTCCCGCTCCCGATCATATGTGTCCCTATGCTCGCGGTCACGGTGTTCACGTTCACGACCCTCCCGCTCGTGCTCACGGGCTGAAGAGTTGTACGACGCAGGCTTCATCGCCGGCTTCTTTGGATGAGTGTCGTTATGCAAGGATTTGTTTACCTAAAGTGTAAAAAAAGTATTATAAAAACTGCTTTTTCTTCAACTATAGGGGAACTTGGGGAATGGTGGGACACGTTTTTTGTATGGCCCATAACTTGTTTAAAAATTTATATTTTTTTAAATTTTGAAGATGTATGTCATAGTACGTATTGTAATCTAACTTTTAGCTGCCACAGTTTGTTGAAATTTTGAACGACTGTAAAACTTTACTATGTTTTTCGAAAACGTTAAATTTCGACATTCTAAAAAAAGTTGGGGAATACTGGGACAGGAGCCAAAAATGAAAAATATGAATGTGAAATGTTTATTGGAAAGTCCAGAATGACAAAAATTGTAATTATGATAAAGAAGGAATAAAACAAACCGTGGGGTGTGACCTTTGAGGTCCAAACAATCGACTCTCCAGCATGGTAAAACTATTAATACTTAAATACTGATTATATCCACCGTAGGCATTAGGGTTGTTTCTTTTGCATGAAAAATGACTAATATGCATAAAAATGCGATATTGATTTGAGAAACATCAAAAAATACGTGTCTTACTATTCCTCAAAATAAGTGTCCCACAATACCCCAAATGCTATGTTTACAATTCGACATAAACTATAATTGACACAGTGTATTCATGCCAAATTCCTTTTGCAAGTCGAAATGTCGAGGGCAAACGGTAATTATGCCCATATAAAACTTTTTTTTTCTGCTAAAGTGTTGTAAAAACAAATATGAACAGTGAATAAAACTTTTGAACAATCAATTAAACACTTCTTGATGCAGAAACTCTCACGATACATGTAGATGTGATTATTACTGATGAAAACTAAGCATATAGAGAGACGAAACTATATCAGCTGTTTTATTGTTTTAAACTTATACAAAGATGGCGAAATTGACGTGTCCCGCTATTCCCCAATGTCCCACCATTCCCCAAGTTCCCCTATTTATGGTTTATAATAATTATTATATAATAAATCAACCCACAAATCATTTAACTAATATTCTAGTCTAAATTATAAATAATTTTTGGACATTTTTTAAAGTTCAACTAGTTCTACATAAAGTTTAATTCCCGTAAAATCTTCTTTTTAAAATCGGAGATTTTCTTCAGAGGATTTTACAAATATTAAAAATAAAATTTCACAATTATGTTTTATAGTTTTTGAGTTTGAAAAATATTCAAGATTGATTCGATAAAGGTAAAAAATTATATTTCTATTAATTAAAACATTTTATGATTAATAAACTTCCATTTTACTTGATCAATTATTTAATTATATAATTTTTTAAATAAAATAGTTAAAGCTATAATATAGAATTAACTATCGTAATAACAATTAAACAATAAAAAAAAAGCCATACCATTTTACACAACATAACTTAACAAAATGGACAATATTTTAATACAGTATCAAGTTATGAATGAATGATTGTTACAGATTAAAATTATCAACGTTGCCCACCAAAAACTGCATCAATGCAGTTTTTATATTAACGAACGGCAACTTATAATAAACATCTTAAAATAAATAAACAACTATTTTAGATTAGATAGCTGTGTGGGGACAACGTAACAGTACAAATTCTATGAGTCACGTCTAACCTTGTCTAATTAAGGGTTGTGTAGAAAACAAAGAACCCTTATGTTTTTGATTTGTCTGTCTATCTCAAGCATGGAGCTAGACCTACAATTTGGAGGGGGCCACGGACTGTGAAATGACAACTTGGGGGGGGGGGGGTCCATGGTCTGTGAGTTGGACAAAAAATGTTATTTTAATATGTTTAATAAGTATTTTTCTATTTAATTTGCTATAATTCTTGAGGTTTGGAGGGGGTTATGTCCCCCATGAGTCCACACTTGGTCTGTCTGTCTGTACATCACAACCCTCCCATTCTATCATTTATATATTTATTAAGATTAAATTTGGTGTACGTTCGTAGATTAATAACCCAAAAACATAAATTATCAGATTTTTTTTAAAATAATTTTTTTGACCCCCTCCCAGACTCGAATTTTTTTTCATTTAACCCATCTTTAGATAGGTCCCCTAAAATGAAACAAAAAATATTTTAAGACCTTTTGATTTTAACCTTTCGGTCACAAGATATTTGTTTTCAAGGTCGTTATCAGAGATCTTATATTTTTCCGTTAACTCCGTAATTTTGATGGATATTAATGATTTTTACAGCTCTGCTAATTTATATGTTAATTATTATTACGTGAATTCCGTTTTTAAACAAGGAAACAGTTTTTTTAAAGCTTTGTTATTATTCTTTATAATTTCTTAAAATAAAAACAAATATCGGTACATACCAAAGCACAATGATGATTAGCGTCGGGTAAGAACCGTCCGAACTCTGCAAGCAGGTCCTCCTGGTTTTCAAATAGCTTTGCGACCTGGCTGTACACCTCCGCTTCCGTCAGGTGCTTAGCGAGGTTAGAATGGGTGTGGGCGCCACCGCCGGCGTTGGCCCCGCCCAGAGGCAGCGGCTCTTTGGAGTTACGCTGCTCCTTTTGGTACGTGTGCAGTATCTCCAGGAAGCGCTTGTATTTTTCTGGCTGGCCTTGAAATCGGTTCTGTAAAAACAAATTCATTTATTTTATTAACAAACTAACTAAAACTAATAACGACTCAAGATTGTTTCGTGATTTATTAAGCAGTACATTATTATATTTTGTCGTTACTAACCTTAATTTTATTGACGTAGTTTATAGCATGATTGAATTCTACCGGTTGGTTCTGTGGAGTGGAGTGGCCCGTTTCTACTTGAGAGAGGGCCTGACTAACAGCCTGGTGAGCTTGCGCCTGAAATAAAATCATTTAAATATTAAGTACACACGAATAACCGTTACTGAGAAAATCGTGATTGAAATTTAAATTATCTTCTATTTTTTAATTTGTTTGAATTAAAATCAAGAACACTATGAGTTGAAATACAGTATTTAAAAATTAAAACAAACACTGTATTATACAAACGCTGATTAAGGAGGAATGGGAGCTACAATCGGAGACAAAAGTAACTAAATTTTAAAATTCACAAATATCTGCGATGTAATTTTTTTTATATTTTAATATTTTGTGCATTGCATTAAAATGCTTAAGGCTGTTCATGCCGATTTTTCCGAAAGTAAATTTCACGAGATGTCGCCACCGTAGAAAACAAAAATTATTTGCACAAGTCTAGCCCTGAGGGGAAATGACAGATACAAGTAATTCAGTGACAATTGACGATCGAATGAAAAATGGGATATTCTCTAAATTAAACAGAGATGAAGCTACAAAGGATAGAAATAGTTCTTATGTTTTAAGGCTTACATTCAATATTTTCAAATATTATATAAATATATAAAATTAGAAAGCTTAAACAAATATCTATGTCGTGGTATATTTTTTTTCCGTACTTTTCAAGAATTTTTGTTATATATTGAGTTTTATCATATCAAAAAAAAAATACAAAAAATTTTCAGATTCTTTTTATTAATATATAAAAAATTAAATTGAAAAATGATGTGTCATGATATAGAAAAATTAATCTAGTTTATCACTGTATTTTTTCCTAAATGATTTATTAATACTGGTCAGAGCTGAACATAAAATAAAAAACTGTAATTTCTCTATAGTAATTCTTATCGTAATTCAAATAGCATGTTCAGCCTTAAGAGAACATTCTCACCAATATTCATGTACTCAGTAATGTTTTGATAGTACTCCCATTCCTCCTTAAGAAAGTTAATAGACGATTAAAGGTTTTTCTCCGTTAAATATCTTTTTTCTATTGTATCCCTTAAAAACATTCGATTAACTTTAAGTTAACCAATCATGAATGGTCAATAAAGATCTTACAAATTTGTTAAAAATGGTGGACGTTGAACAGCTGTTTGCATTTTGACACGGTAGCTGTCAAAACACTCTTAAAAATTTACTAACTCGTTTCGTGTTTTCCATTAACTAATCCTTCATACGCTTACCTGCGAAATGCTGTGATGAACATTATTATTGCTGTGCTGAATATTGCCGCTGCCAATTGGCTGGTAGTGGTGGTGCAGCGCAGCCCCAGAGGCAGGCGCAGCGTGAACTGGGCTAGCCTGAGGAGCAGCCGCAGTCGCCTGGTGTGGAGCTGGAGCTGCGCTTCCACTCGCTGGCTGTGGAGCCGTCGCTGCACCCGAGGATGCCTGACTCTGGCTGGGTGTTCCGCTAGCGATGTTAGCTGCGGCGGCCATCGTCGTGTGGATTATGTTCGAGCTGGAAATAAAAGACGTTAGATTGTTTCCTTTGTTTACATTTGTAATTTAATCCATTTGTTCCCGCAATCTTTTTTGTCAATATCAGATAAAATAATTGAGAGGTATGCAGTTTTTATAATTTGTGAAAAAATAGAAAAAGCTGTTTAAAAAATGGAGAGTGTATTTAAATCGCCTTTGTCTTCGTCCAATTATTATTTGTCACTGAACCATATGGATGTTTTAGCCAAATTCCATAGAGAAATTTGTCAAATTCGCAATTCTAGAGTCAATTTTATTCTGGAGTTAACTCCTTTTTGGCCCAAATAGTTGAAAATTATTTTCTTTTTAAAGTAAGGAAGCATTGTATAAGAACAATTTTCAAGAAAATTGGTTTATTTCAAGAAAGAACACAGTAACGAGTGTACTAACTAAATTCTAAGCCCAAAAACAAAGAGTCAGCTCCTGGAGTTAACTCCATTTATACCCAAGCGAATGAAGCAGCTAACTCATTCTAGCAGATACCTTGAGAACTATCAACTCTTTGTTGAACTAAACGAAAGAATAATTTTTTCCCCCCAAGAAACGATTGTTAACTCTGTTTGGCCTAAAAATGGAGTTAACTCGTTGCTGCTGCAAACCCCTCAATTGTATAAATTATAATAACGGATTTTTTAAACATGAAATGCAAAATCTATTTTCGATTTATAGCAACACAAATTATTAAGATATCAAATATTTCAAATTATTTTACAGATTTCAATAAAATCGACTTAGACTTGAATAAAATAGAATACAAATGGGTTATTAATACATACCCTTGCATAATCTGCATCACCGAAGTAGATTTTGCACTTTGGGGTTGACTGACGGCATTAGCATTCTGTCCTCCGGTCATCGGGGGGCTCGATAACCTCTGTCCAGGTCCCTGCGTATGGACTAACGTCGTCGTGCTCTGTGTAGGCGACGGCATACTCACAGAAACCTAACAAACACATAAGATATTTATCAATTTATCAATTTACAATAGATTCAAGATATAACCTTATCTATATTATTTATCTATCAATTATGAGTAATAAATACCTGATATGAATAGCCCTGATCAACAGGTTTAACTTCGATTTTGTACCCGGGCGGCAGGAAAGTGTTGAAGCCTTCGATTAATTCTGGATGTTCTTTGAAAAGGTTAGAAACCCTTTCGATTACTCCGGGTGTATCGATGCTGTAAGGACGAGAATAAAATGTAAACAAGTGTGCCTTTTCTTTCAGAGACAATCTATATTAGGATCAAACACAGATACACGTGTATTTATTGTTCTGATAACAAAGGAGAAGGTTATATGTTTACAAGTACACAAAAACAAAACAATTTATTTAAATCACATGTCAAATACGTTGCTATGTTAAAATAAACAAGTAATCTTTGTAAAACTTTTTAGATAAAGTTTTTTCAGAAAATTGATTGATTTTGGAAAAATAATAATAAAATATTTGATATATATTTTTTTAATATATATATTTATAAAATAATAAAAATACGTAATATAATTTTAATTTTTATTATCATTATTTTACAGGGTGAGAGTATTTCTCTGGAACAAATTTCTCTGACTTTTCCCGGTTTTCCAGGAGAATTTTTACCATTTTTCCCTGTTTTTTATTTAAAATTTAGATAAAAACTCTAAAAAAAGGGTCACTCTTTAAATATATGCAAGAATTTGTGATTTTGCACTTTTATAAAAAATTCCCTGTATAACAAAATTCCCTGACTTTTCCCGGTTTTCCAGAATCTGGCCACCCTGTTTTAGAGTAAAAATTAATTAATTTAAAGTCAAATAAGTAAATTTTATTAAACTAACAGTACGGATAAATTGTTATCATCTTAAGAACTAAAATTTAGTAAAATGTAGTCGGGAATAATTATTTTCTGTTTTATATATTTTTTAAATACACAATTTACTTAAAATTAAAACTACAGTGAGTCTAATCTAATAAAAGCGTGACCAACATCTAGAAACCAAGATTCAAATTAGGTTATCTACTTCCCTAATTTATATGATAGTTATTTTAAACGTTTTTATTAGCTACATCTGTACTATAACAGTCAGTTAGTTAAAAATCACAGTTGTGTTGTTTTATAATTTAAGGAAGAATAACATTTTAATGAAATGCACAATATTAAATTGATTTTCCGAGTCGTTTAGGTAAAACACACTGATAACACCATTTTTGGAAGTATATTTGCAATAATAATTTTTTTAAATCAGCTGTAAATTTACGATCATACAAATATCTATAAGAAATAAACATTTACAACAAACATTAAATAAAAACTAGAACTGATTTAAACGTTCACAGGGTGCCAGTATTTCTCTGGAGCAAATTTCCCTGACTTTTCCGGGTTTTCTTGGAGAATTTTATCCGTTTTTCCCTGTTTTTTATTTGAAATTTAGATATAAAACCCTTAAAAAAAAGAGTCACACGTTTTAATTTAGATAACTGTTTAAATATTTGCAAGAATTTGTTTGGTTTTTGCATTTTTATAAGTAAAATCTCAACCAAATTCCCTGACTTTTCCCTGTATAGCAAAATTACCTTACTTTTCCCGGTTTTCCAGAAACTGGTCACCCAGATTAATTATTAACAGTATATTTATAACCGCTTACACCCAGTCACGCTCTAATTAGACAGACTATTGAATAATACTACAGATTAGATCTTGACTGATAGAATGACCAAACCAAAACGGCTTACACCCAGAAGCCAAGATCTATATCAAGATCACAATTTTATTTCTTAACACATTTTGTAATACCTTCTCATTAACTTTTGACGAATATTGTTTATTAATCATTTTATATTAACTGCTATAAATAATATAAAAAATTATAACAAAAAAAAAAAAAGCCAAAAAATTAATAAAACAAGGAATAAAATCAATAATCAAAATAAAATAAATAATAAAAATAAATTAAATAAATAAATAAAAGGTTAATAAAAAATTTTAAATACATACACATACCTTTGAGATTTAAACTCCTTCATGATGTCCAGGAAGTCGTTGTACACTTGCGGTTGGTCCCCAAATTTGTACTTGACTTTGTCGAGGTACGACAGAGCGTCCTCCACTTTCAACCTCTGGAATGACGTGTTGCTTTGTTGCTGGCTCTGTCCCAGAGAGTTCTGTTGGGTATTTGTGATCTGCGTCTAAACAGACAAATTTAATTATTATTAAAAAATATACCTCAAGTGGAAATTTCACCCCTTTTGAAAGATATTTAGGTCAGTTCCCAGATCTTAATAAGCACAAATTTATATCACGCCAATTATTGGAAAAATAACAAATAGGTACGATTATTCACGTTTTGCGCTCTATCTCTGACACGTATGTGAAATCCGATAAAATCCTAAGATACTTTATTATTCTCTATAAAATTGCAAAGGATATAAAATAAAAATAAACTCGCTACGTTAATTTGTTTCAGAGATATGATTAATCAAAGTGCGATCTTTGGAACGCTCACGTACGATTTATTATATACAGAGACCCAATTTCACGATTCTAATAGTTGTAGAGAGTTCGATTTGGGCTCATTTTGTTCGTAATATAGTCTAGTATAAATTAAGTCTCATTGGTTTTCCTTGTCCGAACTATTAAAAACAAGTTAGGAGAAAAACAGAGAAAAAAAACGGCAATTTTTTTAGTAATTTTTGAATATTTTAGGTCAAATATTGATTGACAAATATCTTTGAAACAAATTAGTGTAGCTAAAGAATTTTTAGAGAATAAAAAGTGTTCTACGGTTTTGTCAGATTCGTTTAAATCTGTGAAAAACACCAATGATTGAATCTAAATAAAAGATTAAGAAGCTGAAATTCTATGTGTTCAAATGGAACTAACAAATTTTGTTTCATGATTTTTCTCGTTTTAAAATCCCATAACTCTAGAAGATGAATTAAACTTTAAAAAGCATTTGAAAGTAAAGATTTAAATCTTTAAAATTTTGTTTTCACCCTTTTTAACTTTAAATATTCTGGTCTTATGACTATTATTAATAATTCTCTTTACCGTCGCATTCTGTCCATGGTGCGTGCCCATGCTGGCGACCACGAGACTTGTGTGGTGAGGCGTGTGGACGACGTGGCCCGGCATGCTCTGGCTATGGTGCGTGACCGTCGGCGACTTGCTAGTGTGGACTACCATCGGTGAGGGCGCTGCACCCACGTGGTGTCCCACTGCGGCCTGCGGTGTCGCTACTGCGACAGACAGACTGGGCGTGTTTATCACGCTCGGCGGCGACGATGTTGTCGTCGCCTGTGCCTGTATCTGAAATACTACCGGAGTACTCGGTGGACTGTTGGTTGTCGTCACGTGGACCTACAAACAAAAATAATAATAAAAATAAAAGTCACAGATTGTATTGTGTTTTTATTTAATTTACCTTCTGTCTGACCTGTATGACAGGTTTGACGGTTGCTGTAGAGACGGCTTGTGGTCGGCCCGGGCCTGTGGTTCCGCTGCCGGCAGCGTACGCACTCACCACTTGCACGGACGGCTGGTAGTGCGAGAGGGCTGATTGCATACCTATTGGTGCCTCGGATGTAACGGCCGTTGTTCCTGCGGCCGATTGTTGTTGCTGCTGTTTTGGGGCTGTCACTGTATTAACTCCACTGTTGTATGTCGTTTGGACTGGAAAAAAAATTACTTGAATTTTAGAGATTCAATTTTAGAGTAATTATTAAGATTTAAGTAAATATTGCCATTATTAATCAATAATTTACATTAATTTAGATATTATTCATATCATGTTCATTTATTTAATTGATTGAACACTTATTTATAAACAATAACCTTACTTATTTCTTATTTAACTTTTTTTATTTTACGATCAATATAGAAATGTTATTAATTTAATTTAATAAACTTGTTCTATTTTTGCAAATTCCATTTTAATAATACATGAATTAAAAATATACCTAAATAAAATTATGTTATTGCATTTTTGAACCATGTGCTTCGGTGAAACTTTTTCAAAATAAAAAAAATTTCGTTTATATCTTCGAAAATTAATTAAAAAATCATTAAATCGAATATAATTAAAGTAAATCAAGACAAATTAAATATAAAATAACGTATTTTTCAATATCTAAAATCTCAACTAACCTATATCTGTCAAAACTCATTTTACAAATAAAACTTCTAAAAATAACACATTAAAACCGACTAGAACATAATTGCAAAATATTATCACCCACTTTCATTTAAAATTCACGCAAAACAATTAATTTTGATAAAATAAAATTAACATTAACCTCAAAATTTCAACTTCGTAATTAAAAATTCACCATTTCCGTGTAAACCTGCACGCAAAATAAATAAAACTACACTCCATTTACTATAATTCTCAACGATTCACGTAAATAAACCAATTATTTACTTGTTATTAATTAAATTAACTTCAAGATCACAAAACCAGTACAATTCAAAACATGGCAAATGGCAACTGGTGATTATTGTTCGAATTAAAAAATATTGTTGACAAATAAAATGACATTGTTATATTTTTATCGATTATCAACAGAACGGCCGAGATAAAATAAATAAAAGAAAAATAAGAACAGTGATAGCGATTATTTATTTATTTGTTTACGTTTTAAATGTATAATAACAAATATCAGAAGCAAGTTGAATTCATAAATAAACAAATTTGAAATTGATATGTTTGATCATTGCTTTATTTACCATGCATTATCTTGGTTATGAAACAATAATAATTTAAATATTATATTGTAATATGCATTACGAACGTACGCATGTCGGGAGAGGGGGGGGGGGGGACTAATGTGTGAGGAGGTCAGATAATTTTTGATGACATTACATTTCACTCAAACGCATTTTTTAAATAACTAAAATAATCAAAGAAATGGTGAATAATATTGTGATGTAATATGACAAAGTTTACAAAATTGTGACAATATGTGACAACAAGGGAGTCGGAAATAAGTAAAAAATAGTGTTACGTAGTTTATGCACGAAGTGGATAATTTTTTTAATTTTATTTATATAAATATTTAAAAAATAAGTTAACTATGTTTTATAATAAAAAAACATGGGGGTTATTAAAATTAAAAATAACACTTTTTTTATCACAAATTAAATAAATTATGACACATGACAATTTTCGTATTTTCAATTTGACAAAAAATATAACATGAAAACTTGAAAATTTCAACAATCTCAATTTTTGACATTTCGTTAATTGTAACCATAGCGTTATACAGATTTTGACCTATGATTTTGACACGCTGGTTTTTAAAATTTCATCAGTGTGGCCAGTATTTCTCTGGAACAAATTTCCCTGACTTCCAGGAGAATTTTTATTGTTTTTCCCTGTTTTTTATTTAAAATTTAGATAAAAAATCTAAAAAAAGTCACGTTTTCTTTTAAATGTTAATAGATAACTATTTAAATATTTTTTGCGAGAAATTGTGTGGTTTTTGCATTTTTATAAAAAATTCCCTGACTTCCAACCAAATTCCCTGACATTTCCCTGTATGGAAAAATTCCCTGACTTTTCCGGTTTTTCAGAAACTGGCCACCCTGTTCAAAAAACTTAAAATTGAACAATCGATAAATTCAAAAGTTACAGCTATTTTTTTTCCTAAAATTTTGAAAAGATATATCTCAATATCGTTTTTATTTTTTACATCAAAAAATACAAAAAAATATTACAATTTAAGATTATAATTTATTTTTAATTTAAATAACCCAAGTGTATGGTTTAAAAAATGTATTTTAAATACTTTTAAACATTATTTACTACAGGGAGGCCAGTATTTCTCTGAAACAAATTCCCTGACTTTTCCCGGTTTTCCAGGAAAATTTTTACCGTTTCTAGATAAAATTTAAATGTGAGAATTTGCATTTTTATAAAAAATTCCCCGACTTCCAACCAAATCCCCTGACTTTTCCCTGTATAACAAAATTCCCTGACTTTTCCCTGTATAACAAAATTCCCTGACTTTTCCCGGTTTTCCAGAAACTGGCCACCCTGTATTAGAAATGTGTCCCATATGAAAAAAGAATATATTTTTATTTAAAACCCGAGTATATTTTATAATTCTAAGAATGGAAAGCTAAAAGACGTATCGCTTTTATTTCTATTGGAACCTTACAGAAGCTCAAATAATCAAAGTCTTTCTTTAAATAATTATATATAATAAACGTTTAATTTATTAACTTCCGAATAGGTAAAAACAATAAACGAGGCCTTACCTGAAGGGATTTGTGTATTAGTTTGTATCCTCTGTGCTACTCTTGATGAATAAACAATCTGATGTCCAGCAGCGCCAGTCACAGCCTGTGAAACATTCACAGCACTCGCGGATGTAACTGCGGGTGCATGTATCTGCCCCAACGAGACCGTCTGCGTGTGCCCGGCACTCGCTATACCCAACGACACTGTCTGTGCTACGCTTGCTACACTCTGCGTAACGCCCTGGGCCTTATTCAAACTCAGGTTCAGCGAATTGTACACCGGATTCGCAGCGACTTGGTTGTACCTCGTCGTCGAAGGGGGCCGATTCAGGAGCAGGTTCTGGGTCGTCAGGTGTAACGGCTGCACCGGACGTATCCTGTTTAGGTTGGCCGTACTGATGTGAACCACGGACGGCGTCGAGCCGGACGCGGTTAGGCTGGAGTGCAGCGCGTTGAGGGCGCTGTAAGCGGGGGAGGCACCAGGCTGCCCGCCCGGGCTCGTGCTTGACGGGTGCGAAGGAACGGCTGCTGCGGCTCCTGAAGCGTCCGACCGAGAAGCGCAGGCAATGCCACGTTTCATCTCAAATTACATCTGTGCCGCTGCAACAAAGATAATAAAAAATTAATCAACAGTTCAATTATGATTAAATAAATATTTGAAAAAAAAATTCTATTATCTGATACATGTAATACTTAAAAATATTTTTTAAATTTTCAATAAACAAAATCTAGGGTTAATTATTTCATAAATCCATATAAAAATATCAATAAAAGTAGATATAATCTTAATATAATATTTTAATAGTAACTATTAATAAATAAAAGTACTCTCCATATTATTTTGAATCCTATTAGCATTATTGAATATTAGATAATATTCCCAAAACTACTTTATTAAAAAAAACTGTCCTTGATAAAAAATTAAGAAATTAATTCATATAAAGTGAGATGGAAAACAAACAGAAGCAATATTAAATATTACAAAGATAAAGTAATCAAATCAATGATTTTATCAGCTTTTAAAAAAAATCTATAGCAAATATTTCTCTGATAATATTTTAATCAAAATATTACCAACCGTAAAATAACAATGTTTTGAACGTCATTTTTTACTTTTTACATGTACATAATGTCAAAAACAACAAATATTTTTAAGTGCCGAAAAATGAAAAATATCCCCCACTGTGTTATACGAGTGATCTATTAATAGTCGCACTGCGTTAGTCATTTGGCATTCCAATTTACTCTGAAAAACGTACGGAATTGACTGTACTACATATACCTATATACAAAAAAGACAGTCATCATAATCGTAAATATATAGAAAAAATCGTAAGCGTATTAAAAAACAATCAAATATTAATTATTTTCAATACACTAAACCCTACACACGATAATTTCAAAATGTTGTAATCATTTTATAACAGGTACATAAAATAAAACATTTGAAACACATAAAAAAGTGTTCAAATATGAAGAAAGAAAACAATCGCGCAATGTCATACAGTTTGAGCATGCGCGGATGCACCGAAGCACCTACTCTGCTCTGTGATTGGTCGGAAGCGAGATCACCCGGGCGACCAGTTCACTTGATTCTAGAAAACGCGTACGTCCCAAATGAGGTATATATATACAACCCGTACACTCAATAAAGATACGTTGCAAATTGATAAAACAGTGTGTGCTTTACAATTAATTTATAGGACAAAGAAAGTGCGTTTAATTAAACAAATAACTAACGTTATCTGTCTTTATTGCACACCATAAAAAAATATAAGTGGGACTTGAAGATGATGATGTTTTTTTTCTTTGTTTATTTGTTTAAAACATCTGCTAATTGGGCTTGAAGTCGTCAAAATAAACCATAATTTTAGAAAAAGAGGTTATGATTCGAGATAAGAAAAACGGTGTTGATAAAATGCAATAATTAAAAATATAACTATAAAAAAACTCATTATTTTATTTGTATGCTGCATTATAATTTATTTATCACAAATTATGTAAATTTATCTTTCGAAAAAATAATAAGCGGACATAGAACGGAAGATATACAAACATTAAAAAAAACGTTATAAACATCTTGCATAACTGATAAGAATATTGAAACTACTGTAAAAAGGTGTTATAATAATCTACTGTTATTTTTTTGATAGTACAGCAGAGATTATCGTACATATTTTTACTTTTTAATATAATGAATAAAAAAAAAATCAAATTCTTGACAACAATTAAAATTTTCTAATTATTCGAAATAAATAATTATCTATCAAATTAGAGAAAATCTGTATCGAATAAATAGAAGCTAATATACGTAATATAATAAAGAAGCAGGTAGACATTTGAAGAAGCACGTGCAAGACACAGTTTTGACTTTCTACAAATAACCTTGGGATACAACACCACACGATTATCCAGCAGGCGGATAAACAAGACGCTATTTTAGTAGCGAGTGTGTGGCTGTCGAATCTCGATGATATTACACATTCATGTGTTATGTAGTTAGTATGTATGTATCACAAACACCAGTGGATATTAAAATATCTTCTACACTTTAGGTAAGTTAGTTAGTGGCAATTTCGGAATCTATATTTGAATACACGAGGGGGTCACTTTATCCCCTTATTCGACTTTCCTGGAATTCTCATAATTTTGAGGTTAAATGATTTAAATTAATTGGGTTAAAAATTCTAACGACTCGATTTACCCCCCCCCCCCCAATTTTCAATGCATTCAATTTATTAATTTTAAATTTTGTGTACATTTTACTTCCATGTTCGAAGAAATGGAAGTATTGTAATATCGTCAAAAAATCATGTCCGAAATAAGAGCAGATTCTGATTGTACTAACTTCAAAACGTAAAGAAAAGTTGATTTCCGCATGGCGGCTGTGCGTGTTAATTTTCTTTCATTCACGATAACTATTGTAAATATGCACCGATTTGAATTATTTTTGGAGAAAATGTTTGTCTCAGTGAGTACTCCAGATCTTTTGATTTAGGTGCTAATCGGATTAAGGGTTTCGGAAATATTCGAAATTTTGTACCTATTATCGTCTAAAAAGTGAGTATTATCTCACCAATTTTGATAAGACTTGGTACACTTGTAGTTCAACCCAATATAAAGGGCACTTATTTTATAAACGTGCCAAAATAGCCACTGAAGGAGTGAAAACCACCCTCAAAGAACTAATAAATTAATGTTGCCATGGAAATAGGCGTAGTTAAATTCAAATGTCAGATTAGTTATTTTACAAAAATGTGTATTATACAACTGACATTAGGTTATTAGAAAATTAATATTTATAATACAAAGGTGAGTTTTATATTAAAAATTATTGTAAAATATATTGCAGAACATGGGAGTCATGTATGGTTCTCCATACCTTTTTTTTATTAATATGCGTTTTGATTTTGAATGACCCTGAGAGTCCAAAACAAATTATAGTTTTGCATGAAAAAATATTGATATAAAATATTTTTAAATATTGATAAATTCAGATAAGAATTTATTTTTAGCTTAATATACTATTAATTTTACATTTTATATATTAAAAAAAATAAAAATAACACCGTATATATTCAAATCATACAAATATTGAACTGTCAGTGCAGCCAATCAAACCTAACTAGACAAAGAGATTTCGGTACGTTGGTATATCTGTTTCACTGTACACGTTTTTAATTAACTTTAAATTTGAAAAGTTTATCGATCCATAACAAGCCACCTAGTCCCTAAAACAAAACTGCTCAAAAACGATGGCGACCATCTTTTATCAAATGTCAAATTCTATTAACCCATAAACGTCGGTTGAAAAATTGAAAATTGATATAACAATTAAATTCTATTTTTCTGTAAATGAATTATCACTGAAATTTGTTTAATTAAAAGCAATTTTTTTATAATTCCAAACAATTAATATTTATTTTAAGATCCGAATGATACGCCGCTGACTTTACGGAGCACATTATTGCGGAGCACAATGATAACAATATTAGGCAACGTATTATAAGTTATTATATGGTCCGAACTATCCAAATTATTAATGTATGAAGGTAACAAAGGTGATATACCTATACATTTTATATAGGAAGTAAAATTAAAGTAACCGGAAACGTCTGAATACTAAGGATACAAATAAAGTTGAGATGTTTACAATTTTAGCTGCTTCTCATTATTAAATTCAAGGTCTTCTTGAATTCATTCAAACGTACGACCGAGTACAAAATGAGAAGAAAAAAGTACATATTTTTTAATATTGCATGTGTTCATTTTAATATATTTCATAGGTATGTTTAATTATTAAAAAAGATAAAGTAGGATTATACAAGATAATTTTTGAGTAGGGGTTATTAGCATGTGGTTATTTATCGAAAGAAGTAACATCGAATCAATTATGACGCCAGCGCCATAACTACCACCGAGGCAATAATGCCCCACGGCCCCCGAGTACAGGGGGCCCTCACAGCAGTGTAACGAAGGTTACAAATAATAAGAAATATAGTATAAATAATAGTTAAGTGCATTACAATTTTATTAATATCACTTAAATTAGGCAACGAGAAAAAAAATCTTCAATTTTTATTTTGCGGGGGCCCCTTCACACATACTCTGCCCCGAGGCCCCCGAGCTTCTAGTTACGGCACTGTATGACGTAAATATCGTATGTGTCAGTAGTTTCCATTATCTATGTCTTTTCTAACGTATTTTCTTGGAATTTCCTTCAACAAAAAGTTTTCATATTTCGTAACAAATAGTAAGCTGTGACTAATACTATAAATTTATATCCTTATTTGTCAGTAGTTCTAAACATGGTAACTTCTTCGAAAAAAAAAATCACTCAATATTATTGCTTCCTTGCCATAACAAAGATACGAGAAGCGTTGTGATAATTTTTAAAATGAGAATAAAAAAATGTTCTCCGATTTCAAAATTTTAACTTGAATTTTCTGTTTCAGATCAAGACAAATATTTTTCATTCCGTGTCTGTGTGTCTGTCTGTCCTCTGAATCCTTGCCACTAGCATAACTCATGAACCACTGAACCGATATTAATGAAATTTGGTTGGTTGGTTGGGTATGGCTTCAGGACGGTTCTACTTCAAAATTATTAAAATCGTGTGTAAGAGGAAGGGGTGACACCTTAAAATATTTATTTTTTGAAGATATCTTAAGAAAGACACATGCTACGTGAAAATTTTATAGAATCTTTTTTGTAGAGCATTCAATTTTCTATAATATAGGTCACTACAACACAAAGTTAGTTACAAAATATTTCCTTACAAAAATTATCTAAATTTGCTTTAAAAAATCGTTATTTTTTACAACCGTTATTTACTTTGCTATATCAAACGTTATTTTGACTTTATAAATGTCATTTTGACATTTGAATAGTAGAAGATTTTTAATTTAGATTGAAATTGCCAAAAAATTAAAAATATACGAAAAAATAATCAGGGGCGTATAAAGAAAATGTCGAATTAATATTTTTTTAATAAAATTATATGGAAATTAAATGGTTAACCAATGGCAGGCAGTTCATCTAAATACTTTATCGGTTTTTATTTAAATTGTGCAATAAGTAACTACCTTTGATGAATTTAGCACGAGGAAACACTGTGCATTTATTTGGCAGATGTTTTTTTTTTAATTTTATGTTCTACAAAAAAATCGGGACTTTTTTTTGGGGGGGGGGGGGGTCATAATAATACATAAATGCTTATCACATCAGTCCATTCTCCAGAAGTACTAAACATTCTTCGTATTTTTTTTTTAATATCCACTAATCCAAACTACATTTTGAGAATTAAAAAAAAAAAACAGTGGAAGCCTCGGAACATCCAAAAGTATCAACAAATATATACCAAAAAGATTGAGGACCACTTCAAATTATGTATTGAACGATATAACCGGAAAACCCTCAGACTCCACCCAAAAAGTCCCAAACATGTTTTTTTTTAAACCAACCCCACGATGGTGAACATTTTGATTAGCACTGGTACACACTACTAGGCAATATAGCCGATACGTGTGTTCCAGTTATATTATTTGATACGCAGACAACAGGTCCCCACATGTTAATTTCATTCTTTCGCTATTTAGCGATCTTCAAAGTTACTTTCTTTATAATATCACGGCTCTCCACTCTACTATTCTATCCTCCGTCTCTCTCAGTTTAAACAAATGTCAATAAGCAAACATGTTATTAACTCAACCCACCTAAATTTTATTAGTTTTGATCAGTAAGTAAGTTTGCATTTTAATATTTTCAATTGGCAATTTTATTTCAGATTAATTCAAAGTTCAGGAGTCAAATTGATGAATTACAGCTAAAAGTTAATAACTTATGTTTTAACATCAAAAAGTTTTTTTTTTTTTTATATATAATTTCAATCGACGCCTCTGCTTAAATACAACATCTTAATTTTTATCGAACTATTGTTTTGTTACTTTGCAATAACAAATATTTACTGCATCTAAAAAATAAAATAAAAATAGAATTTATTTAAATCGATTTTTGTTTTAATTACACGCTTATGCAAAAAGAAATTTTCACAATGGGTAATAATATTTTCATTCTCTTTTTCAAATTTTTTAATTCATGATTCTCGTGACAAATTTTATTTCTATTCATTACAAAAAAAAATCAAATTAAATTTTATAACAATACAAGTAATTTAAAAAATAAAAGAAAAAGCATCACAACATCCCAAAAATAAATAATTAAAACCACCTACACGAACACATAATTCTACTTGTCGAAACAAAAATAAGAACAATTCTAATTTTAATAAGTTATTCATACATACATACAGTATGACATACTTTTAACAATATATGCACGTATGTATAATTTAAAAAATCACGGACAATATTACATCAATCCCTAATTAGAAGACAAAGTATGTCGCCGAATTCTTTTTTTTCCGAGTAGGGCAACAATTTATAAGATAATCATCGAATTACGAGACCTTGAAATGAAATTCTAAATCATAACTGGCTAGCATGACAAAACAAGAAAAATAAAACATTAAATTAAAAATCAGCTGTTTTCTAATAATGACAACAAACGCCCTATCGGCAATATAAAGAACTACATTTATGTACTTGACGTTAATTATGAATTTCAAACATATTTATTTTATCAAATATAATTAGTTGAATTATAATAAAATGCCTGTATTGTTTTGTATTTATTTATTTTATAACTGCTAAATTACCATTATCAAAAACCACATAAAATATACCACAAAAAAACCGCTTGTAGTATCATCATCTCTACCTTTTTCTCCACCCCTCCGTGACCCCCGACAATTCAATCGATTTTTGGCGTCGTACCATCACGTAGGTAGCTCTGTGACGAACATACCGGCGACATAAACCGAGACCGTGGACGTACAACTATCACACAACGTCCTGACCACGATATCGCGAGCACCAGGGTACCTTAGTCGCTCCATTTTGTTCCGTGTACAGTGTTACAATAAATATATTATGTCGGACCGCTAACCGGGCACTGGGGCAAGCCGACTTGGCAACAGCGTATGGCGCGACGGCCGCGGCGTTGCAACATCTGATACGCTCGCTCTCTCGCACACAGATTTCCCGCCGCTTGTGAGTTGTTGGGCCGATTGTAAGCCGTAACGCGGAACAAACTGACGGTGCTATGATATATACATACATGTTTATAAGTGTGCAATGTTATATATATGGACGCTCTGAAATATCCAAAGGGTAATCGTAAAATTATAATTTTCTATTGTTATTTATTTTAATTGCAATATGGTATGATTTTGTATTTGATTGTTTCAAGTATTTTACTTAATTGTTGTATAATAATACTATTTAAAATTAATATAATAGATTTAACTAAACATAGGTAAAATCATTATTATAAAAAAATTAACTGTTAATTGTAGTGTTTTAATAATTGTAATAAACAATTTTACGTTTTTAAATATTTTTTTTAATTGTTGTATAATAACCTTTCTAGTTCACATTAACATATAAATAGGTGAGTACATCTACATGTGAACAACATATATTTATTTTAATTAATATTAACAGATAATTATAATGCAATGCGTCAAATCGATTATAGAAATTTGTATGTATAATAATAAATAAAAAACATTACCAGCTGTTATTTATCTTTTGACATTTACAATTAATTACCTTATCATTATCAAATTACAATTAATATTTATTGTTACAAAATGGTGTTTTTTTTTAATACAATTAAAGACAAAAAACAATTATAATGAAGTGTAAAACTTAGAAAGAAAAAAACATTACAAGGGTATTTATTAAAGATAACCTATAAAATAAAAATTCTTTAAACCATAAATCAAGGGTAAATGTATTATCCAACTAAAAACAATCTACATATCCGTAAATGTATGCACGTATGGTAGAGCCGCGACACCGAGCACCGGGTTGTGTTGTGCGGCATCACCGTCCAACCACCACCACACCACCGACCTTGGTGGGTAGCGAGCGCTACGGCGCGGGGACGGACGCGCGCGCCCAAACCGACAACGCTGCAAGGCGCGCCCCTTGCACGGACCCCCTCCCCGCGCAAGTCAACGTGTTGCCATTGGACGAGTACTAAATCGATAGACGCAGAAATACGCCGCGCGCGATTCTCAACCTAAACGACGCGGCGGAATTTCACCTCGGCGTCCGCACATATGTTCCTATCGGACAGCGGTCGCCTCTACGCGCGGTTCCGATAAGATCCATTGTCGCTTGCGCGATATCTTACAGTAAACAAAACAACTGATATACTGGTTTTTGCATCATCAAAGAGTTCTTTTTATATACTTTTGAATATTCCTCTCGTTCTATTTGTATATACGTACACGTAATGCCGGCTTCTATGTGAATATAATTGGAAACCCCGCGAAAAATCATTGTTTGTCGAATATACAAAAATACTACGGATGTTAACATTTCATGACAAATTATGCAATCTGGTCCGAACGTAAAAGCTGATGATTTTTGTATGCCACATACTGCTATGAAAACAAACATTGAGAGAGATACTTGTCTCGAAATACTTCTTTGCACGTACGTTCAAACAAAAGTAAAAAATAATCTTCGCCTCCAAAATTAGCGTTGCCAAGTTTCCGTATAAGTTTTATTTTATACACATCTAACAATGTTGCCACATAGTAATGATACAAACGTCGCATACAGCAATACAACAATAACTAAATATGTATCAAAATTTCTATAAATCACAAAGAAAATCGCGTATTTATAATAAAACCACGTTTTGGAAGCATTTTTAATGTTTTATTATACATTTATATCACATTTAAATTTTTTTCGAAAATAGAAATCATCTGGAAGGCTGGCGTTTTATTTGTCAAAATTTCACATCCTTACGTGAAGTAAAGAAATATTCAAGAAAATACATGTATCTGATAATAAAACCTTCAAAAATATGATATTTCAAACAAATATGTTACTTACTGTGAACGAGCACAATTTTCAGTTATTTTACGTCGAGAATATGCAGAAAAAACACTTTTAACTGCTGAATTATAGTTTAACAACACTTTTACACGAACTTGATACTTATTATAAAGGTTCAAATTGTAAAACTTCTGACACATTCTGCAGGAGTACCCTCACATTACGAAGTAAAACGTTCTACTGAACATAATATGGAGGCAATGTTTGGACGAGTCCACATAATGGCAGTCAGCGGGGATAGGCTCAATCCGTCAGTTTAGTTTTTAAAGATATTCTGAAAGAAGCTGTGGAAAATATTAAAATCTTATTAATTTTGTTTAGTGTGTTCTACAAAAGGTATTTATTAGAAAAGTTTATAGTAATCAGGCTGTTTTAAATAATAAAAGTTATTTATTTCCACCATCCTTCCCCCGTAATTAAAAATGGAATCGACCAAATACAATAGATGTTTAAGTGGAAGACGCAAGGGGTCTCTGTGGTGTTTCTGTTTTTAAAAGTTAGAGGGAATTATTAATTAAAGAGTAAATACATACAAGCAATGACAAAAATAACTCCAGTAAATTTACAGAATTTTAAAAATTTGGATAAACAAATCGAGTAAGTACATAATATTTAAAATATTAATAAGTAGTTAAAAAATTAGTAATCGTAAAAATATTTGAAATGACCTCATTATAGCAAATGTCAAATTAACAATGCAAAAATAACTAAAAATAATCATTTTGAATCTACTAAGAAGTTCGAAAGTTTTTATGAATTAAAATTATAGTAAAATAAAGACTGTATTTGTACATTTTTCGTATTATATTTTACAAAATTTTATAATCTTGATAAACCAGCTGATATCTTTGACATGATTGGTCAATAAATTAAATTGAACACCAATGAGAGTACAAAAACGTGTTGTTGAATTCATTTCTCGTACGTGTCATTTTTTTCTCAATTTCAATGTAATACATAAAATCGTGAAAATTTAATATAACTTATTATTTCTTATTTGTTGTGTGTATTTAGTTAAAGTATCAAACACAAATAAAAATGTTAAATACAGTAAATAGATTAATTTTCATTACTTTGGCCTTTACATCAATTGTACTGACTACTAAAATTGACGTTAGGAATTTAAAATGTTTAGGTAATAATGATTTTATTACTTATTGATATTAAATCTTATCACTTGATTAACTTAATGGTTTTCTTGTTACTTCCATAATATGCTATAAATAATTACCTTCAAACAAAAATATATTATTTTTTAGTATGTCAGACAACAATCGAGGAATTAGAAAATGTGGTTTCAAAATTAGATCCGACCAAAACGATGGATGTTGGAGGTTACCGATTAGATTCAAAAGGTAACGTTCATCAAAAAACAATTTCACAGAGTCGATCCGAAATAAAACTTTCCGAAATTATGGAGGATATTTGCGAGAAACTTGACGATTACGTTAGGGCTACTTGGAAGCATAACGGACAGTTAACTCTGTTAAAACTGATGACTGCTGGAGGACAGATGAACTCAGACATGAGCAAAGTTGATATTATACAAGATGGAGATTTGAATAAAAGTCTGAAATTTTACGTAAGTATTTAAAAATGTGACGGGTCAAAAAATTGTCAATGTTGGGGAATTTTTTTCACAGATATAACTAATTATTTTTGAATCAGGTAAAGGGCGTTTTATTAAGTATATATTCAACTTATTTAATATTTATTTTTATTGAAAAATATTAAATATTTACAAAGTTATGAGCTTCGATGTGACGATCAAAAAAAATATTTTTCTCTATGGTCGACTCGAAATTTCGATAGGGTTATATGAAATAAATAAATAAAAATTTTATCAATATCTATATGAATATATCTATCGTTGCACGTAGCCGTTTTTTTAAATTTTATTTTTTCACAGGTTTTAAAAATAGTAATTATCAAAATTTCAAAAATCGGCTACGTGCAACGATAGCTACTACAATTACGAAAATTATAAAAAAAAAAAATTGAAATCGATTCGTTAGTTTTTGAGGAATCGTGTCGACCAGGTCGAAAAATGTCATTCCGAGATAAACGTGTTTAATGTTTTTGTTATGTCATAACCGGCCGTGCTACATCGTCTCACTAAACTGACTGTAACTTCGTCAATTTTCGAAATTTAAACTCAATTTTTTGTATACATATTTATGAATATGCATACTTTTTAAAAAATGTAAAAAAAAAAAAAATTCGTCGCTGTGGCTTACGAGTCTTAAAAAATCTATTTTGCTTCCTCGCAATATCGAAGATACGAGAAGCTTCGTTATCGTTTTAAAACGAGAAAAAAAATTTGTTCTCCGATTTCAAAAATTTTACTTTATTTATCCGTTTCAGGTCAAGACAAACACTTTTTGTTCCGTGTCTGTCTGTCTGTGTGTGTGTCTGCCTGTGTGTGTGTGTGTGTGTGTGTGTCTGTCCCCCAATCCTTGTCACACGCTTAACTCATGAACCACTGAACCGATATTGATGAAACTTGGTTGGTTGGTTGGGTCTGGCTTGAGGACGGTCCCATTTCAAAATAATTAAAATTGTGTGTAAGGGGGAGGGGTGACATCCAAAAAGATTTATTTTTTGAAGATATCTCAAGAAAGACACATGTTACGTGAAAATTTTATAGAACCTTTTTTGTAGAGCATTCAATTCTCTATAATATAGGTCACCTACTTTTGTTGTAAAATATTCCCTTACAAAGATCTATCTCAATTTGACTTAAGAAAATCGTCATTTGTTTTTTTAAAACTGCTATTTACTTTGACATATTAAATGTCACTTTGACGTTTTAAATGTCATTTTGACATTCGTATAGCAGAAAAATAATGATTTTGATTGAAATTATCAAAAAATTCAAAATATACGACATAATAACCAGGCGCGTATTAAGAAAAATGTTAAATTAATTTTTTTTATTAAAATCGTATGAAAATTAAATGGTTAACCAATGACAGGCAGTTCATCTGAATACTTTATCGGTTTTTATTTAAATTGTTCAATAATTAACTACCTTTGATGAATTTAGCACGAGGAAGCACCGTGCATTTACAAGGCAGAGTATTTTTTTATTGCTTAAATCTCTTCCTAATATATCTAAGAATATGTCTGTAAAGTTTTATAGGCAAATTCGAAATATTTTCAAAGATAAAGCATTAAACGCAGTGGGGTGTCGAGCAGGTATACCGTAGACCGTAAACTTTGAAACGCGTTTTCTTGAGTTTTAATTTTTATCATTTTTCTAAACTGGCGGGCGTGATTACAATAAAACTAAACGACCAATCAAAATGAACCAAAGCTTGTTGTCTTCTATTTGAACTAAAAAGATTCACGAAAATTCTAAACAACTTTTTTAGCAAATTGAAATGATTTTTTTTCCTTGCAAAAAGCACATTTTTTTTCAAACTTGATTTTTTTTTTAATTTTACAATTTTTTGTGTTTTTCTTAGTTCACCTAGAAGAAAAATATATAAAAATTAAAATTTACTTTGGTTTTTTTGTCTCAGACAAAAATTACGAACTTCATATTTCCCGCCGATTGTAAGGCGTTACACAAATCTGCATATAAATTCGCTGCGTTTGAATATTTTTGTCTTAATAAAAAAATTTTTTAACGTTCAAATATGCAATTAAATAATCTGAAAAGTTCGCTACACTTGCTTATTTTTTTCTGTCATAAAAAAATTCCCCAAAAAACGCTTTGTTTTGGCCTCATAAAACAGGATCCCCCCCTTAAGAAATCGAAAGAGGATCGTTAATTAATTGTTTTTCCAGTGCGAAGGAATAATAGAAGAATACGAAGACAATATTATAAAATACTTCCGAGAGAGTTCCGACAATATAGACATTCGAGTGTGTTCATTAGATGCTAAATACTGTGATCATTCCTTGCCTGAAGAAGAGGAAGAAGAACGTACTTATGATGAATTATAAATATCATCAAACGATTGTGATTTGTAAATAATGAAACAATAAGTGCCTTTGTTTTATAAATTATTTCTAAATAAATGTTTAATTAGATCTATTTGCTTTTGTGTTATCGTTCTTTCCCTCTTATCTCTAGAAAATAAATAAATAATGTATTTATAAAAAGAAAAAGATAAAATAAATATTTGATTTATACTTAAAACTTATTTTAATAAATTTTATAAAACAACTTCAAAGTATTAGTTACGAATATTTTTTACGATATCTAACAACTTCATCACCCCCCTTAAAAAACTATTTTTGAAGTTATACTTCTTTAGGCGCTTTGAGGGTAAAAGTTTAGTAATGTAACGGAAATGAAAAGCTATGTAATGAAGCGTTATGCGGTGGACAGGTAAGCATGGTATCAACAAAACTGTAGAAATTGTTGTCTGTAAAGAGTATATGTGCATTAAGAAAAATTTCATGATTTATAAATATGGACTTTGAAATAATATACAATTAAATTTATGCATTACATTATTTTATTCATTTAATCAAGATAAAATTGAGATTATTCGTAGTCGTTTTTCAATCATGTCAAAGAAGTATAACTTCTAACGCGTGTACATAAGTACACACACTCAATGTATATTAATTAATACCAACGTTTGTACCTATACATAATTTTTATCGGATTCATATATTCACTAAATACTTGTTTCCTAGTCTATGATAGTTAATTGAGTGAAAGAATATTTTAAGTACATATCGTAACAAAAGGAATATTCATCTGGATAAAAATTAATTTTAAATTAATCATATCATGTTTGAATCTGAGTAACATATATTACTTTCGCTAACCATACATTTTTAGATACATTGTTAATATAGATAGTATGAAGGTGAGTAATAAAGCTATGATATTTATTATTGTATTAATGACAAATATCATAGATATTTGTTGATTAATATTGAATTAACTGGATTTCATGTATTAATCAGACCATTTTCAGGGAGAAATGATTCAATTGAATCTGATTATTTTTTCCTGAGCACAATCAATTTATTTATTATGGTTTTGTCGTAAATTATGAAGAAAAAAACTGTATAAATATATAGAAAACAGTGCATTAATATCGTAATTTTATAGCTATAAACTCAAATAAATGATGAAACGCCCCAGGAAAAAGCGATCAGAGCAGATCTGAAATTAGATCTGGTCAGATCTGAATGGTCCAAATTACGGATCTGATCAGATCTGATGCAATTGGCTTCAATTGGATCAGCGCAGATCTGAAATTTGATCCAATCAGATCCGTAATTTGGCCCATTCAGATCTGATCAGATCTAATTGGATCAAATTTCAGATCTGCTCTGATCCAATTAGATCTGATCGCTTTTTCCTGGGGCTGGTCGGAAATCGATTTTAAAGTTAAATAAATGTTAATAAACAGTTTGATGGTCACTGCAAATACAAAAAATCGAATCTGTCAAAAGCAACTGTTTTATGTCATTGGAATTTAATAAATAGCTAATATTTATTTAAAACATGAATTGAAGAGCGGTTTTCTTAAAAAATGTCTTCAACAATCAACTAAATGAATGATTGTTACTAAAATGGTCGTTTCATAATAACGGTTTTTGTAGGTTATTATTATTTTTATAAATCAATTAAAATATGAGTTTGTATGAAGCTGAAGATAATAAATACCAAAGCATCTCTTGCTTGGGACAGTGCTGCAATGGAATAGCCATGGTTCACTTGGCAAGACACATTTCTACAAATACTTTAGTGGCTGTGAAAAAATTCAATATCGATAAAGCGAAAGATGATATCTGTTTAATTGAAGTATGTACATTTAAAAAAAATAACTCTGAGAGATATCTTATTAAGTATTATTTTTTAATTCCAGCATGAAATTATACTTACACGACAACTACAGCATCCGAATATTCTACCATATCTAAACAGTTTTGTAAATGGTCCAGAAGTATGTGTTGTCACACCCTTAATGGCTTTTGGCTCCTGCAAAGATTTAATGGTAAATCACTTCACCCAAGGCCTTCCAGAATTAGCTATAGCAAATATACTACGGGACGTTTTACAAGGAATAGATTATATACACAAGAAAGGATTGATTCATCGGTAAGTTATATTCTTGTAATACAAATAAACGAAGACATAATTCCATTTTACTTCCAGAGCGATACGAGGCAGTCATATCCTAATATCATCGAGTGGCAAAGCCTGCCTGACCGGATTGCGGTACGCATGTCTCATCGTCGAGAACGGCAAATGGCAAAAGCAGATCCACTCGTTCCCGCTGAGTACGGCCAAGAACCTCAACTGGCTGAGTCCGGAGCTACTCGAGCAGAATCTACAGGGTTACAACGAGAAATCAGACATCTACAGCATCGGCATGACAAGCTGCGAGCTGGCTAATGGTATAGTACCGTTTGCTGCAATGCCTACGACTATGATGCTCATAGAGAAGGTTCGGGGATCGGCTCCGCAGTTGCTTGATTGCACGACTTTACCGTCAGAGCCATATGAAAACGACGATTTTGAAAGTAAGAAAAACTAAACTGGATAAGACTCCCCTGCAAATTTATACCCCCTTAAGGGGACAGACCCAGTTGCGACTTCCAAAAAAAGCTCTTTTTTAAGATTTTTTTTGACCACGCATTAAAATAATTAATAACAAATGTTTTTTTCCATATGAAAGATATTATTTACAGAAAATGTTGTAATTTTTTTATGGCAAAATGTTAAAAAATAAGTGGGATATAGCAAATTTGGGAGGGGTAAAAAAAAAAGTGTTTTGCCGTGATCACTGCTGTTCGTCACTGGATCATCAGAAATCAAAAAAACAAAAGGGATCATTAGTTAATGACAATGCTCCGGATGGAAGAAGGGATTTGAAAAATTTTGAATTTTCACAAAATCGCGGATGTTGAATGTCAAATTTCTTTATTTGACTAAAATTTCACCTGCATTTTCGGCTATAAAAACAAAAATAATCGTCCAAAATAAAAATCCTTCGTCCATCCGGAGGACAATTATGTATAGCATAAGTTAGAAAAATTTCAAACGGATCAGCAAAGTCGTTCTCTAGTTACAATGATCACCGACTTCGAACATGGTTTTGAGAAAAAGCGCACAGTTGCCGCTACTTGAATACATTAGAAACGGCTCCGTTCAATGTTATATATCTCCATAAATAACGATCCGATTTGTCTGAAATTTTTAGAGAATACTTTTGAAATATTCTACTTTGAGAAAATGCAATTAAAAAAAAAATTGATTTTAAAAAAATTCTAACTGTGTCTGCCCCCTTAAATCATTGTTCCAGTAAACTATCAGAATGACGATGCATACAGCGATCGAAAGCAGTCGACGAGCGCTCCCAAGACACAGATATACAGCAGCCGGAGGTTTACGGACGCGTTCCACGGGTTTACCGAGGTGTGCCTGAGGCGCAAGCCACACGAGAGGCCGAGTGCTAGCGGACTGCTAGGACATCCGTTCTTCAAGCTGTGCAAGCGGGGAGAACTGCTACCGGATCTACTGCATCCGGTGATGCCGATCAACGACCAGATAGGTGATAATGCAGGTGAGTGTGACTCGTTTTGATGTATTTGATTGTTTTTTACCGATTTTTTTTGTTGTAGATGATTGGGAAGCTATTTTAGCTGCTGAGAAATTGAAGGATCTTGAAATCAGTACGTGCGAGTGGGACTTTTGAATAGATTTTTGAATGCGTGTAATATAAAAAAGGCTGTTAAAAAGATTAATTTGTAATAAATATATTTTTATTAGTCGTATGTGTTTTATTGTTCCTTTTTTAGGGTTCCGTAGAAAACTAGGAACCCTTATAGTTTCTCCATGTCCGTCCGTCCGTCTTCAAAAATTTTGAGATAATAACATGAAATTTGGTATACGGTCGTAGATTGACGACCCAAAAACAGAAATGATAAGATTTTTGAAAATAAAAATTTTTTAGACCCCCCTTTCATAAAATGAAAAGTGTTTAAAAAAAAAAAATTTCACCTACACCATTGAGTGTGGTGTCGTTAGAAATGTCTCCTAAAATGCAATAAAAAATGTATCAGAACTTTTTGATTTTAACCCTTTAATCACGATGTATTTGCTCTCCAAAGTCGTTAAAAAAGCGTCCCCCCCCCTCTATTTTCTAAACTATCAATTTAAAAAATCTGAAAAAATTCCAGAATGTAGCTTTTAATTAGTACTTTCACTAAAAATTATAACGAACATTGTCAAAAATATTTTGGACCCCCCTTTCATAGACTGAAAATTGAACTTACATTTTTCCCCACTTACCCTATTGAGTGGGGTGTCATTTAATAGGTCTCGTAAAATGCAATAAAAAACGTCAAATAACTTTTTGATTTTAACCCTTCAGTCGCGATATATTTGCTTTTTAATGTCGCTGTCAGAGCGTCCCCCCCTCTATTTTCTAAACTATCGATTCAAAAAATCAGAATGTAGCTTTTAATTAGTACTTTCACTGAAAATTATAACGAACATTGTCAAAAATATTTTGGACCCCCTTTTCATAGATTGAAAAGTGAACTCACATTTTTTTCATTTAAATCATTGAGTGGGGTGTCATTTGATAGGTCTCCTAAAATGCAATAATAAAAGTCAAATGACTTTTTGATTTTAACCCTTCGGTCACGAAAATTTTGAAAAAAACTTTTTTATAAATCGTAGTGAGAATGACTACGGAACCCTATCATGTGCGTGCCCAACATGCACTTGCCTGTTTTATTTTCATCACAGGAGTGTTAAGCGCCCCATAGACGATCAATTGTGCAATATTACGGATTATTGACTGTTTAGGAATCATATCGAAGATTGCGTAATGATTAATGATTTTACAAAAGTTTGAGCGAGTTTAAATTTTATTGTGCCATATTTTTTCATTATGTCGTCTGTAGGGTTTATTGTACAATATTTTTTTAGTCTACTGTTCGGAGAGTTGAGACTAGGTCCTAAAAGATGTTCGTGAGTGTACACTGGTCTACTTTTCAACTATTCTTTGACCCATATTCGTTTTTTTATGTTTTACTAGCAAAATCAACAGAATAGCTGCAGCCAAATCTTGATAATCACACATGTTGCTCCCACGAAAATATCGACGCAAATTTTTCAATAAAATTGTGCAATAATAACATTGCACAGTTATATTGTAGGTGTATGGAGTGCCTTAAAAACAGTACTGGTTTGAGTCAAAAATGAACCCTATTCAATCTGAAAAACATCTTTTTAATAAAATGTCTGTCCAACAAACAAATTTTTATTTCATACATTTTACCGGAAATAGATAAAAATTTTGATTTTTACATAAAATCTATACTTTTTTGCTAGAAATTGAAAAAAATCTGTTATCTCAATTACAAATGTACTAAATTTTCGTCTGTCCGTCAAACTATATTTCGCGCTGGAAATTTAAATAATATGAATGAAAAGTATTTGCCACCTTGTTTTTTTATGAAAGAAAACGACAATAAAATTTAAATATATATTATTAGTTATATAATATATTACATTTCTTTCAATAATTACAAAACACGAAAATATATAATTACAATACATAAAAAAAGTGAATACATTTTTTTAAATATTGTAATCAAGCATTTTTATTTTTATTTTCAGTAATGATATTCCTGTAATATTAATTTATTTATTGACCTTATATATTACGATAAAAAATAAAATCACATTATTTGTGTATTGACTTATAAAAAATATTGATAATTATCAGAAGTGTGGAGAAATAACGGGCAAGATGGGTTGAAAAATAAATTAAAGTTTTTCTTAAAAAATCCTCAGGAAGAAGAAATTAGATCTACGTAAATCAAATTTTCTCAAAATTTAAGTACATCATGATTCATGATGAGGTTGTAACTTAACTCTCGCTAACAGCATGATTTCATTTTTTTTACTACAATAAATATTATACAAAAATTGTAGTTACTGTAAATGTAGATGTACTCGTATGTATTTAAGTAAAGTGAATAATAAATAAATGTGGCTATTTGAACATACCGTATGTGTATGCATTTGGCTATTTACACATATTGTATGTGTACCTAATT
Organism: Sialis lutaria; assembly: GCA_949319165.1. Lineage (NCBI taxonomy): Eukaryota > Metazoa > Arthropoda > Insecta > Megaloptera > Sialidae > Sialis > Sialis lutaria. The sequence goes on from OX439232.1 coordinate 3,507,425, forward strand.
AGGTTAGGTTGTTAGGTTAGGTTAGATTACGTTAGGTTAGTGGTATATGCAAATAGTCAATAGGGTACACATATAGTATGTTTAAACAACCAACACATACGGTATGTTCAAATAGCCCCATCCATAATAAATATTAAAGATCTATTTCTAAATTTAGATCTACGTAGATCTAAATAATTTTTTCCCAAAAAGTCAAATACAAATAAACTCATAGCGTGGAAACGTCATTAAAGATTTTGATAAAAAATTCTACACAGGCAGATATATTCAACGATTCTTCTCCAAAAATTTTACGACATTCCACCATCAAGTTTTGGGGTTATAAGTTGTAAATGATTAAAAATCAATAGTATCGTTACTTAATTAAAACGTTTTCACTACACCTCTGACAATTATATAGTAAAAGTGAGCTATTCCACAAATCACAATATTTGTATTATTAAGACACACACACACGCACGCACGCACATAAAATACTGACTTAAAAATAGCACATTAAATTCTCAACCCTTTTGTTAATAATTTGTCCCGAAGATCTGATTTTTTTCAATCATAAAATTAATGTTAATAATTGTGTAGATAAAAAAAAAATATAAGTGAGCAAATATTCGTAATCCTTATAAAATTAAAATAAATATCTTTAAAAGAATATTCTTTTTATTACATAACTATTTTATTAGTAATATTAAAAAATAAATAAATATAAAATATGGTTAAAGATCTACAAAAAGTATATTGACTAAAAATGTGATGTACATACTCATTAATACTCTTTTATAATTCGAGGTTAACGTTTGTAATGTCCAATATTACGAAGAAATCGAATAAAACTATTAAAATGGAACTGTCGTAAAGTGCTTGTTGGCTAACATATTATATTAAATTTCTTTATAATACTGGACATAAAGCTAAAAATTTAAAATGGAATAAAATATGAGATAACAACCTCCAATAAAAAATATGAACTAAAATAAACTAAAGAACGTGGGGTAGTCGGTCATTTCAATAAAACTTTAGATTTCTAATTTAACGGATAAAATTTCACCAATATGCATTGATATTTAAATTTCTTTGAAATATATACCATCTAATTTATAAAAAATTAATAATCAAAGTTTACACAGGTATCCCCCGTATAACACACTAGTTAGGTTTAAAAAAAATGCTGTGTTCTTATAATACCTTGGCTGTGTTATACAAAACAAATTAGTAAAATAAATAAAATAAGGTTAGGTTGTTTACATAAAAAAAATAACAAAACCATATCGTGCAAATATTTGTTGCACAAATGATACCTGTACTTTTAACATGCAACTGAAATAGCATAAATCAGCTAAAATAATCTAAACAAACGTTTAAAAAACTTATATTTTCTGAATATCAAATATGTCAAATTAAAATATAGGTTAGGTTAACTATGAATATTGTTTTATAACCGTGGAACTTCTCCATTTATAATAAACATTGAAGACGAGTAAATAAATCAAGTCTTTTGCTGTTAGCAAATGGTGAATGATTTATTTTTATATATTTCAAGTACGAACATAAATAAATTTGTTATTTTTAATCTAGTTAAAAACTAATTATTAATAATATCTAATTTGATATTATACGGATTTTTGGTTTGGTATAGATGCTATTTTCCAAACATTCGAATTTAATAGACACCCCTCCTCCAATTATTAGACCTTTAATCAAACTAGATAATTTTCAGGAACTGTTTTTTAGGTTAAAATTATTTTAATAAAATGACAACCCCATATTCTTTAGTTTTTCTCAATATATCACTTTTATAAAATAAATGGTTTATATTGACTACAGTTTCGGTATTATTTAAAGTCAATGTAGAGGTATTCTACATTCGGAACACCTTGAATGATGCTCCTCATTAAATGACTCTATCTGTATCGTAGCCGTGTGTATTTTAAATTTATTGTACACTAATGAGGTAGCGCATTTTAAAATATCATCTTTATCCGTCGACGAATCTAGAAAAAAATAAAAATAAAACTATCCTCTCCCAAAATCAGAAATCACATTCTGAATAAATTAATATTATTTTATTCTTACCAACGGCTAGATGAACACTCATACTATATCTATCCGTAGTTAGTGACCAGACTTGTAAATTGTGGACGTTCCTAACCCCCGTAATACTCTTAAGCGTCGTGTAAATCAGATTGTAGTCTAACTTCAAGGGAAACGCTTCCATCAGGATATTGAGAGAATCGCGAAATACTGTTTGGGTCGTAAAGATTACAAGAATAGAGAAAATAAACGTACATATTGGATCGGCTACTTTCGCTTTCGGCTGGAACAAAATCGATTAATATTAATTTAGATTTCTTGGACAGGGTAAGCAGTTGACTTACGTATTGTTTGATAATGAGTGCAGCTATGAACACCCCAACACTTTGAATAAAATCGCCGAGAACGTGAATAACTGCTGCCCTTACGTTTATATTGTTATGGGAATGGTTTGATCCATTTCCATGGGAATGATTGTGAGGCATATCGAAGCAATTACCATGAAGTATGATCCCCATTCTATAACGAATATAATGTTTATTAAATATTTGCCTTATAATTATTTTTAAAATACGTTTACATGATATTTATAATAACGCCAATTCCGGAAACTATCATCATCGTGTCCGGGTCTATCTCAAAGTCCTGGTGAACGACTCGCATTACAGCAAAGTACATGAATACTCCCGTTAATATCCACACAACTACAATACTGAATAGAGCCCCTAATATTTCTGTAAAAATATACATGTATTGTATATTTAAAGATAATTGCTTATTTTTTAAATTTTACCTGCTCGGTAATATCCGAAAGGCATTTTCTTTGTTGGTTGTTTTGATCCGATAATGATGGCAAATATGGATACGAGAAATCCTATAAAATCTGACAATAGATGAGCAGCATCGGTCATTATAGCTAAACTACCGGCTATGTGGCCCCCGATCAATTCTGCAACCTGAAAAATAGATGTAACGTCAAAAAATATACAGTAGAAACTAGTTATAACGACATCGAAGGGACCGGAATTTTAGGTCGTTATAACCGGTACGTTGTAACAACCGATAATTCGATTTTTTAAGGTAATTTATCGGAAAAACTAAAAATTTTATGAGTATGCTGAAATTTTGTGAAATTCACCGTCTGTGAGCGAAGATATCGTCAAAATAAAATCACAATTTTAAGCAGAGAATAATAAAATATAAAACATATACGAATATTGAATATACAATATACAGAAGCGAAACTCAACGTTATTTTACTGAAGCATAGCTTGACATTATGAGGTGATTCTGATTGGTTACTCTCCACCAATCATGTACCGTATACGAAATATGTCCCATCTGTTTTCTGTTTGTTCGCTTATCTATGAATTAAACCTAACCTACAAAACATGATGTATTATGTTTTACGTCAAACAATATTTTTTATTACACAAAAAATTAAATGCACAAATTATGTCAGTCACAATAAGACATCACGGATTATTAAAGGATAAACACAATATTCTTACGTTTAGATTATTGACATAAAAACACAAAATTGTTTTAATTAATGTTAAATAACACAAAACACAAACCGATAAAATTCTCCAAAAATATTGTAAACAGAAAGTCGTTAAAAGCAGTATTTCGTTGTAAGCGATGTCGTTATAAACGGTATATTATAACAGGCAATTATATGGGATTCAGCCGGGACTTTTATTCTGAGTCGTTATAAGCGATACGTCGTATTAACCGATGTCGTTATAACCGGTTTCTACTGTAATTGTAAAATAATTTAAGAATATATTACCATGAAAATGAGGCACATAAAACCTGCAAACATTAACTTCTTCCATGCTTGAGAATTATTCCTTTGTGACGTTTTACTGTGACAATGGAGGTCATCGTCAGAATTCATACGAGAATCATTTATTAAAACGTCGCTGTACAGTTCCTAAAAAACAAAAAGAAAAAATATAACTGACAGTAATTAAAAAAATGGGTCATAAACAAAGAATAATTAATATGTCTCATTTCATACAACTTCGCCATAAATTCTTTAGTTTTATAAAATAAATAAAAGATGGCATACATTTGCTAAAAGTGGCGAGTCAGTGCTGTCACCAGAAAATGATATTCTTCTATTCGTAGTTAGTACAGGCGGGTACATATTTACTAAGGAATCATTTCTCTCAGTACGGCAGTGGTTGTTTTCTTCCCACGAAGCCTCGGGTATGTTAGTATCGATATGGTTTGATGATAATCTACGGCATTTTATACAGTACGGTTTCTCCTTTGCTCCGAAATCATTCAAAAGCGGCAAGGAGTTCTTATCATCGAGTAAAAAACTATCTTCTTGTTGTGTATCAGTATATGTATGATCACAGTAAGATTCCATGTTCACTAAATATTTAATGACTATTAATTATTTATAACAGACATAACGATTATTACTTAAAATAGGCTTAAATGTCACGGAAAAAATTCTGCAGTTTTAATCAGTACAACTCTCTTAAAATTAATCTACTTTAAGATGGTAAGTGACTGATAGTGGCAATGAAACTAGTCAATAATCTACTTAAATGTAATTTAGTCATTTTTATTTGCGGAATGACAGATAGGAAAACTTAATAATGACAGTTCCAGGTTATGACGTGTATTTACCAATAAGATAAAATTCTGTCTTACCGATAAACCATTGATTTGAAAATATAAGGAATGGCAGCTATACGGTCTTGTTTGAATTAAAAAGCCCATTTTAACTCCCTAAGAATGCAAATTTAGAAACGATCGATTTATTTATCATTATTGGGTGTGTGACAAGACTAATGTAAAAAACGGCATGACAAGAAACGAAAATATTTCTTAAAACATAAATTTTGTGGTACAAACCACGTAGTTGCGTTTCCATATACTCATCGCTTGATAAACCGATGTTGTTGGTAATTCAACCGCTTGAATTGCCGACGTCGAGAGGGGCCCCCACTACCGTGTCAACCTCAACGTTGATTGGTGAATTTAAATTTTGCGCAGAAATAGCAATCACGGTAGTATTATGGAGGGGATAGGAGAAGGTCGGCAAATCGCACGTTTGGCCCGTCGGTTAATCAAGCTGCCGGTAAATCGCGAGATGAGTGTAATGCATACATAAATAATCAAAAATTATCATAAACAGTAGTTATTAGTCATATTTACGATAAAATGATAAAACTGTAAAAAAAGTACTTACTTACGACATTACATATACAAATATAAATAAATAAAACAGACACGTTCAGTTTTAAAATAAGTTTTAATGTACAATATATCCATTGTTGACAATTTTCTTAGCTACGTTATTACATTACCACACTGCAAAATCTAATTTATATTATTATTTTAATATAAACAAAGCTGTTGGCTGAATAAATAATTAATATTTATATATTTTATCACTGTATTAGTAATTCAAATCTAATTATAACATTTACAATATATTTAACTACTATATATACACAAACCATTTACATTCTAATATATTATTATTTTATTTTTGTACAATAAAAGTTGTATTACTCCATTTGTTTCCTAAAATTCATTTTATTTACCTACATCAACCATTGTGTTTTAAGATTCCTAATATTTTACACGAACCTTCAAATTTCTTCCTGTTAATATAAATATAATAAAAATTATGTCACGTGGGTCAAAATATATTAAATAAATTAACAAAATATATTATAAAAAATAAATATGGCATTTAATTAGGGTTTAAAAGTATTATTCATGACTATCTTTACAGCACAGTTAATATTACTAAACAATTACGTTTATAAATACGTTCTTCCAACAAGCAGTCTTAAATTTGCAATTTTATTGTCGGCTAACACAACTTTTAAAGATTTCTTACAGTCAGTGCTCGAATCGGACAGAAATACTCTTCTTCTAAATGTCTACCAAAATTTACATTATAATTATGTTAAAAATGTTCGTACATAAGAAGAAAAATTAAAATTGCTACATTACGTTTTTAAGTGACAGAAACAGATTTTGTCTAAAAAATTTGACAAAGTTTACAGAAAAGATTGTCATTATTTTTTATGAAAACTCGCCGGTTTTAAAACATTGAGACTCGAATTTTCCACGATAAAATTCTGTAGTCTCCGACGTTTTTATCTCCCCATTTATTTAATTCAAAGGAAACTGAATGAATTCTGAATCTGTTAAAATCATCTGAAAGAAGAGATTCAAATCTTAAAAATGTTTTATTTTTAATCTACATATCAACATTTTTACCATAGTTATTTTTCTATTCGCAGCGTGCGCGATGACAGCACCAACTAGTGGTTGCAACTAGGGTGGACTTTGACATATTAACAAACATATAATTTCAATAAAATATCGTAATATATACATTTCAGACGATTATTTATGACTATAGGCTATGTGCATGAAGTCTACTAGCGGGCAGTAGAGAAGGATTGAATGAATTGAACTCTCTTTTTATTATTGTTTAATAAAAAAAATGTAATAAACAAATATCATTTACGTGGAAATTATTTAGTTTGGGTATTTATTTTTTTTAATTGTGACGTATACATGAAGGTAGGACGTATAATAGAAAAATAATTAATTCGTTTACATTGACAACATAACCTCAAACTATGGTGCCGATAATCTTATAATGTTGCTCACCACGAGCACTCACATCGATATTATTTCTAACTCCACCCCCTTGCACATAGCCTATAGTGTAGTTAACCATGTTGACCTTTCTATTTTCAGTTAAAAATGAACCTATTTAAAAATGACAGTTAGTCCACCAAAAGTGTTCTTTTTGGCCACGTCGTGCGCTGCGATCGATTTCATTTCCCCCACTACCTACTTTGCACCCATTGAATACAACAATTTGATTATGTTTTCTAAACACCACGCCCTAATTGAATAAAAACGATATACTCTGCCTACATAACATCATAGAGTATTGAAAAATTTTATAAAACAACATAAAACTCCCACCCATTGACTTAAGTTTCAACGTCCGATCCGAATACTGAATATATAGATACACATAATATCTAATGTGACGTATGTAAAGTGACAGCCATCAGCAGACTGCTACGTCCGTCGGTCCGGCATCTATATTCGTCTCCGTAGCTGCTGAGTTGAACAGTTTAGCCGTCTCGCTGCTGAGCCGTACCATGGAGCTCCTCCCCACCAGGCCCCACACGTACGGGATGAAGAACTCTTCAGGCTGATCCTCTTCTACGTATTTGAATTTTAGATCTGGGAACTTCTGTAAAATAATAACGTTATTATTATTAATTATTGATTTAATCTTAATATATTAAACTCTTGGTGCATATGTACGTGCGATCATCAGGCCTAAACCACTGGACGTATCGAAGCCATATTCACACCATATGTTTGTTTGGTGCTCCGGTGTGAAATTGTAAATTATAGAATTCGTTATTCAATTGCTACTATTTTTTTATATAAATAACAGTTTAAAGGTGCCTTTTCATGGAGCGTCATTGACCCTGGACGCTTTTTTGAATTTTGAATGCTTGCTATTGGTCAGCGTCAAGTAAAAAAGCTCAACCATGTTGAACTCATACTGCTTGACGCTAGAAATCATATGACACCTAATGTCAGTAGCTTTGATATTATGTGTATTCTTGTTTGTTTTGTGAATTTATACGTCTTTACGAATAGTATAATGAAATGTAAATCAATTTTTAATAACTGAATGTAATTTATTGGTTGTTTTTTCACACTTAAACGTCAAACAGTAGTTGACAGCTAAAATTCAAAATTTTAAAATCGATCACGTGACGAGATTTGACGCTAAAAAACTAGCTTCAATTGTGTTTAATTTAAACAGGTATACTACATAATTTTACGTGTTTTTAACATAACCTATAATACAGTTTATTTTTATTCTTAAAATATAGTGAAATAATACAAAAATGCATGTATGACGACGTTTAAACTCAAAATAGTCAAAATACACAAAGTAACCCTAGCAAATTTAACACCATAACAATGAGTACAAACACGAAAAAGAGCATGCAAAATTTTTTGGCAAAACAACGTTTGCCGGGGCAGCTAGTTTAAGATAATAATATAACACATACTTTAAGTTTTTCTTTCGGCCATGTCTGCGCTCCCCTCGTTATTGTATTCAGCACTTCCTTTACATCCAGGTCCTGGTTTTGACTGACGCTCTCTAGCCTCTGCGTGAAGTACTTTATAATAAGATCAATATTGTGTATGACGTCCTGAAAGTGCGGGTTATTTCTGAATAACTCGAATATGTGTTTCTTGTAAAGCAACGTGTACACTAAGTTAGGGTTGTTGGATAACTGGTTACTTAACGTAGAGTTGAAGATTTCTAGGACCATCCGTAGGACCTCTTCTAATACTGCAATATCTTGTACCTGTAAAAACGATTACATTCAAAGTCAAATGATTCAGCCAAAAATTTTTACTGCCTCTTACCGTTTCATTTTGATTTCCGCTCCCGTCTTTTTCCACATCAACGACGACCGCAGCCTCCCCCGCTGTCTTGCTGTTCCCCATCTGTCCCTCTAGCCTTGCGTACTTCTTAGCGAGTGTCTCGAATAGAGACACTAGCCTCTGGGCGACGTATGGATGCAGCCATCGAAACTGCGACGACATGTTAGCTAGTGCCGCTAGACAGTTTGTGTGAAGGTATTTGTCCCGCATCTTTAGCATGTTGTACTGTATCGTGCGGATCACCACGAGGATCAGAAGACCCCCGAGGGTTATCTCGGAGATCGTACGTTCCGTGTACCACGGTATGGTTTTTAGTTTCTGAAATATTATAACGTTTTTGATTATAAAGAACGTTCTCAGATTTTTTAACCGATGAAAACTAGTTTTATTCTCTTTAAAATTGTTGCCAAGTGAAATTGAACCTAGAGGTGTACTGTTACTTTTGAATGGGATAGTACAAGTCAATACAATATACAAATTTTTTAATTACTTACGATTTCGTGGACGCCTTTATTAAATGTGTCGTCTTCACTCAAAATCAGTAAAATGATTAAGGACATATAAATATGGTGAGAATTACTTTCAGGGGCATAATATAACGTTCTTAATATTGGAATGATCTGTAAAAAATGAAATTACATTTATTTCAATCGATGTGATTTATATTTTCACAATCACACTTACTAGTTTTTCTATATCAACTCGATTCATTACAAACTTTTTAAAATGCTGGTTTCGATGTAATATTAGATACAACAACAGAGTAGGCGCATCACTGCTTACAACCTGGCAGAACGTCACGAATAAAGCGTTAAAGTCTATCTTAAACAATGTCAAGAGCTGTGATGGTGCAATCGGAGAATTATCTACAAAATTATTCATGATTTAAAAATAGTGGGGTTATGTCAGATACACAAAACGTCATACTCAGAGAGTTAAGGCATGCGAACAAGCTGTGTCGATATGGATTAACAGTCATGGTGCAGTGATTGGTCAGCACGAGTACCAGTAGCAGGGATTGGTTGGCCAAAGGAGTATCAGATCTCATTAAACCGTTGCTTTCGGTCACGTCGGTGCTGTCCACAGGCTTCTTGGATCCGCCTAATGTCAATACTGACCACAGGCCAGCTGATAAAATAATTATTTCAGTTATAGTCCAATCAAATTATCAAAAAAATGTAGTTCGTAAGACGTTGTTCTACAGAGTCATTTTTTTTGTTTTAAAATGTTAAGGGGTATATAAATGCGAAAACTTTAAACGTAATTATCTCGTAAACCGCTCATCCTACGATAAAATTTGTCATAACCTTTTTTATTCATCAGGGTCGAATCTACAATTTTATTCACAGCCCCAATTCTCTATCGTCAATGGTGACGAGAAATATTGTAAAAAGTTCACAAAAAGTTTTTTTGCATTAATTTAATAAAAAAGCAATTAAATTGAAAAAAATTAAATGACAATCTTTTAGAACTCTCAATTTGCAATATTTTTGTTATTAGTTGCCATTTTGTAAAACCCATAGTGTGTTATAGCCCGTGAAACATTGCAAAAACACATTTTTCATTATATTTCAAAAACCATAATGGAACCTACAAAATGTGTAATGACAAAAGTCTAGATCACAAAATTCTACACTTTTTTTGTTCAGAGAAAAAAAAAATTTTTTTGTTAACAAAAAAAAAAAAAAATTTTACGAAAAAATTTTTTTTTTCATTAAAAGACCAAAAATAAAATTTGATTGGACTATTATTAAATAAAATACTTCAGATTTTACTAAAAAAAAAAAAAAACATACCGGCAATCCCCATGACGATACTCCCGCCTCCATCAGTTCCAAAAGCATCCTGTGGGGCCCTGCGCTGATCCACGAAGTGCTGCAGCAGTGTACGAATCAACAGAGCTGCATGGACAGACCTCCGGCCGAGCATGACTGTCCGGTATATGGGAGAGCGTTCTGCAGCGCCCCCTACAGGCCCCGAAGCCCTGGAACTCAGACCGCATGATTGGGCACTCAGCAACACCAACAGACAGTTGATAGCTTCGAGGTGTACTACGTATGTGAAGTCTCTGAAAGATAGATTGTTAATAAAGATATATTATTTGACTGTATTTTTTTTACTTACTTTAAAGGTACGTCAATAATAAGTTCAATCAGAGCATCTAAGAAAGATTCAAGTTTCCCGATAGGTTCTATTTTAGGTTTAGTGTCTTTTTCATCAACAGGACTTGCTTCAAAATGATTGATTAGCTGTTCTTCAGATAAAGTCTCGATTAGATACTTTACAACACATCGTATGATAAATAATGTATTGAATGTTTGCCATGCAAACATATGACTGCAAAAAAGCGACACAAAATATAATAAAATATCAATACATTCAAAAATGGACTTACTTTTCTGTATGTGCAGAAGCCAAGAGTTCAGCGGATCTGATTAAAAAAACTTGTATTAAAGCCCCTACATTTCCTGAAGTTAAATTATGTATAATTAATTGTTGGCACAAAGGTTCAATTCTGATGTCTAGAGTCAACTGTTCTTGGCTAAAAACAAGAAATAGTTGTTATTTATGAAATAATAAATCGTTAAATATATTCGATACGTACTTTGTAATCGGAGGTTGAATATTAAAAGTAAGAAAACGATTCCAGAAAGGATCATTAGGTGATATGTGATCCTTTGAAGTGAATTTAACTAAATACTCATTGGTTTCCAAATCTTCGTGCTTACTTACTGCTGTTCCCATTATTGGAAGTCAACAAAAAACTGAACACCAAATGGTAAGGTTAGTTTTGATTTTACATATTAAATAATCGATCGGTACGTACTTTCAGTGAACCAAAATCTAACATAACACGGTTTTCATAATTGTTATTAATGTGTTTTTTATTACTTTTCGATGATGTTAACTAAAAAGAATTTCAGCCACGAATCAAAATTGACAAGTGTCACATATTAAAAAAGTAGTAACCTACATTATCAACAATTATTATAAAAGTGAAAGTGGAAAAAAGTTTAAAAATAGATTTTTTTTGATTTATTAACATGAAATATATAATCTAAATTGTTTAATACACTTGCTAAACTTGAATACAAGTCGTTTGTCTGTTAAAATGATTAATTGCAATACATAATACTTTTTTTTTAATTACTGTTTAATTAAAACAGTGATAAAAAAAAGTACGTAGGTAATTAAAAAATTTCTTTTATTAAATTATTATCAAAGATAAGATAAAACTATTGTTAAATATACTATAATTAATAAAAAAATACCTTTAAGATAAAATAATTTTTCAATTCTTGAAAAAAAATTACATATAATCTTACTTACCGATTTTGTGTTTCAAATTTTGTACACAATTTTAAAATTAATTAATGATAATAAAGAATAAAATAGAACAATAGTCTATTTATTGAATGGTTGTAAATTTAATTAAACTTGTGATAATTTTCAAATAAAATAGTATAATAGTGTTAATAAAATTCTAAACAACGTAAGTAATAAAATTGCACGCAAGTAAACGAAATATAAAATAAAAATTCATTTTTGGTTTTGTACATTTTATTGAAAACTCTTAACTAATTATATTGATAAATAAACATTTTATAAATACAAAGTCAGCTTGAATTTTATCTTAACAGTTATATTAAACTAAAAATACCCATTATTTATCGTAAATAATTAAAATTTGAGAAAATACAACATTATTTTAAAATAAGTCCTCAAATAAGTTATTAATGATTATATAATACATTATATCGCAAACAGACCTTCCGAACATCCAACTGTGTTTTGTTTTAAGAACAAAATACAACTGGATGTTTCTGATCGTCTTGAAGCTATATTATCGATATCATTGATACAAAACGATAAATGAAAGAATTTTATTTTTTATTGAAATTATGTAAAAAAATAAAAATCCTTTCATTTAAATTTATATTTTCATTTAAATAAACGTACTAATGTGAATTTATTTTATCTGATATATAAATTATATTATTTTTACTATTTAAGTACAATTTAGAACGTTATATAAAAAATAATTCATTGATTGGATAAAAATATCGTTAAATAAATTTTCAATAGACTCATTTAGATCTTTATTGCATTAAAAAAAAAAATTATTATATTTAATATAGCGATAAATGCAAAAAATTAATACTTGCCAATAAATTTAACTAAACTGAAAATAGAAAGAAAAAAAAACTAAATTATTAAATAAAAAAAACGAACATACTACGATTAAGGAAAGTCAGGGTAAGAAACACAAGAATAAAATAAAATTCACATTAGTTCAAAGTAAAAAAAGGCATAGATCAATTATTTATTTCTAAATATTTACATATTGCAAAAATAGCAAAAAATATTTGTTCTTAAGTAAACTAACTATTCATATAACAAAAGTGTTATAATAATAATAATAATAATAATATACATAATAATTCTGTATTTAAATAAGAAAAAACAATTATCTATGCGTATGCATATCATTTAACAATCACAATTACTTTTATCAAATATTTCTTGTCTGCAAGAAATTATCGCATCGATACTGAACGCTCGTACAACGTAAATTTAAAAATGTTTCCGTTAACTTCGCTTTGTAAATAATAGCAGCAAATTGTAACGTATATCTTTCATCAAAAAATATTCATTACAACCCATTCCTTAGTAAAAATAAGTACTTTATATAAAAGATTCGTATTTCTAAACATATTCTTTGAGAAACGATCTAAAAAAAAAAATAATTTTCACTAAATTCCTTGTGAAAGAATATATTAAAAATACGTATCTTTATATAGATAATATCACAAAAAATGTCAGGCAATATTTTATCACTTTTGCAAAGAGAAATCATAATTATGCGTTTGAAATACAGATATAAATATTTTAAATTACATCGCACGAGCCGCAGTATCTCCGTATCATATATTAAATAATAAAATCCGCGAATTTTGAAACCTGTCTGTTTATTCTTTAATACATGATTATATAATTCATTTAGAATACAGCACGAACAAAGTATATTATATGTAAAACAAATAACTAATTATATTTATGTATAAATATGTATAATATGTACAAGGACTTATTGCTCATGCTGTACCCGATACAAAAAACGTATGCAGTAAGCTAAAGTGACATTGTTTTAATAAATTCAGTCTATGACATAGGTAGGTCGCCATTTTATCAGATCTGGACATTGTAAATGTTAATAAATACAACTGGATATCCCAAACTGCTATCGGTCAAAGCTAATCAGTCGTAAGTTTGAATAATTCCAAACGATATTTAGTTATATTTATGTTACCGTTAGACACAACATTTTTATTTGCGTAACGGTCAAAATCTTTATAGAAGATGGTCGATTATTTCAACTTGAATACATTGATTATGTTTTCAAAAATATACAATATATGAATATCATTTATCATATGTGAAATTTCAAAATTTATTTTAAAATAGCACCCGATTATGAATTTACATGCCCGCTTTCACAAACTACAGTTACCTGGCATTTATAATTATCTTCAACCTGAACATAGCAACAGTTAGTTGTCCTCCTGTCAATATTTAATTTAAACTGTTAAAAAATCTAGTACCTTTTTAGTTATGTAATTATAAATTAAATGTAAAATTTTCCAAATAGATACAACCTTGACAAGTAAAAAATATACTAAAAATTAAAACAATTGAAATGACAAAAAGTTATCTGTTGCTACATTCACGTCAAACATGACTATCGTTTGTGAAACAGAGCATCGATACATTTGCATGATTGTTGCTATGGTAACTAAGTAAAGTTCTTCGCTATTTTGTGTTTTCTTGTCAGTGTTTGAATTAAATAAATAGACCTAACTATTATAAAATTAAAATAACATTAACTACAAATATTTCTTAGTCATTGTTGCAGCTAAATTATCTAACTAATAATAACTTAAAAGCCTTAAAAGATATTTACACTAAATTATGATTGTCTTGTAAATAAAATAAAATTATACAAATACTGTATAACGTAAACTATTACACGTTGAAATTTCACAAGTAATAAATTTCAGGTAATATATAATTAGAAATTTATTCAATTATTATTAAAATCTGTATATACAGTGTCCCATTTTAAAATGTACACACAGATATCTTCGGAACTATCCAATATTGAAATAAATGATTACGATTTTAAACGAAGCATTCAAAGCTGTAACAACTTAATTTTTTAGAAATCAAGATAACATAACCCTAAATTTTCGTCCCTACAAATCACTTTTATGCTTTTATAAGTAAATTTGAACTATTTAATGAAAATATTGTTCTGGACGTTAATGTTTCCTTCAATTCCAAATAAATACGCAACAATTAAGCATAATATTCAATTGTTAAAATACGAATTTTTTTAAGTTCTGAAGATATTTAACCGTACATTTTAAAATTGAACGCCTGTACATATATATAATATATATATGTACTTTACTTTTATATAATATCGTTTAATAAGACTTATATATTTGTTATTTATTATTTGTAACTGATATATTATTATAATCATCCGTAAATATCTCAATAAGAAGTTTTTTTTTAATCCATTAATAATGGAACATTGAGGTTAATATCATTCAATATTTATTACATAATACAGATTATTTAATAATTATTACATTACTTGAGTTTTGTTTTTTTATACATATCATTTATATACACGTTCAGTTCATATTAAAATTAAATTAAAAAAAAAACATTGACTAACATGAACTAATTACAAACTAACTTTTCGTCGTTATCACCAAAATTTCATGGTTAATTCAAGCCCGAAGACTCATAAAGAACTATTTAAGTCCTTATTTTAAAAATAACATAGGAAACAGTGAAAAATACACAAAAAAACAAATAAATTCTTAGCTTATGACTCCAAATTTCGTATCGATATATACACCTATAGTTTAAAAAAAAAATAAAAAAAATCTGCCAATACGTGTAGGTTAGGTTATCATTAATTTGCATATTCTAATATTACAAATTTTTTTTTTATAATCTTGGTGAAGGATTTAAAGGTACCTTTCACCCATTTAGAACCCTTTTATATATTTTTTTAAACATTAAATTGCTGTTGCCACTAGTCATACAAACTAATGTTATTTTTTATATAAATACATTATTTTTATTTACAACAATACAGCGTTTTTTTTTTTATACTTTACATATAAATATTACCTAATTAGGATCATGCTTGCAGTCTTTCTCGACTGATCATTAGTATACTGGATTTCGAATTAATTTAAAAGACCAATTGCTGCGATAATAATAAATTTCAAGTACCTTTAGATTTTGATTCTACGTGAATCTTTGTATCAAAACCGTTTATTGCTATATAATAAAGCGCATCGCACAGTCTGCAACCGCCTCTCCGTTTACAGAAATAAAAACAAGAACGTAAACCAACAATTAGCCTTTGAATAATTGCAATTAATTATTTACAATCGATATTTAGAATATTACTAAACCATATAAAAAAAATTAAACACCAAAATTTAGAAATTATATTTCTAAACATTACTATAATAATAGATATATTATATGTGGAACTTTTATTTGATCGTCTTTAAAATACAAATATTATGCCAGAAAAAAATAAACTTTCACACGGTAGTAAAACGTGTATGATGATTTGCGATGAGAACAAAAAAAAAAGGATAGAGTATGAATTGAATTGCGCTTTTGTACACCCAGTTAATTGAAAATAAAATAAATGAATGTGTCGATGATATATTTATACAATGTTAAGCCTTAGCAAGCAGAATACGGCCAATTTAAATAAGTACTCAATTTCCTGATTTTAATTTTATATTATTTCCATACAGAAAGAATATAAAACAAAAACCATTTTTTCCAACTGGCCCGTACTTTGATTGAATTTTTTATCCACCAAATGAATCAGTTATTATTATTATTATTATAATATAATGCAATCATACCAATTTATTAATATTATTATGAATCCCAGAAACCCAATTATTGTTTTATTATATTTTTATTTGGGATTGGAAAATCTATTAAATCGACTGGTACAAATTAATTAATTTATTTCGTCAATTATAATCAAAATATGTATTTTTTTCCAATACATCCATTATAATTCTAGCTTAATTACATATTATATGTACACGTATTATCAAAGAGTACTCGAAAAGAATTTTGATTAATCTTTCTTGAACCCTTCTTTGAGGTAGCAGTCATTATTTAAATTAAAACAAAAAACAGTTGATTTTCTTTTTAAAAATTCCAATCCCGTAATTACATATACACATTCAGCCAAAACAAAATAAAAAAAAAAACTTCGGACACATTTTACATAACATTAACAACGACAACAAATATAATTTGTCTATAATCACCACCAAGCCCTATTCCAATGATTTTAAGTCGGCTTAATTTAACGCAGATTCCTCTACTTACAAAGAAAAAACTAGCCGTAAGTTACATATGAATATTTAAAAAATAATATTAACGTTAACTTGGCGTTTTTTAAATTATAAATAGAGGAGTCTCTGTATGGTACAGTAGAACCTTCGCTTAACAGTGCTTTAGTGATATTCAATTAAAGAAATCGTTCTCATTTATAACACTTTTTAGTAACTCCATTTAAAATATTGTTAGTTCCCCAAATATTTTTTTTTGCGTAAGCTTAAATTTAAGTGCTCAGAGAAATGAAGTCATGTAGAAATCAATCAATACGTTTTAATTATTTACCCAAAGCATTTTAATATTTGTATTTTAAATCGACTAAAATTAAATAAATGTCAAACATGTGTGCATAATCAGTTTTAATAAAACTTAGGAACTTAATTTTATTCAAAAATCATATACAGGCCGTTAAGAAAGTATGGAATATAGCATATTTTTACTGAAGCTTTTTTTTATAAATTTTAATAATTGATTTTTTTCTTAAAAATTATACTACTCTAATTTAGCAATTTTTCCAAAAAACCATTATTTCTTAATTTACTTCATTCAGATGCCAAAAAGAATAAATCCACACGAGAAAAAAATAGATTTTGTATACAGTCTTTAGAAATTTTGAATATTAGATTTTTTTTCTGTACAGTGCTTTCAACTGACATAATCAATTTGGCAACTGAACGCGTTTTCAATTCCATACTTTCCACACACCCTGCATAAACAATATACAAACTACAAGAAAAAAAAAATCACAAAAGAAAAAACAACATCCGATCGCAAATTTCAATCGTGACGATAATAACGATAATAATCCGGTGGCGATGACGTCCAGAGGTTAAGCGTAGGCCCTACTGTATTGCTCTAACAGGGTGGGTGGGTGTGGGGGTGAGTGGGGCGACTACGAGGCCGGCCGGGCACCAGATTGTTTACTGTGATACTTAGAGTTGCTCCACTGCTGTTGGACTAACGCACCGTCACCCAGCGTCACCTGCAAGCCAAACCACACCACACGTCATCACATGGCGCTACCTCACAGACCCTGCGTTAATCCGAAACACACAAATTGTCTTATACAACGAACCCCGTACCCATTTTTAGAAATATGTTAATTTCTAATTGTTCGGTAACATAGAACTATGGAACTATACACCCCACAGACTTCAAACTGGTCTTAAAATGTACGTTATATAGTCTACTTTTACGTATTAAAATTTAAAATCATTTCGATGAATCATTTAGTAGTTATAGCGTTTTACGTAAAGTATATCAAAATACCAGTCTATTAAAAAATATTAGTTATAATTAAAATCAATTTTTATTTGAATCTGTTTATAATTCATCCTTTTACATCTTCTATTTCTATAAAGACCTAAATTCTATTTAATTTAATGACATAAAAATTTTAAATAAACATAAAATGTTTCGACTGGAGCGAAAATTATAAATTTTCGTAGGTTGCGTCGATTAAATAATATAAATTCCATTGTTTGTACGGGGTCCTTTATTCCAATTAAGGTTTAAGGATGTATGTGAGATATCTCAAAAAATTATAAAATGCTTGAAATTTGGTGAGAATGTTTTAATGCAATAAAAAAAATATGAAATTGATTCACCGAGCCATTTAGGAAATTTATTAATTTCAATTTAACATGTGTTCTTACGGAAAACTCATCTTTTTCGACATTTTTGATTCCTCAGGGTGGCCAGTATTTCTCTGGAACAAATTTCCCTGACTTTTCCCGGTTTTCCAGGAGAATTTTTACCGTTTTTCCCTGTTTTTTTATAATTAAAATTTAGATAAAAAAGCTAAAAAAGGTCACATACATAAAATTTAAATATTTTTGCAGAATTTGTATTTTTCTCTGACTTCCAATCAAATTCCCTGACTTTTCCCGGTTTTCCAGAAACTGGCCACCCTGTTCCTACTAAACAATTAATTGAAATGATGTAAAATCTTAATACGTTAAACTATATTATACAACAGACATTTTAAAATCAATTTGAAATAAGACACAATTTTATTTATCCACCTAAATGTTTGTTAAAGTATTGATATATTGAAATATAGTTATATTTATAGTGTAAATAATAAATTTTGAAGCCTAGTCAATGTAAATTTATTTAAAATCTAAACATTTTCATCTTATCTACCCCCAATAAGTCCGGATTAACGAGGTTTCACTGTACATGTTTCCCCTTTATATACCAAACATAAATGTAATCGTTAACGACTGATGAAAAGATCCTGACAATATGTTTTTCTTGACCAACGATCCATCGTACAATGCAGTAAAAATATCTAACACAATATTATCGTTTATAACACATATATTTTATATATCAGTGAAATGTATCAAAAGAAATATTATATGTAACAGTTATCTAAAAGTTTACCAAAAAAGCACTACGATTAATTTTTGCTATATAAAGGGGAACTGAAAAATGTATGTATTTATCAACATAAAAGCAAAAATTAAAATTTATCGATGAAATAAGTACAAAGCTTTTATGCAAAAACTTTTATAAAAAAAATAAAACACATTTAGAAATGCTAACTGTTAATTTCTGTTAAAAAAGAAGCACTAATATACAAGTATAAATGGATATGATGATAATTCTACAACAATAACAAACGTATCATTTTATCGGAATGATATGATTGTTAATAATTAAATAACAAAAACATGCATAGTAAAAACACACACAAGCCAGTGACGTACACAGATTTTTTAGGGGGAGGGGAATGTATGAAAGTTTTAATTAAATGTGAGTAAAGTGTATAATATTTAAAAACAGTTCATTGCGGCAGAGATGAGCCCGTTTAAATTGCCTCCAGTTTCGCCCCTGGAGATTACAGTATTTTTAATATCGGACTTATAGTCTACGTTCATACTTGTAGGAGAATAACCAACAAGTATCTCTATTTTAGAAGGAGTGTGGGGGGTGCATCTTATTTACCCCTCACTGGGTACGCCAATGACAGAAGCTATTCTAAAGTTTTGGCACAACATAGAGAAGTTTTTAGGACAAAATACAAAAAAGCAAAAAATTATGTATTTGTATAATATACAAAATATAAAATATTTCAGAGATTGTTGCTTACGCCCAGAAATTTAAAATATAACATGTAAAAAGGTATTACAGTCGAAACCGGTTATAATGACAACAAATCGTTTTTAACGACTCAAAATAAAAGTCTGACTGAATCCTATTTAATTGCTTTTTTATCGGTTTTTACAACCGAATATGACATGTCCCTTTGATGCCGTTATAACCGATTTTTTTATTTGAAAAAAATTGTTGAAAACAAATCAATACTATGAAATAATTTACTTCTGAAATATTTTGTATTAAATTTTATATTAGTTTTTTTGTGTGAAAATTTTATTAGTGATTTTTTTGAATTTCGATTCAACACGTGACATAAATAAATATGTTCATATGAACATTTTATACAAAACAGTGGGGCTTGCAAAATTTGAAATTATCTATTTAAAATTTAAAAGGAATATGTATACATACGTACATACTTTATGTATATTAGAAAATTGTTAAATTTGATTGTCGTTATTTATTAAAAAAAGTTCCTCTCCAACAATTATTAATTTTTGATTAATTAAATTCAGAAAATTCGACACGTAAGTATGTATGAATGTATGTATATAATTTTGACAACTACTACAAAATACAATACGTATTTTCGATTAACATGTACTGAAAATTATCATTTATAAAATAAAAATACAGTAGAAACCGGTCATAATGACATCAATTAATACGACGTATTGGCTTTAACAACTCAAAATAAAAGTCCAACTGAATCCCATATAATTGTATTTTTACCGGTTATTACGACTGTCTGCTTTTACTACCTAATGTCCCTTTGATGTCGTAATAACCGGTTTCTACTGTATATTATAATGATTTGGTCTATTTACTTCAAAATACATGTAATCGAAAAAGGATCTAGTAATGTTTGTATAATTTTTTCTACGGTTTTTATTGTTAGTATTTTAGAATCTTATTTTGCTTAAATAATTAAATGTTAATTACAGTTATACGTGTATGTATATTTTATTAATTTTATATTAATTATTTTCTTTATTAATATAAATATATTATTTATTATTTTATTCATAAATTGTTTTTTATTTATTTATATAAAAATAAATGTATAGTATTTTTTAATTATTAAAAATCATGAATGTAGTGAAAATATAGGAAAGGTATTTTTTTTAAAATCAGGCAATGTTATAACGTAAAAAGAAAACAAAATGTTATATCTATCAAAAAAATTCAATATTTGTCATAAAAATATTACAAAAAGAATAATATTCCCATAATATACAATTAAATATATACAATTTAAATGTAAAAAAGTACATATTATGGGGGTGTCAGTACTTTTATAATTAGAAGGCGTTCATTAATGTTTATTATAAGCTAACTTGAGTATATTAAGTTAAATATAATAAATTCAAAATATAAAAATATATAATTATGTAATAAATATCACTAGTTTTTTTTTTTTTGGTATTCGGTAAAAATATTACAATAAAAACTTCACAATAAAAAATCATAGGAGCGAAAATATAAAAGAGGTTTTATTTATTTAATTTATTAAAGAAAAACGTTCCTTTTTTCAGATTTTGATCGTATTTAAATAATGCTGTTTAAACTTGCTAAAAAACATCACGATTTTTTTTCAACAAATATAAGATATTGTTAATTACGGAAGTATTCGCCATAGCAAATAATTTTTTTTTAAATTTTGTTCATCAAAGAACGTACTATTTCGATATTTTTACCACTATAAAATAAAATAAATACTTCAGTTATTTTTTGCAAAATAAAAAAATAAAAATCGTTAGGTTTTTAAATATTTTCTATATTCTATTCGTGTGTAATTTTTCAAGAGCTCTAAAAAAATTAAAGTGGTGTGGTTTAAATAAAAAAAAAAAAAATATCAATGTCAGTCGCACATGATAAAGTCTTGGCAAATAAGGTAACATTGTAATGTCACCAGTAGTTTCGAGCCGTGTAAATAAATGAGACTGGTATTTTAACCAGCGTCAAAACCAATCAAAGCTCTGTCTTACTTCATTTGGTTTAAATTTTCAAAGTTGAGGTAGTGACATTTTAATACTGTGTTATTTGTTAAAGCTTTTACAGAAAATACTATAAGCAATATTTTTTTTAAATTGACCAACCCTCCAATTTTCTATTTTACAAAAAATAAGTTAAATATTTATTTTATTTTGAAACGGTAAACATAAATAAAATAAAACATATTTACTTCGCTATGATAATGATAATTTTTTCTTTAAAAATTAAACTGCATGTAATTTAAAAAAATAGAATTTAAAATTTAACAACATATTTAAATATCAAAATCTGTAAAAGTAGTGAGTTTCTTTGATAAAGATAGTCAAAAATGACTCATGTAAAAAAATAATAATTGTTTACTTATAAAAAAATGTCAATCAATATATTTTCGTTTGCAAATTATTTTTTCCGTCACAATATTTTCACCGTTAACCAAACCATTCAACTCTAGTACATTATATACAACCTACAACAAACATTTAACTAAAATATATACATACACATATATTGAAAAATTAGCTACAACGAAATACACTTATCCAGTCTTTTACAACAAAAACTAATTAACTAACTAGTACTACTGAAACACAGGCTTACTCTGGAGGGGGTGGAGGGGGTACATTAGGTGGGGGCTCCTGTGGCAACGGCGGGGGAACATTATCAGACACAGCTGGCGGTATACCGAACATATCCTGTGCCGGGTACACCTGATAGTTGGGATAAAACGGATACATCCCGCCACTAGTGTCATAAACGGGATAATGCGGGATATGCCGGATTTGCATGTTTGGGGGCGGGTAATTCTGGTAAAAGAATTGGTTCTGTGCTATGAATTGTTGCTGGGCAGCCATTGCCTGTGCCCGTGCCTCTAATTGCGTTGTGCTGTTGTTATACTGTTTATTACGATTCACCGTACTGTTATTGTTATTTCTTACCTGTTTGTTCGGGTACGAGCTGCGGCCGTTCTGTCTGTTTGTCGCCTCCTCCTGCTTTCCGTAAGACGTCTTGGCCACCTTTGCCGGTGGATCGGGCGTCGTCGACGTCTCGTCTCGTTCCCGCTTACGATTATTCAACACAAAATGCTTCTTGTTTGCTGCTTTCGATATTCTCACTTTCAAATCGTCGTTTGGAGGCGCCGAAGTCGGATTCGATATCGTTTCTGTTTGCAGCCACTCTTTTTGTATTTTTATTTTAACTTTAACGGGTATTTCTGGTTGAGAGGACGTCTCAGATTGCACGGGGATTATTTTGTCTTTAGGTATCGTTATTATCAAAGATTCTGCAGGCGTCGCCATCGATTCTGCCTGATTTCTATCTCTGTGCCGTTCACGATCTTTATCTTTATGTTTCTTTTTCTTTTCTTCGCGGCTGCGTTCTTTATCTTTGTCTTTATGTTTCTCTTTCTTCTTCTTTTTCTCTGACTTGTGATGTTCTGATTTCTTCTCTTCTATTACACTACTTGTTTCCGGTAGCACGTGGTTTGTTTCTATTGGAGTTTCGATGGGCGTGGGCGTATCTTTTACCGTTTCGTTTATGGAAAGATTATTTACAGGCATTGCTTCTTTTAATAAGTTACTGATAAGTGTTGGGTTTGTTTCTATCCCATTTATTATCGGCTGACTGAGCGAGGGTTGGGAGTTTGGCAGGACCGTGTCTGTCGAGAGAGGTTTTACCCGCATTGTAGGCTTGGGCCTCTTCTGTGGCAGGTCGTTGGTCTTTATCGTCACTTTAGCATCTCTGATAATATTTTCAAAACCCGTCTCATCTTCTAACTTTCTTATGAACGGCACCAATTCCGGTTCCGAGTTAGAACTACTAGTTCTGTTTCGGTTCTGTTTACTAGATGCAGATTTGCTCGGCGTGATCGGTAACAAAGGAGGCGATCCGAACGGGGATAAAGCGGTCATGGGTGCAGTTCCTATATCGCTTAACATCTGAGGTATATCTGGTTTCTTGCCACTGCTGGGAGGTGTCTTTTTTGTCCGTTTCATCGACGTAGAGATTACGTGCTTGGGTGATATGTCTGCATCAGGTGAAAATATAGACTTTTGTTTTTGTGGCACAGGCGGAGGTGTCTGTAACAACGGAAGCATATTGTTTTGATCGTTTGTTTCGATCTGCTTCTTTGAAACCTCTTCCTGAATTCCGTGATTGTTATTTCTACTATTCTGAGCGACTTCCACGCTCTTCGATGTATTCGACTGGCTGGAAAGGCTCTTAACTTCATCTGGATGAAGAACAGATTTCGATTTCTGTACAGGCTGCTGCATTTGATTGAACTTATTGATTTTTTCGCTGCCCAAAGGAGGCGGAGGCTGTTTATTCTTCATATCGACGTACTGCTTCTGATATTGTGGATGTTTCTGTTTGACGTCCGTCGTCACGTCTCTACTGCTACGGTGTCTATTTTCATGCTTGGCCTGCAGAGGCGCATTGACTGAATGTTTATCATACACTGCTTTGTGTCGCGCACTCTCACTGTTTTCGACACTGTTATTGTCTAACTGTTTTTGATAAGGTACCGATTGACTACTAGCACTGTTGTTCTGTTCACTACTGCGACTATCTCTGGACGTATAATCTAATCTGTGGTCACTACGTTTCACATCACTTTGTTCTTTGACGTGGTAGGACTGGCTGTTCCTCATTGGGTCCCTGTTGTGTGCGAAGTCTCCGCCGGCTGTTACGGGAGGTCGGTTGAACTGACCGGACTCTCGATTACCGCTGCTCCCGATGTTGTGAGGTTGATCTCCAATACCGGAAGTGCGCTGGTAGGACCCATGGGGTTGGTCTGAAGGGGGTGCAGGCTGTCTCTGTTGTTGTGGCTGCTGTGGCGGGAGACCGTGTTCGCTACGACTACTGCTCGATGAACGGACTGGGGAAAAAATGATCATTATTTTCTACATGAAAATATATCTTTACACAGGGGTCTGAAATGAAGGATATTAAAAATTTGACAGAATGTAATTTTAAGTATGATAAGACGAATAACGCAATTCAGATGCGATTTACTACATCGTTTAAAAGTTATAGCAGTTTGAAGTTTGCACATTTTAACACGTCTTCTTATGGAGAATTGAAAAAATTCTAATTAAAACCTTATTTAAACACCAAAAAAACATAGCCAAAAATATAATTTATAGTAAAAACTATCTGTTTTACTTCTGTACAAAACTTATTAGTTTTTACTAATTCATTTCAGAGAAAAAAAATTATTGTGTAAGAAAACATTATAAAAAGTAAAAGTGATGAATTGGCAACAATGCACTCAATACTAAATGTATGCACAAAAATAATGACAGTTCGAATTGGATCAATCAGATTGCAATTAGGTTGCCACGTCTTGTACTTTTAATTGTCATATATTTTACATATATTTAACGTGTAAACGACTTATACTATCATGTTCATTACATTTATGTTCTAAAGAGTGTTATTTAATAATATTTCTTGTGTTATTTAATAGTTTTAATTAGTTATTTAATAGTAATGTGGGGTTTTTTATTTCTGACAGATGAATTTAAATGACATATACAAACAAAATTTCTAATATTTAACAAATATATTAATTTTTTTGGCTAAAATAACAGTTAAAATACGAAATAAGATTTAAACATAAGTACTAATATTGTTTATGAAGTTTAAAAACGAATTTGACTTTCCTACAAGCATTTAAAGTGAATAATTCATAATTTGATTTTCATCTTTTATTTCATTTAGATTTATATTATTTTTGCCTCAGATTGTACATATGATACATCCTTAACTCTAGCTCCAAAAAAATTTCCTATATACAAAAATTACGAGCTGAAACTCACCGGGATGCTGTTGAGACGGGTGCATCTTCATCTTGCTCGGATCCGCGTTCACGCCACCACTGCTGCTCCTGTGGTGCCTCACATACGGGCCGGCAGCGCTACCCGGGGGTACAGGGGCCCCACTGCTGGCTCCGTACGGCACCTTACCGGCCGGTGGCACGTGCTTGGCGTCCACCTGTGGCGCTTTGTGGTACCCGTGGCCGGCGACCCCTGCTGCAGCCTGCCTCTCCTGTCGCTCGCGGTCTCGCTTCTCCTTGTACACGTGGTGGTTCATGTTTTGCATGTCGTGCGACGTTCTGTGCGGGTGTGGCGGCGCCGTCTGCTGTGGTTGCTGCTGAGAGCTGTGTTTTGAGTCGTGGTGATTCTTTGAGTGGTGTAGGTCTTTGGGGATTGACGGTGGTTGGGTTTTTCTCGGTTCGCTCGTCTGATGATGAAAAATATTACATATAATCTCATAACCTTGAAATCATCAAATATTTGAACTGCATATTTTAGTAAGAAACATTCGTAAATATTACATTTTGGTTAAAAAATATGTTTATTTCATAGAAAAACTCAGTTCAAAAGCATATACGTGTCTATTTAAATTGAGATAAGCAAATATCTCGAAAATTAAGGTTTTTCAGGGAAAATGTTTGGTACAAAAGTTTCAGGGTTAGATGGGGGAAAACCAATGGAGGTAAAATTTTTGACTTTGGGTGGAGTTTTTAAGGTCGTTTTGGGGTTATTTTCATTTTTTTAAATGGAAACATATTTCTTTTTTTACATATTCGTATTTTGCAGAAAAAAAGAAACAACTTTTGTCTGAGAAGTTTTTTTCAAAATCCTCAAACTCAGGGGACATTTTTTTTAATTTTTTGTTTTTATTAAAAAAATTCGAAATTATTATTTATAATTATTAACTATGCATGTTTAAGTAACAATTAAATTTTAAAAATGATTTTTTTTAATTTTAGGATTTTTAAAAGATTTTTGTTTATATTTTTTATATTTTTACTAAAAAAAGATAGGTTAAAATTGAGAATTTTGAAAAAACTTCTCAGACAAAAGTTATTTATTTTTTTCTGTAAGATACGAATATGTAAAAACAGAAATAGGTTTCCATTTAAAAAAATGAAGTTGGCCCCAAAATGACCTTAAAACCTCCACTCAAAGTAAAAAATTTTACCTCCATTGGTTTTCCCCCTTTTAACCCAGAAACTTTTGTACCAAACATTTTCCCTGAAAAACCTTAATTTTCGAGATATTTGATTGTCTCAATTTAAATAGACCACACGGTATATCAATTAAAAAATAAGAATTAGAACAAATGTTTTTGGTTCAACATACCATGGGTGAGGAACAGCTAGCCGGGAAGCTGACATCACCTGGCGGTGGGTTATACGCACTGCTGCAAGGCTTGCCCGTTCCCTGGCTGGCCGACATGCTCTGTATTTTCTTCCAGAGCCGCGACGGACATGTCTTATAAATATTAATAAACTCTTCAGTCAGCTCCTCGAGCATTTGCTGTGTCACAGAGTTATCCACATACAGGAACCACTCTTTACCTTCTGTCGAGTTTGGTATCTGAATAATAAAACATATTAAAATTAGTACGTAGATTGACGATAAAACAAATCAACGATTGACTCACCTGCCAATTTGACCATTTGCACGCCAAGTATATACAAAAACAAGCCACAACTGTTGGCTTGTACTTGAGACACATCGTAGTAAGATGTAAACTGAAATTACAATTCGAAAAACGTCAGATTCAGTCGCTGCTTTTGTACAAATAAAAAATGTTGTAAACAAATAGGTTATAATAAATGAATAATGATTAAGAGTTAATCTGTTTCACTACAAAAATAAATAAGCAGATAGTTATATATTTCATTAAATATTTATAAGAAAAATTAAAAAATTGCTGTAAAAAAATTATTGCATTTTTGTCCTACTGTAAGATTTGGTATATGTTGCTCATTTAGTTTCAATTTTCCACCGTCGATATACTCATATAAGTAAGAGAATATGAAATATTTACCTGTTAGATGCCAGAAAATATGAGGTTTGTGCTAAATCTTTGGAAGCTGCACGTTCGAACGGAACATGAAATATAAAAACACAACAGTAATGGAATATCCGTACATTTACCTTCATTTTGAAAATGATTGTTTATTTCGAGATAAATTTAATTTTTGTATATTTTAATTTGAGTTTGCCATTTTCAAAACAAAGGGTACGAAAATAATATGAATTTAAGAAACATACCGAAATATTGCAATCTTATTTGAACAATATCCATCTTTTACTTCTTTTTTATTTGACGGAACCCACCACCATTTTGAACACTCGATTATTTATTATAAAATATCTAGGCTAACATTATTCACAGGGCGTAAAAGAAACGACAGACTTTTAAATCACATATCTACGTAATGGGAAGTAAAAAATCTTGTATGTATTTGGCGACAGTACTCGGCAACTATGAATCACACAAACTTCAAACTAATCTTAAAATATCTGTTATATAATCTAATATGATGTATTCAAATTTCAAACAATTACAATGTATCATTTACGTAAAATTTCAACAAATTCATCGAAATCGATTGAAACTAGACTAAATAACAAATATTTTACGACCGTTCTGAAATTTCTATGATTTATAATTCCCTATGTCGTCAAACAGACGATGTTTTTAAATCACCCATTACAACGATCTAAAAATCAGTCCGCTTTCTCTCTTAGCGTTAGCCCAGACCCGACCACATATAGCGCACTAGACACACACCTTTGACAAGATGGCAGCACCTCACTACATGCGTGTGCGGGTGGTCGATAGCGACGTCGAACCCGAGCGTCTGAAGCAGCACGTTCTCGTTGAACACCAGGTCGTGTGCCAGCTCTGCGTACTGCTCGCTCTTGATGTCTGGCAGGGGAGGTGGGGGGCCCCCAGACTCACGGTGCAAACACATGTGCGCCACCTGGTGTCCGTAAAGATCACCGTTATTCACAGCACTCAAAATACACTGTTATTAACCCTTCAAATACACGTAACGTTGACAAAGTTAAATAGTCCTATGTGAACTTTAAACTACTTCTATGTAAAATGTCACATAGAACCTTTTAACTCGATAGAATGCCATTTTACTTTAGTTTAAAGAATTTTTTTGTAAATGGTAATTTATGAGTTAAAGGGTTAATAACAAAAGGTAGACATTATAGTGTTCCGAAAAAAAAATTACATTATTTTTTCGTTGCTCTCGTTACGAAATAGTTAGTTTATGATCTAAATAAATCCTCGCGCAAGGACTATTTTGTAGAAGTGCCGTAGTAAAGTTTGTATTACTAAATCATGAAAAATTTAGTAGAGAATTAAATCCTCTACAAACATGTCATCAACGTTAAGTCCCTGAATTCAATGGGTTAAAAGTTACACGGACTCAAAATTATTTTTGTTAAAATTTACGTTTATTATTTATAATTTACTAACAAAATCATGTTAAATGAGAATTATGTAGAAAATTTTATTAACAGCAAAAAAAGTCTTGAGACGTAAATCATTTTAGTCCCTCTAACTTTTAACCCGCTCAATTCAGGGACTTGACTTTATGGACGCTTTTATAGACACTATTTTATCGAGAATTTAATTCTCTATAAAATAGTGTCCATTTGTCGTGACTCGGTAATACAGTTACATTATTTAAATGAGAAACCGGACCTCTCCTTTTTAAGTCATAAACCAACATATTTTGTAATAAGAACGAATGTTATTTTTTTTTTATAGAACACCCGAATACACATATACACTACTGTAGAATTAAATAAAAATTTTATTTCATAATATTTTCACAATTCTAAAAATGATCGAATTTTGAACTTCTCATGTTAAAAAAAATTATCATTTTCAGATTTTTAATATTGTAAAATAAAATTTGTAATTTTTTTTATAAAATTATCATTAATTAAATAAGAAGATTCTTAATAAAAAATATCCACATTAGAAATAAAATAAAAATTATTTCACACAATACAAATATAATTCATTTTACTAAAAATCCGTCCTTACGTTTTTAATATTAATTTTTAAGTTCAGTCATTTAAGAATTTTAATAAATCTTTACTAAAACATCGAACAAGTAAAAAATCAATTAATATTTTATATAAAGTTCTGTTTATTTATCATATATATATTTTTTTTACAAAGATAGAAAATTTATAAAATTCAACAATAAAATTAAATAACTGAAAAATAAAATAACGTTATTATAAATAATATAAAATAAGATTAATACAGAAGAGAAATTTTTCTATTATACAAATATAAAACAAATAAATTAAAAGTACAATTCCTCTTTTACATTCACCTTATACCACGTAAAAAAACCTTTCTCTAATTAACAAATGTCTGTCTTATATATATATCATATATAATGAGCATATTATATATTACGAGTATAATAAGACATTATTATTATTACGGTACATAAGAATTCTAATAAACGATAAAACCTTAATGACATGCTCCAGCTTGCGAGGTTGCTCTTCTACTTTGGCCGCCAGGAACAGCGCTGCCGCTGCGATATTGTTGCGATGGAAGTGAGTGAATGAATGGAAAACGTAGAAACGGTGCATGTACACTATTGCCGTATTGATACATAATTGTGTACTGTCGTGTTAAATTAAGGAAATTCTAATCATCCATTTTGGTGGCTAACATTATAAAACTTGTAGGAGTAAAAAATATTTTTTTTTTACGTTTAACGGAAATGATCGGGTGCATAATTACAGTTGTCTTTTTTTAAGTAGTCGATAATAACAAAATAACAGCAAATAAAAAACGCACAAAAACGTAATTTTTTAAAACCAGTATAAAACCAAAATAAGTAGTTAAAATAATCCGAAAATCGCATAAAATAAGTTTAAGCGTAATATTTCAATTATATTAAAATTCATATCAAAATTGTATTGTTGCAATATTGACAATTGTTGCAATTTTTAATTCAATATACACTCAGCGATTTGTAAGACGACCGTTCCGTAAGACAATGTTCTAACAGTTCTATAGAACGTCTTTCCCCAACCCCCACCATAATACCATTGTGACTGCTATATTTCAGCGTGAAATTTAAATTAACAAATTGACGTTAAAGTCTTCTATGTAGATTTTACACACAAAACTTGTGTTTTGGTGTGACTCAATGTGGGAAAAAATTAAATTCAATACAAATTTTCGTTGAAATTGAAATATAATAAATAGTATAAAAAAAATGTGTAAGGTACATTTTATTTAAAATTTGATAATTTGAAAACGATTAAAAAAGGAAATAACAAAAATAAATTATTGGCATATGATTGTATAGAAATCTACACATTTTTCATCCAGTATTAAAGCAACGAATAACAACTGTCAAGAGTTTAATTCTAAAAAATCAACAAATCAAGATCTCGTTCACCAACAGCGCCATTTTTATTATTATTATTAACTTTTAGGCGTGGTGGTGGGAGCTCCTCTAGCCGTTGTATTGTGGAATTTTTGAATTACCGATGCAGACGTCTTATAGAACGCTGAGTGTACACAAAAATATAACACAAATACGTACAGAAAGACTGTCGAGTATGTTTGTCTTTGTTTGGTACAGGGACTAATTAATTTAAACAATATTTGCTTCAAACCGATCAGTTACTTTTGCATGCATAGTACAATATTCGTATATAAATTTAAACCTCCGATAATGAAAAAGACAAACACTTACTCAAATAAAAGTTTATCGAATGCTCACTGTTTACACGTTCATAAAAAAAAATCAGATTGCTCTTATCTCGTTATAACGACGAGTCCGCGAATATACAAGAAATACCACTGAATTATGAAAGACTCGACTGTATAGTGGTTTTTCGGTAGAGTATACATAAAATCTACGTAGAATATGATTCTAGGATAAAGCATGATAGTAATAATTTATACTTGGAGTCAAAATTCGCATTAATAACATTGTTCAAATTTAAATGACAAGGACATTGGTATTGACATTGTTATCAATAACCTTGACACACATTTCTAGGAAGTTTAAGTTGGTAGACATTACTGATAGAAAGCACTAAATGAGGTTTTACAAATTCTAAGAATAAGGACGTTTGTAACTGTATAAAATTACATAAATACATGTATTTCTTAAATTTTTTTGATTGAATCTGAGATATAAAAATGAAATCAATAAATATTTCGTCACATGATGAAATAGAAATACAATATGGCCGACACGTTAGGGGTGGGGTTATTTTCGTTATGCATCTAATTTCATCATTTTTCAAGAAATTTTTGATGGGTTGACGACCTCAAGGTCATATTTCACATGCTAAATGCGAATGTTTGGGGCAGATTATACTGAAAAGGGATTTGGGCACATAGATTTAGATATAATTGAAAAGGATACACTTGTAGACGTTGTCCCATATCCTGTATGAAATTTGCAGCTTGTTGTCTGAAAGACAACTCTTTCTCAGGATCTATGTCGCATTTTTTGCTTGGCGAATTTTCTAATTGTTCTTTGGTGAAATACCATTTTTCTTCGGCAGCCATTTAACGTTTTCCGATAATACTTTCGAAGGAAAAGTGAGACAACACACTTTAGAATCGACGTAGGATATTACAGCACAGTTCAACATTGGATATATAAATTTCACCAAACACTCACTTATTTTTTCTAATTCTACAAATATTCTAAGATTTTTTCCAAGCGTCTAATTACACGTTACACCACTTTTGTTAATAAAGTCCATAAATTCACTATTTGTTTTTCACTTCAAGTAAACGTCGCCATATTACAATTCTCGGGGTTTTCCAGTGAATGTGTTCTCGAGAAGAAGTTAAGATTAAAGGTACTTACGACAATTTTTAATACGTTACAGTTTGTTCAATTTATTCGTTAATGTTTCGGTTTTGTTTTTCTTAAAAGTTCTTGAAGATTACTCGTGTTATTTTTGGTGAAATAAATATTTACAGAAATTGCTTTCTCATAAGATGCTAACTTGAACACGATGGCGGAGCAACCACAGAAAACAAATCACGTATCATCAAATATCAATTTTAAATAAATGTTACAAATTATACCACGAAAAATTATGTTTTTAATTTACATTTGTTACAAACACACGTTTTTGATGTCCAACACGCCGTAGAGCCCACGTTACTGACCTATTTTGATTTTGCTAGTAGGGCATTCCGGTTCTAGGGAAATGGCCGCTTTCCGCGCGAAATTCAAACAAGTGACGCTTTGTTTCAAATTCGCACATCAACAAGATTAACGTTGTCATTTTTCTGCAGTATGTCTCGCCCTTCAAAAAATAACTCTTCAATGGAAGATAAATTAGCTGAAGCCGCAAGACTAAGAGATCAATTACATCGTGAAATATTAGAATCTAAGAAATTATGCAGTTATGAAGCTCATGAATGTAGACAACTTAGATTTGACAATTATAATTATTGCCAAAGACACATTTTAAAAGATGAAAAAGCGCCATACAAACAATGTGCTTATGTCTATAATGTAAATGGGAAAAGATGCCACATGCCTGCTCCTAAAATTGAGAATAAATTAGGGTAAGTGATTTATTTCTAACCATATTAAGAAATCAATAAAACAATTCTATCTATTTTAGGTATTGTGTTGAACACATAAAGAAAGCAGCGATTGCAAAATACAGAACGAATCAGAAGATCAAACCAGTAGATACCTCAGAAACGTTATTAGCTAGTTTGTCGCACTATGTCAAACGGCCAAGCAGTAAGTACAATAAACAAATAAAACTATACATTATGTTCTTATAACAATACTTATTTCAGGTAGACGAAGATCTCATTCAGGTGTGCTAGATTCCGGCCGACCTCCATCAAGACGAAGAACAGTATCTGGAAATTCTGGAACTTCAGATAAAGATGAAGAATCTAAACCTGTACCAGAAGATAATGATATTAAAGTTGTTACGAAAAGCTTAGACCCATTTAGTAAGTAATAATTTAAGGGGGATAGCCACTGTGACGGATTTTTGTTTTTTTTTTAGATTTTTTTTAAAGTTTACATATTCATAAATATGTATACAAAAAATTGAGTTTGAATTCCGAAAATTGACGGAGTTACAGTCAATTTAGTGAGACGAGGTAGCACGGCCGGTTATGACATAACAAAAACATTAAACACATTTATCTCAGAATGACATTTTTCGACCTGGTCGACACGATTCCTCAAAGACTAATGGACCGATTTCAATATTTTTTTTTAAATAATTTTCGTAATTAAAGTAGCTATCGTTGCACGTAGCCGATTTTTGAAATTTTGATAATTACTATTTTTAAAACCGCTCTAACGAAAAAAAATAGGTCTTAAAAATGAAAAAAAAATTCAAACGATCGCCATTTTGTGAAAAAATAAAATTAAAAAAAACGGCTACGTGCAACGATAGCTACATTCATATAGATATTGATAAAATTTTTATTTATTTTTTTCATATAACCCTTCTCGAAATTTCGAATCGACCATAGAGAAAAATATTTTTTTGGTCGTCACATCGAGGCTCATAACTTTGTAAATATTTAATATTTTTCAGTAAAAATTGATATTAAATAAGTTGAATATACACTTAACAAAACGTCCTTTACCTGATTCAAAAATAATTAGTTATATCTGTGAAAAAAATTCTCAAACATTAACAATTTTTTGACCCGTCACAGTCACTATCCCCCTTAACTACTACATAATATCGTATTCATTTAAAATTGTGTATTTTTAGTTGAAATCGATGCAGCGAAGATAAATATATCATGTAGTGATATTCTTGAATATGCCAGTGAGTCGGATTCCGATGTAGAGCCTACTATATTTGCTAACACGTGGAACACTGCTAACGCAGAAAGTTCTGAAAATGAAAGTATAGATTCGGAAAGTGAAGACCCGTTAAAGTAAGTAAATCATACAACTTATTTGAATTTATACATAAAAAAAAATATATTTCAGACATGCAGAAATTTACACGGCAGAAGAAGTTTGTTCGATAACTCGGGATAAGCTAATTCGGCTACAAGATCTATACACGAGGGAGTTTTCTTTCCTGCAGACAGAGTT
This sequence comes from Sialis lutaria, assembly GCA_949319165.1. Taxonomy (NCBI): domain Eukaryota; kingdom Metazoa; phylum Arthropoda; class Insecta; order Megaloptera; family Sialidae; genus Sialis; species Sialis lutaria. The sequence continues at coordinate 3,542,415 of OX439232.1, forward strand.
AAAGGAGAAACGGAGAAAATATGTACAAAGTATTAAGAAAGAGAAGGAGATATATGCCAGTATTCATAATCAAGTGAGAGACAACCCAAGAGAACTACATCTGTATAACAAATTGAAAGCTTTGAATTGCTATCAGAAACGGACGGGGGTTGAGGCGATATTGCAGAAAAGGGCGTACGATCTAAGGGCAAAGGTAATTGTAACTGAATGAGTCTATACACGATATTTTTTTATATGTTTATTGGAACGAGCTATGTCTAACTTAAATAATACCGTTCGATTTTTTTGTCTAGCACTTAAAATGGACTCACAATAAATTTTTATATTTGGCTATAATACATAATAATATGCCACGCCCCCATTTTTCTTTACGTTCAATGCAACATCACGAGCGCCAATATCACAACTCACTATAATAATACAGCGAATACACTGCAAATACACGATCGGCGCTTGTGACGTCAGCATTATCCCCACTCTGGCTGACATAGTGTTGTCAGATAGACGCATGGTATTAAAATTAAAAAAATTGTATCTCTGTAAATAGGTACTTAACATATTAAAATAAAATAAGCGGCAATGCGTTTGTGGCAATTATTTCTGATTGAAAAAAGTTAAATATTAATTTTATTTTTTATTGTTTACGGCCTCATTGTATTATTTAACTTAAAAACAATAACTCTGTAACTGTTCTAGGCGACGGAAGGCATCCAGCACAAGACCCCGACTTTCTCCAAGTGCATCTTCACCGAGGGTGGAGTAAAATGTGGCGAACGCCCGGTACCGATGTGCAAGTACTGTCCCAAGCACGTACTGTGCGATCCACAGCAGGTGCTTTTCAGAGCGTGCGGAGTCACACGGGCTGACATTACGTGCCATGAACCTGTCCCCGATGTGTTCCCGGGACAGGCTTGCGTGTACCACACGGACGTACCGACTGTTAGGAGCTACACGCACATGAAGGTAGGTTTCTGACTGTTTTTTATTTCAGGCTAGCTGCCCCGGCAAACGTTTTGCCAAAAGATAGTTTGCATGCTCTTTCTCGTGTTTGTACTCATTGTTATGGTATTAAATTTACTAGGGTTATTTTGTGTATTTTAACTATTTTGAGTATTTCGACCGATGTTTAATTAAATATTCCACTATATTTTAAGAATAAAAATAAACTTTACTATAGGTTATGTTAAAAACACATGTCCCACATACCGAATAAATAAAATAATAAAATTACGTAGTATACCTGTTTAATTGAACACAATTGAATCTAAGAAATACAACAAAACTTACCAATTTCAATGCGATTATCAATGTTTTGTTTTCATGATGTCACAGCATAAAACTGTTATTTATATAAAAACATAGTAGCCATTGAATAACAAATTCTATAATTTACGGTTTCACATTTTTGTAAATATCTCGACCCCAGCACCATCCACCAGGTCCCAAAAAGAGATAAACCAAACAGAGCACCAAACAAATATATGGCTTCGATACGTCCAGTGGTTTAGGCCTGATGATCGCACGTACATACAGTGGCGTATTTTATAATGTGGCGCCCTGGACCTGTAAGGTTTGCCGCCCCATAATTTAATGAAAGGCATACAAAATAATAAACACTATTTATGAAATATTTACAAATTTGTCATTTTATGATAATGAACGTATGCTTATCTAATAACATACATATTTATAATAAATTAATGAGTTTATCAATAATCAAATGTTTTCTAAATGAACAATCATGGAACTACTTTCCTACTCAACATAAATACAATCTTTTATATAAAAAAATATCTGGACATTAATAAAATATCTAAAGGCTAATAATTTAACAATATAGAAGCGACTTAGTTTAGCTGCAACTAGATTAGAACTCATATTGTGTTATTCCTTATAAATTACCCGTGAATCATGGTCGTCATGTTTGTTTATTCCTAATTGCTTTTATTGGCCCAAAGCTAATCCCATTCCATCTTTGTGTCCCGTTTCTAGAAATTAAGTAAAAAAAAACAATGAGTGCGTACTTATGTACACACGTTAGAAGTTATACTTCTTTGGGATGATTGAAAAATAACTACGAATAATCTTAATAACAATAATCTGTCGTTTGCTTTAAATATAATTAAAAATTTAATTATAATATTTAATTAATATAGGCAATACTCTTTACAGTTGTGTTATTTATTCTGTATTTTCAGTCCCGGGCTAGATATTTCACCGCATAAAATTTCGTTACATTACTAATTTCATTTCCGTTACATTACTCAATTTTTACCCTCAACGTCCCTAAAGAAGTATAACTTCAAAAACGTTTAAAAGCTGTCTAAAAGAGATCAACAGGTTTCAAAAGACAAATTTATTATTAAAAAAAAATGTTTACTAATTATTTATACACGTGCGTGTTTGCTGTGTGTAAATAAACAACATCCACAGATTAAGATATATATTTATTATTTAATAAAAATTCATAAATACATTTTACAGTTTAAATTAAGTAAATGTGTATGAAAGTTATTTTTCGCAGATGAAACGCGGTTTCTGTGAGCAGGGAGAATTAATGAGTAAACCACCATAATACATATATCCACAATTGTGGGTGCTCCATTTATAGGGAGTACCTGGGTACCATTTGTTATGACCAGAATCACTCAATGGACCACCTGAAAAACAATAACAAATATTTTATTTTATATTGATGTATTTTTTCGAGAATTTCGAATCTTTTAATTATTTATACTTTAAGTGAATCTTTAGTAAAACTTCTCAAAGTTAACTTAGTTTGGTTACAAATAAAAACAAATGTAAATATCATAAAATGCTGGTCATTTTTGAGAAATTTCAATGTATTTAGTTATTTACCTAAAACAGTTATAAATTCGCTACTTGTGGACGTTTTATAGAAGCCTACATATATAACGCTCTCATGATTTGTTTTCATGATCTCACTGACTAAATCTGCCTCTGCTTGAGAATTGATCACAACTAAATGTGCTCCCTCCTTTTCGCAGACGTATTTTGCACTGTACCAATCGGTCCCATTGCGGTGATATTTGTAAAAACCATATCCAGGGTACAGGATGTATGCTGAAGAAATGATTACAAAATATTACCTACTTTATTTATTTAAAAAAAAAAACTTACCTTCATTATGAATTTTTGTTGTAGTTGTGGACGTTGTGGTCACTTCACTTTCTGTACCATTTTGGTTGGAAGTATCATTTTGTGTTGTATTATTCTATAATATTATATATAATATTAAACATCAGTATAGTTGTAACAGTTGTAAATAAATACTTACTACAATCAAAACAAAGTCCACATTATTATCGTCACGGAATTTTAAAACCTTATTTATATCAACTTGCTTACCTGCTCAAGAAATAATTACAAAATATTACTTTATTTGTAAACAAATTATTTATATCTATGATTATAATGAAAAACTCACCTTCGTTAAAAATTACAATATTAAATATATTTATTGGATTTTGGAGATCATCCTGATTAAAGCTTTCATTCAATTTTGAATTAAACTAAAAAACATTACAAATACAGATTTAATAAAAGGCATTATTATACTTCTAGCAATAATAAATGAATAATTACATTGAAGATATTTTGAGATGAACAAATAGACATGTTAATAAATAACATGAACAAAAATACAAATATTTGAGACAACATAATTGGTTCTATTCAAGTTATGAAACACTGACAGAAATAAATTAAGTTACAAAATATTTATAGTTTAACTTATTAGTCATTTGTTGTTTTTAACCACATTTTAATCAACTTATAAATGAATACATCGACCACATTAACTAATTACATCAATAATTTCTAAATAAAAAATATTTATAATTTTTGATAATAAAAATTAATAATATCAACTCATTTCCTATCACGTGTAAAATGTGTGATAATTATTTAAAACCTTGACTTATTATAAATTTTATTTAAAAAATATTCCTGGCGTACTAATAATATTAATATTATCAACAACTTTTTCTCTAATTTGCACCGTTTCAAAAATACTTCGAAAAATTCTTTTTTTCTTCCCAGAAGTAAATTAACCCTTAATATGAAATTTGATCCTTCTATGAGATAAAATGGATTTCATACAAAATAAAAATAAAAACTTCCATCCTTACAATACTATTAAATAATAATACTATATAAGAAAGTACTTATCCATTTTTACAAAATCCATACTAATTATAAATACGAAAGTGTCTATCTGTCTGTTTTATACCTTTTCACGGCTAAACTGCTGAACCGATCACTAAATCATGAACCTGTCATTGATTTAGATTTTGAGATAAATTGATAAAGAGCATGGAAACGGGGTTTTCACTCTACAACCCCTTTTTGCCGATCCGGGTTTGTTTTTTTTTTTCTTTCGAATTCTATGCCCTAAAATCTATAATAATTAACCTAAAAATTGCTTGCCCCTAAAAGATTGGATTTTGGCACTGTATCCTTGACTAGGCTAACCGTTTACTTAAAATTATATGAAAAAAGTATAGAGTTCACCCCCTAAAAACAAAAGTCCATGGCTCAAATTAAAAGTACTTTTTAGGGTATCCTTAGGATATCAAAATAAAAGTCTCCACAAAAATTCAGCTTTGCTGGATTTTTTATAAGATAAAATCTTTATTTCCTGGGCTAATTATTATCAAAGGCGCCCAAAGCAGATCGCGAGTGGCGGCTTGTGCTGCCCCTCCCAGCCTACCACGCCGGGCCATAGCCCCCATGGCCCTATGGTAAATACGCCCCTGTGTACATATGCACCAAGCGTTTTATATATTAACCCATTAGTTCCTAAGGGTAGAAAATAAAATTAATTTGATGTTCTAACTGCATTTTATTACTAAATATATACTCAAATAACTGTTTATGAAATTAAAAAAATACATATTTTTTTTGTTTTGTTGCATTTACGAAACGTTGGGATAACAAAAGTTATTACTTAGTGTGGAATAGTTTAAAACAGTTTGTTTGACAATGTTAGCAGCAAAAAACGTCATTTCATTCAATGAGATATTACAATTTTTTTAAATGTTTCATTTATGCAACGTTGGGGATTAATGGGTTAAGATAAAATACTATAAATGTTCACTTTTGATTTTCAGAGAGACGAAGATACAGATCTCGACGATTCTACAGAAACAATAGACCCTGGGGCACATCCAGCGACTATTGAACCAAACAAGACCATCAGAGATATCAATCTCAATATCCCACCACCGGATACATCGTCTATCAATTTAAAATCCCTTCTGGAATCATCGGAACCCAACCCGATCAAGCTAGAAGAAAAAACAGTAGAAGAACCGAACTTCGAGCTTCAGAAAGACATCAAGATTGAAAACACAGAGACAGAGCTGTCGAATTCGTCGATAGCTCAGGAGGTAGTCGAAGAAATGCAAATAAGTCAAGACGATATGCAGATATCATGTGAACAGACAGAAACAGTTGGTGCTGATGTCGAGATGAAAGTTGATGACGTGCAAGTTGACGAAATTAAAAAGGAAGAGGATAGTGTTCCGGACACTGTGGAAGAAACGCAGTAAAATGCGGATATATATATTTAAATTATTTGTTACTTGTGGGAGGAATTAATAAATAATTTGTTTTATATAATATGAAGATTTATCTAAAGCTAGCGGGACGTTTTTCGATTTATTTTTGTTGATTTTTGAATTTTAGGAATTGCTTAATATTTCTTTTATTTATCGATAGACTTTAAATCCCATAACTTGCTAGTTATAAAAATAAAAGTAATTCGTACATAAATAAAAAATTGTTTCCAATTTTGAAATCTATTTTTTTGTATGCATGTTTTTTTTTTCAAAACTGTTTTATAAAATTCTTTATTTATTTAAATTAAATTTTGATAGAACATGATGTTTCTTTTATTTTAAATACATTTATAAATTCTATCGTGTAGTTTATTTTTCCGTCTTTTTTCAAGTAACAAATAATTAATAGAAATATAACTTATTTATAAACAAAAATGTTAGTTTTAATATTCCATCGTTTTATCATTAAAATATTTTATATGATTGATTAATAAAAATTTTATGTTAAACATTATTTTTTTATTTTTACCCGGTATTATAAAGAATATACTTGTGCCCGAAACTAATAAAAAAACCATAGAATATGGACTGCGCAGCTGACTCGAAAACGGAGTTGTGTCAAACGAAACAGATGGAAAATAGTTACGGATATACTTATCATTATTTAAACAGGAGTGTATTTCATTATTCTTAGAAAGAAAATATTACACAATTATGTTAATACATAATGTGCGGTCCATGTTCTGTAACTACGAGTCCGACTGACATTGTGTTATATCGTCTATGGATTTAAGCAAATTAATTTCTACACGGATCAAATCCATAGACGATATTACAAAAACCCTTCAAAAAGTATTTGTATAAATAAAAAGTTGAGAGTGCTAAACATTAAAATGACAAAACAAAGCTGAAAAAAAGGTAAGTGGAAATACTCGCTCAACAAGTGAAAACTATGTACATAAAAATGTGACAGTTAAAAACAAAATTAAGATGTTTAAATAAAACTAAAGAGTAACATAACGTCTTATTAGGGTTCCGTAGAAAACTAGTAACCTCGTGGTTTCAGACTGTCTGCCTGCCTATATGTCACAGCCCTCCCATTCTCTATTATGATAAAATTTGGTATATGGATGTAGATTGATGACCCAAACGATGACAGAAACGATGAGATTTTGAAAAAAAATGACCCCCCTCCTATAGACTGAAAAGTGTACTCAACATTTTTTTTCACTTACCTTATTCATTGATGTGTCTTTAGATAGGTCACCTAAAATGCAATAGAAAATGTTTTATGACCTTTTGATTTTAACTTAACCCTTCAGTTATGAAATATTTGCTATCAAAGTCATTATCAGAATATCCCCCCTTTAGTTTCTAAACTATCGATGCAAAAAATTTGAAAAAAATTCAGACTGTAGCTTTTAATTTGTACTTTCAATGAAAATTATAAAGAACAATGTAAAAAAAGGTTATGAAAAATTTATAAATAAGTCTTTTATATGAAATAACTCTTGATACGTATTATCAAGCAGAGAATGTTAGTGAGGATGGCTACAGAACCCTATCATGTGCAAGCCCAACTCGCACTTGGGCATTTTATTTTTTCTTTGCATTCATAAATAAAACTAAATTCAAAATATAGAAGAAATTTATGTAAATATAAATGACAAAACTGATTACAATATAATAACAAAAATTATTTTAATATACAATGGAACCTCGTTAATACATTTTTAAAGGGACTGAGGGGAAAACACATACTAACGAGAAAAAACCATGTGGTCTTGAATGTTGGGATCTAAAGCAAAACATACTAAAGAGGTTCCACTATATTAAATCAATACTGTTCAGAAGTTAAGCGATATAATAATTGTCTTATTTTTTCGTTTAAAAGATATTAAATTTATTTTTATTAAAATTAACACAAATAAATGCATAAGTTAATAAAATAATCTAAGTTAAATAACACTAACTATATAATTATTCCCAAACAACTTATGTGTTATACAGGATGTTTCAAAAAGGACACAAACCCTAAAGATAAGAGAGTAGATCGTAGTCAGATTAACTGACTCTAGCCATTGAAATGAACTTGTCACAAGCCACAGTCTCATTAATTACTTTGTACTGAACGTGTATTTATTACTGAGACTTATTGGATGTACAAATCATGTGACTCAGGATTCTGAATATAAGTATCATCAATCTGCAGTTCCCAACAAGTCAACAATATCTCATTCGATTAATAAATTTCATGATACTGGATCCAAAAAGATCAAAAAACCCCAGACCAACCATCACTGTTAACTGTCAAAGTTCTTGACAATGTGTCTCAACGATTATCTCGCTCGCTCAGAAAATTATCACTGCCAGTCCAATATTCATCTTTGGAAAGTGGTATAGCTGACACAATATAAAGTTATGAATATTGTATAAAATTGGCTTGTGATAAGTTCATTTCAATGGCTAGTCAGTTAAGCTGGAGTCCCTGGAGACAGTATTGCTACCTAACAACAGAATTACCTAACTGATATTATGTATTTTAAGGTTGCGTTCTTTTTGATACATCCTATATAATATTTATTGTGATTTTATTGTAATAATCAATTTTTAAATTTGAGTGAAAAAATTACAATAGGGCCTCGACATTCGATAAAATTTTCTAGCTAAGAAAAATTTAATATCAATTTCAATGTTTGTGTAACAAATGTTTGGGCCCTATTATGCTTTTAAATATATTTGTTTTGATGTTTTAAAAAAGTAACAATAAAAAAAAAAATTTTCTAGTATCTTAACTTGTTCGCAGAAATTAAATAAAACTAGTCATTTTTATTATTCATAATTTTTTACTTCTATAAATTTCATTATAATTTGGCCCCCTAACTACAATTTAAAAATATATATATGATCACTTCAAAGCAGTGGTTCTCAAAGATTTTTCATGAAGGTACCCTAACATAAAATTAAAAAATATTTTGCAGTATTCTATTTGATACTTGTTAATTATCTTCCCGCAAGTATGAACCTAGATTATAAGTGTATATACTCACCAATATGTCCTTGGTTAAGCCAAGAAACAAAGTTTGAGGTTATTTAATATCCGCTGCAACAAACTGTTTACACTTACAGTCTATGTTTATTTGTGGTAGGATAATTAACAAATACTTTTTTAATAATCACTGCTTTAAAGTAAAAAAATAATTATAATGCTCGTCTATAAAGAATTTGCTCACAAATAAAAATAAATCAAAATCGTTCTATGAGTTATTGATAATTGTTTTATGTTGTCTATGGATTTTATTAATTTATCTTAGACAGACAAATTCCTTATAATACCGGACATAACAATGTAAATGTTTATAATTTCTTGACCTGCGAACATATTAAGAATTTATAAGGTTAAAAAAATCAAATATTGTATGTTTAAATCATGTTTTTAATGTATCGACACAAAAAATCAGACGATTATAATAAATTATATATATAAAATAAATCAACGACAACTTCTATCAATTCAATTCAATTCAACACTTTTATATACATCGTAAAAATATAAGATTCAATATATCATACGAGATTATTAAGATACATTAAAAACAAAAACAAAATTAAATCAGCTAATAAATAAAAGAACAGAAAAATTAACTTAATTCTTTTTCCGCTAATTTCAGTTCTAAAGCTATCACACTAAGCAAAATTATACCATTTATTCAAATAATGTAAACGTAACAAAACAAATCAATGTCTCTATCATATTACACATGTCAATTTTAGCTCAATTTATTAACTATTTAGCTGATTTGGATGATTGATTGATATTTAAAATTAGGTTATGTTATTCTATATATTTTTTCTAAGTTGGTATTGTTGATGAAGTCAATTGTAATTGTTGAAAAAATTGACAAGTGTAAAATATTTCAAGACCATAAAGTAAAATTTGACAAGTGTAATACAGGCTTAAGAGGGTTTCAGTTGTCAAAATTATTTTTTTAACTTCTAAACAATTAAAAATATTAAAAATTCATTTACACTCAAAACAAAATTAGAAAAGACTATAAATGCTTTAGTTTTATTCTGTTAAAAGCACTGACATTTTGTTAATAAAAATAAAGTTAAATAATCTGAATCAAAATATTTTCTATATTTATTTTTATATTATTAAGTACTAAAATAAGTACTTTAATTTAGGCAAAATAATACGATTTTGATTCATTGAAAAATATTAGTAAATAAAAAAAATCTCTATTGATAATAAAATTATTTTATTTTAAAATTAAGTAACACAACTGTTAAATAGTTAAACTATAAATATTATTAAAAGAAAATTTGAGTAAAATAAGAGAGGGATTCCGGTTTTCTATTATAAATAAAATTGTAAAAAAACATTTCATAGTAGTACGAAAAAAACTAAAAGAAAAAAACATCCAATGTAAATAATTATATATTTTATTCATACTACTTTAGTATTTTGTTATTACCAACAAATCAAATCAAAAGTATCTAAATTATTAAATAAAAACATAGAGATATAAAACCCAGTCTCACGAAAATTTTCAAAATGTTCATTTTACTGTTTGGGCCAACGATTCAACCAGTTTTTTTGAAGTTATACTTCTTTAGGGACGTTGAGGGTAAAAATTGAATAATGTAACGGAAATGAAATTAGTAATGTAACGAATTTTTATGCGGTGAAATATGTAGCATGGCACTGACAATACAGAATAAATAACACAACTGTAAAGAGTATTGCCTATATCAAAAAAATGATGGCGTAATGACATCCATAGACAATAAAGATTTTTACTTAAATAACACAACTGTAAAGAGTATTGCCTATATTAATTAAATATAATTAAATTTTTAATTATATTTAAAGCAAACGGCAAATTATTGTTATTAAGATTATTCGTAGTTGTTTTTCTATCATCCCAAAGAAGTATAACTTCTAACGCGTGTACATAAGTACACACTCATTGTTTTTTTTATACCTCTATGAATAAAAATGACGTAACTATATTTATATAAGCTGTAATAACCTAACATTATTTAATTAATTAATTTAATGTCCCATATTATAAACAAATATAATATCCAATTGAAACTGTTGCTATTATACAGGGGCATTTAAAGTGTTACGGAATTTTATCTCAGAACCATCGCATATTTGAAAAAAATGTTTAAATCAAAAAATGGTTGGTTGTGAGGGGGTAGTCGAATAATAATATTTATTTGTTATTTTAGTATGGCCTTCAGGAGTATTTGAAGGTCAACATCATTTTTTTAAATAGGAACCTATAGTTTTTATTTAATAATCTTATTCTACGTGAACAAACACGAAATTTTCATTGAAAATTATTTTTTGAACATCCGAAGATTTCCAAGATATCTAACAAAATAAATTCGAGATTTTGGACTTTCAAGAATTTTTTTCTCAGAAACTATAAATTTGAAAGTAAAAAAAAAAAAAAAATGTTTATTTTCGTTAAAAATTGTTCTAAAATTTTTAAAACTTTTTCTATTTACTTTATTTCAGCAAAAAAAAAAAAAAACTAAATGTTAAAGAAATTATAGAAAAATTGTCCAAGTTTTATTAGAACGAAATAAACATTTTTTGCATCTTGTACTTTTTTTCTAAAGTTGATGATTATTTGATTTATAAATGTTAAAGAAATTATAGAAAAATTGTCCAAGTTTTATTAGAACGAAATAAACATTTTTTGCATCTTGTACTTTTTTTCTAAAGTTGATGATTATTTGATTTATAAATGTTAAAGAAATTATAGAAAAATTGTCCAAGTTTTATTAGAACGAAATAAACATTTTTTGCATCTTGTACTTTTTTTCTAAAGTTGATGATTTTTGAATAATAAATTCTTGAATTTGCAAAATCTCGAAATTATTTTGTTAGATATCATGTTCAGAAAAAAAATCCAATGAAAGATGCGTGTTTGTTCACATAAAATAAGATTATTAAATAGAAACTATAGGTTCCTATTTAAAAAAATGATGTTGACCTTCAAATAACCTTGAGGGTCACACTAAAATAAAAAATATTATTAATATTTGATTGCCCTCTAACAACCAAACATTTTTTTGTTTAAACATTTTTTTCAAATATGCGATGGCTCTGAGATAAAATTATGTAACACTTTAAATGCCCCTCCCTGTATTTTAAATCGAGGAACAGAATAAACAAATATTCATATATTAAACGAACCTTTCAAAAGCCAAATGGAATAACATTTTGATTTTATAATTTTGACTAAATAGATTTTTTAAGTTACTCCGTTTTGCTTCTGTATGGTTCAAACGGCAATCATTTGGCAAATTTAATTATAATAGATACATACATTCATAAATATGATAATAAATAATTATATTATATCTAGATCCCGAAACAAACAGATACAACTTTAGTTACTAAAACAACTAAATCTGTTTTTTTCCAATTTCATTTTTTACTTCTGACGTTTATAATATATTCTATATACATACATACATTTAAAATTACAGCTTACATAATTATAAAAATAGTGTTCTAGAGATATTTTTCTCCTAAAATAAAATACTTTTTTCCAACCTAACCTTTTGCAAACAGATGAGATTAAAAAACAAAAACAATCATTCACATTGTTTTCTGATAAAAATTTCCTTATAAAAAAACACTTTTTACTCATTTTTTCAGTCGTCCGATGAACCTAACCTCTAAATACGATTCATCAAAACCGATTAGATATAGCAATGTTTATATTTTTTTGGTCGAAACGCGGCGATCAGTGATCGTCGCCGAACAACTGCTTCAAATCATGCTCGTAAAGAGCTATCAGCGTCATCACACCCAAGCCAGCGCTGAGGCCTAGGAACTGTAGCATACATTGCAAGAGCGACCCTCCTTCTTTGGGGTGACTTGATGTCAATTCAGGAATCTAGAAATTAAATCATTTATACATTAAAAAAAAAATACGTTCCTATTTGGCGACATAATACTCTGGAATCATAAATCTCATAAACTTCAGATTAATCTTAAAATTTGCATTATATATTCTAATTTTACGTATAAAAATTTCAAACTGTTCCGATAATTGTTTAGAAATTACAGCCCTTGAAGTAAAATACATCAAAAACACCCATTTTATAAATAAATAAATAAAAAAGTACATTGAAAATACCGATTTCTAGATTAATAAAAATGTCTCCTGTTCGGCAACGTTGCACTCGAGATCTATAAATCTCACAAACTTCAGATTAGTTTTAAATTATATGTTATATAGTCTACTTTTACATAATAAAATTTCAAATCATTTCGATGAATTATTTAGTAGTTACAACCGTTTACGTAAATTTCACAGAAAACATTGGTCGATTTATAAATGTTTTAATTTTACAAAACTATAAACACCTAATAATAAAATAGCTGTTTTATCACTAATATTGTTCAAATACAATAATATAATAGTTGAAGAGAACAAGGTTTAAACGTTTGATATTATAGAAATAAAAATACACCTACCATGTCAACGAGAGCAATATATATGAACATGCCGGCCGCTATCGAGAATATCCATCCACTGACAACCTCATTGTGGCCGAGACCGACGCCCAATAAGCACCCGAAGAAACACAGCACAGAGCTGAGCAAGTTATAGAATACGGCCTGTTTAGCGCTCATTCCTGCTTTCAGTAATACAGCAAAATCACCTGCAGAGAATGAGATTAAACTAAGACTTTTGGAAACAAAATTATTAAATATATAGGGTGAATGAAAACAATGAAAAGGGACCGGTCAAATTAGATCGTAAAAGCCGATAGTCGTAATAACTGGCTAAAATACAATTATATGGGATTCAGTTGGACTTTTATTTTGAGTCGTTTAAACCGGTACGTCATATTAACCCGAGTCGTTATAATCAGTTTCTACTGTATTCACAGTAAGGAACATCTCTGCAACATATTTTAAATTAAAATCTCAATTCACTGACCTATTTCATGCGGAAGTTCATGACAGAACACAGCTACAGACGTTGAGAATCCTCCAGCAATGCCCGATGCAAACGCAGCCCCGATAGCCATTCCGTCAGTGAAATTGTGCAGTCCGTCGCCCATAATGACCATCCACGCCACAGATGACATGCTCTTGGGTGCCGAGTGAACGTGTCCGTGCGTGTGCGAGTGCCCGTGGTGTCTACTCTCGTGCTCTCTGGAAGAAAACAATTATTGATTAAAAAAATAGCAAAACAATATTTTTTTAAAATCGTGTATTTTAACTCACCTTAAAATAACAGTGTAACTCTCTTCCTCGCTAAGCTGCAAATCGTTCTTCGGTAACACATCATTAATCACAACCGTATCATTCTGAGCCACTTTATTTCCTCCGTCGATTTCCAGAAACCCATCGACTGGTTTCGCATTCTTCGAGTTTGCCGTGTACTCGTTCTGGTTGGCCTCGTTCTTGTTGAGGTGACTGGAACAAGATTTCCTGAATGACGTTGTCTCTGAATCACTGTCTCCTTCGTTCAGTGTCGTCATGTTTGTGTTGTTGTGCGACGAGTCTAGACTCGGGTTCGTCGTGGATTTGTTCTGGTTTCGGTTGTGGTGATCGTCTGGAGGTAATTGTTGTATTAAAATTAGTTTACGGAGTTTGTGTCGGGATTAATGTATGCAAATACACCCCAGTATTATTAAATATTTACAGAATATTACGTTATGCACTCAAAAGTAATTTTACTAGTTAGTTTTAAATTAAAAGAAGAATTAATAAATAAATTATTTACATAATTTTTGAATTGTCTCACACTTTTCCACAGTACATAAGCCATTTTGAGAGTTGTTATCATCTTCATCTTTCACATCCCCGTGTGCTAGTTAAAAAGAGAGAGAGAAAACAAATAATAACATATTGATAAACAAGTTATTTAAAAGCTAAAACTGACAGTGTTTTTGATTTACAATACTTTAAGGGCTGTAATTTCTGAATATTTTAAATTTTAATACATAAAACTAGACTATATAACGAACATTTAAAGACCAATTTGAAGTTTCTATGATTTATAATTACTGAGTACTATATCACCGAAAAAAAGGACATTTTTATTTATCCATTAGATCGACGTTTTATTTCACGGACTACTACAAAACAATTTAAAATTTTAATACATAAAACAAGATTATATAACGAACATTTTAAGACCAGTTTGAAGCATGTGTAGTTTTTAGTTTCCAAGTATTATGTCGTCAAAAATATAAATTTTATTTTGTGTCACTTCTAGCTTCTTAAAGGCTCGTATAAAGACCTGAGGTGTATTTTACATTAAAATAAGACAGACTGCACTCACCTTGCATTTCAGTTGCTATTTCATCGTAGCAATACGGATAGGAACTATATTTGTGCTTGCATAATTTTTCGCCAACAGAATTGTTACCGACAGAATCGGTATCTCTCATTACTCGCACTTTTGTCGGAAGCTGAAACAATCGATTGAATTTACAATTAATACACAGTATGGTCTAAAACTCCCTTAACTTTTCAAAAATTGTTACGTTAAATACCATCAAATATATCTAGTTTAATTTTGTATATTTTTGTTAATTATTCAAAATTTTAAAGTAAATATTATGTACCTTATGTTTCTTCTGCCGCCTCTTCCTCAACTCCGCCCCAAGTGTCAAGAACTTCTCCATAAAGAAGAAGAATATGACACCCGACATAGCGACGAAACCCTTCCACATATTCGTGTTATGCAGCTCTAATTCCTTGCTCATAGCCTGCTCGCTCACAGGATGCGAATGTGGAGGCATCATAGCGTGGGGTAACAGGTGAAGCAGTGCATCCCCGCACAGAGTGCCGACGGCTAGAGCGACGAGGAACTGGAGCAGCTGGTGGTAGAAGCGCTTCTTCATGAACGGTATGACTGCGACGCCGAGCAAACCGCACGCGCTTATGATTATTATCGAAAGGCAGGCGTACAGCCAGACTGTGGAAGGGTGTGAAGGTAATTTTACTATTGACGAAAATTAAGAGAAATTATTTTTTTGGAGACATACAATGATGTAATGATGAACTTATTTAATGCAATAAACATTGAAAACAGGTAACCCCAAAGATAAAATTGAATTTAAAGAAAAATCGGGTATTTAAAAATCAACTATCCAAATTGCGATAAAAGTTATATAGGACAAACTAAGAGATCTATAAATATTAGATTCAAAAAGTGCAATGCTCATATTAAATAAATCTAGCGTAGTTCAACATATAACTACATTAAATCACGCAACGGACACAATCAAATTACAATGCAGCAGAAAGCTAAGAAATTTTTTTATCAGTAAAATAATACGAATCAATACAGCCAGATAAGCCCTTTTAAGTTTTGAACAAGACTGTATCAGTATTATTATTATTAGAAAATAATACTTATTTCTGCATAAAATAAAGGTTTAATTGCAAAAATTGACTCTTTTAAATTTAATTTTGAATTTGATGCCAAAACGCTCGCAGGTGACATTTCAGGGTTGTGACGTCACACTCCTTGTCAACAATAATCAAACATTTAGAGTTTGACAATAATTTAATTATTTTGTGTGTTAAAAATGAATTCCAAAGTATATAAGTTCTAAATTAAGGTATTACTCTTGTAAGAGGAATTGATATTTATCTAAAATAAAAGTCAATCACTTTTGACGTTTACTGATGCGTGACGTCATTCACTCTGATTGGTGTTCCATTTAACATGGCAGATTGCTGTATTTTGTATTTTTATTTAATTATACTATATATATTTTATTAAAATTATATTAATCCTGCTTTTAACATAAAAATAAATACATTATTTAGAATCTTTTTAACCTATTTCATTATTTAAAATCATAATTTCAATGATACTTTATTACTGACATCATGCCTATTATTTCTAATGACAAACCTGGGGGTTATTTTAAATAAATAAGGGATTAAATCTACTGCATTTACAATATTGATACTTTTTATATCAATGCTAATCTGTAGATTCTGCCTATGCAATAGAAATAGTTTGTTTTTATTTCACTTTCTAATAGATAATATTTGTTATTTAATCATTAAGTCAATACATGTTTATTAAATTATTATTATAGTAATATTAATAATTTATTATCTAATAATAACAGATGATAAAATTAGCACACGTTTTTTTACACCTTCTTGAAGGTTTTATTTAATACTTATCACGTTGTTTCTTATCAAGTGCCAATAAAATTCTCTACTGAAAATGACAGTCACGTTGAAATATTACACACGTAATCACCAGATAATTATATTATTATAGTATATTAAAGTATTATAAATGTAGTTATTTATAAAATTGATTTTAATTAACGTAACCCGTAACTCTTTATATAATTTATATATCTTAAAAATATCACACTGAAAACACAAAATGAAATAAAAATAAACAAACATACTTTGAACATCTGCCAGATTCCTCTCTTTTTCATGCTCTGCCACGTGTTTAAACATAGGAGGGGGCTCCACGCAGCCCTCCCTCTCGACAGACTTCTGCGCGCTCATCTGGTACACAAGCAACGGACACACGTGTTTGAATACTTCGGGCGATATTGTCTCATTCTTGTGGTCCCTAACCTCTCTCCTGTGTCTGTGGTGTCCGTGACCTTCGTGGTCATGGTGGTCGTGATGGTCATCGTGGTGAGATTCTTGTGGTATAAGTAATTCTTCACTGCTAGCACACTGAAAAATTAATTTGATTATTTTATTGTTGAATCGCGATTGTAATATTGCATCAAAACTTACAGAAATATTGCTTTTATTGGAGTTATGTTCTACCATTTTATGCAAGCCCATGTGTTTTATCATTTCTTCGAACCCCTCTAACGTCATTACTTCTCCGTCTCCGAAAAACGTAAATAACTTCTTAATATAATACTGATCATCGAAACTAGCTACCAACTGACGTTTGTGGTCCTCTTCATCTTGAGGTACAGATCTCCGCACTCTTTTGTGCCTATGCAATGTTTGGTGTGTGCTCTGTGAGTTTTCCTCCGAATTACGAGATATTTGATTGTTAGAAATAATTTGTTTTATTTCATTACTTAAATTATTTGACCGGTCTTGTACTTTATCAGTTTTAAGTACTGTAGATACTATTTCTGAAAGATTTTGTAAATTAAAATTGCTTGTATTTTGTCTGTGTATTGAATTATTCTCGTGGTTACTAGTATTTATATTATCTGAAATAATTAACGATTAAATAATGTATTGTTTAATTGTTTAATTATTTCGACTTACCATATAATGAATTATTTTTAACTTCTAATTCTTTTAAATGAAAATCACTATTATTAATACTATTATATTGTACGGTTCTGCCATTATCAGGCAGATGTAAACGATTTGGATCTATTAAGCCATCTTTAAAACGGCTAATCTCGTCTCGGTTTTGTGACACTTCCGTGTGAGCCGAACACGAAGTGTGCGTCGCACATAATAAACAGAAAACACATACTGTCATTAAATGTTGCGACATTTTGTATCAATAAAGCACTCTGCGCATTTGATATCTGTAAACAAATTATATGGATGTTATTTGTGATAAGAACAATAAATGATTACTGCTGTACAATTGAACGATCTGATATTTATACTGTTCCTACGTACAAAAGCACTTATCACTGGTTTACAATCATCATAAATTAGCACACTTTGTGTTAAACAATATTTGATATTTACTACTTTAAAAATAACTTATGTACGAGTTCTGAAACAGAGTTTTATGTGAACACAATCTGAATTATTTGACTGCTTGACATTATTCATAAAAATTACACTATGTTGACATTTTCACCCACATAAATTTATTTATAAATGCATGTACTACTTATCAAAATCTAAATTTGAAACAGTATGCCAGTTTAATAAACCAGAAATTAAAATTAATTGCCGGTATTTAGTAACGCATCTGTAAACTGCCAATCAATGCAAATAAATCATTCAGAAAGAAATTTAATGAATTTAATCAATGTCATAAAAATAGTTTACATTTTTTGATAGTGTGAAACAAACGATACGTATGCATTTGCATTATTTATAAATGTTTTATCTTTCAGATCTTTCTAATTAAAATTCATTCAATTAATCATTGATTGGTTTATATTTATAACTAACCTTACTTGATTGAGGTTAATAATTAATACAATAATAAGATCGACTTACAATGAATAAAAAATCAAAAATCGTTCCAACTTTTGTAAAGCAAGCGTAAAATCGATCAAAAAGCATGTGATTTTACCAACGCCATTTTAAAAAATTATCTATCATATTGAACGACACTAGCGCCGCTATTAAAGTTCCATTAAAATAACATATGGTTTTGTTCGGACAATAAGAAAACTAATATTTGTGTTTTCTATTTGTAATTTTTTAACCGGCAATTGCGGCATTTATTTGTATTGTCTTGCGGCAATACAAGACATTTCTGAAGACAATGATATGTCAAATAACTGTCAATAAAACCTAAATTATTTATTGTTTATATTTTATAATATATAAAAAAAGTATTCGTGTATATTTACTGCTATGTTTTTATAAAACTTTTAATATCTGTCATTCTTTTAAAAAAATAACCTTTTATTGACATTTATATATTATACATTTTACATTATAAATTAAATATAAAAATGGTAGGAAGAGGACGAGGTGCTTTTAGGAGCAAAAATACTGAAGTTAATTTAGGAGCTAATAAGAGTCCTAATAATCCTCCAGAAGAAAAAGCTACAGTTAATGCAACAGATGAAGTAAATAAAATGAATAAATTCATATCGAATATATCTCTATTAGATCCCGGAGATGATGGAATAATGATGAAACAAAAAGTAAAACATATAATTGATATTTTTAAAACTGAATGCCTAACTGAAGAATCTATTAGGTAAGTAATTTGTTAATTATAAAAAAAAATCAAGTGTGCTTAGTAGTTCTATGAAAACATTTTCATTTGTTGTAAAAAATGTCAACAAATGAATTAAGCGCTAAAAAACCTCTTATTAAATATACAACTGATTATTTGAAGTATATATTTTTCAGAGGGACCGTCGATTTTATATACAAGATAGCTACACATGATTCAGTGTTTGCTACAAAAATGGTCAGTTTATTTTCATACACTGACCCAAAACTGCTAAGTGATATATCTAATTCAAGGAAATACTTTATAGGATTCATGCAGGAAGATTTTGAAAGTAAGTATAAGTCAAAACCCAATTTCATTTTCAATAAAACAGTTTTTATAATAAAAACTAAAATACTTCAATCATAAAATAATCTCGACCACCAGTAACCATAGTAACCGTACGTTGTTGTCTTTGCATCAGATCTTTCAGGTAATGCGGAGTTACGAAACAGCAATCCTTTTGTGTTCAGAAACACCGTGCAGATTTTGGGCGACTTTGCTCACAAATATTATATCAAAAAGGGCTTCAAAAACTTTTTCAAACCCTTGCTGAAATACTTGGAGCTACTTTTAGAAACCGGGCAAGAAGAGGATTGTAAATTTTTCGTGATTCAGGTAATAACAAAAATTTCAAGTATCGTTGACCCATTAATGCCCAAAAGAAAACAAAAACATGCAAAAGATTATAATGAAATTATGTAATATTCAATATACAGGGTGGTCCGGTTTGGGATACAGTTATTTTAGGAGCTGATTCCCTGATTCATTGTGAGTAAGAAATTGTGCGGGAAGTGGGGGTCTATCTTTAACACCCTCTGAGTTACAGGGTGTTTAAAAAATTTCCTTCAGAGTAGTTCTTACAACAAATATTATCTCATAACTTCTAAAGTAACCTATCTAGAGCAATCAAAATGAGTCAGTTTCATAGGTAATTAACTAATATATTTTTCAGTATTATGGTTATTGCTATCCGTATTTCTATTTCCGAGTTATAGCTCATCAAAGTCGAAAAATATCTTTTTTTGTTGAAATTTTTTATGAAAATGACATATTTCACCAAAAGTACCCCTAATATGTTGTATTTTTTATCATTATTTTGGTACATCATAATGTTACCTACAAATTCACTGTACAATGTTTGGACGTGGGTCTTATAGTTTTCCAGTTATTAATTAATCTCCAAAGTTACTATATTGCTACTTACCCTATTAAATGAAACAGTCAATAAATTTATTTGTTTATAACTACATAATTTTATTATTTATTATTATTTGCCATAAAAATAATTATTTTCCGGAAAACTGTAAGACCCACGTCCAAACTTTGTGTAGTGAATTTGTAGGAAACATTATGATGTACCAAAATAATGATAAAAAATACAACATATTAGGGGTTCTTTTGGTGAAAAATGTCATTTTCATAAAAAAATTCAACAAAAAAAGATATTTTTCGACTGATGAGCTATAACTCGGAAATAAAAATACGGATAGCAATAACCGTAATACTGAAATATATATTAGTTAATTACTTATGAAACTGACTCATTTTGATTGCTCTAGATACGTTACTTTAGAAGTTACGAGATAATATTTGTTGTAAGAACTACTCTGAAGGAAATTTTTTAAACACCCTGTAACTCAGAGGGTGTTAAAGATAGACCCCCACTTCCTGCACAATTTCTTACTCACAAGGAATCAGGGAATCCGCTCCTAAAATATCTGTATCCCAAACTGGATCACCCTGTATTTAACTAAATATACAGCACAAACTTTTTTTTTAATATTTAGAAAAAAAAATAACAGTGTGTATTCAAGCGAGTAAATTGGGCAGATATGAAGTCTATTTTGTGTGAGACTGATTTTCTGATATCATTTTTATTTAGATAAATTTCATTTAAGTGATGTTATACGTATATTTATGTTTTATTTCACGTGATTTGAACAAAATTCGAAATCACATGCTCTAGTTGGATAAAATATATTAGCATACCACTTACCTCTTTTCATATAAAAATTATTCAGAACAATTAAAACACGTTTAAACACTTATGAAACTAAGAACGTTAACAGATTTTGTTTGTTGCACTTCTACCAACTGATTTTTAAGGAAACATTGTGAATTAATATCCATAGACAGGGCTTTAAAGGGTTAACAACAAAAAAATTACAATATTTTTGTATTACAGTTATCCTTGCACGGCAGCGATATAAAAACAGCTGTACCGAAAGACACCGAAGACTTGCTCTTACTAGTACGGACAACCCTGGCGAATAATGAACATCTAACAGCTGTAGCTAAAATGTGGCTGCTACTGATACTCGACTTTGATAATTATAATTTTGGCCTGTTACCAAGCGAACTACAAAACTTCTATTCACTACAACTCGGTGAAGACGCAGCAAGACATTTCCAAAAGATGAATGAACTCACCATCCAAACAGTACACACTAACGCAGCATTCGACAAATTAACCAGCGACGTCAACGTCTTAAAAGTCGACAACACTGACGTATACGAACAGCACACTGGTGAATTCGATGGCCCCAAACCGAGTTTCAGGCGAGAAAGATACCTTGCGAAAGCACAAACATATAAAAAAGTCATACCGAACGATTTGCCGAGCGTGAATAACGTGACTCCTTCGAAGTATTCAAATACACCGAAAGATAACACGCCCAGGCCAATCTTAGGAGCAGGGGCGAGGTTAAAGAAAGCCACTTCACCTGCTACGGCTTCTGGTGACTTCAATTGGAGGGAAAGGGGTGCGGGAGATGCTCCAGAATGGAGAGAAATTAAGTCTGATCTGAATCCGGCAGCTGCAGGATGGGAAAACAAACCCAAAGCTACTTCGGGGTCTGGCTGGAACGACGCAGGTAGCTCGAGCAAACCTTGGAACCAGCATGATGACAGAACGGAGACCGATTACGGTAAATCTTCTTGAACGATGACGTCTTTTCGCTATTGTAGTTTTTAAACTAGTTTCTTAATTAATCGGATAGTTATAAATATTTTATAAATTATTAACACGTATGCTATAAAGGTACAATTTTATTATAACGTATGTATAAATTCTTGTGACAGTTACTTTTAATCATGTATGTAATTAATTTAAAATGTATTGTTTTGAAAATGTAAATATTAAGGATTTTATCATGTTTAAAATAAGGTGTGATGGGATTTAAATATTTTTTAAATTGTAGAGTTTTAAAGATCTGATATTTAAAACAATAAATATATAGTAAAGATCTGTCACCGTTGTTTCATTTATTAATTATTCACAATCAATAGATACTTTTTATTTGTAAAAACAGCGTAAAAGTGTTTGAGTATGCCTCTTGTGTATTCTGCTAAGTGGATGGAATTGAGGATGGGGAGATGCGACGGCCACCATCTTTGCAAAAACTTCAAACATAAATATCTCGTAAACTGTTCATGCTACGACACAAATGGTAAAAACTTTTTCCAGAACTGATAGTGTATGAGTCACAACGTGATAAACATTGCAAAAAGTAGCTTATTCAAAATATCTCATGAATTAATTTAGATACAGTTACTATCTACGAAATCGAGCCAGTGTAAGAATTTTAGAAAATTTAGTATTAAATAAAAAGGTTTCTACCATTTTTGTCGTAGTACGAACAGTTTGCAAGATATTTACGTTTGAAATTTTCGTATAGGTGACGGCTAACTTAGCAGAACACTGTAAAAAAAATCATCAATTGCCGCGCAACCCACTTGACACAACTCAAAAAATACCCTTGCTAATCAATTCATGAATCAATCCCGAGTCAAACGAGGTACATGAAGTTATATATGAAAAATTTTGAGGGGGAGGAGGTCATGGCCGGAAAAATTCCTAAAATGGACTAAACTAGAACCACAGATCTACCATTTAGGGAAAACCCGAGGTCTCTAGGTGGTCAGGGGGCTGAGATCTCGCAGTGGAAGACAGACGGAAAATCGACTAAATCCTATCATCTTTCAATGCAAATTATTTAATTTTTAAATTAAAGTGATTAAAATCAAGTTAACGCAGTTTCAGATGTTTTTAAAATTCATTCTGATTTTCAGTCATTGAATAATTATTTTTTCTTCATATTAAAATTGTAAAAACAGTTTAGAAATGTATTTCTTTGGGTTAACTAATTACGGTATCAGTGATCATTGTAAAGATATAATACGGAGGGATTATGTCGAACCAAAAGTGAAATTAGTCAGTATAAAGGACATCATGGCGAAACCAGGTATAACATTATATTTTATTTTAATATCTTTTAAAAAAATATAAATTACAGACGGAATTTTATTTTTTTTAGAAAATAAGAATAAGACATTTTCAGAAACGTTACATTATTTAGATGTATATGAAAATTATATTGATGGTAACAGTTACGGCTCTAATACTACCTTATTAAAATCACGAAAGAAAGGTCTTTTTAAACCAACAAGTAAGCCAATATTTTTTTTTTACTAAAATAGTTATATTCAACTTGAAATCATTTTTAAGGTCCACAAAAGATATTTAGATATCCAGCTTGTGAATCAATGAAGACTGGATGGTTTTTGGAAGATCCTGCTTTACAGAATCAGGATTGGTTTCGTATAAAAAAGTCACCGCAACCTATTTCTGAAATGACAAAGTACCTATTTACATATTTTATAATTTTTATTATTATTAATTTGTTTATTTATTTTTATAGGCATTATGATTATATTCTGAAGACAGATAAGACATTTGTACTAGAGATGAAACGGATAGTGTTTTGGCCGGATACCGAATACCGAATATCCGGTGAGCTGTAAGGCCGGATGGCCGGATATTCGGCGGCCGAATATCCGGCCTGTTTTGACGATAAAATTCACGATTCGTACCGTCAAAACCCCGGCAACCACTGCATTCTTAAATGAAATAGAGCGTAGGTGTCCAACCTTTTGAGCTATGTGGGCCGCAGAGCGCAAAAAAAGCGAAAAAATTTGTTAAGGGCCGCAAAAAAATTTGAAGACCTTTTTTTTCGTTGTTTACTTAATTAATTTATATAACTATTTATATCTCTGTAACTATAATTTATATTTTATAGATTTATTAGAAATATTATATTTCTATACTTTGAAAAAATCTGATTTTCATATTTCACTTTTTTTTATCTAGTGCGGGCCGCACGAAAAGTGCTCGGGGGCCGCATGCGGCCCATGTTCCGCGGGTTGGACAAGCCTAAAATAGAGTATAGATAGTAGTAAATTTTGTTGTGAAGTATTAATTAATAATCAAAATTAATAAGCAGTTAATTATTTCCCTTCTTTTTCTTCTATCAAGGAAAGAAAATTGAAATTTGGTTGTGATTGAATTTCTTATTTTAATAAAATTCGTTATTTTACAAGTCAATTTCTTAGTATTTGCTTCACAAAAAAATTTTCTTGCAGTTTTTAAATCAAAAATTGTAATTTTTAAATATCCGGTATCCGGCCGGATAATGCGTTACTATCCGGTACTAAGCCGGATAACAAAATAAGGCCGGATAGGCCGGATACCGGATAGTTACCGGATATCCGTTTCATCTCTAATTTGTACCATATTAATTATTATTTATATGAATGTACATATTCTGTTATTTTTGAATAAATTTATTTTATTATTACAATGGCGCATTTTTTTAACTACACTCAACATTCTGCTATACGACGGCATCGGTAATTCAAAAATTCCACTATACGACGGCTAGAAAGGTACCCACCACCTGATTAGTGAATTTAAACGCGCAGAAATATAGCAGTCACGGTGGTATTATGGTGGGGATGGGGGAAGGACATTGGTTAGAACTGTCGGCACATTGTATAACGGAGCAGTCGTGTAGTGCATGGTCGTGTAGCAGAACGCTGAGTGTATATGTAAATTAGTATACTCCACTCTAGATGGCACTGGTGTATTTTCTTTTGTAGAGACACTTAAATAAGGGATGCGCCAACGACTAGTCAAGATGCGGATTGGTCGAACACTGTTTCCTTTATAATTCTATATCCGATTTCCGTTATTTAAAAATTATGATTTCCGGCATTTCCGTTTTTAAACGTCATTTTTATTTAAATACGAAAATTTACGTCAAATTTATTTTAAAATAAGTAATTTGAAGCAAACTTATCAAATTTACTCATAAGTTTGTATTACTTACGAATGTTTACATTATCAAGTAAGTATTTTTATGTAGGTATCTTGTTAAAAATCCAACAATCATGAAAATGTAAGTAAAACATAACCTTGAATTTAATTTTTTCCAATTTAATACATAATACTGTGATTCTATAATAAAAAAATCGCGGATTTGTCTACAAATATTATTTTTCATAAGGTTCGTAATGTTTTTTTAGGTAATCATCGCGAAATCGATATTACAATATATAATTTTAACAGCTGTCAAAATCTACAAATTGAAAAAATATTATAATTACTGTAAAAATATATTTATTATCATTATATGAATGTGGATTTATATTAAATGAAAATTAACATATACATTATCATACATCAATTTTGAAGTGTATTTAAAATATAATAATAAATTAAACATTTTATCTTATATTGTATTCCAAATATTATATTGTATTTTAAAAAACAATTTTTAAAACTACATAGATGTATCAAAAGAATTTTACATAGGGCTTAAGTACCTGGTGTAAACATAATCTGGAATAGAAAAGGTAAATTAGGTATAACGAAATTAAAAAAATAATTTATCATACATAACCTGATTTATAAAATAATTAATGAGAAAAATGTAATGCAATTTTATTATATATATTGTACCCAGATAAATGCTTTGATTGATAAGTATTATAATAACTTAATACTATTAACATTTCAGTTTGAATTATTATTTTTCGTTAAATGTAAATATTCAGTAACTGTCAAAATAATTATTTTTTTGATTTTTGTCTTCTAACGCCATCTATAAAATACCGTTATTTTTGCACAATTTCCGTGTCCGTTTTCAATATTGTCGGCGGAAGTTTAATAAATTTGAATTATTTCCATAGTTATATTATAATTTCCGGAACATTGACTTATCCCTTATTAAAGTGTCCCTATTCTTTTGATTGTTTTGAAAAGTTCAAAATCATAACCTAAAAAGATTTCTAAGTTATGTATGTATGTATCCTGTGCTGAAATACGAAAAATATAGTTTTTAAATAATGGATGATTCAAGTAAAGGTCCTGAAAAAAAGTCTAAAGGAAATAGGGGAGGCTATAATAATAATTATAGAGGAAAGTGGTCTGGAAATAGTTTTAACAGAAACTTTAGTTCTTCGAAAATAAAAGAAACTGTAAAAATAGTTTTTTATGATGAAACTGCACGTTATCCTGGATGGAATTTATATTTTTCTGTCGAAGGTTGATATTTATTTAATTAAATATAAATCTTTAATTGTTTCAATAACATTCACACTCTTTTAGAGTTTAAAGACAATTCACCGACACATCAAAAAATCAAAGCAATGGAATGTTTTATCAAAGAAAACGAATCACTGTTTAAATTCGACACAATTTTGGAAAACCTTTGGTTTGAAATCGATATTATAACAATAAACGCAAATGAAAATTTTATAAAAATGTGGGAAAATTTTTCAACTGTAAGATTTTATATAATAATAAATTTGATAGCTAAAAATTAATACAAATATTATTTTAGGATATTACCGATGATCCCGGACATTCACTGAATTGTTTAGGTCTTGCAATGCATCAGTCGATCTACACAAACCAAAAATCGAGTATGGATTCTGATGAAATACTCGCACCTATCGAAATTCCTTTCATAGCTGTTCGCCTTTCGAACCACAAGCCTACACTACATCTCAAAGATCTCAAAGTGAACTATTACGGTCAGTAAAGAGTATCAACGTTATTTTATAATAATCTAACGTACATTTATTTTACAGGTAAATTGGTGACTGTCCGTGGAACAATAATAAGATGTGGTCCGATAGGCGTGCACTGCTCTTGGATCGCATATGAATGCGAGTTGTGCAAGGCAGTACAGTCTGTGAAACAAGTAGAAGGTAGCAGCTTTACAACAGCTCCACCTCCGTGCCCCGATTCAAAATGTCATTCAAAGCATACAAAGTATGTATCAGTTCGTAATTCATATCTTAAGGTTGTTGTTCACTAAAATCTATCACTACAGAATTTGTTAAAATTTTAATATTT
The DNA here is from genome assembly GCA_949319165.1 of Sialis lutaria. NCBI lineage: Eukaryota > Metazoa > Arthropoda > Insecta > Megaloptera > Sialidae > Sialis > Sialis lutaria. Next base: position 3,570,134 of record OX439232.1, read on the forward strand.
TGTTAAGGTAGTTGGTCCATCATAATGTGATCACATTAGGCCATGAGTATATTTTTATAATTTAGAGAAATGATCATGGCAACGCTGTACATTATCTATTATTAACTACTTGTCAAATGATTACATTTTATCATCTAAGCTACCACAGAATATATTAATAATTAATGAAATTGATTATAATTCCCTTCAATCCACTTATCATATTTGTAAAAAAATATTTCATTATTTCGTGTATTTTTTACTATAATCAAATGAATACGTTGTTGCCACATTGTCAACAATACTGTAATTTATGTGATGGTTTGGTAGTTAAATCTGGTTAAATTTTAATAACAAGATGGTCAATAATTTTAATTTTTTGTATGTTTTCTTTCATATAAATATACAACATGTCAGTTTTTTATGAAAAACTGACGTTCCGTTTAAATTTTATCTAATAAAACGTTATGTTGGTGTACGGTTAGTCCATATAAGCTGTGTTAAAAATATAAACTTTGAGATCGTTTTTCATGACTTTGAGATGGTCAATTTTAATAAAAATGGGCTATTTTTCAGATATTAACCTAGGAAATATTCCTGTGCAATTTAAACAAAATCTGACGTAAACAATGTTTACGGACCAACTACCTTAAGTAAGCTAGTTTGCATTTGTAAAAAAAATTTCAGATCAGTTTACCATTTCGTTTATGAATTATAAATGTTGGTCTCTTATACATTGCAAGCATAGGAGTCCACTTGGAATTCGATATTCGTTTAATTCGTGTATTCAAACTAAACGTCAGATTTTAATCAAAACCGGATATGTTATAGATTAGTAATTAAAGAATGTATATATAAAATTCTAGAATGATTTACCACCTCCTTAAATAATTATTAATTTTTAACTTTGATAAATTCCTGAACACATGACGTAAATATACAATATGGCAATAGTGCATTCGGCGCGCTCTTCGAAATATAAAAACGTGGTATTGATAACTGACACGCGTTGTAAATAGCAATTTATTATTGATTAACATTTAATATTTTTATTTATAATAATAATAATAGTTACTATTGTTATTATAATTATGACTATTGTCAGCAATAGTAATAATTATAATATTGTTGAAAATAAATCTTGTTATCTTGTCTAATATTGTAAATTGTTGCCAAATCTATTTGTTCTCTTTTACCGACATAAGCAAAACCCTGTAGTTCGTGCTAAATTCCGCTAGATGCCATGACATTCGGTGAACAACAACCTTAACGATTAATTACATTTGATTGTACAATTTCCAGACCACTTTTGCTTCATGCATTGACCCGTGGGGGCGACAAACAAACGGTGCGTATACAAGAGACCGGAGGAGAAGGGGGCCGAGTGCCTAGGACGCTAGATGTGGAGTTGTCTGACACGTTAGTCGGAGGATGTATCCCAGGAGATGACGTGACTGTTACGGGAGTGGTCAAAGTCCACAATGAAGGGTCCAGGTCTGCAAATGCGTACTTGTTGTATCTAGAGGCTGTGTCCGTCGTTACTTCTAAAGAACAAACTGGAGGTCCAGTAGAATTCAGTGTACGGGATTACTACGCGATACAGAAAATCCACGCCGAGCCAGAACTTGCGAAGCTGTTAGTGCATTCGCTGTGTCCACAGATCTATGGACAGGAAGTTGTCAAGCTTGGACTACTCCTCGGATTATTCGGGGGAGGAGAAAGTCGCCCGGAAACCCGATCAGATATTCACGTTTTGGTAAGTGTTACGTTTTAAAAAAAATATTGAGTGTGTGTACTTATGTACACGGGTTAGAAGTTATACTATATTATATATACTATATTAAATCGAGTTATTTTTTATATAGGCAATACTCTTTACAGTTGCGTTATTTAAGTAAAAGACACAATTTCTACAGTTTTGTTGATACCATGCCTAACTAGTCTACCCCGTAACGCTTCGTTACATTTTCGTTACATAGCTTTTCATTTCCGTTACATTACTAAATTTTTACCCTCAACGTGCCTAAAGAAGTATAACTTCAAAAACTTTTTACTCAAACTATTTAAAAATTCTTAGGTTGTAGGAGATCCAGGTCTAGGTAAGTCCCAGCTTTTGGTGGCCTGTACCAATGCTGCACCACGTGGAGTCTACGTGTGCGGAAACACCAGCACTGGCTCGGGACTGACTGTGACTTTAACCCGTGAGCCAGGCGGAGACTTTGCTCTTGAAGCAGGGGCCCTGGTGTTAGCACACCAGGGGATATGCTGTATCGATGAGTTTGATAAAATGGGTACACATCACCAGGTAAAAACTAATTTTTAATTAGTAAGTTAGATTAATAATAAAATTATATAAAAAAATACTTTTTGAAAACAAGCTTTTATTAAAAATGCACTAAAAAGTAAAAAATAAATTTTCAGCTATCACAAAAATTTCAGGTTTTTGACTGAAACCAATAAAAGTGCTGAAAATTTATTTTTGACTTTTTAGTGCATTTTTAATAAAAGCTTGTTTTAAAAAAGTATTTTTTTATATAATTTTATTTTCAAATTTTCAGTTACTGATTGGCTAACTATCTAACATACTAACAGGTAAAGCTCGACAAATTCCTTCATTTGATACTTATATCGAGATGACTATGAAGAAAAAGGTAATCCGCCATCTTGGGGCGTCCGCCATATTGGATTTAGAACGATATTAGATATACTATATTGCATTGTCACCGGGCTCATACACGTATACAAAATTTCAAAGCTCTAGCTTAATTAGAACTAGTCGAAATTATTGCAATATTTGATCTTAAGATACTAACTAACTAACTAACTAGCAAGTGAAGTTAAAAGCTGGTAAAAAAAATTATTTCAATGATTATTTCAGGCATTACTTGAAGCTATGGAACAACAGACGGTGAGTATAGCCAAGGCAGGTGTCGTCTGCTCTCTAGGAGCACGTTGTGGCGTCCTGGCAGCCGCTAATCCTGCTGGGGGCCATTACAAACGTTCCAAAACCGTCTCGGAGAACATACGTCTTTCTGCTGCCTTACTGTCACGCTTCGACCTTGTATTCATTCTGCTAGATCAACCGGATTCACGACTGGACAGTCTTCTATCAGAACATGTCTTAGCTCTCCACAGGTATCGTGTTATATAGAATTAATTATATTTTTTAGATTATAAATCTCGATCTCCGTACAGACAAGGAACCAGCGAAGCATCAAGTTCCAACGTTTCAGTCACAAGTAACGACGCTTGTACACAAAACCAGAACAGAACCCTAGCTGATAGGTTGAGGCTATGTTCAGGTGAAGCAGTAGATCTTCTGCCGCACGTGTTACTGAGGAAATACATAGCATACGCCAGACGCTATGTTAGGCCTCGGCTTGGCCCTGAGGCAGTTCCTGTATTGCAGGAGTTCTATGCAGAACTGCGTAGAAGTCATCAGACTGCTGATTCGACTCCAGTCACTGCTAGACAGCTTCAAGTATGTATATTTTTACTTTTTAGTTTTTAGGGTTCCAAAGAAACTCTATTAATCTCACTTTGTTTCCGTCCGTTCGTCCTTTTCACTCAAAGCGCAATAACTCGTAAACTATATAAGTTAGAACCTTGAAATTTTTACTGAACATGTAAAATGATACCCTCTAGTAAAATATGTACAAATATTTTGAAAAAATATTTTTTTAGGGGGGGGTGCTAAGAAGCTAAAGTCAGGCAAAAAAAAAAAATTTTATACCAAGGCATGTGGTACATTAAAACTAGTGTAATTTGACCCTTATTCTTAATTTTTTCTCTAAATCAAAAATGGCGCCTGCAGGGAGCTTAATTCAAATTCAAAAAAACAAATAAAATGTTTTCCAAGGCATGTGGGGTATCTAATTGTAGATCTCAATTGATAGAATATGACACTATTTTTTATTTTTTTTCTAAATCAAAAATGGCGCCTGCAGGTGGCTTCAAGAAAAAAAATCCCCCCCCCCCCCTAGCTCGGTAACTACTGGCTCAAAAAATCTGAAAAATATTTGGTAATGGAGTTTTAATACATCTAGTAACGACAAGTACTAAAATCAACAATATCATTTCAAATTTTTGAAAAATAGGGAGGGGCGTCATGGAATTTTTTTAATTTTCATATCTAGGCTTGTAGGGTGTCAAAATGTAGATCTCAATGAATAGAATATGATCCTATTTTTATATTTATTTCTAACTCAGAAATGCACCTGTAAATGGTTCCAATCAGTCCACGTAGTATATACTTCGGAACCCTTATGAGACTTATGGCATACTCCCGTGTATGTCTTGACAGATTTTTTTTTTAATTACATATTTATCCACAACGAGAATGATTTAATTAATTTTTAATTGAGGGCTAATTTTATTTTCAGGCTCTAGTCCGCCTAACACAAGCGAGGGCAAAACTCGAGCTTCGGGAAGAGGCAACCCGTTCAGACGCCCTCGAAGTAATTGACCTGATGCGTGCGTGTCTGGCAGACACGATGAGCAACACACAGGGGCAGTTAGACATGAACAGATCGATTATGGGTTCTGGAGTGTCGCAACGAAGCAAGGCCAAGCAGTTGTTGAGTGTACTACAGAGACATGCGAGAATCAGCGGTAATGATGTTATAAGTCGCGAGGATCTGCTGAAGAGAGCTGCACAAGCAGGTATCGTGTCGTCTGAGGTACACGATGTTGTTTCTACTTTGAATATGCAGGGGTTTTTGTTGAGTAAGGGGAAAGGAACTTATAAGTTATTGAGTGTTTAACGTGGTATTTATTTTTGTTCATAATTCATTTAAAATACAGTAAAATTTTGGTTTAGTGGATTTCGGTACCTTTTAGTGCAACCCATGAAGTGTTTGCGCTTATATGCTCGGTTTTCCGTCCGTCTGTTTGTCTGTCTTCCAATGCGAAATCTTGGCCCCTTGACCACCTAGAAATTTCAGGTTTTTGCTAAATGGTAGGTCTGTGGTTCTAGTTTAGCCCATTTTAGGTATTTTTCTGGTCATGACCCTCCATCCGGCCACGGACAGACATAATGTCAATTTTTCATACAACATTTTTCATATATGACTGTACCTCGTTGGACTCAGGATTGATTCATGAATCGATTGGGAGAAGACTTGTCTTTTTATATAGAGATAAAATATGCTGTAACACAGTTAGCGACTCTGACCCTATAAAATAATTATTATAATATCACCACTGTTTTAATATTGTTGTTGGAGTTTACATATTATAACGTGTGTGCAAAACTTGTCAAAGTCATCAGAAAACTCCAAGAAAACTGTCATATAAGTTTGATATCTCATTTGAGAGCGCTAGCTAGCTTGCAAATTTGCTAGCCCCTTTATGATACCAGACATAACTCATGCAAAATGATTGGTGCCTAAAGTATATCTTTCTTCTTACAAACAATCATTATTTTTTACTAAGAAAAATATAACTGTTATTATTATATTTAGTTCGTATGAATTCTTTGTATAAAATGTAAATTTATTTATTATAATGTACATATGTTAATGTAAATATAATAAGGGAATTTTTTAACATCATATGTTTTATGATTGTAACATTTATCATGCTATTATTCCACTTTCTTGTACATGGCTTTCTTTTGTGAACATTCATTAAAATAAAGTATTTTTCTATTATGCATTTTATTATTTGTTTTTAATAAATTATTACAGTACGTATACGTATATAAATATATAAATAGAAAATTGTTCTTATATAAGAAGAACGTGTTAAAAAATATGTTTAGTATTGTTATGTATTTTCTATTAATACTTAACAATCAGAATCAAAATTTTATTTTGTATTAAGTTTAAATAATTTGCCATAAAAAAATAAGGTAAGTGTTTTCAATGATTATATTTTGAGATAAATATATATGTATCATATTTTTCTGGGTATTTTTTAAGAGGTGGTTTTATCTTGTCTTAATCATTCTATGAAATAAAATTTCAACATACATACTTAAAAAATATATATTTAATCTGAAAACTATATTTTGTAAAATATCTAGCCATATATGACCAACTCTATGATTTTTTATTAATTTTGATACTAGAATATTTAATTAGTTGTTAAGAAGAATTAGCGACAATTCTGATAAAAATTGGTTTTATATACCTACCCGGGAAAAAATTGTAGATCTGCAGAGATCTGCTACTTAGATCTCGACAGATACCCATTTTGAGACATCATATTTTTCACTGGTTTTTGATCTGTGGATACTTGCAAAGATCTACAATAACTTACAATAAGATCTAAGATGATCTACAAAAATCTACTACGATCCACAAAGATCTCTGAAGATCATTGTAACGTTGAAAATTAATGATTTTTCAACATTTTAATCCCTATCACGACCTACAACGATCTTTATAAATCTTTGTAGATCCTTTCAGATCTTTGTAGGTCATTGTAGATCTTTGTAAGTCTCCACAGATCAAAAACCAGTGAAAAATATGATGTCTCAAAATGCAGATCTGTCAAGATCTGAGTAGATCTCTGCAGATCTACAATTTTTTCCCAGGTACAGAAAGTTTCTGTGCATAAAAACAATTTTTTCGACATTGTTTTGTAGAATCAAGTTGATTCATAAAAAGATAAAAGAAAATGTATTTTTTAAAACATCTTATCAACAAAGGATTAATTTAAGTCACCTTATAATAATGATTTATGACACGCTTTTCAAGAAACAGTATAAAGTGTTTATTTAAAAGATTATAGTATTATTTTCGATTATGAAATAGTATAGGTATATATAAATAGTAATTCGATAAATAAAAACATAACTTGAATATAACAATTTCAGATTCGAATACAACAATGAAGGGTCTTATTGTTGTATTTTGTACATTTTTAATTGTTGCCTTAATCGAATCAAGAAGCCAGATTTCTTATTATGAGAAATCGGAATATAAAGATACTTATATCCCTGGGTTAGGATACACCTACCAACCAGCGCAACCAAGATTCCCAAATGTAAGTATAGAATTCACTTTAATTAATTAAAATGTATATATTTTTATAAATAATTATAGGACTGGGGTGGCAATTTTGGAGATTTAATACACCACAATAGAGAATCATGGGACTGTTTAATTTTAGAAGAACTCCTAATGAATGATGAAAAATTCCAAAATGAAACTGTATTCGAATGGCGTGTAGGCTTGGAAGGTTTCCGAACATCTCAAATTCGCGCTCTGAATTTAGGTCGCCAACGGGCCTATGTAGATAATATAGGATCGAATGTTGTTAATAGTACTAACGGTGCAGCTCGTGTTAGAGGAACCATAAACAGAAACGAACAAATTAGACTATTAGTACAAGTCTATGGTTCATATGGCAAAAGAAATTGTTCTGATACTGTAAAATTTAATTTTAATTAAATAAATGATGTATAAATACTACATATTATTACTTAATGTATCAAGTATTATTATATATTAAATAAATAATTTAAAACAAGCAATCTCTTATTAATTTAATTAATGTAAAGTACAATATGAATATGACAACAATAGTCGAGTCAATGAAGCTCGAAAATGGCTAAAACTTCGGAACCCTCAGAAACAGCACCGATTTTGATAGATTTTTTTTTTAAATGTTCGTTATACCATACTATTTGAAATCAGAAACATTCTAGTCGTCGGATTTAACCCCTCCCCTTATATGCGGCACGAGCGGATAGTAAATTTCGTAGCCTAACTAGTTGTAAAATGAAAAATATTGCTAGTGACGTGCTCGTAATTTTTTTACTGCTAAATTAAAGTATTTCAAACAATTATGTAAGATTTCATCAAAATTCAGTAAATATTTTTAACAGAGTAAAAGGATGACGCGCGAAAAATCTGAGGAATATACTGCTATAGAATTGAAAATAATTAACCAAAAGAGCTAAAACTTTCAAAAACATTAAGTTAATACATCTCAAATAAGTAAAAAATTTTTTGGAAAAAATCGTTTGTTTATTTGCAAAAAGGCAAACGATTATTGTCTATACGCGACACGAGCGAATACTAAATTTCGTAGGAAAAAGTAGTTGTAAAACGATTAATAATGTTAGTGACGTTAAATAAGGGTATTTCGAACAATTTTGCTAAATTTCATCAATATTCAATAAATTCTAAATATGTATATTAATTTATGAATTTTTGCGTCAAAATGTCAACGATAATTTACTAAGCAAATTATTTAAATAATTGAAAAGTAACGTTTGCCAATAAAAATTAAAAAAATTTGTTTGCTCATTTCCTCAAATAATACTTATTCAACTAAGTTATAACAAAAAAACACACTTTTGCTCAGTTATCATCGAAAAAAATTTTATTTATATACATTTTTTTTGAGCAAAAAAAATATTTTTTTGAGTCCGACGGCTGGAATGTTTCTGATTTCAAATAGTATGGTATAACGAACATTTAAAAAAAAAAAATCATTAAAAGCGGTGCTGTTTCTGAGGGTTCCGAAGTAAAAACCTTCATTGACTCGACTACAATGGATTTTTGAAATTAATTGTTGGGTACGTAATACCAACTAAAAGAAAAAAATTACTCTATCAACATTATTATGCACTTTTGTATTTTTATTAGTTATAACGCCATAATATTAATAAACAAAGTGTATATTGATATACTTTTATAAATATTATTTATTAAGTTGAATTTGCCGGTATGCGGTTGTCGGCATCACGGGCATCACCGTATTGATTTTTCTATTGATCCGAAAAAGCAGTTCCTCATCTATGCCACAATTGCATTTTAGTTCCTATCTATGAATTCAGTGGGTGTGTTGTCATTTGTCAAATAAGGTAAATTAATTAATTTTACGATATGTTAACATGATTTTATCCCAAAACTCATTTTAACAAATCTAATAGTATACCATGCACGAATTAAGATAATAGTTTAATCTTTATGTGTTTTACTTTCAACGAAAGAAACATTTTTATCAAGTACAATATCAGACATTTTGGAATTTTTACAATTTTTGATACTGTCTGTAACAAATCTAAAACTTTATTCTTTTAATTTTAGAGCACATCAAAATGACAGACTCAAAGTATTTTACCACCACCAAGAAGGGGGAAATATTTGAACTAAAATCAGAATTAAATAATGACAAAAAGGAAAAGAAAAAAGAAGCTGTTAAAAAGGTAAAAGAGCTTTAATCACTCAAACTTTATTAATATTATTTATCAAACCTATATGCAATATATTAAATCGAAATTTTTACAGGTCATAGCCAGCATGACCGTTGGAAAAGACGTATCAGCTTTATTCCCCGACGTTGTCAACTGCATGCAGACAGATAACTTGGAACTGAAGAAGCTAGTTTACCTGTACCTAATGAACTACGCTAAATCGCAGCCCGACATGGCTATTATGGCCGTCAACACATTCGTCAAGGTACGTCAGTTTCTTTACTAAATTTGGTTATTTATAATGTTTGTATGAATGTATTTTCATATAAAAATGTGTGCTGATTGTTATAATGTTATTAAATATTAATATTTTATTTATTTGTTAATTAATGATAGGGAATATATTAACGAATCTTCTTTTTATATATGGTATGTTGATATTTTTATTAAAATTAGAAATACGGTAAAATGGGACAGGATTGTCAAAAATATAAAATAATATGAATACATAAAAATAAGTTACATAAACAATTAAAGAAAGTAACATCTACAAAAAAAAATAGTTTCTTACATGCAATTATTTATTCATCAGTTAATATTACGACAAACTTGTAAATACAAATTGTATTTATTTAAAAATCTGTCATAATATTATGAATAAAGGACCCTGCAGAATCCTTATGGGAAAGGGGTTTCGGTCAAACTCTTTGAAACTTTGGATTCTGATAGTCCTTAATGAGTAGATTAAAAGTGTCAATGGGCACTAAGTCCTAAAAACTCAACCTTTTAAGATATAGCTCTCTAAAGTTGGGGATCATGCTCACCTATAATTTGCAATAAAAAAATTTGTAGAACCTTAATTTTCGCACAACTATTTGTATGTGTTCCCAAAGACCTATATAATCGATTGCCACCATAAAAAAGTAAACTTTTAAATTCTTTAGCCAATGGCAGTACTTAAATCTTATTATTACGCTTTTTTTATTATAAACCAATTTTTTGTTAAAAAACAATTGGATTAAGTCCTAAAAACTCAAACTTTTAAGATATAGCCCTCTAAAGTTGGGGATCATGCTCACCTATAATTTGCAATAAAAAAATTTGTAGAACCTTAATTTTCGCACAACTATTTGTATGTGTTCCCAAAGACCTATATAATCGATTGCCACCATAAAAAAGTAAACTTTTAAATTCTTTTGCCATTGGCAGTACTTAAATCTTATTATTACGCTTTTTTTATTATAAACCAATTTTTTGTTAAAAAACAATTGGATTTGTTTATAATAAAAAAAACGTAACAATAAGATTTAAGTGTTGTCATTCCTCAATGAATATAAAAGTTGAATTTTTTATGGTGGCAATCGATTATAGATGTCTTTGGGAACACAAACAAATAGTTGAGCGAAAATTAAGGTTCTACAAAAAAAAATATTGTAAATTAAAGATAATCATGATCCCCAACTTCAGAGGGCTATATCTTAAAAGTTTGAGTTTTTAGAACTTAGTGCCCATTGACACTTTTGATCTACTCATCAAGGACTATCAGAATCCAAAGTTTCAAAGAGTTTGACCGAAACCCTTTTCCCATAAGGATTCTGCGGGGTCCTTTCCAATGTGTTTTTTTGAAGCTTATGATTAATATTTTCAGTACGATTCTGTCCGATTTTGCTTAATTGTATTGTGAATACAGACATGTAAAACTTAATGTGGATAGAATAACGCCACTAAACTAATTTTATGTTACGAAACATTAAACAAATTTCATTTATACAAACAAATTGTGTAAACTATATTTTTATGACCAAAAAAAATATTACTTCGAAGTAGAAGCTAAATAACTGTTGACCTTAGAAGTAAATTTTTGATTATTGTATTTTTTTTATGTTTAAATTGTATAATTAGTGCAAAGTACTAAAAAATAATTTTTTGTAGTTTTATTACAAAACCCAAGCTAAAATGTAAATTCTCGATAGCTAAATTATAAATAATAAAAGAAGAATACAAAATTATTCAGCTTCCAGGGTTGACGTAAATGTTTTAAGCGTAGAAATATAATATAACTTAAAATATTACTAACGTTTCTGTGTCTAAAAGCAACGAAAGGTATGGTTAGGGTGGATTTAAATTTTTAGAAAGCTCAGTGCTTTAGATTTTTTCGATGCCTCTACATTTTCCAATGACTATTTTTAAAATGTATGGATTTTTATTTGTAGTTACTGATTGTATTTCTAAAAATTAAAAACTGCTTAGTAATTCATGAAGGGAGGCTGAAAAGTTCTCGGCCTTAGGTATTTCTTATTATCATAATTTGTACTCTTTAGAAATATGTAAGACAAAAATCAGATAATTTGTATAATTATGTCTCGAGTAATTAAACAATAAATGTCACCATGTCTGAGTTATCGACGCATCAAAAATGGGAAAATATCAAAAGATTTTAAAGAGGTGTCAGTTATTTAAAAAAAAATCTGTGCCATCTTATTTTACAGTAATAAAATGGAACCGACTATTTCAATAAGAAAAAGAGTTGATTTTTTAACTTTTCTGATATTTTTGACTGTGGAATAATACGATTTAGATTCTTTATAAATAACATACATCTCTTCAAAAACTTAATTTGGCATTCTCATATGGTTTTTCAGATATGGTGACATTTATAGTTTAATTATTCGAGACATAATTGCACAAATGACTTGATTTTTGTCCTATATACTTCTAAAGAGTTGCCTAACTAGTGATCCATAACACGAAGTATTTTAGACTGAGAACTTATCAGTGTCCCCTTGTATGTATACAGGGTGTGTTATATTAATCTTGATCTCATGAATTAGAGCTAAAATATATACAATTTGAATAGCTTTATTTAAATTTGATTAGGGCAGTTTTATTTAATAATAGAGTGCAATTTAAAATCAAAAGCAGGTAAAAATATTTGTTTCAGCTCTAATTCTGATAAAACGACATCCTGTTGTTTCTTTGTTATTTAATTATTGCCAACAATATGAATTGAAATAAGAAAAGCGTTGAGCTCTTTTAGTAATTGATTTGGCCGAGTGTCTTTGCGTTAAGCTAGAGTTTGAGTTATATTATAGTTTTGCGATTTGGAGTAATGTTGTTTTGCGGTCATACTTATTACTGTGGCTCCTGCACTGTTGCTTTACGAGCACTGTCTTGTTTTGTCCTTGCAAGGATCTACCAACCTCACAACTTGTCAAGGTAACGATACCATTTTCTCTCAATTATATATATATAAATTGCTTGCCTTTATTTGCTTATCTTTTTCGTTGTTCGTATCGAAAACAATCTAAATTATTATTATTTTGATTTAATTAATGTAACATTATTGGAAATAGTATATGATATTATTAATATGTAGAACAAAATTAGTTGATTTTTAGATGTATTTTATTTTTATTTTATTTTTGTGTTTATTATCATTATTTTTTGAGAACAGGGATCCAGAATTTCAAACATGAATGTTATTTTTTATTTCAATTGGAATTACATAAATCTTTTACGTTTATAGTATTTTAAATTTTAAAGGCGTATTATTAGTACTAAATTATTATTTTAAATATAGTCTGTCCGATGTGCCATTATTTATGATATGTATGCCTGAAAAAATTATTCACTGGGTTATTAAAATTAAAAAGAATGTTTTATTTTAAAATTAACACACGTGTCTTATTTGCATATATTACACCTCTCATTTTTCTACAATATTAAATTAAAGTAAAATTTCATTCATCTTTCAATGTATCTTAGAATTTCAGTGAAAATAAAATATAAAATTTGGCAAAAACAATTCTACAACTAGAAAGCATTTAATTTCTTCAAAAATTAGGTTTCTTAAAATTGGTCCATAATCATGCATCAAATCATTAAAAAAAAAAAATCAGAAATGCTTAGAAGTAGGCCTTGTGAATGTCTCCTGCCCTGATTGCCCCAGAGCACTTCCCGATCCCCCCAGTCATCCATGTCTGGTTATGGTACAGTAACGGATATAACTGGCTGTATATGAATATAAATGCCACAAAAAAAAACAATGAGTGTGTACTTATGTACACGCGTTAGAAGTTATACTTCTTTGGGATGATTGAAAAACAACTACGAATAATCTTAATAACAATAATCTGCCGTTTGCTTTAAATATAATTAAAAATTTAATTTAATTATAATATTTAATTAATATAGGCAATACTCTTTACAGTTGTGTTATTTAAGTAAAAATCTTTATTGTCTATGTCTATGATTACGCCATCATTTTTTTGATATAGGCAATACTCTTTACAGTTGTGTTATTTATTCTGTATTGTCAGTGCCATGCTACATAATATTTCACCGCATAAAATTTCGTTACATTACTAATTTCATTTCCGTTACATTACTCAATTTTTACCCTCAACGTCCCTAAAGAAGTATAACTTCAAAAATGCTTAGATAACTTTGAATTGTTTATTCTCAAATTGTTGATTTAAATAAAACGACAAAACGAGCTATCGGACTGATTTGAAGTTTCATTATTTATATTTTTTAATAATCTCAGAGCTACAATTTGACAATATGTAATCGACTATTTTCAAATTCCGTTTTGGGTCCCTGTTCTTTCAAACAAATAAATAAATAAAACCATCTCACAAATATCAATTTTAGTCACGTTGTGCATCACCATAGTGTGTTGTTATCTCACTGATATCAATGTGAAACTATAAAACAAAAACAACAATGAACAATAATTGAACAAATGATTTATTTTCAATGTCGAAATGCATGGCTTAGAGTTACTATTAAAGTTAAGCAAATAATAGCAAACGTGAGGACACAGCATACAATACATGACTGACTGTGTCGCCTGCGTTATTCTGTTTGTGAAACAGGACTGCGAGGATCCGAACCCGTTGATAAGGGCGCTCGCCGTGCGTACGATGGGGTGCATTCGTGTCGATAAGATAACAGAGTATCTGTGTGAACCACTGCGCAAGTGTTTGAAGGACGAAGACCCGTATGTCAGGAAGACGGCTGCGGTTTGTGTTGCTAAACTGTATGATATATCATCTAGCCTCGTCCAGGACCAGGGCTTTCTCGAACAGCTGAGGGATCTTTTGAGTGATTCGAATCCGATGGTAGTGGCGAATGCTGTCGCTGCGTTGTCAGAGATAAATGAATCCAGTCCTAATGGGCCACTTGTCGGTAGGTGGATGATATTATTGACCCTCGGACGATAGAATCGGGTTGTACAAATCCCACGTTTTGTTTTTAATTGTTTTGATAACTATTTTCCAAATTAACCCTTACTTCCCAACTTTTTATTTATTCGAATATTGTGATCAAGTTCTCAATTCTTATTGAAAATATGATCAAAAAGATAAATTCAATACAAGACATAATAATTATCAGTCGCAGACTGTATTATTATCATGAGAACCCAATGTCATATTTATAGGACAGCACTTTTTTAATGACAATAGTCTGTATTTACCTGAATTTATTTTTGAAATTATTGATATTGTTATGCTTTATTTAAACTATCATAAGTAATATTATATATAGTTTGTAACTATAAATGTCCGCTAGCTGGAATAATTACACTGTTACTTTAAAAGTGTTATAATTTGTCATTGAATGAATTCTAGAGTTCGTTTTAAAAATTACTGTAAGCAGAGAGACTTAAAAAACATATCAGTAATGTAAATCAAATTAACAACGTTATTATGTCAGAGTAAAAATATAGAAAATATGATGTCCTATAAATAGGATACTGGGAAGTAATGGGTTGATATTTTTATTAGCTAAATAACACTATGACATTCCAAGAGTATTTTTATGAAGGGGTGGTAGTATTTACTACAGTAGAACTTTGATATGTTGAAGAAAATGTCTGTTCATTTCATTTCAAGCTCCAAATCTCTATTACTCGTAATATGAACCCTCAAAAATTCCAACTAATTACGGTTTTCTTAGAAAGAATTTTGAATATATTTTAACTCTATTATTCAAATCATTATTTGTATATATATTATTCTATTATTTATAACAATGTTTAATGGTGGAAAAAATACTTATATTTTGTAATAGAAATGAACGCTGCTACGATTAACAAACTGCTGACTGCTCTGAACGAGTGTACTGAATGGGGCCAAGTGTTTATACTGGATTCATTAGCTGACTACAGCCCTAAAGACGAGCGAGAGGCACAAAGCATCTGTGAGAGGATCACACCGCGTTTAGCTCACGCAAATGCTGCTGTCGTCCTGTCTGCTGTCAAGGTAGTTACTCTATCTATCTCTCTTAATTAAGAAAATTTCTTCTATCAGTTGAGATACGTTTTTTTTATCTTGCATATGTTTTTTTCAGGTTTTGATGAAATTAATGGAACTTCTATCAAGTGATTCAGAATTTTGTGCTACGTTGAGTAAGAAACTGGCACCACCATTGGTCACTCTTCTCTCATCCGAACCTGAAGTTCAATTTGTCGCATTGAGGAACATTAACTTGATTGTTCAAAAGAGACCTGATATCTTGAAACATGAAATGAAGGTAGATTACATTTAATCATATTAAAAATCATATTTTTAACACTGATAATTTATCTTTCAGGTATTTTTCGTGAAATACAACGACCCAATCTACGTAAAACTAGAAAAACTGGACATAATGATACGTCTAGCTTCACAAAGCAACATAGCCCAAGTTTTGAGCGAACTGAAAGAGTACGCTACAGAAGTAGATGTAGATTTTGTCCGTAAAGCAGTCAGAGCTATCGGGCGATGCGCTATCAAAGTGGAACCTTCAGCAGAACGATGTGTGTCGACTCTGCTTGATTTAATCCAAACAAAAGTAAACTACGTTGTGCAGGAGGCAATTGTAGTTATCAAAGACATATTCAGGAAGTATCCGAACAAGTATGAGAGCATTATCAGCACGCTGTGTGAGAATCTCGATACTCTGGATGAACCAGAAGCGAGAGCTAGTATGGTATGGATCATTGGCGAATATGCAGAACGTATCGACAACGCTGACGAACTTCTCGACAGCTTCTTAGAAGGTTTTGCAGACGAGAATGCACAAGTTCAGCTTCAGCTGCTCACTGCAGTCGTTAAGTTGTTCCTCAAACGTCCGACTGACACACAGGAACTCGTGCAGACGGTGTTGAGTCTGGCCACGCAAGATTCAGATAACCCGGATCTCCGTGATCGTGGATTCATCTACTGGAGACTGCTGAGTACGGATCCAGCTGCAGCCAAGGAGGTTGTGTTGGCAGATAAGCCGCTTATATCAGAGGAGACTGATTTACTGGAGCCAACGTTGCTGGATGAGCTGATTTGCCATATCTCGTCGTTGGCGTCTGTTTATCATAAGCCACCGACGGCGTTTGTGGAAGGAAGAACTGCAGGAGTTAGGAAGTCTTTGCCGGTTAAAACCGGTAAGAGCGGTGTGTTTTTATTTATTTATGTATTTTTTTTTAATGCATGCTCATCGAATAAATTACAGGAGCAAGATTTGTACAATTTTTCACGTTTTGTGCTCTATCTCTTACATTACACAAAATCCGATGAAACTTATAAAATAACAAAGAAAATACAAATAAAATGTACTCACTATGATAATTTGTTTCCGAGATATGGCTAATCAAAGTTTCAAAAATCTACAGGGTGGCCAGTTTCTGAAAAACCGGGAAAAGTCAAGGAATTTTGCTATACAGGGAAAAGTCAGGGTATTTGGTTGGAAGTCAGGGAATTTTTTATAAAAATGCAAAAACCATACAAATTCTTGCAAATATTTAAACAATTATCTATTAAAATTCAAAAGAAAACATTACTTTTTTTTTTGTTTTTTATCTAAATTTAAAATGAAAAACAGAGAAAAACGGTAAAAATTCTCCTGGAAAACCGGGAAAAGTCAGGGAAATTTGTTCCAGAGAAATACTGGCCACCCTGATCTAATTTATTTAACAATTTTGTTTTGATTTTTCAATAAATAAAAATCTTCTTATATCCATCTCTTTTCACACAGGTGCATCAGAAGAGCCAGTTGCAGTCGCTTCTACAGCTTCCTCCTCCACCGTCATACCTAATCAAGAATCGCTGATCGGCGATTTGCTCAGTATGGACATTGGAGCCCCCAGCTCCGCCATGGCAGCACCATCGCCTGCGCCCACATCAAACCTAGACCTCCTCGGAGGTGGTCTCGACATCCTTCTAGGTACAGGGCCGGAAATAACAGCACCGGTCTCAACCAACACAGGACTGCTAGGGGACATATTCGGTATGAGTACAGCTCCGGTAATGTGCGTCCCCCCGAAGTCATGCTGGCTACCAGCAGATAAAGGAAAAGGTCTCGAAATAATGGGCAATTTCACAAGGAGAAACGCCCAGGTGTCTATGGATATGACGTTTACGAATAAAGCAATGCAGGCGATGAACGGGTTCGCAATACAACTGAATAAGAACAGTTTTGGAATTGTTCCGACGTCTCCTTTGAACGTAGGGACGCTCCAACCTGGACAGACAATAGAAACATCCTTACCCTTGGGTACAACGGGAGCTGTTTTGAAAATGGACCCGCTCACTACGTTACAAGTAGCAGTCAAGAATAACGTCGACGTGTTTTATTTCGCTTGCCAAATACCGATGCAGATATTGTTCTGCGAGGACGGGCAACTAGATAAAAGGGTTTTCTTGAGCACGTGGAAGGATATCCCTGCTGCAAACGAAGTCCAGTATTCTTTGAGCGACGTGTTAGGTAACGCCGATGCTATAGTAAATAAAATGACACACAATAATATATTTACGATCGCAAAACGTAACGTAGAAGGTCAGGATATGCTGTATCAATCGTTAAAACTTACGAATGGAATTTGGGTATTACTCGAGCTTAAATTACAGCCCGGTGTTACAAATGCGACGTTAAGTCTCAAATCTAGATCTGTAGAAGTGGCTTCTTGCGTTTTCCAAGCTTATGATTCTATCATACATGCGGCATAAGTTTGAAGAGTATACGTAGAACATTCCATTCCCTGAGAAGTATGGCGTTGATGATGTCGCCAGGCAGAAGATAGTTGATATTATCTGTTAATCTATTTTTTGTTTTGATCATATGTAAATTCGTATTGAATTTTATTTTGAGAACTATTAGATATATAAATATATTGTAATTTTTTTTTAAGTTAAATATGTATTTAATCATGCAAGATATACTATTGTTTACAAATATATTGTATATTAAGACTCGTTTTTTTTCTTGTGAATGATTTGTAAGTATGAAAATCTATATTTACATTATATTTTGAACTATCAAATTTTATGAACTGTTTCAACGTTAGTTATGATTTAAATTGCTAAGAAAGTTAATTCAAAGAACACTTAATTAATTAAATTGTTAATATTTTTAGATTTTACTCACGTAGTCAAAGCATTTTTCCTACCAGTGGCGTAACTATAGAAATAAGGGCCCCAGACGTTTTTTTAGAAGGGGGTCCTTGACAGGAATTTTTTTGATTAGAATTTTGAAGGGATGTATTTGAGGTATGGATACGGAGATGTTAGAAAAAAATTGATTTAAGTAAAAAAAAATATTTTGACGGTACAATACTAAAATGAAAAACAGTCAAATTTTCAAGTTTTTGAAATTTTGATATTTAATTTAAGAATTTTAAAATAAAATAACTGAAAAATCAGCTTTTCATCAAAAACTCTTTTTGATCGTTTCGATTCTAAAAAAAATTAACAGTAATTTAAAAAAAAAATTCCTTCAACACTTTTGGGGGCCCCGGACAACCTAACTGGCCAGACCGTTGGTAGTTATGCCACTGTCTTTTACAGCGTTGTAAGATTTAACCGACCCCTATTATTTAACTCAGAATAATGTAAACAAATAAAATTCCTGCAAAAGATGTGTAATAAAAATTAATTTTTCCCCGTTTTTCTATAAAAAATAATCTGCCGTGTGCCACGGGACTTTCATATACATAATAATGACAGTGAACAGTGAATATGGCAAACACGTACACTGTTCAATCTCTGTAATAGGTATAAGAAAGTCCCATGACACTCATGGCAGATATTTCTTCTCTATTATGAACCATTTGAAATGTACTTAAAAACGAATACTTGGTAAAAAAAAAAAAAATTAAATTTGTTTTTTCGAAAAAATGAATAGAACATAAATTATAGATAATAATATTACCTACAATTTTCAACTTGGCCATTTTTCTCTAATTCGCACTGTTTCAATGTAATTCGAAAAATTCCAAAATCGATGCAGGTAAACATCCGTTTCCGGTTGAAAGATCGTTTTCAAAACTAGGAGGTTTTCTTCCCAGGCAAAAATTAATCTTAAGTATAAAATATCAACCTTCTACGATTTGTCGTATTTGAGTTACAGCGCCCACAGACAGACAGACACACAGACATCATGGCGAAAATAGTCAGAATGGATTCAGGGAAGGTCAAAATTGATAATTCCATCAAAATCCGGATTTCGAAAAAAATCGCGTTTACTATACTTACTTATACTATATGTATATTTCATATACATTGGTATAAGAAAGTAAAAAACTATTTGATTTAATTACTTATAAAAAAACTATTTCAGATGAAACTCGTTTTAATTAACATTTTAAAATAATTAACTAGAAAGAAAAAGCTCACATAACTAATGGTTTGAACCCCTCCGTAAGGATTTGTAAAATTTTTTTTTTACTCTTCCCCTAAGCCGATATAATTAATGGATGCTCATTGCTCCCATAAGAAAATACTATAATTAATTAAGAAACTACAGTGGAACTTCGTTAGTAACTTTTGCTGTACCTTAAATTAAAGTTTTTTAAGCCCATTATTTTCTTTTATACAGGGTGGTCCCGTTTGGGATACAGATATTTTAGGAGCTGATTCCCAGACTCATTGTGAGTAAGAAATTGTGCAGGAAGTGGGGGTCTATCTTTAACACCCTCTGAGTTACAGGATGTTTAAAAAATTTCCTTCAGAGTAGTTCTTACAACAATGATTGTCTCATAACTTCCCAAGTAACGTATTTAGAGCAATCAAAGTGAGTCAGTTTCATAGGTAATTAACTAACACATTTTTCAATATTACGGTTATTGCTATCCGTATTTCTAGTTCCAAGTTATAGCTCATCAAATTCGAAAAATATCTTTTTTTATTAAATTTTTTTATGAAAATTATATTTTTCTCCGAAAGTACCCCCAACATGTTGTATTTTTGATCATTATTTTGATACATCATAATGTTACCTACAAATTCACTATACAAAGTTTGGACGTGGGTCTTATAGTTTTCCAGTTATTAATTAATCCCCAAAGTTACTATTTTGCTACTTGCCCTATTAAATGAAACAGTCAATAAATTTATTTGTTTATAACTACAAAATTTTATTATTTATTATTATTTACCATAAAAATAATTATTTACCGGAAAACTGTAAGACCCACGTCCAAACTTTGTATAGTTAATTTGTAGGTAACATTATGACGTACCAAAATAATGATAAAAAATACCATACATTAGAGGTACTTTCGGAGAAAAAAGTAATTTTCATAAAAAATTTCAACAAAAAAAGATATTTTTCGAATTTGATGAGCTATAACTCGGAACTAAAAATACGGATAGCAATAACCGTAATATTGAAAAATATGTTAGTTAATTACCTATGAAACTGACTCATTTTGATTGCTCTAGATACATTATTTTAGAAGTTGTGAGATAATCTTTGTTGTAAGAACTACTCTGAAGGAAATTTTTTAAACATCCTGTAACTCAGAGGGTGTTAAAGATAGACCCCCACAATTTCTTACTCACAATGAGTCAAGGAATCGGCTCCTCAAATATCTGTATCCCAAACCGGACCACCCTGTATAATTATGTAGGTACTAGGTACATGTATACTATTTGAAATTGATTTATTTGCGACATTTCATTTTGTTGCACAATATTTTACAATGAATGCTAATTTATAATAACTCATAATATTAATTAAAAAAGAATATTATAAATATATTTATGGTTTATTATTGGACTTATTAAATTACTTTAAAAGTATTTTTCTTTTTATTTATTATTTTAATCATATGTTTACAAAGTAGATCTGACATTTGATATTTTTTTATGTAAAAAAAGTAAACATTCAATTTTATAGTTGAATTTATTTATTCAAATCGTTAAAGAATACTTACCGTGCATATTTTCTACTAACACATTCATTCCGAGACAAATGACTAGTGTATACTTTGTTAATAAAAAAACAAAACAATTACGTTAAGTTCCCAATTTATTTATTAATAGCAAAACTTAATTTACAGTAGAAACTTAACATAAATTATTTAATGTTGTTTGCGCCTGAAGGAGCATCCTTCCGTTAATCGCGCTTTACCTCCGGTCGATCTGCATAATATCGTTGCGCAGCCTTTGCAGGGAACAGCGGACTGTGCATGACTGAAAATTGTGGATATAGCATAACAACCGGGACATTTAACATCCATGAAATAACTATTTGGATGTTGTACTAATCGTTTCTTCTTGTGGCATCGTCGTTGTTGGTCCGGGGTCGGATGTAATAAATCAACAGCAAGAGGCATTCTACAAAGTGAACAAAGCATATTACAATGTTGTAAATTTGAAAAATAATAGTAACTAATCGCAAGCGTCGTTTTTACTTACTTGTAATTTATAGGATAGTACGCTATTCGGTATTTCAATAATATGAAAACACGTGGTAAATTACTCTACCGCTTACATGTAAAAAGGACTGATGGATAGAACTCTTCTTTATATTCTTCGGTTATTGCAGTTTGTGCAACATACAGAAAAAATGAGTTACTATTGATTCTTTTTTAAATAAAAAATATATGGAAGCAAATAATATTTATACTGATAATATCGTAAATTTATGACTAAAGCAATGCATTTTGCTTATTTTTTAATTAAATTTCAGAAAATAAATTTCTAAAAAATAAGTATTGACGTCATATCCCTTGCGTCATAGCGCTTGCTCAGTTGGCAACTTTTGTTGGCAAACCACCAGTATATTTAATCATCGTCTCTGAAGAAGACTGAAATTTTGGGCCTATCGTAGTTTGCCCATGTGTGATAATTTATTCTTAATAGTATATTCACAATGTTGATTAAAGAATAGTGAGTTACTTTTATTTCATTGTTTCGTTTCCGAATCAAACACACACCAGCGGTAACGTTTTATACGAATAGTAACCGATATTTTTGTCGCACTGTGTTGTAGACATTTACATTAAATTGCATATATTTGAAAATTATCGATAGTTTAAATTAATTTATACTATCGATTTGATTTAAATTTTGTAATATCATAGGTCTATGTGTGTTTGGTGGTTTCAATTGGGTCATGGGTGTGATTGTATTTTACAACCTTGACAGTATTTGGTCTTTTTTTTATTTTCCTAGAATTGTGATATTTTCGAGTGTATTACTACATGTATTTTGAATTATTTCAGCCGTGTCACACTTCCTCTCACTGTAGAAGAGGTGAGTTTTTAAGAATTGATTATTACTCATTGTACATATTCTGATAAGGCATGACATTGTATGTTATAAAAAAAAACATTATCTCATAGCTTGTGTTCTTCTATTTTAATGTCATATCTCTAAATCAGATAATACAAACTGTCTAAGAGGCTAGAATAAATTCTTTGCACTTTAAAAATTACCTTAAAAGAAGATAAAATCTCAAATAGTACATTAAATAATAAAAACATAATCTATATTGTGTGTATTTTAATAATATTTTCAGTACCAAGTCGCCCAGCTGTATGGCGTCGCAGAAGTGTCAAAAAACGAAACGGGGGGAGGCGAAGGCATTGAAGTACTCAAAAATGAACCTTTCAGCAATCGCCCGCTACTGGGCGGGCGCTACAGCTCCGGCCAGTACACGTATAAGATATACCACTTAGCGTCCAAAGTGCCAGCGTTCATAAGGTTGCTTGCGCCAAAGGGGTCCTTGGAAATTCACGAAGAGGCCTGGAATGCCTATCCTTATTGCCGGACTGTCATAACGGTATGTACCACACTTTTAT
Organism: Sialis lutaria; assembly: GCA_949319165.1. Classification (NCBI taxonomy): domain Eukaryota; kingdom Metazoa; phylum Arthropoda; class Insecta; order Megaloptera; family Sialidae; genus Sialis; species Sialis lutaria. The sequence goes on from OX439232.1 coordinate 3,593,326, forward strand.
TTATCATTTTATTTCCTCAAATCTCAATTATACTCACAATCAGATACCATTGTAAATTTATTCCATGTTTCCGTTGATCAAATCGATGAGACACTTTGGGGTCTGTGTTACCCCAGTCCACCGTTTGCAGGAGTTTTTTTATTTCATATTATTTTTTTCAGGTAAATCCTTTATATCTTTAATACTATTATTTATAACAGGGTGGCCAGTTTCTGGAAAACCGAGAAAAGTCAGGGAATTTTACTATACCGGGAAAAGTCAAGGAATTTGGTTGGAAGTTGGCGAAAAATGCAAATTGTGCAAAAATATTAAAATTTTATCTATGTGACGTTTTTTTTTTAGCTTTTTTATCAAAATTTGAATTATAAAAATCAGGGAAAAACGTTAAAAATTCTCCTGGAAAACCGGGAAAAGTCAGGGAAATTTGTTACAGAGAAATACTGGCCAGCCTGTATAATGATTTTTCGAGTTACAGTAAAGGCTCAAAGTCAATTTATGATCTTTTATTAGCTAGACAATACCGTGCAATTCCAAGGAGTATTTTTATGAAAAAAAAAACCGTAACCCTTTGTTTTCTGTTTTTATAAATGTAAGGGTGTTCATATTCTGAAAAGTTGGGGTTTTACATTAATTTTGAGAGCATCTATGGGTCATAATAAAAATTTTTGTTGAAGAAAAGAATTTTAGCTTACCAAAACTGTCCTTGAAATGATTTATTGTTTAGTTATAGGCATTCAGAGATAATAAAAAAGATAGATAAAAAATCTTCAATTAATGATTTGAAAACTAGGTTATCGACTTTTTTTAATTGTTTTATTACCATTTTTCGCAGCCATTGGAAAACATCCGGGGAAAAGTTAGGGAATTATATTTTTATAAACTTGTGGTCATTTATTATTTTATGGTGGACACCCTAATATTTAATTTATTATAAGAATTTTTAGAGTTGGGAAAAATGATTTTTTTAATTTTACAGAATCCTACGTATATGAAAAAGAATTTTTCTATAATAATCGATTCATTGCATGCTAATGACAAAGGCGACCAGTGTAACGTGAGTTTGATAATTTATTTCTATATTTTTTTGTTTTTTTGGTACTGCACCTGTTGTATCGTCCGATGTACATAAATAGAACCCAGGATACATGAAGGAGAATTTTTTTATCTGCATTGAAAGTCTACATGTGGGCGATCATGGCAAACAAGAAAACGTGAGCGTTTATTGCTTTGAATGTTATGCTTTACTAACCTTTCTTGATTTTCTGCGCATGTTACTCTATATTTCTAATCAATTTGAACTTTTATATAATGTAATTTTAGGTAATCGTATTGTATACAGTGTACATAAGATTGAAACCCCTTTTTTATCTATTATATGTATAATATATACTAGTGGAGTTTATTTTAGATATTTTTATTCTACACAATCTTTACTATATTATATTGTTCAATATTTAACGGTTTAGGCAGCGTATTATAAAAGAGTGCGCTGACGTCGAACTTTTTTAAAAATTGTTGTGCTATTATTGTCACTGCTTATTCCTCGTGTTACCTAACATTACAAAATATATATTTAAACCTAGGTAAAGAACATATCTATGAATTAAAAAAAAACACGTAAATCGGATAAATGGTTCATGAGTAATAAGTGCACTAGCGGACAGAGGAATATTGCATTTTATAATAAGCAAGGATTATTCTATAGATTGGATGCTGTAATATGATATATTATAAATAACTGTAGGCCGTATACGAAGAGATTACCAAATGTGTTAATCTGTGCATGTTGCTTTTAATATTATGCTTATTAACTCGTAACTTTTTTTGTGCTTGTTATGTCCAGTATCATAAAGGGGCTAGGAAAATTTGCTAGCTAGCAAACACTCGCAGATGAGGTTTTAAATTTGTGTTAGTATTAGGGGTGTACCGGAATTCCGGTCCGGCCGGAATTCACGATTTTATTCCGGTTCCGGTTCCGGCCGGAACTACTAAATTCCGGTCGAGTTTGCCGGAATTTTTAAATTTTGTTATTTCTTTCTACTAAAAAATTCATAAATAATATAATTATGAATAAATAACATTTTATTAATGAAAAAATCATTCCGTAATTCAAAGGCAGTTTTTTATTATTTGTTTTATCATAATATGATTGAAATTTTAGCATTAATTGATTTTAAATATATTAATAAAAAAGTCGTTATATTACAGACTACGGACATTAAACTGATAATAAATAAGAGATGAACTGTACAATAAGAAACTAAAGATTTTCGAAAAAAATTTAATATTATCTGTAAAATAAGACTTATTCTGCATTTTTTAAATAATACTCTAGTCCTGTTTTTTCAAAAATATTTCCCGAATAAAACTAAAATGTTTTTTCGGTGTACTCTATTTTACCCATATAAAATATATCTTAAAATAATAATATTCAAAATAGTGGCCCGTGAAAAATTTGTTACTGCACAAATATTTATGCTATTGGGATTAGCTATAAAATCAGAAAGACTCACATAATTATTTCTCTAAATCTATCATTATATTTATATTTAGTTAATAAGTACTACTTAACTAATGTGTTTGCTTCATAATTTTTATTCACGGAACCCCCAGAGAGGTACCGCGGAAAATAGTTCGACGACGATTGCACTAGAACTAAAGTAACGCATGTTGGTGCTTTAATTTCGAGTTATTGGTATTCTTTTATCGATATTTTATATGATTTACTATATTGTAAATTTGTTTAACTGCTGTTTTGATTTATCATATTTACTTATATAAATTTGATATACACCCATACCTCACTTTGCGTCGTGGTTACGTTCCAAAAAAACACGACGCAAAGTGAATTATTTAAGTTACTCTCGTTTTAATTAAAAAAAATTAAAGACTCGAACCCAAAACAACGCAACTTCGAAAATTTAACGACGCACAGTGAAAATTAGTACTAATTCAGCAGCGACGCAACTTCGAAAAAACGCAAAACGAAACGACGCAAAGCGAGGTATTGGTGTACTAGTAATTTAATTAGATTAAAAAAAACAATTTAAAACACCTTACAAAGCTGTAAAAATCGCACGATATGTAGAAAATACTATGTTTTATAATATAATGTTAGACTCTATCCCCTTAATCTTTAAGAAATACAATATAAAATAATATTATATTAATTTATGATGATAATCTATGTATATAAAGCATATTTATAACATTTGAGTTATTTTTTTATCATTAGTAATTGAAATACAATTTTTTGAAAAAAATTCCGGTTCCGGCCGGAATTCCGGCCGGATTTTTTTTGTGAATTCCGGTAATTCCGGTTCCGGCCGGAACCGAAAATTCCAGTTCCGGTACACCCCTAGTTAGTATCTATGGATTTGCTATGGAATTTAGAGCAGTGATACTTCAAAGTATTGTAACAAAGTTGGTGACTCTGACCGTACAAAGTAATTTACATAATATCACCACGTTGGTGTTTATATACAACGTGTGTGTGAAACTTGTCAAAATCTCGTGAAACTCCAAGAGAACTGTCATATAAGTTTGATACCTCGTTTGAGAGTGCTTGCAAGCTAGCAAATTTACTAGCTCCTTTATGATACAAAACATTAGTTTTCAGTTTTACTAATTTTGTAATGAATTTAATTATGTTTTGTTTATTTTTAACTTTTTACATTCTACAAGCGATTTAACTTCTAAATCCTTTTTAACGCGACAAAACTGCATTATTAACTTTAGTATACGTATTAGATTTTTGAGATATTTAAGGTTTTGTGTTTAAATTTGTATTGAAATTTCATTTAACAGTTAAATTACTATCGGCTGATTTTTATAGATTTTTTTTCCGAAAATAGACTTGGTTAATGACGTTTATTTTTTGTTTGTTAAATATAGTTGGTATTTAAAATGTTAATTAGTTAGAATGGTATGCTTACTAACATTTATTTATAGTGAATTTTTCCTGGTATTATAAAGAATTAGTTAACAATTAAAACTTTATCAAAAACTCATTACATTTATCAATTTTTCACTTATTTAAGTACTTAAAACTGAAGATTGAAAATCACATACACTTATCAATTTTAAGTTTGATTTATTGTCACAATTAAACGATTGCCAACCCAGTAATTGAAAAAGTAATCAAAACGAATAAAATTTTGACGTTTCATTCTGGTTTCTGTAAATTTCTATATTTACCGTCAATAATTTCATGATGTCCAAACAGTCTGAAGAAGGTTGCAGTGCTGCCAACCTATTTTTTAGTTGTCAGTTTTCATTATTGATTCCGTCTGAATCCGGTAAACGTCATTCAGATTGAAAATCTTTTACGTTCAGATTCCAGAATAAAACAAGATGGTATTTTATTCTGTTTGATTCTTTTTTCAATTACTGGGAACTGTTATGTTTACAGTACAAGATTACTGCTTTACTAAATTGCGCTATTTTGGATGGTTTCCAGTTAATTATTGATTATTATTCTATGCATTTTGTTCTTAAAAAAGGAAATACTTTATTTAATTTATGGTTTTGCTAGTTTATATAATTTCTCTAATTTGGTATTGTAGATTTAGTCAAATAAATTATTGAAAAAATTGACAAATATAAAATGTTTCAAGACCATCAAGAAAAATTGACTAGTTGATAGATGTAATAAAGTCTTTTTATCTCGTAGAAAGCTTTTGGTAAAGACAAAATTCTTTATACTACGATACATTAATCATATATTGTCTACTTCCATTTATCACTGAAGTAATTAATTATAGTTACGATGGTTTGAAGTAAAAAACATAATTAAAATAATGCATTTATTTTTATTGAAAGTTGTAAATACTGCTTTTCATTCTGTTATCTTTTGTGAATCATTAATATATAAATAACTAATAACCTTCTGTATATAATAATAATATGTAATTGTTTTATGTTTGTAAATACAAATATAAATTATAAAAATAGTTATTTTACTATCGGAATAATTTATAATAAAATATTGTTTTTTTCTTAAATTCAATAATGCATTATTATGTATTAGAAAACGGAGAAACTGTGGTTTATTGGTCACATAAAATTAAATATAATTAACCACAATAAAACACATGTTGAGTGACATTATTTTATTGTGGTTAAGGTGTATATATTTAATTATTGAAGTTATACTTCTTTAGGGACGTTGAGAGTAAAAATTGAGTAATGTAACGGAAATGAAATCAGTAATGTAACGGAAATGAAATTAGTAATGTAACGAAAATGTTACGAAATTGTAACGAAATTTTATGCGGTGAAATATTTAGCCCGGGACTGAAAATACAGAATAAATAACACAACTGTAAAGAGTATTGCCTATATCAAAAAAATTATGACGTATTAACATTCATAGACAATAAAAAATTTTACTTAAATAACACAACTGTAAAGAGTATTGCCTATATTAATTAAATATTATAATTAAATTAAATTTTTAATTATATTTAAAGCAAACGGCAGATTATTGTTATTAAGATTATTCGTAGTTATTTTTCAATCATCCCAAAGAAGTATAACTTCTAACGTGTGTACATAAGTACACACTCATTGTTTTTATTGTATACAGTGGAGCCTTGATTATCTGAATTAATGTCCTATATTATAAAGGGTCTAGTATAATTTGCTAGCCAGCAAGCACTTGCAAATTAATTACGCTTATATTTTTAAAATTATTTTTATGCATGCTAACCATAGGTGGGCACAGTTAATCGAAAAGTTAACTTCGTTAATCGTTAATTCGTTAATAAAAAAGTTAACTTCGTTAACCGTTAAAGCGTTAAAATTCCGAAAAAGTAACGGAAGTTACAGTTAACCGAAAATTCGAAAATTTAACGAAAGTTAAAGTTAATCGTTAAAAAGTTAACCATCCAAAATGTTTGAAGACCTTTTTTTTGCTTTTTTGACAACTTTCTTATGTATTTTTCATATCAAACATTCATTGTAATGGACTAAGTTAACGGAAGTTAACAAAAGCGTTAACATTTTTTTGAGTTAACTTAAAAGTTAATCAGTTAACCATTTTGTTAACTTCGTTAATTAACGATTAACGGATTAACGAGTTAATGCCCACCTATCAACTCTATTTATTTTGTTGTAACTAACATTGAATACCGGACGATATCTAGGTACACGAGTTGTCGGCGGACAAGTTAAAGATGCGGGACGTGGTCCACATCGATATTGCCAACGACCCCGTTCAGCCCAATGACTACAAGCCGGACGAGGATCCGACCAAGTTCAAGTCAGAGAAGACGGGGCGTGGGCCCCTCGTCGGCCCCGACTGGCAGACCAAGATAGATCCGGTCATGACCTGCTACAAACTTGTCACTGTCGAGTTTAAATGGTTTGGTCTGCAGGTCAGATTTATTATTAATTCTATTTAAAGCTAGGACGTACTCTAAAATTATTAGCTCAACGAAGATTTGGTTAAAGGGTTACGTATACGTATTTGAGGTCGAGAAAAGGATATTTTCATAAATTTATGTTTACATAATTAATTTTATTAGTCAATAATCATGAAGTATGTGTAAAAGTATATATTTTATAGTAAATTTCCCCGTCCAAAAAAATTACAATATTTCTTTATCCTCCATGTAATTGCTGCTGAAAAAAAGGGAGTCTGCAGTACAAGCAATATCTTTTTTGGGGTTATCTAAAATTAAAAAAAGAAATGATACCAATAATTACATTTACGAACAAATCTTTATTGTAAGCAATTTTCAGAATTTACATTTAAGATAAATATGGGTAATATTTGACATGCAGTTTCTTAGAAATATTTAAATAGTTTTTTAATGTTGAAAGGAAAAACTATAACTTATAAAAAATTACTAGACAATGGTGTCAGGAACAATCGTAACAAGTTTCATTTAAATCGTTCGTCATTTTCATTATCAAAGTGTTATAGTTTGTAACATGCAAGCATCGAAATTACATTGTCGGACTGGTCATCTTTCATGTTACAAACTATACATATTTTGTTGCATTTGTGCTTTCAAAGTTACCCATCTAATATTCAATTGCGATTTAAAACATATTTGCATATTATAAATTTTCAACTAATGTCTCTTAGATAATATGTATGTAAATGGGGAAACTGACATATAATTAAAGATGGCCAACGTCAAGTTTTGGTAACAGTTTCATATACGAACTAGCATTGGTTGTTATGTACCCATAGTCTTTCCTAATCTAATTTTTTAAGATAACCTTGCTTTATGAATAAATAATCTTTAGATATAACCCAACAGGCAATTTTTTCCAAACCATCTTAAGATTTGTAGAAATGTAAAAAATAATACAAAAAAAGTAATTGTTTTTTTTCTCTTAATTTCTAGACAAGAATAGAAAATTTTATTCAAAAATCAGAGCGAAGATTATTTACCAACTTCCATAGGTGAGTTAAATTATTTACTAATTTATTTTCAGTCTTACCAACTTGTGAATATTTTCTTTTTATTGGATCAAAATTCAGTACAAAAATTGAAAACATATTTTTTATAATGACTATTAAATAAAACTCGTATGTAGGCAAGTCTTCTGTTGGATGGACCGCTGGACTGGACTGACAATGGAAGACATCCGTGCGATAGAGGACAAAACAAAGGAGGAACTGGAACAGCTGCGGCAGCAAGGCGAAGTGCGCGGCATGCGGGCGGAAACGGACTAATGACCTCCGCTACCCGCGACCGTCTCTACTGCCCCCCACCAACCCCTCACCCAGTCCCCCTCCCAATCTTGATGAAGTTACCATCTCCCTGTTGTACCCTTCAAGTCCTACGGCAGATAATTTTGATTCGTAATAATGATATATATGTGTACAGGGACTTTCTGATCAGTGTATAGGATGTAGTAGTATTATAATATTATTATTATTATTATTAGATAATCTAAAATAGGTTAGGGTTACGTCAGGTCCTATATGCATGACAAAATATATATATATTTGAGAGACGCTAGTTTTAGATGAAGGTGATTCTAATTTCTTTACTTTCAGAGTGGATTTTTTGTGCAGTTTGTTTGCTATTCAAATAAATAGCCCCTCCCCTCCCCATTCAATGTTAAAAGCTCCTTAACTTAGTTAAAGTTCCATCTTTAAAATCTATTTTATAGATTTTGCTTTCGGTTATTTTTGACTGAGTGATTATGGTTTAAAACAAAAATCGTATTCAGGACTTTACCGAGTTTTTTAAAGGTATATTAATGTCCGGTTCACAAATGAGGTTATTAATTTTGTGATAGTATCTATGAATTTGCTACGGAATTTATAGGGTGGCCAGTTTCTGGAAAACCGGGAAAAGTCAGGGAATTTTGCTATATAGGTAAAAGTCAGGGAATTTGGTTGGAAGCCAGGAATTTTTTAATAAAAATGCAAAAACTACACAAATTCCCGCAAATATTCAAACAGTTATCTATTAAAATGTGAAAGAAAACATGACCTTTTTTAAGTTTTTTATCTAAATTGTAAATAAAAAACAAGGAGAAACAGTAAAAATTCTCCTGGAAAACCGGGTAAAGTCAGGGAATTTTGCTATACAGGGAAGTGTCAGGGAATTTGGTTGGAAGCCAGGGATTTTTTAATAAAAATGCAAAAACTACACAAATTCCTGCAAATATTCAAACAGTTATCTATTAAAATGTGAAAGAAAACATGACCTTTTTTAAGTTTTTTATCTAAATTGTAAATAAAAAACAAGGAGAAACGGTAAAAATTCTCCTGGAAAACCGGGAAAAGTAAGGGAATTTTACTATACAGGGAAGTGTCAGGGAAAAGTCAGGGAATTTGGTTGGAAGCCAGGGATTTTTTAATAAAAATGCAAAAACTCCACAAATTCCCGCAAATATTTAAACAGTTATCTATTAAAATGTAAAAGAAAACGTTACCTTTTTTTTAGGTTTTTTTATCTAAATTGTAAATAAAACACAGAGAAAAACGGTAAAAATTTTCCTGGTAAACCGGGAAAATTCAGGGAAATTTGTTCCAGAGAAATATAGGCCACCCTGATTTAGAACAGTGATACTTCAACGTATTGTAGACAGTTGGCGACTCTGACCGTATAAAATAATTTTCATTATTTTATATACAACTTGTGCGCGAAACTTGTCAAAGTTATCAGAAAACTCCAAGAGAACTGTCATATAAGTTTGAGAGTGCTAGCTAGCTTGCAAATTTGCTAGGTACTTTATGATACCAGACATAAGCATTGTTTGACGTTCGTTAAATGGCAAATTTAAAATTTAAAGATTTATCTTTTATGATTTTTCTTATATCAGTAATTATTTAAATAGCAAACATTCTGTACATGAAATAAAAACGGCTCAATGTAAAGCAACATCGACTTTGAATGTAAAATGTCTTTTTATCGATGTATTTGTTCAGATGTCTATGTATAAATGTTTTATTAAAGAAAATCAGGTACCTGAGATAAAGTGTCGTTAAAAAGAACGGAAGAAGCGGTGGTTGGTTGTCTAACTGCAGAAGAGGCAACTGAATATATGCATTTAAATCTTTCAGTGTTTGATTTAGGCTATAATTCCCTCTGAAATTAGTGCACCAACCACGATTGATATGTAGATTAGAAGAGGTACTGAAAGTGAGATATATTTTGAATATATAAAACTGAATGGAACGAAATAAAGAAGGCAATACAAATAAAAACGTGTTGATGTAGAATATTTCTTGTGCCATGCAAAATGTCAATAATACTTTTAATTGTTTACGTGTAACTGAAAGTGAAGAAGTTACAGAGGCGGAGTTGATAATGTGTTGTTGAATAGTTTATTGTGTTTACCGATTAATAAGTAGGTTATTGAATTGTGTGAATGCGCTACTGCTGTGCAGTAAAACTGATTAATATTTATGTTGCTTGTGATAGATAATTATTTATTAATCGCACTTTATCCATCGAAGTTGGTATCTTGTTTATATTTACACCTACCCGATCATTAATATCAGTTTATCTATTTTTCTTATGTAGGCTTTGACGTTTCGACTCTCATGTCGAAGTCTTCTTCAGAAGTGATTCTGAAACTGAGAAGTCGAAACGTCAAGTGTAAGAATACGACAACGTGGACAACAGCCTGAAAAGTTAGCTCCTAAAGTTTATCTATTGCTTATTTAATGGACTGGTTCAAACCGAGTTTTCTGTCAGATATACTTGTTAAAGAGGGGGTTCAATTATTTTTTAATTAATAAAAAATCATGCACAAAACAATTTTAAATTTAACAAAACCGATAAAACTTACAAGAAAATTTTCGATAATCTTGTACAAATGATATTATGGTAATGGCTAGTCTGATCGTTTTGAAATTTTTAAAAGAAGTTCTATACACTAGTACGCATAGCTATCTTGCCAACGAGAATCTTTAGTTAAAAAATGGCACTCGTATTACATGTGTTGAAAATTTGTCTTTTTTTTTTAATAAAAAGCATTCCCGTTTCTGCATTTTTTTTTTATAAGCATTGATTCTAGTCGATAATATGGTGAACAGCTCCTAAATATTTCAGAATGATTGGACTCACCGTTCCGGAGATATTTGTACGAGGATAAAAACGGTTTTGATACTGATTTAATTAAAAAAATAAAATCATTTGAGGTTATTTTTACAAATTTTATCTAACAATTAAATTTAATCGTCTGTTAAAATCGACAGATTTGTAAATGTTTTATTTACAAATATTTTTATTGATTCTGAAGTTAGGTACAAGTTTTATTTATGAAGAAATAAATATTAATGATTGGGTATATTTGATGTATTTATTTAACCGATGTACTAATTCTTGTTTAAAATGGCGTAACCCTGAAATAGTTCAATATATATACATATTCATGTATATATATATACATATATTTCTCTCTCTCTTACACATCTTTTTAACTCTAATTGCCACGTTCTCTGGTTTAATATTTAAAGTTATTTATTGGAAAAAAATTAAAAATAGATTTTATATTTTAAACGTTTTTAGAAGAAAAAATATTTATATTATGTATTTACTTTATATATACATATATTCCACTGAAGTTAGAAAATATAACTAATTATTATAATTTCGATATTATATAAAATAAAAAATTACAGTCAAATTTTGTATCGCTTTGGTGGATATTCTTAAATTGAATTTATAAATAGATATATATTTTTTAATTTTGCAATGAAGGTGCTTCTTATGTTCTCAATTTGTATTTCTAAAATTGTGACTGATTATTATTAAATAAAAAATATTATAGAGAATTTCCTTTTAGATTATTTTATTTTTTCAAGATTTTTTTAGACATTTAAAAAGAATACAAGTTTTAATAAAGGGTATAAGCCGTTTCGATTTAGTAAAAGATGTCCACTGCAACGTGCGACGAAATATTGGCCAATAGAATGACTAAATCGACGTGACTTATAACCATAAGCCAAGATCCATTAAAAAAAGGTTAATATAATATTTATCACGATTTTGCGCCTTCATTATTAATTTGTCATCTTTTTCCTTTCTGTTATAAAATAAATAATATTTATTTAAAAAAACATATTCCCATTATTTTTAATTCATATTTAACTTAAACTAGAAACTGTCAATTATACATAATTTCGTTACGTAGAACGTTATTTACGTCAATATATATTTAAAATATTTGACAATAACTTCTAGATATATGTAACGTCTTTTTTTCAGTCATCACATAGACAAACCTGACAAATGAAATACCAAAGAAGACGTGACTTATATCCAGAACAGAAAGGAAATTAATTTTTTTGATATAAAATATACCAAAATGCGTGGCCGTGAAAAAAAAAACAACCACCGATTTATTTATTGTATTTATTTAACCAGAGAACAGAAGCCAGTCGGTTATTTAACATACACACAGGGGTGGATTGAGGAAGATTTGTAAAAAATTACAAGCGTTAACTATATTTCAGTCCACTCCTGCATCCGCGTTAGTATTTTTACCAAAGTGTGGTCTTTGACTTGGAATGATTGAGAACTAATAGATTTATGCAGTTTTAGATAGGTTAAGGCCGTGTTCATGAAATGTTGGACACATTCCAAAGAATTGGGGAATTAAAATCAACAGAACTAGTCTTACAACGTTGTTATCGGTTACGTTTTATTTTTAATTGATTTTGATGTTGATTTATATATTTATACAAGTGTCCCTAATTATATACAGTAGAAACCAGTTGTAACGACATCAAAGGGACCGGTTATATTAGGTCGTAAATCGTAATAACCGGTAAAAATGCAATTATATGGGATTCAGTTGGACTTTTATTTTGAGTCGTTACAACCAATAACGAATCAGGCAAAGAAAACCTATGAGACTTAATTTATACTAGAAATATAATGAACAAAATGAATCCAAATTGAACTCTCTACCATTAATATAATCGGAAATATAACATTGTATATCTACGAAACAAATTAACGTTAATTTTATTTTTTTATTTTTATAGAGAACAAAAAATTATTCTACGGTTTTGTCATATTATGTGATAGGGTCAAGGATAGAGTGCAAATCGTACCTATTTGTGGTTTTCTAAATACCTTCCAAGGTCAAAACATAGAATAGTTAAAGTTCAAGTCGGAATGAGCCAATTTATCTAATAATTGGCATAGTATAAATTAACGGTTATATTGGGATGCCTGTATAATGTTTTTTGCGCATATTCATTGATTTTCCAGTATTTAATATACATATATATTGTAAAGTGATCAAATAAATTTATATCTATTCATAGTCAAAAGAAAAAATCCTAGCTAAAATGAATTAGACAGAAGGCGGTTGCGCAAGCTGTATTCATGTGAGTCCTGACAGTTTAAGTTAAGATCAGACACATTTGACATAGTTCGTACGGCAGAGAATTGCTGTCTCAGAAAACACGACAAAATCTGAAGAAGAATACAGCTTGCGCACCACTACTGGAATTAGGGTCATTTTATTATTTAAATAACATTCCTCTATTTTATATTAACGTTTTAAAAGACAAAAATATGTTTCTATATTTTTTTTAAGTGAATATGCATTAAAATTAGTAAAATAAATAAATAATTTTAACAAAGTCAACTGTACGTATTTTTTCTGTATATAAAATTTAATATGTACAGAAATATTAGTATTTAAAAAAATTTTGTTACGTATATACGAGTATAATATTTAAAAAAATGATTTATTTATCGATTTTTTAAATGATGTATATATGAAGAATAATACCGAGACTAGTTCAGTCGATTATTATTTAAGTATATAATTTAACTTATATAGTCATTTTACCCGTTGCTTGAATTGCAGGTTTCCTCGTTTTGTATTTATTACGTATATACATTTTTTTTCTGCGGCTAGATGCAATGAAAACGCTTCAAATAATATTTATTAGTGCTTATATTTTACGATTCAAGCAACGGAACACATTGGTCATTTATATGGAATGCTTTTACGAAGTGATTTTTTCTACGTTAATATATTATTTTAAATTAATCGATTTTATTGCGGTGTTCCATATAATGGAAGCCATTTTTTCTTAAGTAACTCACAATGTAAGTACTGATGCAATTCTCTGCCTTTATCATCAAATTATGTAAAATGCATTGTCGTTGAAATAATTACCTGTGGTGGTTTTTCCAAAACGCAAAATTATTACTATGGGAAATTGTTTTAACTACTAACCTAAAATACGACTTCTATTTTAACCTCAAATATGAATATGACACCTATTTTAACCTCAAATAAGATATGATGTTTTTTTTTAACCTCAAAAATGATACAAAGTGCAATTATATGATAAAAATATGAGAGGTACAGAGAATTGCATCTGTCCTTTTTATGTATTTATTATATTTGGGCAGAAAGCTTAAAATCGCTGTAAGTAACGCAGAAGGTATTTTCAATTTTGATCTCTGGTCTGCTTGTTTGAATGCGCAATCGCAAGCTACCCAGCAACTGTAGTCGATTTAATATCTCCGCAACTCACAGACTGACGGCAAAGCGATGTAGTCGATATGCACTTTTTGTTATTTAATTTACTATTTAATGACTGTTTGTCCAAGCAAGCAGAGTTAAAGAGACACGCAGGGGCGGACTGACTATTTTTGGCCCCGCCTTTAAATAAATAATATAGTTAATATAAAATCATGAGTAATGTCAGAAAATATGGAAAATGTTTCTTATGTAATATATATGTGTGTAAAATGTAGGGGCCGATTGGGGCCTGCACGGGCTAGTCCGCCCCTGGAGACATTTATTGTACCATAGACTTACTGATGAGTTCAATTCAAATATTGTAGCTCAATGTATACAAATGTTGATCAATATTAATATAACATGCACTCAAGTATTTTATTTCAACCTTATCCCATCTTCTTAGGTCCAGTATCATATAGAATGTGCTCTCAAGCAAAAGCAAACTATTTCTAATCAGCAATTTAAAAGCAGTGGTAACGACTGTACATCATAAAATGCACATTTATATTATTATACATTTATTACCGCTGCTCTAGAATTCATAACGACTTGATACTTCAGTTTAGCATTTGCTCTAGAGCAAATTCTTCAGCCTTTAGTCCCTGCCTCCCAAACTGTATACCTGAATTGATCCTTGCCTAGTGACCAGACGTTGCAGATTATGCAGGACAGTCTTGTTTTTTAGTAGTCGATTCCGGAAAACTTTCTGCATTTCACCACCATATCTACCTTTTAATTTTTGTTTTATATTCTATGTTTATAAATAATAATAGAATTCCCATATCAAAAAAAGAACATTTTTTGTGGGATATTAGTTTTTATTTTCTAGTTATTGGAAGCCCTTAGTTAAATTAAACGGGCAAGTGCGTGTTGGGCACGCACGTGATAGGGTTCCATAGTCATTTTCACTACCATTTATAAAGAAAGTTATTTCAAAATTTTCGTGACTGAAGGGTTAAAATCAGTCATTTGATTTTTATTATTGCATTTTAGGAGACCTATCAAATGACACTCCACTCAATGAGTTCACTTTTCAGTCTATAGAAGGGGGTCCAAAATATTTTTAACAGTGTTCATTATAATTTTCAGTGAAAGTACTAATTAAAAGCTACGTTCTGGAATTTTTTCAGATTTTTTGAATTGATAATTTAGAAAATAGAGATGGGGCACGTTTCATGATGACTTTGAAGAGCAAATAAATCGTGATTGAAGGGTTAAAATCAAAAGGTCCTTTGAACTCCTTTGTTGCATTTTAGGAGACCTTTCTAACGACACCCCACTCAATGGGGTAGGTGAATTTTTTTTTAAAACACTTCATTTTATGAAAGGGAAGTCTAAAAAAATGTATTTTCTAAAATCTTACCATTTCTGTTTTTGGTGCATCAATCTACGACCATATACCAAATTCCATCTTATTATATGAAAATTTTTACAAGACGGACAAGGGTTCCCAATTTTCTACGGAACCCTAATAAAAATCAAACATATAATATAGATCTTTTAATATCGCTTATAAAAAACTTACAATATTTTATTTTTTATACATGACACAATAAAATAAAGTCTATTATAAAAAAACAAATATCAAATAAACTTGCAAAATAACACAGTGAAAATTATTATTATAAGTAAAAAAATTTAAAACCTATACAAAAAATATCATTATACATACAAAAAAGACATTAAAATTAATAGTTATACGATATATAAATTGTCGTCTTAATATTATATAAGGCAGCGTATCAGTCTTACAATTCCACAAGCAAAAAAAAAAAATCAAAATTAATTCAAACCATATTCTTTAATCAACTGTCCTGCAATAACTAATCGCTGTATCTCAGAAGTTCCTTCATAGATTTCAGTAATCCTTGCATCCCGATAATGTCTTTCAGCCGGCATATCAGACACGTACCCCATTCCTCCGAGTATCTGAATACACTGGTGCGACAAGTACGTAGCAGCCTCGCTAGCAGCTAGCTTTGCCATCGCGGCTTCCTTGGTGTACGGTTTGTTATTATCTTTAAGCCACGCCGCTCTCCAAGTTAACAGTCTAGCTGATTCTAATCTCAGCCCCATTTCAGCAAGCTTCGTTTGGATCGCTTGCATTTTCATTATAGGTTTCCCGAATGCGATTCTTTTGCTAGCGTATTCGATAGCGACATCCAAGCTTGCTTGCGCTATTCCTAAAGCTTGGGAAGCTATGCCGATTCTGCCTGCGTCTAAGGTCATCATGGCGATCTTGAATCCCATACCGGGCTTGCCGAGGATGTTTTCCGAAGGGATTTTGCAATCTTCAAAGATTAATGATACGGTCGATGATCCACGAATACCGAGTTTGTCTTCTTTTTTTCCCAGACTTAGACCGTCTGTTGGTTTTCTTACGAGGAATGCTGATATTCCTTTGTGTTTAAGGTTCTTGTCGGTTGTTGCAAAGACTATTCCTGCTTCGCTTTCATACCCGTTGGTTATCCAGCATTTTGTTCCGTTCATTACATAATGGTCGCCCTCTAGTTTAGCTGTAGTTGATGCAGCTCCTGCATCAGACCTAAATGATATCCAAGTATTAATAACGCTGTATAGGATTTTTGGTTATTTATCGTTTTAGTGCTCCAAATTATTTCATTGTAAATCAATGTTTTTTTTAACTACTCAACTTATAACCTCTGGATTCAATAATTAAAAAATGTTTGAATGTCAAGATATATTGTAATAGAGATGATCTTAAAGTCTATTTACGAAAATTTATTTATTTCTTTATTATTATAAACTATTATTAAAGTTTTGCAGGTCATAAATCGATGTAAACATAACCCAAATATTTTATGTTTTTTTTGTAACATAAAAGCAGTCATTGTGGCTTAAATATAAAAGTTAGACATATGGTGTCGCAGATTTTATTGTAGGACTTTTGATTCTACACAGTTCTTTAATACATTATTTTGTTCTATATTCAACGGTTTAGGCAGCGTATTGCAAAACAGCACACCGACGGTAAAAATTTTTCCGACTTGATTTACTATTATCGTTACTGCTTAGTTGTTATGTTACCTAACGTAACAAAATATAGCCTATAACCTGGCCAGAGAATGTACCTATGAATTAAAAAAGAAACCACGTAAATTGGATACGTGGTTCTCGAGTGATAAGCGGACTAACGGACAGACAGACAGACAGAGAGACGTTGAGCTTTATACATATTAAGGATAAACAAATATTAGTATTAATAATAGATGTCAAACTGCCTGTGATGCATATACGATTTTTTTCTAAATTTTGGCACTCTAAACAGCTGCCTAAATTGCTTAAATCAATTAAAATAAAAAGACTTTTCGACCGCCTTATAATAACAGCTTTAAGCATCTGTTTGCATAGAATCCATAGATTAAAACTCTCTACGAAGTTAAAAAATATATGAAATAATTTGGAGCACTAAAACGATAGATAACCGGGTTTTTTTACTGTAATATATTTACCCATTTCCTGGTTCCGATAAAGCGAAACATCCTACCCGATCGCCATTCGTAAATGGAATTGCCCATTCCGTTTTCTGCTTGTCGTTTCCATGTTTCATCAACGGAGTCATGTATAAAGAATTATTCACGGACATTATTACACCTGCGCTTGCACATCCACGTGATATTTCCTCCATAGCTATGGCGTATGCGAGATAGTCGAGCCCTGTGCCACCATATTGCTCGGGAACGTCTATTGCCATCAGACCAAGTTCACCCATTTTTTTAATTTGTTCTGCAGGATATAAATGTTCTCTATCAATTTTACTAGCTATTGGTTTAAGTTCATTTTCAGCAAAATCTCTGCATGTCTTTTGTAACATTTGGTGTGTTTCTGATAAGGAAGCCAAAGAGGCTATGCCCCTGTGAAGGCATATTTGTTTAGATAATTTACCTGTAAATAATTTTGAATTTATTTAATTAAATACACATTTTCTATTTTATTAATGTTTTCAATATTTACTTACATAAATGTACGACCGAACGTGAAAGTGCCATTTTAAAATAATATAAATTAAAATTAATAGATTGTATAATCTGGACTCTTGAACTTTGTAAACAAATCAATTTTAAAATCACTGTAAATAATATGTGACAATCACCTGAATATGCGAGGGTGTGTATGTGTGCGTGTGTGTGTATTTGTATAGCTTTCTATCCTTTTTACATGCATACATATGTATTGTATTTTTAAAAATAACTGGACCGAACCAATTAACTGTTTTTTATTATACCCAAACGAAGCTCATCGAATATCGGAAGGAGCGTTCGATAAGTGCATATTGAATTATTGATAAAAAAATATTACATTATTATTATATTTACAAATTCGACCTTCGCAGTGCTTGTGACATTTCCTGACAGAGATAAAAATAAAGGCGACATGAATACCAAAAAAAAGAAAAATGCATATTGTCATAAAAACATAGCGTCAAAATTTTAATGCATACGAATTGTGTGTGTATAAAATAATTAACAACGATAAGGACAACTGAAATTACATAATAATCATCACGAATGCAGTTTTGTTAATTAGTTGAGTGTACGAGGTTGACAACTTGTATGTTGTGTAGTAAAATGACATCACGATTGAACAGAACATATTTTTCGTGTATGTGCTGATAAAGTGCAGTGCGAACGCGTGTGGGCCGAACGAGTGAATAATATGTTGATATGTTTTAGTGGCGGATACGTCCTTCAATATAAATTGATATTTTGATTAATTAATTAGCTGAAAATTATCCGATTGTTGTTTCTTGTACGTGTTTGGGTTAATGTTAAGGTAGTATCCGAAGTGTCAAAATTTACGAACTTCTGTTGTTATTATTGAAAATATGTTCAACTAAATAACTGTTATGGCTTCACATAGTAGTACAGCCACTGATAGGACAGATAAAACTGATAATACATCGGTGTGTAGTGATGCAAGCACATTGCTTGATGGTAGTGTAATATCGACAGTTCCTGATAGACATGGGTTCCTTGGGGGTCAACAGTACGACCCAGAATCAAAAATTTCAGTTTCACCGGAAACAATATTACGTAGAGAAAGAAAATGGTTGTGGATGATCAAAAAATGGGAACCGTACATGGAGAAAAACTACAAGAAAATCAGGGAGAGATGCTGGAAAGGTATTCCGATGTCGATCAGGCCAAGAGCATGGCAGTATCTGTGCGGTGGACATATTTTGATGGAACGATATCCAGACGAATATAATAGGTTAATACAGTTACCTGGAGATTCACGGTGGAACGACGAAATTAAAAAAGACTTGCATAGGCAGTTCCCATTTCATGAAATGTTTGTTTCGGAAGATAAACCAGGGTACGATATTTTAAATTATATCTATACAACAATTAAATTTAAGGTAGTTGGTCCGTAAACATTTTTTCGTCAGATTTTGTTTAAATTGCACAGGAATATTCCCTAGATTAATATCTGAAAAATAGCCCATTTTTATTAAAATTGACCATCTCAAAGTCATGAAAAACGATCTCAAAGTTTATATTTTTAACACAGCTTATATGGACTAATCGTACACCAACGTAACGTTTTATTAGATAAAATTTAAACGTAGCGTCAGTTTTTCATATATTTATATGAAAGAAAACAGTATACAAAAAATTGGAATTATTGACCATCCCGTTATTAAGATCTAACCAGATTTAACTACCAAACCATCACATAAATTACAGTATTGTTGACAATGTGGCAACAATGTATTCATTTGATTATAGTAAAAAATACACGAAATAATGAAATAATTTTTTACAAAATATGATAAGTGGATTGAAGGGAATTATAATCGATTTCATTAATTATTAATATATTCTGTGGTAGTTTAGATGATAAAATATAATCATTTGACAAGTAGTTAATAGTAGTAATGTACAGCGTTGCCATGATCATTTCTCTAAATTAAAAATATGTACTCATGGCCTAATGTGATCACATTATGATGGACCAACTACCTTAAATATAAATCATTTTAAAAATATTTTAAAGGAAATCCATCCATTCATTGAATTTAATTAGACATTGTGGGATTGGGATTTACCTACATATAACTAACTGTGACCAGAATTATAATTATTGTCTTAATTACATATATGAATCACTGTTACCATATACAGATCACGATTAATAGCTACCTCACCCATTGGGTACTTGAAAGTAATAATTATTACTGTTTATTTTATTTTGTTAGTTAGTTATAATTTATAATACATACAGAATATATTTAGCCACATACTTGATTTTAAGTTCAAGTTTAAATTAGCCTGCCAGACAGTGGATTGATGATATCTTCTTCATTTTCATGGTCATTGCTTTCTTATTTTTGTTAATGTCCTCATTTTATTGAAATTGTTTATTTCAGGCTGAATATGTAGGCTTATAAATATTTATTATATCTTACTTATAGGCAATTTATATGTATATAATATAACCTTCAGATTATAAAAAGAAAATAGAATCACAAACCAAACAGGGGTCTTTAAATGTTAATTCTATATTTCTATATAATGGTACGTCTTGACTTGAGTATTTTAAATCCGATCGTTTTGTTCGCCACGTTTATTGTGCTTGTCCTGTTTCAACAATTGAGGGATTTGCAGCAACGAGTTAACTCCATTTTCAGGCCAAACAGAGTTAACAACCGTTTCTTGGGGGAAAAAAATCATTCTTTCGTTTGGTTCAACAAAGAGTTACCTACCGTTGATAGATGAGTAGTTTTGGTAGTTTTGCATTCTTATTTTTTCTTTGGAGCTTCATTTTTCATGTACTAAAAAGAGTGTTTTTGGGCTTAGAATTTAGTTAGTACACTCGTTACTGTGTTCTTTCTTGAAATAAACCAATTTTCTTGAAAATTGTTCTTATTCAATGCTTCCTTACTTTAAAAAGAAAATAATTTTCAACTATTTGGGCCAAAAAGGAGTTAACTTCAGAATAAAATTGATTCTAGAATTGCGAATTTGACGAATTTCTCAATGGAATTTGGCCAAAACATGAAGTGGTAGGTGACAAATAATAATTGCACAAAGACAAAGGCGATTTAAATACATTCTCTTATAAAAACTGGAGTTAACTCCTTGTTGCTGCAAACCCTTCAATTGTCTACAGTTTAGTTTTATATAAATTGATGAGAAATACGAAAAGTACAAGAAAATCTTGGTAACGGAAACTGTTAGAATGGCGAATAATTAAAAGTAGCGATTTCAAGTATTGAAAAAAGTTTAAAAACTGTTTACTCTAAGATTATGATAAAATTCACATTCCTTTTTATTTGCAGATCTTATTTGTACCTTAAAGATACTAATTTATTTATTTAATCAACGTTTTAAACTATGATTTACCGACATGCTTGGGAAAATCTTTAGCGTGTTTGTTTAGTTCAAAGAAAGATACTGGCTATTGCTTTAATACCCAAGTTTAGATGCACTAATATGTGATAATAAAAATGTGTTATTACTGTGCATCATTAATGACATTTAAAAAAATTACTATAATTTTTTACCTTCAAAAAAATATAAAATTTTTATTATTTTTGTGTATAATTACCAAGTCGTTATTACGAGTTAAACCATTACAAATTGATTTGATAAGTATTAAAGTCAATTGACTGTAACAAATTGAATTTACAAATACACCTAATTCTGTTTTTACACGGTAGATATGTTCCAGAAAAAATCGTTTAAAAAAAGACATGAAGTACATAGAAAAAAGGGAATTAGTTTCATATCCTTCAACCCTGTAAAAAATAGGTACTATAACTATAAATTATATTTTTATGTGCATTCATGCACAGTTTTTTTTAAAATAAAAGGCAATTCAATTCTTAAAGTAAAAGT
Source organism: Sialis lutaria (assembly GCA_949319165.1). Lineage (NCBI taxonomy): Eukaryota > Metazoa > Arthropoda > Insecta > Megaloptera > Sialidae > Sialis > Sialis lutaria. The sequence continues at coordinate 3,615,162 of OX439232.1, forward strand.
AACATAAATATAAAATTATCGCAAATTTTGGAACTGAAAACTCGTACAAGACTAAAATATATACTTAAGCTGCTATAAAAATAAATTAGAAAGGGGAATTCCCTAACTACATATTTTATAAATAACAGATAGAAAAAAAAATCCTAGATTACAGTTAATAAAAATATTTTTCTTTAAAATTTAAATCAAATAGCCTTTTTAATCGTACTAAATCAAATGAAATTGTGTAAAAACAGAATCAATTTTTTTGTCTAGACCGTGTTAAATCAAAACCGTGTAAAAACAGAATTGGGTGTACATTTGTTATAATTTTCCTTTAAAAGTAAAATTTTGTGGGTTTTTTAAAAATCATTATTATTAACAAAAATTAAGCCATACTATAAATCTAGAAGCCATGAATATTAAATGTTATTTATTATAAATGATTTATTTTTTATTTCAGACAAATCGAATTATACAACGTGTTAAAAGCATACTCGATAAAAAACCCTAAAGTCGGGTTCTGCCAAGCGCAAGCCCCGATTGCTGCTTTCCTCTTGATGCACATGCCGGCCGTCCAGGCGTTCTGGTGCTTCATGAGTGTCTGCGATCATTATCTTGAAAACTATTACAGTCCGGGTCTGGAGGTAAATAATTTTAATTGATAGTGAAAAAGTATGTGGAATATTTATATTTTTTATTGTTAATAGGTTGTGCAGAGAGACGGTGAGCTACTGTTGGCACTATTGAGGAGAACGTGCCCGTCAGCACACAAGCACCTCGTCTCCAAGGGAGTAGAGCCAATGCTGTTTGTTCCTGAGTGGTTCCTTTGTTGTTTTACACGCACACTACCGTGGGGCGCGCTACTGCGTATTTGGGACATCTTCCTATGCGAAGGAGTCAAAGTATGTACCTAGTATTAGTAAAAAAAATGTATTTTAAATATTGCCCGTTTGGAGCTCAAAAATTTTGTATGTTTTTAATTTTATCAGGTTTTACATTTTCTTATTATTGTTTCTTCTACAGGCCCTATTCAAAACAGCGCTAGTGATTCTGGCGGGTTGTTTAAACTCTGCAAAGGCCCGTAAGAAGTGTCCGGGTCTGTGCGAAACAATGCAGCTGCTGAGGAATCCTCCGGAGCACGTGCTCACCGAGGAGTTCCTCGTCGTGCAGATGCAGAGGCTCGGGCTCTCCGAGCACGACTTCGAACTAGAGCACAAGAAACAGACACTCAGGCGAAAAGCAGCCGCCAGTGCTTCCTCGTCTAAGAGATAAGAGTTAAGTTGAGATTGTGTTGAGCTGTAGATCATCTGGGGTAATATCTTAAGTTAAGTACTATTAACTGGGGTTTTTTCCAAATCGATGGAAAGACAGATTTCTCCAAAGGAATGGAAAATGAAAAATTTCCACCAAACTTGTGGATATTTCCAAACTATGGAATGTAAGATTTCCACTAAACTGTTGGATTTCTACTAAACTGACGGTTTTTTGCCAAAATGATGGGTTTCCATTAAAGTAATGGATTTATACTAAACTAACCGATTTTTGTTACAAATAAGTAACTTCCAGCGATTAATGTTTCTTTTCGTTTATAAAATAGTTTATTAACCCTTAGCTGTTCCACTTCTCCAGAAAAACATACCTGCCACACTGGGGTCACCTCGTACCCCAGACACTAAAAAGCTATCTACATGTAAGCTATTAAATATTTTAAGACAATAAAATTCCTCTGAACGGTTATTTAACAAAAAATATAATTAATATATTTAAAAAACTGAAAACCTTGTAAAATTTAAACAGCTTACATTGAAGTTGAAACAATGTGGGGCGCCTGATACCCCACAGTGGCAGATAATGGTTAAACAAAATAAAACTTTTTATGGTAAAAATTTGTATAGCATTCAACAAAAAAAAACTATTCTCATTAACGTGAATATAATTTGTTAATTTCAGCAGAAATTCAATATTTTTATAAAGAAATTAACTATCGGAAGGTTGTACAAACTGGTAAAACAAATACTGCGTTGATGTTTTGTCAGTTCGTTTGGAAATTTTGAATAAATTTATCATAATCGTAATAAGTTTTGAAAAAAAATTTAAAAAATTGTAACGAACATGACAAATTTGATAGATATTTCGTTTAAGTTATATTCTGTAGTTGAATCGTTTATTCTAGATGATCTACCTCCTTCTGTGTTGTTAAATATATATATGTAGAGGCATTATTTATAAAATATCTGAATATTAAGTTACACTTTAGTGATTAGTGTTGAAATGATATCAATAAATCCAATCAATTGTTTAATTTTTTAATGGGTTATGTTCAACATTTCATATTGATGATAAAAAGAAGCAACGGCCCAATTAGATGATTAATATTTATTGTCAATATTTCAAAGGTTACACTATCTTTATAAATGAATCAATATTTGTCATCGGATCTTCAATATATTGATCATAAATATTACGAAACTATTTGGGCTTATTATGTTTTAATTCTTTGCAGTTTTTGGTTATAGAATGACATTTTTTTTACTGCTGTATATATATCTTGGCTTCTGGGAATAAGTTGTGTCATTTTAATAGTAACGGATTTTATTTTATTGAAGAATACAGTAGAAACCAGATATAACGACTAACCGTTTTTAGCAACGAAAATACAAACTCAAATTAGGTTTCATATAGACGTAGGTACTATGAAAACATATCCGTATAGTACGACTCAAGTTTAAGCGACTAACTGCTTATAACGTCCAATTTTGACAATAAATTGTCTGGTTTAATTTCTCTCGCTGCCCCGCACCCTGACTTTCTCCTCTCTCCTACGTGTGTTGATTGTTTAGTAAAATAACAGACTTTCTACGTCAATAAATACATATTTACATGCATAGAATGTAGGTACATTGTATCTCTGATCAAACTCTAATACATTATGTATGTATGTAATGTGCAATATTTAAGTAAATACCATTAAAGTTACTTTTTGTTAATTTTAATATTTGTTTTATTTAAATAGAAGTTTATCTATGAATATTATTATTCCATAATAAGAATTACAGTAATTTTAATATGTACATATGTACATAATAATAAACAAGCTTAAATTATCTGGTAAATTGCTGAATGTCTTTAAAAAAAATACAGAATAACTTGGACGTTAAATAAATAAAAAAAAAAATTATCCGGTCGTTTAGTGCGACGTCCGGTTAGTACGACCAAGTCTCACCGGTTTCTTAAGGGTTGTTATATCCAGATTCTACTGTACATCATTTTTTATGTTGAAGGAAGTAAGTTAATTTAAAAAAAAGTTATATAATAATTCCGTCCTGGAAAAAATCTTAACTGCAAAGGGTTACAACTACAAGAAGTAAATCTAAAGGGACCATTTATTACTCATAATCACATTTTGTAAAAGTGAGAGTTGAATTTTAGCTCAAACCGATACAAAAATTGTTACGAAAACTTTATTATTATTAATATTATTATATTTATGTTACATTTTTTGTTAAATAAAATATTGATATTGTAATCAGTGATGCCAATTAAAGAAAAAAGTAAGTTCTTGTCAATTTAATATTAAAAAGTATACAGTCGACTGCATTGTAGTCCGTATTGTTACTCTCCGTTTAACGTTATTGTTCTACCCCTAACTATGTTGAGTTCTGATATTTTCTGCGCTTGTCCATGCATATCTGCATTCATCCGTGCGAGGGGATAAAACTCTTAAGTGGGAAAAAAAATATAAACGGACAACATTAATGATTGTTGGGACTACAATGCAGTTCATCTGTATTGTTAATTATGGTGTACTTTCAAAGATGGCAGCACGCATATGTATATTATATTTAAATTCGTAGTCAGCATTATTAAGTGCCAACGTTATTTTTCAAGGCTGAAAAAAAAATTTTTTGAAACAGCTCAAGTTTTAAATTATCGACTGATATAAAAAAAAAATATATTAACATGTTCGACGTATCTCTCATTCCACAATTTTAATACGGTTTCTTGTATACTCAAATCTCTAAACGACGACCATCCTATTAACGTATGCTACTAGAAACAATTGGCCAACCGCTCCACGTAACGACCTTCCCCTATCCCTACCAAAATATTACCGTAACTGCTATATTTCTGCGAGAAATTTAAATTTCACCGATTAACGTTAAAGTCGGCACAATGGTGGGTGCCCCTCTAGCTGTCGTTGTTAGGATATTTTGAATTACGTTCGGCTCAAAAAAGTAACTAAAATTGTGTCATGAATAATATTTTAAATGTGTTAATATCAACAGGAATAATAACGAGTATTGTAAAAATAGCAATTTACGTGGGGGTATAACAATCAACGTTCCTAAATCGAGATTGTATTGCAGATGTAATTTTAAGAAACGTATATTATTTTTTTACAAATCTGAGCAAAAAAATGTACACTTTTCATATTTTTGGGGTCTCGTAAGCACATTGCAAAAATAAAATGAAGTCTTGTTTGGCGACTTATTACTCGGAAACTATACATCACACAAACTTTGCAATGGTCTTAAAATGTTTGTTATATAGTCTAGTATTACATATTAAAATTTCCAATCGCTTTATTGAATCTATTATTAGTTACGGCTTTTTACGTAAAATAACAAAAATACTGATATCTTAATAACTAAAAACGTCTCCTGTTTGACGATACAGAATTACAAATCATATAAACTTCTAGATCATATTAAAATGTTCCTTATACTATCTAGTTTTAGTTATTAACATTTCAATTAGTTTCGTTATACACCGATATATCGAATAAATAATTAACTTAACAATTTAACGTAAAATTAGATTATGTAATAAACATTTTCAGACCATTCTAATTTAGGTAATGAACGAGACATTTATTTTTTATCCACCCGCTAAATACGCAAAGTCAGTATTAATTTAGCAATAATAAACCCATGTAAATTGTCATCTGTGTATTATTTTTGAAAGCAGTTAAATTTATTTAAATTTGATTATTTACTGTGTAAAAAAATTATTATAAAGAATGAAGAAATCTGTAAAATAGTTAATATGTAAATATCACGTTAAATTGCAATTTGTATCGCATTTTTTTAATGATGTTTTAAAATGAAAATCATTTAAAAAAAATGTTATTATTGATGGTGTTGAAAAAAATATATCCTATTATTCGGCGTGTTAGTTTAACCCTTTAACTACGGATCACAACATATTTTGAAAAAAAAAAAAAACGACAAACAATAAAATTTATGTTTCGTCGCCTATCGAATGGCAGCCGTAGTCAAAGGTTTAATAAAATAAGGAATCGGTAAGTTAATATTGAATATAGATTAAGCCGTACTTTGTTAATTAAAAAGTGAAATGTTATATTATATCGAATGGCAAAAAGTCATTTATTTTTTTTAGCTATTCTTTATTCTTGTCGTAGAAAGACTTTAAAAAAATATCTGTAACCAGTGAATTTTTATAATTTAGTCGATTAAAGTACTGATTTAATATGACAGTAAAGCGCTACACTCACCTCTCGGTTTAACGACGGACCAAATGCGCGATTTAACGACCTTCCCCCATCCCGACCATAATACTACCATGCACAAACTGTTTTAGTCGTAAGGAAATATTCAACTTGTGGTGGGGGCTCCTCTTGAACCAAGCGATTAAATTACGAACTACGTCGTTGAATCGAGTGGTGAGTGTATCTCTATTTATAAGAGTAAGTATAACGTGTGCAATAAAATGAATTTTAACAAAGAATAATCATAAAAGTTATGTAACGTATCAAGCTTTGTATTGTCTCTATTAGTTGTAAGCTTTTTTAAAAGAATTTATTCGAATATATTGTAGTAGATTTTAAAATACCACCGGCTTGTTATGAGGGGCGTTGAAAAAATAAAAAATATCGAGCCTAAAAGTGACGGGATAAAAAAAATAAAAAATAAAATAATGAAGGTATTTATTAATTATTTTTTGAAGAACATTAGGCTTTTTATTTTTGTTTTAAACCCTCGTAATGATTTATGTATGTAATATTTAAAGTTTATATTTGATAATAAGTGACGTAGTATAAGAATTGATATTTGTATTATTACAATAATGTTGTTGGTTATATTTCCGTTATAAGATAAGCGAACTGACTCGACAAAAAATCAAGAGTTAGTTTTTTTTTTATTTATTAGCGCATTTAATTTGAGTGCAGTTGTTTTTGTTAAAAATCGTCACTTACTCACTTTTTATATTAAATAAAACGTTTTGGAAGTTTCACAAAAAAAATAACTGCACGGTTTTATGTTTTTAAAGCTTGGAAGAGTATTTCAATATTTAATTATGAGGTACTTGTTAACATAGGTGGGCACAGTTAACCGAAAAGTTAACTTCGTTAATCGTTAAAGCGTTAAAATTCCGAAAATGTAACAGAAGTTAAAGTTAACCGAAAATGTAACGGAAGTTAACCATCCAAAATGTTTGAAGACCTTTTTTTTTGCTTTTTCGACAACTTTCTTATGTATTTGTCATCAAACAACCAATGTAACGGACTAAAGTTAACGGATGTTAAATTTAACGGAAGTTAACAAAAGCGTTAACATTTTTTTGAGTTAACTTAAAAGTTAATCCGTTAAGCAGCATTTTGTTAACTTCATTAATTAACGATTAACGGATTAACGAGTTAATGTCCACCTATATATGCTTGTTAATAATAAGTATCCTCCCGCAAATGATCAATTAAAAACATTTTGTTGCAGCAGAGATTGAGTCCCTGTTTTAAAATAAAATAATCTACAGCTTCGCTACAGGAAATTAGGCCTGCAGAGATCGCTTTACCTTGTATTAATTACTTGACAGTTTTGCCCGAACGTGACTCAGGCATGATCTTTATTTTCTCACTAAAATTCCACTGCTAATTGGTTTATACATTTATATTTGCGGAAGGTTAATTAACAAGAACCAATTATTAATTATTTCACGGTATTTATTTTTGATTTGTTAATAATTGTTTATATACTGCTTAGTTTATATTATAGTTGAATAAATAAAAGAACATTATTTTTTAATTGTTGCACAATTATATCAACAATCATATATTTCTCGTATTTCCTTTGTAGTTAACTATTTTGGTGCTAGATGTTTGGATTTTTCTATTTTTTTATGCATCTTTGTTGTCTGTTGTGTTCTCAGACAGCAAGATTTTCAAATGATATTGTTTTTTTTTTGTCATATTATCTTAAGAAAAATACATTTTGAAAATTTGTTGTCTGAGGTCTTTTTTGTATTTATAACTATTTTATATTTGTCACTATACTAACAACTTGAACTTAGTACCTGTATCTTGTAAATAATTCTATCCTAAACAGATTGATAGCCCGTGAAAAAATAGATTAGATCTAATTTCCCAAAATTTGAATCTACGTCAGTTAGAATAGATCTACTTAGATCTATGTAGATCAAAAATTTCATTCGGCCATTGTTGGTTTTTAGTTCTATTTACATTTCTGTACATCTACACAGATCTACGTATATATGTATAGAATATAGATCTATGTTGATCTAAGAAATTCTACGTAGATCATTGTAGATCTATCTCAAAATGCAGATCTACAGAGATCTCTTTATTTTTTCCCGAGCAGATCTAGTAAAGTTTAAGTAGATCTTTTTTTTTAGATTGACATAGATCTAATCTATTTTTTCCTGGGAAAATACTGATCAAGTGAAAAATCACTTAAAAATAATTAGTAAAACTTGTTTTGTTTTCTATTAACCCTTTGAGTCCTGATTTTTTAAAATAGACGCTAGGAAATAATTTATAAATAGGTGGTTCCAGTGCGAAGCTACTAGGACTCAAAGGGTTAAAATATAATCTGCTGATCGTATCAAATCAATCTGGCTTTTAAAAATATAAAAATGTGTAAACTGTAAGTTTTTCTATCATTCCTTGTATAATATATGAATTTTATTACACGTTTGTTGTTATTTTAATTCATTGTTGTAAATAAATTACAGTATTTGTTACTAGAGGGCATTAACTAAATGTGAAAACTGTTTTATCGGCATCTGTCAATGTGTTTTTGACAGATCGACAGATTTTTAAAATGATTCTAGAAAATTAAAATTAAAAACATTTCATACAATGGCATCATTCACAAAAATATATAATTTAATGCGGGCTGTTAATTTAGTGAACAGAGGAGTATTATGTTATTGTGTTAGATTTATTAAATATAATAAATTACGGTTATCTTACAAATTGTCAAAAACTAATAATAATGTTTTATACGCACCGTTTAGAAATAATGCATTAAATAAATATTTATTTTATTCCGCGGGTGTTTATTGTTCCTCTATTTTATTCCATGTCGCTAACAATGAAAATTACGCAATAATGAGATTATTGAAAAGTGCACAATATGGAAATGAAGCCGAAATTAAAAGGTTAAAAAGTATAATTATTTATATTATTGATTTTTATTTAATTAATTAACACAATTGAAAATAACTTGCACATTAGAATTTAGATTTTCATACAAATCTAAAACTCCTTCTAAAACATTTTTAACAGGTAAATCTACAAGAGGTCGAGTCTATAAAATAATGATAAATTATTTAAACGAATACTAAATGTATAATTTTATAACGATAGCGGTTGAGATATTTTCAGTGACAAATGCAGACTGTTTATTTAATTGTTGTCGCATTTGCTACATGCAGTTTTTTGTTATTAAGCTTTATATTTAAAAAATATATAATAATAAGTATCATGCCTATATTTGCAGCTTTCTCAAAACTAGTTTCAACAATTCTGATCTCTACCTATCTTCTTTTCAAAATTTCTCGATATGTTTATGTCATCTTTCAATGTTTTATATCCATTATCGCTTTCTGTATTCATTTTTAAATGCGTTTTTACCTCGTGTTCTACAGCTTTTATCAGTTTTGTCGCATGCTGAGCAATTTTATTATTCCCTAAGTTTGAAGTCATTACAAAAATCAGGTCTTTGCAATGTATCGTCTTCTCTTTACATACGGCTTCATTTTCATATTATACAATATGGAAATAAAGCCGAGATATAATGGTTAAAAAAAAACATTTATAATATAAGATAATTTGTTGAAAATATTTTTAAAGGTTTATTGCAAGTAATAAAGTAGACGTAAATGGAAGACATCCTTTAGGATGGACTGCTCTTATGGTAGCTGCTGTTAACGGTAACATAAGCGCATGTAAAGCACTGTTAGAAGCAGGCGCTGATGTTAATCTTGGTGACGATTTTGTCAGTGCCCACAAAACTGCTTCTGAGAAAGGTTTACATTACGTAGAAGGTAGGTAAAGAAATCATTTTAAAATAAAACTAGCAGTTATTAAACTTACGTGTTTATTTTGTAGTTTTAGCTCAGCGAGAAGAAGAATTCAACGATCGCTTAAACACTCACGCCACATTCAAAGGGTGCACTGCACTTCATTACGCAGTACTGGCGAATAATGTAGAAATAGTTAAAATGCTTTTAGCTGCAAATGCGAACCCGCAGGTTGAAAATTACGATGGATACAAACCTGAGCATTTTGCATGGAATAAAGATATACAGAAATTATTACAAGATTATTCTGTTGAGTATAAAGAACTACAGCGTAAACGTGAACTAGAAGAAAGAAGACGGTTCCCTTTGGAAGAGAGATTGAAGATGCATATCGTTGGACAAGAGGGCCCCATTGCAGTCGTAGCATCTACGATTAGACGGAAAGAGAACGGATGGATGGACGATGAACACCCGTTGGTGTTTTTATTTTTGGGGTCATCGGGGATTGGTAAAACTGAACTTGCAAAGAGATTGGCTGCGTATGTACATAAAGATAAACCTGACGGGTTTATTAGACTTGATATGTCAGAGTATCAAGAAAAACATGAAGTGAGTAATATTATCTGCAGTGTTAAAAATTAGTTTTGTCTTATTAATTAAGGGGTATGAACGCCAGAATTCTAGGTGTTTTTTGTTTATTTTATAAAAAGAAATCGGTTTGATGGATTTATATCAAACTTTGTACACATCTTTAGTACACTAATAATTTTTTAATGGTATATTTTTGCATAATGGTCCTTTGAAAATGGCACCTCTTAAATCTGACCTCAGTTGCGTTGACAGCAATTCGTTCAAATGAATCATCTGAGGACAAAAAACAAAAAAGATTCTTAAAACATATGTTATTAGCTATAGCCGGACATAGGGGATTTTAAAAATATCGTTTAGAAAAAAATGGCGACCATTTGAAAAAAAAATCAAAATTTTCGCGAATTTTTTTATAGAAAATTGTTTATAAAAAAAAATATAAAAAAGATAAAAAAAAATGACTACATCCAGCTGAAGAGGCACGTTTCCTCTACAAAATCCATTTTGAATCAAATCGATCGGACGAAAACTGTCTTAGTTATGCTGTCAACCAGGTCAAAAAAAATGATTTTGAGTAAACGGCGTTTAAAGTTTTGGAAGAGATAAATCTAATATATAACATGACAGCATTTGGCGCTCTTTTCGAATACTTAACGTTAGAATTTTTACTTGAAACTTGAGATACATATTCTTTTGGGTGTTAACTAATAATTTATAAAAAAATAGATTTTTTGAAAATTAAATTAATCGATTTAGGTAGCGAAGCTCATTGGAGCACCTCCAGGCTACGTCGGTCATGATGACGGAGGGCAGCTCACTAAACGGTTAAAGAAATGTCCATCTGCAGTCGTTCTATTTGATGAAGTTGATAAAGCTCATCCCGATGTCCTGACAGTACTTTTACAGCTATTTGATGAAGGGCGCCTGACTGACGGTAAAGGGAAGACTATACATTGCAAAGACGCGGTGTTTGTAATGACTTCAAACTTAGCAAGTAACGAAATAGCGCAGCATGCGATAAAGCTGAGAAAAGCTGTAGAACACATGAGGGAAGAACGTTTAAAAATGAAAACAGAGAACGATAACGGTGATAAAACATTGAAAGATGATATAACGATATCGAGACATTTTAAAGAGAAGGTCGTTCAGCCGATTTTGAAAGCCCATTTCGGAAGAGATGAATTTTTAGGTAGAATCAATGAGATCGTTTACTTTTTACCGTTTTCGAGATCGGAATTGTTGAAATTGGTTTCGAGAGAGCTGCAAATATGGGCGTTGAGGGTGAGTTGTTCTTTTTTGGTATGAAAGTATATGATTGGTTTATTTTTTTAAATTTTTTTCAGGCAAAACAAAAACATAATATAGAAATAACGTGGGATAGGAACGTCGAAGCAGTGTTGGCAGATGGGTATAATGTTTATTATGGAGCACGGTCAATAAAATACGAAGTTGAGAGGAGAGTTGTTAATCAAATAGCTGCAGCTTATGAACAAGGGGATATTGAAAAGGAATGTAGTGTACAATTGTTTACGAAATTTCCAGAATCTGAAAATGAAGTGCCGGTTGTTAAACTTAAAGTGAAGAAAAAAGGTCTTAAAGATTATATTGACATTGATCATAAAACTGTAAATAATGTTAATAAATTGTATTAATTATTTATGTTGTTTTTTTCTTCAGTTGATTATAATATGTTTATGAAAGTGGACCGCGATCAGAAAAGTTTCAGAAATACTGATCTAAATATACATTCAACATTCTACTATACGACGGCATCGGTAATTCAAAAATTCCACTATACGACGGCTAGAGAGGCACCCACCACCGACTTTAACGTTGATTGGTGAATTTAAACGCGCAGAAATATAGCAGTCACGGTGGTATTATGGTGAGGATGGGGAAAGGACGTTGGTTAGAACTGTTGGCACATTGTATAACGGAGCGGTCGTGTAGTGGATGGTCGTATAGCAGAGTGCTGAGTACATAAATGTTAAGTTGCTCTTAAGTATTCATCTCTCTCGTACAAATTTGCTGGTAATATCTTCTATCTCTCTTAATAATGAACCATAGATAAAGGTAAATAATTTGTTAGATGTTTAGATATATATTCTGTCCTTTGTTTACATATGTAAAGGTGATGTATCTCTTCCATTTCATTGTGAAATATATATCATTGCTTAAGGCGCATTTCAATAAAATGTCAGTTCATCGTCAAGAAGTAAGGAAAATTCTATTATTGTAATTTACAAACGAAAGCAATAATAACTTCTAATCAAATTGAAAACTATCATGTGTGTAAAAAAACCCAATTAATCTTATAATATCATGGAAGAAACAAAAACCATTGAAGCAAAACAGATATTCAACACAGTATCTACAACAATCTCTGATAAAAAAACTAAGGTACCTACAGATTTCATATATGCAGAGTTCAAAAACAAGTGTTTTATAACTATATCACAATTTGGTGCATTAGGCTCACTGATATCCGTGACCAAAATAGGCGCTATAGATAAGTTAGACAGCAAACCATTCTACGACGTACGAACATTGTTTGGCGAAAGTGATGTAAAATACGATGCGATAGCAAGATTCTTAGCTGAAAAACTAAACATAGAAAAACCCCTGTTGATATCGATCTGTTTACAATCATATTTCAGAAACAGTATACAGATTTCTGCATTATTATACGAAGTCTTAGATAAGTTAATTGATAAAAACAAACATACTTTTGTATCAAAATTACATATTTCATAAATAAATTAAACATGAGTGTCGTGAAGAAACCGAAAGTATCCAAATTTAAGTTCGGGCAGATCGTTATAGGGCCTCCTGGCTCCGGGAAGACAACATATTGCAATGAAATGAACACGTTTTACAATGAAAAACTCAATCGCAAATCGGCAGTCATCAATTTAGATCCTGGGAATGAAAATATGATGTATAAACCTGTTATAGATATCATGGAACTCGTAACAGTAAAAGACGTCATGGTTCACATGGACTTGGGTCCAAACGGTGCGTTAATGTACTGTATGGAATATCTCGAGAAGAATATCGATTGGTTAATAGTGAAATTAGATGAACTGAAAGATACGTATATGATTTTTGATTTGCCAGGACAAGTGGAGCTTTATACTCATCATACGTCTATAAAACAAATATTCGAAGTGCTGGAAAATAAAGATTATCATTTGTGTGTCGTGCATATGGTTGATTCGCATTATTGTTCGGATCCTCCGAAGTTTATTTCTACGTTATTGATGTCACTGTCGACAATGATGCAGATCGGACTTCCTCATATTAATATTTTAAGTAAGGTATAGTATACGTCCATGATATTTAGGGCTCGGAAATTTTGATAATAAATCTATATTTTCTGACTATAGGGTTCTGAATTGTGTTATGTTTTAACTAATAACAAAATTTGACATCTCATACATTTTTTAGGACTTTTAGCACCTTAGTTATACACTCGTCGCTCCGAACAACGTAGGCATTGGTAATTAGAATCTCCTAACAACGTAGGCTAGAGGGGCACCCACCACGACTTTAACGTTAATTGGTGAATTTAAATTTTGTGCAGAAATATAGTATTGTGGTAGGGGTAGGGGAAAGTCGTTACATAGAACGGTTGGCCAGTCGTTTCTCGGAGCGTACATTAATAGGATGGACGTTGTTTAGAGATTTTAGTGTAAAGACGTTTATTTAAAAATTCATCTCTATTTTAAAATAGCATATTTTTTCAGTCCGCAGATAAAATAAATATTTTTGCAGTAACAATATAGATTTATCACAAAATAATTTGGGAAAACAAAATTAAATAGTCTTATTATTAATTTTATATTTAATTTTTTTCCAGGCAGATCAGTTGAAAAAACATTCAGAAGAATTACATTTCGGAATCGACTTCTACACAGAGGTTTTAAATCTGGATTATCTACTAGATGTGCTTTCGGAAAATGTCTTCATGTCTAAATATACAAAGCTAAATAAAGCCTTGATTGAAATGATACAAGATTACAGTCTCGTTACTTTTATTTTGTTAGATATTAAAAACGAGAAGCATTTATTGGAAGTGAAGAATGCTGTTGATAAGGTAAAGTTTATAACAAAAACTATTGTTTAGATGTCACTAAATATTCAAAAGATCGTAAAGAATATTTTGTAAAAGTTGTATCCAAATCGGTTCAGCAATTTTTGAGATAAGCGTTAATAAATTAACTCATAAACTTTTCTTTTTGTTTAGAGAATGCAATTAGTTGACTTGAAAATAATTATTTATAATTTTCAGGCTAACGGTTACGTTTATGGAGCGAGAGAAGAGAGAAGTATCCAGTCTTTATTATCGTGTGCCATCGGAGCCCGGACAGAATCAGAGAGATACAATATGGATGACATGCAGTGAACGCAATTGGTTCATTTTATAATAATTATTAGAAAACTACAAATTTTTCTATTTAATTTATAATAGAACTAAGATATTTCAATATTCATTTGTTCTGTAATTTATAATGCATTATCTTATAAAGAATTATTGATTAATTTTTGTTCAAATGTAGATAAAAATGAATAATAAATAAATTTAATTTTATTAAAATTCTAGTTTTTAACAGTAAACAATGTTATTTGAGTTATAATAAACATTGAGTAAAAAATATACTTGTGTAGATAAACAGGTAACATAAAACAAATAAAGAGAATCTATGTAGATAAATAGATTTAATTCAGCAAGTACTTGTCTTGCTTCTGAAAAAAATAATTTAAAGTTAAAAAGTACACGTAACGACATCTAGCGGTGATAGCTTAAACTAGCAAAAAACTTAGTCGCAATGGCTTCTGAAAAAAAATATTAATTTTTATAACGTATCCGTGGCGACATCTATTGGAAAAATCTTGAACTATAAAAAAACTTAGTCAGAATGGCTTCTGAAAAAAATATTAATTTTTATAACGTACATGTGGCGACATCTAGCGAAAAAAGCTTGAATTAACAATATTATTCAGAAGCCATTCTGACCAAGTTTTTAATAGTTCTAGTTTTCCTCGCTAGATGTCGTTACATGTACTTTATAAATTTTAATTTTTTTTCAGAAGCCAATCCGACTAAATTTTTGATAATTCCCAACAGACATCGCCAAAGCTAAAAATAAAAAAACGGTGCTAGAGATCCGAACAGAACTTTATATCAACATTTTTTGAATCACATAAACATAAAATAATTTTTTTATATGGTGGAGGCGCCGTCTGTTACGTCATCAGTTAAAAATTGTTTTTGTTGAGTTAGGCCCGCTATCGTATGTATAATAACAAGGTGATTCCAAAAATGTTGATAAAAAGTTCCGTTCGGATCTGTAACACCGTTTTTTATCAATTTTTCGTAGAAAAATCGCTGTAACTTTCGAACCCTTCGACGAATTTCGTATCTGATATGAAAAGTCAAATCAGCGTGTCCCCTTACATACGATAACGTATCTAATTAGTTGAAAATCGAAAAAAGGCTATTTTTATTACCTTAGTTTTTTTGAGTAATTTTATTTTGTGTCGAGTTAGAGACGCTATCGTATGTATTAGGGTACCCTGATACCAAATATACCCATAAAAAGTTGCGCTCGGATCGATAACATGGTTTTTTATCAACTTTTGTTTTAAATTTTTTTATGAAAATTTGAACCAGTGAATTAATTTAAAATCTGTTATCATTTATGATATCAGGGTGTCCTTTTACATATAATGACGTGTCTTTTATTTCCAAATTCGAAAAGGATGTGCTTTTTAGTAAAAAAATTGATACACCCTTTTCGAATTTGAAAGTAATAGACACGTCATTGTATGTAAAAGGACACCCTGATATCATAAATGATAACAGATTATAAATTAATTCACTGGTTCAAATTTTCATGAAATTTTTTAATACAAAAGTTGATAAAAAACCATGTTAACGATCCGAGCGCAACTTTTGATGGGCATATTGAGTATCAGGGTGCCCTAATACATATGATAGCGTCTCTAACTCGACACACAAAAAAATCACAAAAAATAAACAAGGTAAACTTTTTCGACCGAAAAAAACTTTTTTCGATTTTCGAATAATTAGACACTTTATCGTATGTAAAGGGATACGCTGATTCGACTTTTCGTGTCAGTTGCGAAATTCATTAAAGTGTTCAAAAGTTACAGCGATTTTTCTACGAAAAATTGATAAAAAACGATTATAACGGTCTGAGCGAAATTTTTTTCAACATTTTTGGAATCACCGTACCGGTATACATACGATAGCGTGCCTAACTCGACAAAAAAGAAATTTATGCGATGACGTCAGATAACGGCGCCTACACCATAGGTATATAAAAATCTTTTTCAAGAAATATTGAAAATATGGTGGAGGTGTTTTCTGTCTAGTTTTTTTTTCTGAAGCCATTCCGACTAAGTCAAATTTTTTGTTGATTCCAAAAACGTGCATTTAAGATTTATTCGAACTGTTTGCCCTCTCTGTATTATTGCATGTGATTTTGATAAATAATGTGTCTCTTCTCTTTGGTTTAACAATAAGCTTTTACTTTAAAAAAATATTTTTAAATATATATAAAATCACCATATATAAAAATGTCATATAAATTTGAACCAGTAAATTAATTTAAAATCTGATAACATTTATGATAACAGTGTCTCCTCTTACATACATTGTAAGTATTAATTTATATAAAGAAGGTAAGTGATACTGAAATATTACAATGCTTTTTACTTGTGTAGATAAACAAGTGAAAAAAACAAACGAATAAAATACATCTATGTAGATAAATAGATGTAATAAATTCAATAAAAAAAAATTTGGCCATAAAATGGCTTATGAAAAGAATTTAATTTAAGTTACAAGTGGCGCCATCTATCAGGAAAGGCTTGAACTAACACAAACGTCGTTGGAAAAAATATCTTTATTCTGTGGTCGGAATGGCTTCTGAAAGAATTATTAAAATTCATAACTTACTTGTTGTAACATCTAGCGGGGAAAGGTCGAACTAATAATTTTATTCAGAATAGATTTCTACTCTAATTTTTTGATACTTCAAACTTTTCCCGCTAGATGTCGCTACATGTGGATTTAGAATGTCTATATTTTTTCGGAAGCCATTCTGACTAAATCGTAGACAGATATCGTATTTATTCAAATTTTAGAGAATGGATGTAGAATCTGATATTATTTATGGTATCAGCGTATCCCTTTACATACGATAACGTGTATAATACATTCGAAATCAAAAAGGGTGTATTAATATTTGTACTAAAAAACACACCCTTTTGGAATTTAAAAGTAATAGACACACCAATGTATGTAAGAGACGTTGTTATTATAGATGATATCAGATTTTAAATTAATTCACCGGTTCAAATTTACATGACATTTTTATATATGGTGATTTTATATATATTTAAAAATATTTTTTTAAAGTAAAAGCTTATTGTTAAACCAAAGAGAAGAGACACATTATTTATCTAAATCACATGCAATAATACAGAGGTCAAACAGTTCGAATAATTCTTTTATGCACGTTTTTGGAATCAACAAAAAATTTGACTTAGTCGGAATGGCTTCAGAAAAAAAACTAGACAGAAAACACCTCCACCATATTTTCAATATTTCTTGAAAAAGATTTTTATATATGGCGAAGGCGCCGTCATCTGACGTCATCGCATATTTTTTTTTCTGTCGAGTTAGGCACGCTATCGTATGATTCCAAATATGTTAGTAAAAAGTTGCGCTCAGACCGCTATAATCGTTTTTTATCAATTTTTCGTAGAAAAATCGCTGTAACTTTTGAACACTTTGATGAATTTCGCAACTGACACGAAAAGTCGAATCAGCGTATCCTTTTACATACGATAACGTGTCTAATTATTCGAAAATCGAAAAAAGTTTTTTTCGGTCGAAAAAGAAGCAAGGGGTTTACCTTGTTTATTTTTTATGAATTTTTTTTTGTGTCGAGTTAGAGACGCTATCGTATGTATTAGGGCACCCTGATACTCAATATGCCCATCAAAAGTTGCGCTCGGATCGTTAACATGGTTTTTTATCAACTTTTGTATTAAAAAATTTCATGAAAATTTGAACCAGTGAATTAATTTATAATCTGTTATCATTTATGATATCAGGGTGTCCTTTTACATACAATGACGTGTCTATTACTTTCAAATTCGAAAAGGGTGTGCTTTTTAGTAAAAAAAATTGATACACCCTTTTCGAATTTGAAAGTAATAGATACGTCATTGTATGTAAAAGGACACCCTGATATCATAAATGATAACAGATTTTAAATTAATTCACTGGTTCAAATTTTCATGAAATTTTTTAAAACAAAAATTGATAAAAAACAGTTTTAACGATCCAAGCGCAACTTTTGATGGGCATATTGGGTATAAGGGTGCCCTAATACATACGATAGCGTCTCTAACTCGACACAAAAAAAAATTCACAAAAAATAAACAAGGTAAAACCCCTTGCTTCTTTTTCGACCGAAAAAAACTTTTTTCGATTTTCGATTAATTAGACACTTTATCGTATGTAAAGGGATACGCTGATTCGACTTTTCGTGTCAGTTGCGAAATTCATTGAAGGGTTCAAAAGTTATAGCGATTTTTCTACGAAAAATTGGTAAAAAACTGTAATAGCGGTCTGAGTGCAACTTTTTATCAACATATTTAGAATCAGCATGCTGTAATACATACGATAGCGTGCCTAAATCGACGAAAAAAAAATATCTGATGACGTCCACCATGTATAAAAATCTTTTTCAAGAAATATTGGAAATATGGTTGAGGTGTTTTTTGTCTAGTTAAGCAATTTTACCGATATATGGTGCCACATGTATCTTTAAAATATTAATATTTTTTTCTGAAGCTATTCAGACTAAGTCAAATGTTTTTGTCGAGTTAGAGACATTATCGTTTGTATTAAGGAGATTCATTCGAACTGTGTACTCTCTCTGAATTAGTGATTTAGATATATAATGTGTCTCATCTCTTTGGTTAAACAATCAGTTATTTTTCTATGCAATAACATATTTATTAAACTAATTAAGCCTTCCTATAAAGTTTTATTAAATGTCCAGACTTAGGCCCTTTAAAAATATTTCAGTGCAATCCACCCCTGTTTTTAATAGAATGCATTCAGGGCCAGGGTTAAAATTAATTATTGGTGGAGGCGCCGTCTGTTACGTCATCAGTTAAAATTTTTTTTTGTTGAGTTAGGCCCGCTATCGTATGTATAATAACAAGGTGATTCCAAAAATGTTGATAAAAAGTTCCGTTCGGATCTGTAACACCGTTTTTTATCAGTTTTTCGTAGAAAAATCGCTGTAACTTTCGAACCCTTCGATGAATTTCGAATCTGATATGAAAAGTCGAATCAGCGTGTCCCCTTACATACGATAACATATCTAATTAGTTGAAAATCGAAAAAAGTTTTTTTCGACCAAAAAAGAAGGAAGGCTATTATTACCTTAGTTTTTTTTTGAGTAAATTTTTTTTTGTCGAGTTAGAGACGCTATCGTATGTATTAGGGTACCCTGATATCTAATATGCCCATCTAAAGTTGCGCGCGGAACAATAACATGATTTTTTATCAACTTTTATCTTATAAATTTTCATGAAAATTTGAACCAGTTAATTAATTCAAAATCTTATATCATTTATGAAATCAGCGTGTTCTTTTACATATAATAACGTGTAAAATACTTTCAAATTAAATAAGGGTGTATTAATTTTTGTACTGAAAAACACACCCGTTTTGAATTTGAAAATAATAGAAACACCATTATATGTACGAAGACACACTGATATCATAAACGACACCAGATTTTAAATTAATTCACTGGTTCAAATTTTCAGGAATTTTTTTAAAACAAAAGTTGATAAAAAACCATGTTATCGATCCGAGCGCAACTTTTTATGGGCATATTTGGTATCAGGGTACCCTAATACATACGATAGCGTCTCTAACTCGACACAAAAAAAAATTACTCAAAAAAATAGCCTTCCTTCTTTTTTGGTCGAAAAAAACTTTTTTCGATTTTCAACTAATTATATACGTTATCGTATGTAAGGGGAAACACTGATTCGACTTTTCATATCAGATTCGAAATTCGTCGAAGGGTTCGAAAGTTACAGCGATTTTTCTACGTAAATTTGATAAAAAAACAGTTATACAGGTTCGACTGAACTTTTTTATTAGCATATTTGAAATCAGCATGTTGTTATATATACGATAGCGTGCCTAGCTCGAAAAAAAAAAATTATTTGATGACGTAATATGACGGCGCCTCCACCATAAGTATATAAAAATGTACAAAAAATATTTTATTCTGTACATTTTTATATATGGTGGAGGCGCCGTCATGTTACGCTTTTTTAAATAAAATTTTCGTAGAAAAATAGCTATTAAATTTGAACCTTTTGATGAATTTTTAAATCTGATGTGATTTGTCGAATCAGTATGTTCCCTTACATACGATATTTTAACGTGTCTTATTATTTGAAAGTTAAAAAAAATTGCATTAAAATGCCGGCAATGCAGAAATTCATAATTACTAATGCTGTTTTTGGATAAAATACCTGTTTATTTACACAGGTATAACATGCATGTTTGGTAAGTTACGGTATATGTGACTGAATTTATAACACCTGTTTATTACATAGATGCTCTAAATTAGTTCTTTGTTACCTGTTTATCTACACAGGTACAAATTTGTATCGTATTATTGAAAATTACTTACCTTCTAACTTCTATTTAATACTTTATTACTTTACTTACCTTGGGCTAAGGGCTACATATTTATAAATTAAAAAAATCCAGATGAATGCAATTAGAGTTTTATTTATTTTTAAATATCGTACATATTTGTATATGTAGTAAAATTAATGACCAAATCAATAAAGTAATACGAAGCAATTTAAAAAAGAAATTGATGAACAGACTGGTAAAAAATAATTTTGGTTAAGATATACATACAGTCTGTAACATTAAAGATAACCGGGTTAAAGTTAAACATTGAAATTACATTGCCGAACCGGTCATCTTTCATGTTACAAACTATACATACTTCACGCACTTTACGCCCTCTATACTTTTGTCTGAATTTTAATTTGAACCTCCTGTGAATTGAACAATTGTTAATACTAAAGAAGGAACCCAAGGAATCCCTTTGAAATTTATTTGTATGCAATATCTGTACAATATTTATTGATATTACAAATTTTAACATACATAATTAAAAATGGTGAAAGTTGTAACACAAGAGACATTTGACGACATCGTAAGGGAGAATATCGATGAATTTTGTATGGATGTTGATGAGGCGATTGAAGATGCAATAAAACAACTACAGGCACAGGTAATATACAAAATAGCGAAATAAAATCAATGAAATCTAAAACTAAAATTTTAGGTTATGAACACAAATTACCTTCCTTTGTATTTAATTTTTTAGGGTGTCGATTTAACATACATAATAAAAGATAGCATCAAAGAAACGTCGAACGTTAAATTAATAATTGAAAAAATACAAGCACTTACTGAAACTTCACCGAAAGATTTAACGGAACCACTGACACAACTTAAAGAATACTGCGATAAAGACATAGCACATCGATTACACGCAGCTAAAGAAGGGGCTTACAACTCTCTTTTAAAAGTGATAAACTTAGATCAAATCGATTCATGCACTAAACTCGTAGCTTTAAATACTATGATATCACTTACATCTAAACAACCTGATATATTTGATATACACGGAGTAGAAACAATAGTTAAGCTATTAAACAACGAAGAAAATAATATAGAACTTCATAAAACTACATTAAAATGGACAAACGAGTGTTGTATTAAACATGAAATCAACAGACAACGCATATTCGATAGTGGGCTATTAGAAATTTTAAAGAAGCTACTAAAAACTGCACCCCAAGAAGTTTGCAGTGTCGTACGATCTTTGATATTAGATGACGATATAAGACACGAATACGGCAGAGCTTCAGAACATGCTAGAATTATCGCGATAGAACTTTTGTGTGATTTAGTTGCACTTTTACATGAATACAAGCACGAAGAAGAACTTGTCAGTGAGCTGCTGTTGACAATCGCAGCTTTACTCGTCCGTAATGAATTTTGCCAGATGGTCTCGGATGCCGGAATAGTCCGGTTTATTTTCGAAGTTTGTGTCGACTATTATGACAGCGATAAATTGAATCGACAGGCTTTTAAACTGATAAAAGCACTGAGCGGAAACGATTCATGCAAGTCGGACATAATAAAACAAGGGGGCGCTTCCGTTATAGCTTCATCGTTAAGCCGGCATAAAAACGTCGCTGCTACCGCTGCAGCTGGTTTAGCTTGCGTTTCTTCTCTGGCTTTACGGGTTCCCGAAAACAGTAAAGCTCTGTTCGAATCCGGAATCCCGGATATTATTGTAGACTGCATGAAATCACATCCGAATAATGTGGGCGTTCAAAAACAAGGGAGTTATGCTGTTAGGAATATGGTGTCTCGTAGCAAGTACCAGAACGAGCACTTTCTGTCGTTAGGTATTGAGGATCAGTTGAACGCAGCGCTGAAAATGTTTAGGGAGGAGTGTGGAGATGATGTCAGGGCCGCTTTGAGGGACTTGGAGTGTAAAGTGGAGCTCAAGGAGCAGTGGACGGGGAAGGGGACGCAGATGGACCGCGATGATGATATTCAATATAGTTAATAGGTTTTTTTGATGTTTTGGATAAGTCCATTTCTTTTTAAATGATTATTAATTTGATTAAATTAATTTTATAATATTTATTAACGAAGATAATTAGATAATGTACTGTTATTATTTAGCTTTTAATATACTAATGTGATAATATTTATATTTATAATAAATAAATAAACCTTTTTTTATTTTGCTTATTCATGTCTATATTATTTTAAACTAATATAAATCAATTTGTAAACCTAATCGAGAAAAAAATAACACTCGAAAAGAAAAAATGTGTCAAGTGTAAGTGAATATATCTCACGTGTTAACCCTGTTGTTGCGGAGTTAGGGAAGCTGAACACAACTGCGTGTGCTAGTTTTTAAACATTTTGTAACATATAAAAATATATTTTGAAAAACGTATATTTACGGGTGTAGCATCGAAAGGGTTAATGCTCCGTACCGTAGATTGAAACTTTAGGCAAAATTAAGAAAAACAATTTAGATATTAGTTTAAATATTAACAAAAATATAAATTATTTTTGAAAATATACATATTATTTGCAGAGTGCGGGATGACAGCGCTAATTAACGGTTACAACTAGGACGGGCTTAGTTATCAAATTAGACATAACTGTCAAAATGAGAAGTTGATACACAAATAATTTCAATAAAATATCGTAATACGTACATTTTAAACAATTATTTATGACTATAGTGTAGTTAACCATGTTGATCTTTCTATTTTTTGTTAAAAAAAAGTCTATTAAAAATAACTGTTAGTTCACTCCGAGTTTTCTTTTTGGCCACCTTGTCTGCTACGATCAACTTCGCTTCCCCCACCACCTATTTTGAATCCAGCAAGATTTTTTTAAATGACTATAATAAAACAGTATTGACAAAAAGTTAAGTTAGCTATTTTGACTTATGAATGATTTATAAAGTAATTTTAATTTAAATTAAAAATGCATCAAATCGAAATTAAATAATTTTATTTAAATGCAATAATATAACATTACAATAAAGTAATTGATTTGTTTAATTAAGTATAGCACCGCTCCCTTTCATAATAAATTATTTTTCTTATTCTTCAGTGACATCTACAAAAAAATCGGTAAATAAACATTCCGTCTGTTCTAAAAAACTGTAATACAGTAGAAACCGGTTTTAACGACATCGGTTAATACAACGTATCGGTTTTAACGACTCAAAATAAAAGTCCAACTGAATCCCATATAATTGCATTTTTACCAGTTATTACGACTATCCACTTTTTATTACTTAATATGACTGGTCCCTTCAATGTTGTTATTACCGGTTTCTACTGTATTTGTAAACTTCTCTTTTGATTATTAACTTAATATTTTTTTAAATAACGTTAGTTTACATAAAAATTAATAACAACGGGTCAAATAAATCAAAAACATATATTTTACGTATAATAGTTATTTTTCAACTTACTTATATTATTAAACACATCTGACTCGAAGAAAAAAACGAATAAAAAGTATTCAAAGACAGTCGCAAACGTTATTTCCTTTGCTGGGTCATTGCATCTAAAATAAAATACAAAATAGTTTATTTGCAGTCAATATAGAATAATAATAGATATTTATGACTTACCTGATTCGTTCTCTCCTAGAGTAAAGTTATTTAAACGAGATGGGACGCAATCTAAACCTGGCTCAAAGTTAATCCATTCAGAATCGACCTAACAAAATAAATTAAACATTTAATAGTACACTAATTTTAAAAATTATAAAATTTTCATCCAAATTATTCGATGTATTTTACGTACAAAGCTGTAACGACTAAACGATTCATAGAAATGATTTTAAATTAGAATACATAAAAGAAAACTATATAATGCACATTTTAACATCATTCTAAAACTTCTATGGTTTATAGTTCCAGAGTACTATGCCGCCAAACAAGAACTGTTTTTATTCATCTAGAAATCGGTGATCTTCATGTACTTTACATAAAGTGTTGTAACTATTAAACAATTCATCGAAATGATTTAAAAATGGAATACGTAATAAAAGACTATATAATGAACATTATAAGACCATTCTGAAGTTTCTGTGATTTATAGTTTCAAAGATTTATGCCGTCAAATAGACAACTAATAAATTAGCTCACTTGCTCTTTGGATATCAGTACTTTACGTAAAGCGCTGTAATTATTAAACGATTCATTGAATTGATTTAAAATTGGAATATGTAATACTAGACTATATAACGAACATTTTAAGACTATGATGAAGTTTCTATGATTTATAGTTTCAGAGTATCATACCGTTAAACAAGAAACTAATAAATTAGCCTACTTGCTCTTCGGAAATAAGTACTTTACGTAAAAGGCTGTAACTATTAAACAATTCATTAAAATGATTTGAAATTGAAATACGTAAAACTAGATTATATAATGAACATTTTAAGTCCATTCTGAATTTTCTGTGATTTATAGTTTCAAAGTAATAAGATGTCAAACAAGAATCTAATAAATTAGCCCACTTGCTCTTCGGAAATAAGTACTTTACGTAAAAGGCTGTAACTATTAAACAATTCATTAAAATGATTTGAAATTGAAATACGTAAAACTAGATTATATAATAAACATTTTAAGTCCATTCTGAAGTTTCTGTGATTTATAGTTTCAGAAATTTATGCCGTCAAACAGACATCTAATAAATTAGCCTACTTGCTCTTCGGAAATAAGTACTTTACGTAAAAGGCTGTAACTATTAAACGATACATTGAAATGATTTAAAATTGGAATATGAAATACTAGACTATATGATGAACATTTTAAGACCATTTTGAAGTTTCTGCGATTTATAGTTCCAGAGTATTATGTCGCCAAACATTGACTTTTTTTTTAATCTAACCGGTATATATTTTTGACGGTTAAATAAACTATACACACCTCTGTATTACTGACCAAATTTTCAGCATCTCGTACTGAAGAACCAACATTCATATTCCTCGAATCCCCCTCTTCAAATAATCCTCCGACAGCCCCCTCTTGGTCATCGACCTCATCTTTACTATGTGACTGATCTGCCTCTGCCAAATCTCCGTTATTATCAATAGACGAGGACGATTTCAAAACTCTCGTGGTGGTACACTCGTTTGACATTTGTGGCCGGCTGTCTGCTTTAACATCATCGCTAGTTTGCTGAGATTTATGCAGATGCTCTGTCGTCGCTGTGTCTGGAGTGTTAGGAACGTTATCAGTAATTATTTCATTGTTGCATAGATTTAAAGTTAGCTCGTGGAATACTATATCGGATACGGTTGTTAATATGTCGCCGGTTATGTCGTACACTCTGGAAATATTAAAGAAATGATAGAAATAAGTTATAAATAAATACAGAATTTAACTTACCGTAGTCCAATATATTTTGCTAGCGATTCTTCTAAAGCGGTATTGACACGAGCTTGATAGAACGATAAATAGTCTTGAAGTTTGTCGCTGTTTTCTTTAAATATCTTCAGTGACGTTATCATTTGTAACACGCATGACTTTATTGCTTTCAATATATTATCATTGAAATTATTTCCTTCGTTTAAAGACAGTATTGGAAATAAACTGACTAAAGATGACTGTATTTCTGAATGTAAAGTTGCATCACGTAGCTAAAAAGTAAATTTTATAATGTAAATAAAAATAAATCATTAGAAAACTAAAAATAATAAATACATACAGAATAATCGGCTACGTGATGAGAGGAATTTTCGGTAGGAATTTTAGTTTTATTTTCGCTATTTGTTGGAACATTATCATTATTAACTGATGAGGAACATTCATTGTTTAAAGTAGAACTTGTCTAAAAAATTATAATAGATAATTATATTTAAAATTCTATATCGTGATGAAGTTATAACAATAAATGTGTCAAGCGATTTTTTTAATGAAATTTTTATAAACAATTAAAGAGCAAAATTTTTATGAAAAAATAAATCTTCATGCATAATCTTGAATTTTTCAAATCTATCAAAATTCAAAGGCGCCATTTTTTTTGACAGTTGTCTAACCTAACCTCACAAAATTTACACTTAAAAATATTCATTTTCGTTGCGTCTTCAAGTAACTAATTTTTAAAAATTTACTTAAGAATAATTTATTCTACAATGAAAGTTATTCAGAGAATTATTATTTACCTGAAGTCCAATACTTTGATTACTATCACACAAAGCTGCATTCGAGTTAGACACGATTCCTTGAATAAACTGTAAGGTCCTCTGCCGCAGCCTATCAGAACTTATAAGCTGGAGATCACGGAACAGCTGTATGAGAAAGTGAGGCCGATTTTCGTTTGTAGAAATTAGCGTCGCTACTTCTTTGTATACATTCTCTCTCAACATTTCAAACAACGTTGACCTATAAATCATTATTTGGATTTGTAATTGTTTATAGATGAGTAGCTATTACCCGGAACTTCGTTCAAATCATATATATAATAAGATGTGTATTTAGTGGAATTTAGGTTAGGTAGGAACTGTCACTAATAGAGAAGAAGAAAAAGAAGAAAGTTAGGTAGGTAAAGCAGATTTCTATTATAGTCAATAAAACAGGTCCCTCATATAAATGTCATTTTCATCCATTTTTTGATCTAATAAATTTTTGGAGGAACAATTTCCAGAATATAAAGTAGCCTATGCCCTTTTTCAGGATACAAACTATCTCCCGGTTCACTTCATATATATAAAAAGATGTATATTGACTAGAATTCAGGTTAGGTAGGAACTGTCACTAATAGAGAAGAAGAAAAAGAAGAAAGTTAGGTATAGCAGATTTCTGTTATAGTGATAAAACAGGTTACTTGTACAAATGCCATCTACACCTATTTTTTTATCTAATACAATTTTCAGGATATAAAGTAGACACTTTCGAATTTATAATATTAGTATGAATTCTAAATTAATCGTTAACTTACTTAGACCTTTCTGTAGATTCCGACTGAGAACTTTGAGACCACTGGTTCCTATCGTTTATAATATGACGTATTTGCTTGGTACATAATTTAGAATCATCGCTTGAACAAGACGGAAGAATCATTTCATTTATTCTCGCATCTTCTTTGTCCGATATATTCGAACTGAGATTCAGATTAGACGGAGGATGTGAATTCACACTCCCTAAAAAAAAAATTACACAAATAATTCTAGCGAAAACTGCAGACAAAACTGATATTACTTTGAATTCCAGAATCCGACGAAAAATCCGAATACACGTTACTGTTTCCAAACGGATCCTGCTGCTGTATATTTATATAGGGCTTTGGCTGTGACTTCCTGCGTTTACAAGTCCTCACGACCTCCTGCGTAGAGTTAGTGTTAGACTTAGGTGACACCTGGTTACCCATTTGCATCACAGGCTCTGCCATCATGGGTAACGTGTTAGACGTAGTGCGGAGGGTATTGTGAGACCGATCGATAGGTAAAGACGGACTGTACGTTGATCCTTCGTTACTTTTAGAAGAAGTCGACAGTAGATTTTGGCGAGAGTAACTGTTAACGTTATGCATATTATAAAAAAATGATACAAAATATATATCGGGTATTTTTTTAAGGACTTTCCAGTGGAATATTTCCAAAATAACGAATTTTCAGAGAAAATGTTCCAGACAAAAGTTTCATGGGTTTGAAGTGGCTAAATATTGACAACATGGTTAGAGATTAATTGTTTCAAAGCAACGAAACTTTTGTCTGAAAAATTCGTTATTTTGGAAATAATCTGCTAAAAAAAACACCCGATATAATAGAGACCCCATAATCTCGTGGGGGTAAAATATCAGTAATATATAGACTATCCTGGTTAAAATGGGATATATGGGATCCCTAAAATATATATAGAAGCCAACTTCATGCTTTAAAATAAAATAGGCCGCATTTTATTACCAAAATGTGGTAAATTGTTATAACGAAGTTTGACAATATTATTAATTCAATGTGTTAAAAATACAAAGTGAAAATTTCTAGAAAAGGGCTGTCCAATAAATAACGTGACAAAGTGTGATACAGGAAGGGAAGGGGGCAAATAATACATGACATTACATTAAATTTCACTTGAGCGCGTTTTAAATTACGGGAGAGCATAATACGGGGTCGAAAATAATAAAAAATAGCGTGATATAGGTTATGGACAGCCCCAAATGTTTAAAATAATTTACAATCGAAAACAAATAAAACAGTTTTAGAATTAGTAATAAAAAAATGTTAGTAAATTCCACACTCTATCGATAAAAAAATGTATTACATTAAAAATATAAATATATTAATAAAATGCAAAAAAAAAAATGTTAATAAAAATCCAAACAGTTTAGAAAATAATTATAAATGTAACTTACAATTAAATACGAAGATTCACTGAATTTTCTTTAAAAACGGAAATAAGGGAAAAGAGAAGCAGAAATTGTACTAACTTTAAAACTGTTGTATTTGGACACTCAAAATTATAAAGAAAACACAAAAAAGATACAATAATAAATAACAAATGTAATATTTATATCAAACTTTAATAGAATTTTTAATCAAGAATTGAATTATTATTCATTAAATAAATATATAAATAAATGCATTAAATATTTTTTTTTGTAGAAATAATTACTTTTAAATACACAAATGTTAATTTATTCTATTTTTACGCAATTAAAAGTGAAATTTTTAAATAATAATTTATCTTGGTACAGTAGAATTACGATGAGCGTTATGTATCACTTTCGATAAAAGTCTTACTTAAGGGGGCAGACCCAGTTAGAATTTTGAAAAAAATTCTTTTTTTGCATTTTCTCAAAGTAGAATATTTCAAAAGTGTTCTCTGAAAATTTCAGATAAATCGGACCGTTATTTATGGAGATATATAACTTTGAATGGAGCCGTCTCTAATGAATAAAAGTAGACAGGTAGCGATAGCTGTGTGCTTTTTCTCAAAATCATATTTTCGAAGTCAGTGACCACTGTAACTTGAGAACGGCCTTGCCGATCGGTTTGAAATTTTTCTCACTTATTCTATACATAATTGTCTGCCGGATGGACAAAGGATTTTTTTTAGCTGAAAATGCGAGTAAAATTTTAGTCGAATAAAGAACTTTGATTTTTGACATCCACCATTTTGTGAAAATTCAAAATTTTGCAAAACCCTTCATCCATCCGTAGCATTATGTCATTTTTTTATGTCACTTTTATTTTTTTTGATTTCTGATGATCCAGTGACGAGCAGCAGTGATCACGGCAAAACACTTGTTTTTTTTGGACCCCTCTCAAATTTGCTGTATCCCACTTATTTTATAATATTTTGTCATAAAAAATTATGATATTTTCTGTAAATACAAATATTACATGTGGAAAAACATTTGTTATTAATTATTTTAATGCGTGGCCAAAAAAAAATCCTAAAACTGTCTCTAGTCTTCATGCTTTGAATGTATTTTTTTCTGTTTTTACGTTCATCAATAATCAGAGGAGAAGGTTCTTATATCAAGCAGTTTGCCCGCTCTTATAAAAAGCAGAATTTATATCGAATGCCTTTTTTCTACATATTAATACAAATTTTGATTTTGACTTTATTCAGAACTACGATCTTTCTTTATCAAAATTATACTGTACCTTAATAAATTCTTATTACAAAGGATTTGTTTTACATTATTTCATTTTTTAAAACAAAAAACTAACTAACTCCATAAAAGTTGTGAATACAATTTTAAAAATTTTGATATTTCACTACATAAATTTTGTATTGAGTATATTTTTAAATAAAAACCTGAAAATAGAATAAAAGAACACTGAAAAGTTAACGTAATGAAAAAAAAATTACCTTCGGAAATTATCCCAATAATTATTGGTCCTATTCCCGGGCGGTACCTGATTATTCAGTGCCTGCGCCCTGTTCCAGTTCACCTGGTACGCGATCGGCCCGTTAGCAGTCGAGTACCTCTGCTGCTCGTTCATATTATTGTGAGCGCTGTAGACGTTATTGAAACTAGTCGCGTTATTAAGTAACTGCTGTTGGGCCAAGTTCTGGTTCTCCATGACCCCCCCGTTGCCTAGGTTCTGTACCGGGATCAAGTGGGAGTGCGGGGGAGGAGGCTGGTTCAGAGGGGACATCGGGTAACCGATACTCGACGTGTCTACGATAGGTTGTTGGTGCTGTTGCGCCGACTGAGAATAACTGGGTTTCTGGTAGTTGTTTGTTGCGTAATCTTGTTGCGATTGTTGCTGCTGTTGTTGAGGGGGGTTGTTCGAAGGAGGAACCCCAGAGAAGTCACGATTCATCATGTTTTCTTGTAACTGGAATTTAGAAAAAGATTATTTTTATTATTTATTTTTTTTATTATTATTTTCCCGGTTTTTCAGGTGAATTTTAACGTTCTTCCCTGTTTTTTATTTAAACATTTTTTTTAAGTTTAATTTACACGATATATTAAAGAATACGGAACTTTAAAAACGAACTTTAATACCATTGCAAATTTTGTCGCAATTTTTTTCCAAAATACTGATTTCAAGGTATCAAAATTCTCTCCAAAATGGTTATTTTAAAATTAAATTTTGTACATAAATGCATTCCGTGACATGTTAAGATATGCATTTTTTTTATTACATAAAAACATTAAAAAGGGAAAAGATGTTGAGGAACGAATTGCACCATCATAAAGAGGAGTAAAATTCCATCATTCCAGAAAAAAAAAGATTTCAGGCTATTATTTAAGTATCCCCCTAATTAATTAAGAGGGTACATGTATACGTAAAATAAATCAAATTTCACGAAATTATGTTTAATAAAAATAATATCTTCAATAACAAATCACATAATAAATTAATATCACTACTGTTAAAAACCATTAATAGTCAACAATTAAACAAATTGCATGAAGTGTGGTTCATTTCTGATTGGTTAAAGTACTAAA
Source organism: Sialis lutaria (assembly GCA_949319165.1). NCBI lineage: Eukaryota > Metazoa > Arthropoda > Insecta > Megaloptera > Sialidae > Sialis > Sialis lutaria. The sequence goes on from OX439232.1 coordinate 3,646,638, forward strand.
AATAGATCACGTGATAAAACAGAATTATTTTTTGACTATAGGATCAGTCCGCGGTGACGGGTGTGACATTTCAACTCGGATTGGAGTTCATAATTTCTAAATAATACTAGTTAATAACATGGTTTTACCATTTTTCTGTAGATCTTAATGTAATACATGTATATTGAAAGAATAAAAGGTCTACGGTTATTTTACAAAAAAATGCCAGCGTTCAAATCCCATCTAGACTCATTAAAAATAAATGCGGTCACCCTTACTCATTATTGTTGGTGAGAGTAATTTTTTTTTATTTGGTCAAACGTCACGTTTGATATGTAATTATCAAAGACTTTTAATAGTTTGTATTAAGTAAGTTATTATGATTTCACTTTATTTGTTGTCTTTTTGGAAATTTTTTGAAATATTTTGAAAATTAACTAACATTTTTCTAATTTTCTTTTCGTTTATGAAAATTTATGTTAAATAGCCTGTTAATTTTATATTTTAGTATTCATTTTCGTAAAATATTTTTTAACTATCTGGTATCGATATCCACGGACTGACCCTATAAAACTTCTTTGAAAATTTTGCATGTTTTTTTTAAATTTTAATAGATAAAATTGTTTAAAAATATTTGCGGGAAATTTCTTGACGTGGTGTGGTTTTTGCATTTTTACAGAAAATTCCCTGACTTTTCCCAGTTTTCCAGAAACTGACCACCCTGTACTAATTAAAGACAACAAAATTAAAGAAAATTAAAACTCACAGCTGCGACCATATTCCTAAGCGTGTTAAACTCCTTCTGCTGCATCCACAACAGTTGGCAGCACTGGTTCAGCGAAGTGAGCATCATGGTCTGTAAATGCAACTGACTGGTTGTGACCAAGTTGTAGCACTGCACATCGGCGGTGTTTGGCAAGAGAAGGGGCTGCGGAACAAAGCCAGTGTTTAACATACGGCTCACGGGATACGTGCTGCTCGTCTGGAGGTTGGGCGTGCACTGCGCTATGTTCTGCTGCTGCTCGACGATGAGGGTCTGGTACAGGTTCGACGTTTGTTCGAGTTGTTGTTGAAGCTGAAACAATTTATGTAGTAGCAGAACGAACATGATTTTAAGTGTATTTTTGACTTACATGTAAAGCTTTCTTCTGCCACCATTCTTTAGTGCCGGTGCCTGCGTTTTGATCATTTAAAGATGAAGTATCACAGGGGAAATTCGCTGGGTTTAATTCTGCACGGGGATTCTCTGGTACGTTCCACGCACCTCTTGCGTTTCCGCTGTGTACGCTGGCACTACTAACTCCATCTGTTTAAAAGATACGTTACTTAGAATCATGGAAGAAGATTCACATTAGATGAATTTTAAATACCTTGAGATAACTTCCTCCAAAATGTCGGAATTTGTTCAATATCGCCGTTAATCGATACGTCGTTTATATTACAGTGAATATTCGAGTCGTGTTGCTGGACAGCTTCCTGAGTCTTGTTCAGTATCGGAGAACTATGTCTGCTTACGTTATTTACATGATTCGATATATTGCTGTTATTAACTGGCGTTTGATCATCGTCACTGCAATAAAGATTATTTTAAATGGATGGGAAAGAGATAAAAATCTTTTTTTGCTGATTTCTTAGCTTTCTTTTGATTTGACAGTAAAAATAGTCATTCATTGATGGAGTATGAATCTGGCAAGAATTTAACTAGCTTTGATTTTATAAATAACTATTTTTGCCGTAAATTTCAAAGAAACCCCAGAGGAGGAAACTTTAAAGCTTCTTAGTTAATTTATTCAGTCTAAATTTCTTTTATACCCTAAAATACTTGGCACCTAACCTAATAAAACTTTGAAATGTTGACACAATATGATTCTAAAATAGCAAGCAAAATTAAAAAATTCAAAATTAAGTTACGATTTAAAAAGAAAAAATATTTTCTTTTGAGGTTTACAAAAATAAAAAAATAAAATAAACTAACAATTCTGAGGTAAATATATTCAAGTAACCTAAAAAAATTGGATATTTATTTCAAAATCTAATTTTTTAAGTCTGTAAGATATAGTTTTAAATCTTACCTTGAACAAATATTACAGTCGATGTTAGCAATAGGCGAAGCTCTCCACTGAGTCGTAAATGTTTCACCTCCACGGACGCAACAACGGACAGTCTGTGCTTTGTTATGCGACGTCTCGCTGCAGTTATCTTGGTTCATGACCGACGATTGACCTACGTACAAATAAATACATATTACATCAATTACATTGCAGAAAATAAATAAAACCTACCTTGATCCTTCCTCATGAGATTTTCAAGCTGCCTTTTCTTCGCTTCGAGTTCCGCCTTTAAAAGCGTCTGCTGGCGATCTTTAGAACCGGAAATGGGAACATTTTTATTCGATTTCTTATTCGGTTTCATATTACGTACTGGATTTTCCTATAAAAAATATAAAATACATCAACCGTTAAGATTAAACTTAATTTATTTTTTAAAATACCTGTTCGTTATTAATTTCATTTTCGGTAGGTTGATACATATTACGATTTCTACCCAAATCTTCATTTTTATCTGACTTTGAAACACACCAATTGATGTTAACTGAATCTTGACCGTTATCTGCATTAGACTCAGACGTTCCCGATGACGAATTGTTTAATTCTGACTCCGTACGTTGGCACGATTCTAACATTGCTGCAAAATAAATTTGATTATTATTTATCGTTTTTTTACGTCACTTCAATAAAATAAAAATTAATCACCGTGCAGTGTTGCCAGCTGCGTTCTCATCCCAGAGACAGCTTTATCTTCAGTTGGTACTGCTGCAAATCGTTGTAGATCCATTACAAGTTTTTCTACTTGTTGTTTCTTATTGTATAGATCTTTAAGTTTTTCTTGTAAAGTCCTATGTTCTGCTGATAATAATTCGTCACGATCGTCTGTAAAAGAAATTAAAACGTTTAATTAAATCAATTAATACAGATATATGTAATATGATACATACCTAATACTTTAGCTAGTTCAGATCTACCATCGGAAAGTTCTTGTAGCCGTGATAACCTGTTCCGAACTAACTGTAAACTTGTATTAATTTCTTCGGTGTCGTTTGTAGTTTGTGCAATGCTGTCAGTACGAAGCTGGTTTAGCTTTTCTTGTAATCTTGATACAGTTGACTCGAAATATTCTGGTGTTAAAGTTGATGCGCACTAAAAATTATATTAGTATGTACATCTTAACCACAATGTCATGTGTTTCTACTTGACAGGAAGTCCTCATCAGGAGCCTATTAAGAGGTTAGGTGTACTCAGAATTTTCAAGAAATCGATTTTTGTTTTTTGTATTTTTGGAAGCTGCTACAACGGCTGAAGAACTATTTTATGGTCCAGGAATAGTTGACTCGGTGTAAGTAATTAAATAATACGTATATTACTTTACGTAAATTGAGTGTAAAACTTTAAATGCGTTTTTCTCAAAACTATGTTTTTTGAACTGGTGACCACTGTAGCTCGAAAACCGCTCGGTAGATTTTAATGAAATTTATACAGCTTTTTGAAAACATGAAAAACTAGTGCCTGATCGAAGGATTTTTTATTTTTTTTAAATTTCGATTTGTTATAAACAATTAACTGTTGGTTTTTTTCCCGAAAATCTTGAAAAAAATTTCCTGAGGCTGCCATTTTGTTAATTTAAGAAAGAAAAAAAAAGCTTCGATCAGGCACTAGATTATCTATTAATAAAACTAATTTTTTTTGTCCGATTGAATTTGGATGAATCTCCAAGGATAAGTGATGGTCACCGCAAGGAGCTTCGGTTGGAACTGGATCAACACAAACAGCCATTACTTTTAAAATTATAAATTTTTTTTTCTAAAATTTCTGTCAAGTCAAGTCGAAACCTTATTTAATGATGCTATGTTTATACTTTTATAAAATAAAATAATTTACTGGCAAAAAAAAATTATTTAAAATTGTCATTTTTTCATGTCTCTGACTACACCTAACCCCTTAACACTAAACTGATATAGTCTTGGTCAAAACCTAAATACAGTAGAAACCGGTTATAATGACATCGAAGGGACCGTCATTTTAGGTCGTTAAAACCGATAATTAGATTTTTTTGTGAAATTCACCGTCTGTGAGCGAAGATATCATCAAAATAAAATCAAAATTTTAAGCACTAAAATATGTACATACATGTACGATATACAGAAGCGACACTCAACATTATTTTACTGGAAACTTAGTTTGACATTATGAGGTACGATGGTTCTGATTGGTTGAGTATTAATCTCTCCACCAATCATGTACTAGTATACGAATATTTGAAATCCACATCTGTTTTCTGTTTATTAGAATTAAACTTAACTTTTACAATCCATGATGTATTATTATGTCAAACAATATTTTTTATTGTACAAAACTATATATTTAAAAAAAAATGGAAACAAAAGATGATCCGTCGTTAAACCGATAAAATTCTCCGAAAATATTGTAAAAGGAAGGCGTTAAATGCGGTAATTCGTTGTAAGCAATATCGTTATAAACGGTATATTATAAAAGGCAATTATATGGGATTGACCTTTTTTTATTTTTTTTTTTAAATCTATAAAAAAACATAAAAATGAAATGAGAAGTCCTTTTTTTTTATTTCAAATCTTTAAAAAATATAAAAATGAAATGTGAAGAATATAAAAATGAAACTTTCAGACTTTATTTTCAGATTGATACATTTTTTTTAACCTTGTGGTACCTGCCAATAATAATGAAATCAAAGTGGTCCCTGGTAAAAAAAAGGTTGGGAACCACTGATTTAGACCAATCAGAAAAAGTAAAGTTAGGATAGGTCCGGTACTATTATTTAAAATCCGATTGATTTTAAATAAGAAATGGGCAAAATTCAAAGCTCTATAAATGTTGTAAAAATAATCGTAATTAAATAAGTAAATTCAAAAGTATTTTAAAGATTGAAGTTTCATATTTTTTAATACTTCTTGCACATTTTTTTAATAATTTTTTCTACAGAGCTATTTGACAGTATATAAAATTTTTTGATTAATGTCGAAAAACTATAGAAAAAAATCGTGGATCAATTCTAAAAAAAACATGAAGTTAAAACTCTATTTCCAAATAAAAATATTAAAAAGAAATTAACCCTATTTTTAGCAGAGTAATTAAAAATTTACTCACGTTTCCATCATTGATTTTCGGTTCTACATTAGTATTAACGTTCGGCCCGCCATTAGCTTTGTATTCAGCAACAGCCGCTTGAAACAAATTCTGGGTTTCTTGGGCAGAACGCAGCTGCGCCTCCAGTCTCTGCTTTTCCTCGTTAATATACTGAAACGTTTGTTCTTGCTGCAATTGTTCAATACGGCTATTAGAAGAGGAGCTACTCTGTTGGCTTAAAGATGATTGTGACCTTTCATTGCTAGAAACCTGAAAAATTAATTAAATTAATACTCATATCGACGTAAAGAAAAAAACAATTATTTACCTGAGTATTTGATTTTTCATTGTTGATTTCCATATCCTGCAAATCCAAATTCCTCAACTGGTTTACGAGTTTATCTTCGCTATCTTGTAGCTTTGTATGTAGGAGAAGCATTTCTTCTATCTCTGTATTTCCAGGGCTGTCAATCTACACACAAAAAATAATATATCAAATTGGTAACGAATCTCTATTTCATTAAGGATGTATGGCACGTACAGTCTGAGTCAACAATAATGTAAATCTAGATGCAATGGACGATCAAAATCAAATTATGAATTATTCACTTTAAATGCTTATAGGAAAGTCAAATTCGTTTATAAACTACTTAAACAATATTAGTACTTATGTTTAAAACCTTATTTCCCATTTTTTAACTGTTATTTTACAATTTTAGTCAAAAAATTAATATTTGTGTTGATTACATGAAAAAATTTTATTCTGAATTTATCTGTCAGATTTAAAAACAAAAGAATCATTTTATTATTATAAATGACAGAAATTCAAATATTATTAAATAACATTGTTTAGAACATACGTAGAATATACAAATGTAATGAAAATAATAATATTAGTAGTTTATATGCTTTTATATCTGAAAAACTGTGTAATAAAACAAATCATTACATTTAAGAACACCTTTTTTTTTTTAATATATATTTCAGCAGTAATTATTTTTTTCTCGCAATTTAAGTTCTGTAAGAGTATAATTGTTTTTATGAAACGTGTTACTAAATATGTAAGTGACGTGTTGTGAAAATTTAAGATATTTTTCGGTGTTTGAACCATGTGTATTATTACAATTTAACCGTCAATACAGCATTCTGCCATAAGAGCCTATGTTAATTTCGTTAATTTAAAAAAAAATAATTACTCTCAAACTATGTAGTAGAACCTTCTGAAATTTTGTGTGGGTACTTAAGTTTTATTAAGGAATAACTCCTCCAAATTTAAACTATTTCTCGTTTTAAAACTTACTTGGGTACTTGTCAATTATGGTCCCAATTTTTGAAAAAACTAAAATCACTAGGAACGAACCAGAATTCGTGTGTAGATAGGCATATGTCATGATGAAATAAGCGCAAATGTGACAAAAGTTTGCACTATTAATTTTAATACGACAATTAAATTTTTAAATAATAATTGAGGTAGGAAGTGAAATATATATAACCCTACTAACTCACCTAACCCCTAACCGTATTAATAACCTACCCTAAGTAAACAACACGATTTCGCCCCAAAATTATAATAATTACCTTAATTACCTATTTAAAAATATTGAAATTAATAGTACAAACTTTAGTCACATTGGCGCTGATTTCATCATACTTGTATATATAATACATGACATTTACCTATCTATAGACGAATTTTGTTTCGTTCCTAGTGATTTTAGTTTTTTCAAAAATTGGGACCATAATTGACAAGTACCCTTACTTGTTCTTTTCCATTGACACAGTTAATCATAGATGATGTGATCTTCAAGTATTCCCTGATCTGTCGCAGCTTCTGTTTCAGATGCTGCTTGTTGTGTACCTGCACCGGATGGACAGGTACATTCACTTGATTCAAAACGGAATTGGCAGATTCATGTAGCGACATGACACTGTTCTGTGCCAACTGTTGCGGGACATTTTCTTTCTGAGATAAGTTTAACTCGGCCATTGCAGATCCTATTAGAAAAATCTTACTTAGCAAGTTCTTTTTATTTGTTACATGCTCTAATAATGAATATGTACTTACTTATATCATAATAGTCGTACACAGTTTTTTTATTATGCGAATTATTATGAGCAAAAATGTGGTTTCCAAGTTCGGACACTGACTGCCAACTCAACGGTAGCTGTAATATTTATTTAAGCGTGTTTAATTTGGAATGCTATTTTATAAATCATTACAGAAACACCAAAATAGTTTAGTTAAAAATAGACCTACATACTTTATTTATGTTTAGATATAATTAGAACATGAAGCATATGCAATAAAGGAAGTCATTAAGAAAATATACAGGACAAATTTTATTAAAATATGCGCAAAATTTAAGAATATACAAAGTTTTGAGGGTTTTTGAGTATATTTGATTATTTGTTGTTCTTTTTATTACATATACAATTTCCGTTGTTTGAATTTATTCTAAAAAAAATAAATTGGGTTGTTTTTGATGGAAATTGAAAAATAAACTTACAGAGTTGTCGGAGTTATTATGAAAATGCGTGTTCGGCGTGTTCCTTCCGATTTCTTTCGGTAAAGAGCTATTACGCGACTTTATTTTTGGAACGGTTCCAGTATATTTCGGCGTATTACCGCCGGGAGACATTGTGGCTTGATTTAGTATTAAAAAAATACGTATTTAATAGTTAAAATTCATTAATATACTTCACAAACATTTATGTGAATTTAATTGTTTAAAACTTAATACATATTTTCCATTTTTCATAACAGTTCATTTGACACATATGTCAAAAATTACCATAGATAAAAATAAATAAATCGGCATCGATAAAAAAAAGTACATGCACTCCTTGCTCGATTTACCGACCTTGTTGTTAATTCAACCGCTTGATTTACCGACGTTGAGAGGGGCCCCCACCACCGTGCTGATCTCAACGTTAATTGGTGAATTTAAATTTTTCGCAGAAATATAACAAAGAATATAACAGTCGGTGATATGGTGGGGTAAATGAAGCGGTCGGTAAATCGAAGGTCGGTAAATCGCGAGATGAGTGTAATAAATGGCGCTATTTTTAATTTAATTGATTTCTATTTTAAAATTAATGATAAATGTTTACTTTATATTTTACTATTGGGATCCGTCAGATGGGAGGAGCTTAAAAAACATGGCGCAGGTAAGGGTTTATTATTTATAATAATTGAAATAGTTTGATTTTAAAAGTCACTTAAAATGATTAGTATTGCCACAATATGTGACTGAGCCAACACAGACCCTCGAAAAAGGAATTTTGTGGAAGGTGAGTGCGTGTTTAATGCCGGCCATATAATAAAATTTGAAAAAAAAACATAAATTTTAGTGCTTATTTACAAATGTCAGATTTAAAAAATGATTCACATGAAAGAAATTGTGAAGTGAATTTAATTGTAAGGCCCGATTTCTTAATGAGTTAAAATATACAGTATTATAATGTACACATATTTTAAATTCACTCATTATAATTACAGATAATATCACGCAATAACATCAAATACAAACAACAAACAAATCTTTTAATACATATGTATTTATATTATAATAAATCAATTATATATAGGAAAAATTGTAAAATTCTTTCTTGGTACTTACTGTCCTTTCATTCATTTTATTTTTGGATGATTTAAAACATAATATTGTGATTTAATCGTAAGTTTTACTATATTCCATAGATTCATCTGTCAGTTTTATGCTTGAGATTATTTATTTTTTCATTATTAAATTCTATTACCATAGAAACTGTACCCCCAGTCTAGTTACAAATTTTGCCACCAGATGGTGTACGTTCATTTGACGGATCCCAATAAATAAATACACAAAATAAAATATCATAGGTGTCTTTTTTTTAATAAATTATAAATTTTCAATGTACAATAAACAAAATAATATAACATTTAATTAAATAATTTAAATAAATATAATAAATAATAATATTTTGATTGTTCATTCCCAATATATAATTTTTTTTTTCAATAATATAACAATTAAAATTAAACATAAATTTCACTAAAACAATAAAATTTATTTATTTTGTGGTTGCCCTATACTTTTATGTTGCCATACAGCTCCTGGAATAATTCCACGAATTTCCGTTTCCAGCGGATTACTGTAAATATCTCCTGTCAATTCTTCTAAACCAATTTCTTGATCTATCTTCGCTTTCTTCGTAGCATCATCAACTTTCGTGCGAATTTCGGTTTCAATTTTCTTTATAAAATAAATTTAAATCAATATTTGTTTATAAAAAAAATCTTAGTTATTACAGTACCTTTAATTCTTCAAGTGTAGCGAGTTCAGTCGATAATATTCTCTCTTTGAAAGAAGTTATAGGGTCTCTAGTTTGTCTTACTTCGCTAACTTCATCTCTTGTACGATAACTTGTGCCAGGATCGGACATAGAATGTCCAGAGTATCTGTAAATATAAATTAAAGAATAATACAAATTTTTGTCAAAGACTTCACGTTTATCGTAAACAAAATCATATCAAAATCTAAAAACTTCTCAACAAGGTACTTTTTGTTATCGTAATTGCTTGTGCTATATAAGTCGCTAGTTCCGCAGCTTTTTACAAGTATATAAGCCAAAAATGAGTAATTAAATGATAAACGTCACCATGTCTGAGTAATCAATGCACCTTATGAAAATGAACACAAAAAAAAAAGAGATATTTGCTATTTATGGAGAATCTTGACCGTGTTATTCCACAGTCAATAAATGAACTAATTGTTTTAACAAAGACGTGAGAGTCGATTGATATGGTGACCGACAAAAATATCCAAAGAGTTAAATACTACAATCTAGTCGTTTTTATTTAAATTAAATAAACATATATTGTTACTAAAATAATTGATAATAGTAAATATTATACCTGTATGTGACCATTTCTAAAAGAATCGGCCCCTTTCCTGCTTTGCAATGTTCAACAACATAATTAGAAGCTTCACGTACAGCCAAGACATCCATACCATCGACCTACAAGTTAACAAACTCGAAAATAACGACCACAAAAATCCAATTTATATATATTTATACCCAAATTCCAGGCACAAAATCACCACGAGTATAATAGTCCGTGTTTGCAGACGCCCGTTCAGCGCTGGTACCCATTCCGTAGCCATTGTTCTCACATACAAACACACACGGGATGTTCCACAGCTTGGCTATATTGTACACCTCGAATATCTGTCCCTGGTTTGCAGCTCCGTCTCCATATAGAGCAAAGCACACGCCGTCCGTTCCCAAGTACTTAGCAGCTAGGCCCACTCCTACTCCTAGCGGAACCTGCGAATTGTTTTTGTATTAAGATTTATTCGCAGGTATGATTTATCTAGATGTTTACCTGGGCTCCGACAATTCCATTACCGCCGTAAAAGTTTTTGCTGTACATATGCATAGAGCCTCCTTTTCCTCTAGCGCAACCGCTGCGTCTGCCTGTCAGTTCTGCAAGAACACCAAGCTCACTGATGCCCATTAAGTAAGTCCAGCCGTGTACACGGTAAGCAGAAATAATGGAATCTTGTGGTCGCATTGCTGCTCTCATTCCTTAAATATGAAAGATGTATAGATTTTTAAATTATAATATACTAGTAGCGACGTTAAAATGTAATAAATAAAAACAACTAGATTGTCTAAACGTCAAAAAATTTAATAAGCAAATATATAAAACGAGCTTTCGATTTACAAAATCATCTTCAGGCTAAAATAATAAATAGTAATTAAATACAAGTAATATAATATAAAATATTAGTATTTTAAAAATAAAAATTTATTATTTTAGCCTGAAGATGATTTTGTAAATCGAAAGCTTGCTTTATATATTTGCTTATTAAATTTTTTGACGTTTAGATAATCTAGTTGTTTTGATTTTTAAGTTAGATACATTTATTTTTACGGAACAAATCTGCCATGTAAATTAAAGGAGGGTTTGAAGTATTTATTTATTGTTTTTCTTACCTACAGCTACGGCTTCTTGTCCAGAATATAAATGACAAAATCCACGGACTATTTTTTCCTTATATAGATTTCCAGCCGATGTTTCAAGTCGCCTGATTGTCTGCATTTGTTCATATAATAAAAGAGCTTCATCGCGTGTTACTTTTACGTTTGTTGATGGCCCCTCGTCAAGATGATGTAATCGGAAAGGCTAGAATAATAAATTATGAACAATAATAATAATGTAAGTTTAAAGCTTTAACATTGATTATAATATTTCTTGGTTTCTGAGTATAATAGTGTAAATAAAACCAAAATTTAATAAAAATTCATTGTTATATTTTAATATAAAGTTTAAATAAATATATTAAATTCTTACCTTTGTTTGAAATTCAGCTTCTGATGCAAAATTGCATTTTGGCTGTGCAACTGCAGCTGGAATTATATTCTATAAAATAATAAAACAAATTTTTAAAATTTAATATACACAAATATATATAAATTGTACATCCCTCACATTGTTAAAATTTCCGTAAAAACTTTTGAAATAAAATTTTCCACCGCACTTGTACCAACATAAAAATAATTTTTCGCCCACATTCTTAATTTTTTAATTAAACTTTAAACGTACTTTCATTCAATTGACGCTTATGTTTACAATAAAACTAACAAAATATGATTTTTCAATAATTTATAGACGACCTAATGTCCTAGAGATTATTGATATGACATTGGTACTTTCTGTTATGTAAAACGAAAATTGAAAATAGAATAACATGCGTTTTATTTCATGCGTATTCACATTGTTAAACTAAAAATAAATTAAAGTTCATTGACGGACTCACTTTTAATAAAACATTATTAAATATATTTTGAGCATTGCTCAAAGAACAAAACCTCCCGACTGCTGTGTACATTTTATATTAGCGATTCTCTCGCGACTGATATGCAATAGTAGTGAATATTTTTATTTGTAAAAATGCACTCACACACGTGCATTCATGACAGGGGTGTCAAAATTATAATTCATTTGTAAACACATTGTGCAATGTGCAATACAATTGCTATTTTTATTATATTCTTTGTGAAATATGGGATTTAATGTGATTTATTTACTTTCATAAAAAAATTATTTATATTTATAATTTTTTTACAGAATAAAATTTTAAATTTTTGAATAGATTTATGTTTTAACCTAGTTTATAATTCTGTGATTTTTACAATGAAGAAAAGTGCAACAATGCAAGATTTAATTTATAAAATGCACTATCAGTATACATTATTTATATTTAATTATAAATAATATTAATGAAATGTAAAACTGTCTTGATATAAAGTAAGATTTCCAATTGTAACTACCCTTGAATTAGCATTTGGAAGAATAATAAAAGTTCATGCAACTCCCATCCATACTCGCATCACTTTGAAATTTCAAATGGGACCCCCCATATTTTATTTCAGAATTTGAAAGATCGATTTTATTAATGAACTTTTTACTTCAAGCAATTCTTTTTTATCATGGACCGTTTAAGAAAAATTGGGCAATATTTATATTTTTTTAGAGTATAGTATTTTTGTCACATTAAGAGTGGATATCGACTTTATTTTCGAAACTATAATATTTCGAATTGTTACTACCTCCACTCATATTCGCATCGCCCATAAATAAAAATAAAAACTGTCGTTTTTTATTGTATATATTTAGAAGCTATTAAAAAGGTTTTTAACTAAAATAAAAAAATTAATCGTTATTAATTTTTATATAAAAATTATATTATTATGAAAGTTATAAAACTGAAATAAAATAAAAGCAAAAGACACATTCAATTTATTTATTAAAAACTTATAAAAATTTCATCACAATAATTAAATAAAAAATAATATGAAAAAGTTCATAAATTCTTGGGTTTTCCAATATTTGTATGTTTATAATAAGTATCTGATTTAACTCCCCGCACATCTGTTTCAGCCGGGGCGCAGTAAATATCTCCAGTAAGTTCTTCAATCCCTGGTTCTTTATCTGCTTCAGCTTTCTTCACAGCTTCGTCTATTTTATCACGAACTTCAACATCGATTTGCTATAAGACATTTTAAAATTATAAATAAATAACTGTTAATATCTTATACAAGTTTTAAAGCAAACCACATCGTTTTAACGTACTTTCAATTCATCTTCCGTAACCAGTTCCGATAAAGTAATTTTATCTTTGAACACTAAAATAGGGTCTTTAGTTTGCCGTACTTCATTAACTTCGTCTCTTGTACGATAACTTGTTCCAGGATCTGACATAGAATGTCCTGAATATCTATAAATAATTTAACATTATTAAAAATAATATCTTCTACAATCATCCTGAACCCAATGATCGCTACATATTTTTATTCACCTGTATGTCAACATTTCTAATAGAATAGGTCCCTTTCCGGCAACGCAATGTTCGATAGCGTACCTCGTTGCTTCACGTGTAGCTAGGACATCCATACCGTCGACCTAGAGAATAAATTTAATACTTTATACAGGAAGTTCCATAACAACCTATGTTGCATTAAGGGGGATCCTGCTTTATGACTCTCAAAAAAAAAACATTTTTTTTATTGCTTAAATCTCTTCCTAATATATCTAAGAATATGTCTGTAAAGTTTTATAAGCAAATTCGAAATATTTTCAAAGATATAGCACTAAACGCAGTGGGGTGTCGAGTAGGTATACGAGCGTTCGCTCCAGTTTTCATTTTTATCATTTTTCTAAACTAGCGGGCGTGATTGCAAGAAAACTAAACGACCAATCAAAATAAACCTAAGCTTGTTGTCTTCAGTTTTAAATTCTCTTCAATTTGAACTAAAAAGATTCATGAAAAAAAGATCTAAACAACTTTTTTAGTTGAAATAATTTTTTTTCTTGCAAAAAGCACGATTGGAGACTGCGATTGCAAGGCATTGCACAAATGTACATATAAATTGGCTGCATTTGAATATTTTTGTCTTAATAATTTTTTGTAACGTTCAAATATGCAATAAAATAATCTGAAAAGTTCACTACACTTGCTTATTTTTTTCTGTTCTAAAAAAATTCCCCGAAAAACGCTTTTTTTTGGCCTCATAAAGTAGGATCCCCCCTTATATAATTCCTTACCAAAATCCCAGGTATATAATCACCACGAGTATAGTAGCTAGTGCTAGCTGCGGAGCGTTCAATGCTGGTACCCATACCGTAGAGGTTATTCTCGCACACAAACACGCACGGAATTGTCAGTAACTTGGCTATATTGTACACTTCGAATATCTGGCCTTGATTTGCAGCTCCGTCTCCGTATAGAGCAAAACATATGCTGTCCGTTCCATTGTATTTGCCTGCTAGAGCTATACCTACCCCCAGAGGGATCTGAAATTAAAGATAATTATTATTAAAGCCTTTTTCACAGAGTATCTTTGTTTAGTTTTACCTGTGCTCCAACGATTCCTTGGCCTCCGTAGAAGTTAGGACCGTAAGTATGCATAGACCCACCTTTTCCTCTAGAACACCCGTCTTTCTTTCCCATAAGTTCTGCTATGAGGCCGAATTCATCGACGCCCATCAAACATGTCCATCCGTGGGCCCGATAACTTGTAATGAGATTATCTTGTGACCGCATTGCTTCTTTCATACCTACACCCACTGCTTCTTGTCCAGTATATAAATGACAAAAACCAATGATTTTTTTCGATTTGTATAGGTTTCCGATTACGTTTTCTAATCGTCGAATATTTTGTATTTTTTTATACATAGTAAGAGCATCTTCGCGTGTTAATTTAACTGTTGAACATGGGCCTTCTTCAAGTCGGTGTAAACGATAAGGCTAAGGTAAAAGTTGTTATAATAAAAATTATTGTTAATTTGTCAGTAAATTATATTTACCTTTATTTCAAATTCTGCGTCGGAAGATACATTACGATTTAATTTAAAGTTTATGACAGATCTTATATTCTGTAGAGTTAAATTTTTATTTAGTTAATACTATTTTAAATTAACGTTAAATTTAAATGCAATATATCTATACTTACTTTTATAGCAATGTTGTGATCTTTAAAAATACAGATTCTATTAAATATTTTGTACATTCTGATGTAATTATATATTTCTTAAAAAATTATTAAAAAGACAATTTGATGAATTTTAATTGTCAAATGTCAATTTAAAAATTCATTTTTTGTAATTTTTTTTTCAGATATTTGTTTTTTTTTACTGCAACAATGGCATTTTGAAAATTTCAGTATGGTAATATGTAATAAACAAAATTCCCCTATATTCAAATTTATAATGCAACAATGACATTTTTCAAAAATTTAAAACTACGAATGAATAAATGAACACATGTATGAAATAAATTTTTTTTTTTGTCAATAG
The DNA here is from genome assembly GCA_949319165.1 of Sialis lutaria. NCBI lineage: Eukaryota > Metazoa > Arthropoda > Insecta > Megaloptera > Sialidae > Sialis > Sialis lutaria. The sequence goes on from OX439232.1 coordinate 3,662,118, forward strand.
ATATGCTTTAATATTTTATTCGATACAAAAAGACATATGATTACACAATAACTATTCTAAGAGCAATTCGATTTTGATTTTTAATTTTTTATATATATTTTTATTTACAGTACAAATTTACGAATACACATTACAAATAATTTATGAAATTAAAAAAATATCACTGTAAGTTTACATCTTATGGCATATGATAATTTATTTAGAGACGTAAGTAAGTCATATTTTATTTGGAATCAATTCGTTTCTATCACAAAAAGTAAACACAGAAATACTATTTTTTAATGAACCGATTATTGCCGTGCTTAAAAAATGCAAAATGGCTCTTTTTTATATGAACACAAATTTGTCTGACTTTATTTAAATAAATATTGCACAAATATAAAGAAGAAATATATAATCATGCAATAATCGGTCCATTTTATATATTCGATATAAATTCAGTTCATAATAAAAGTGGCGACTTGATATAATATATAATAAATACAAATATTTAAAATAACTTAAAAATCTGTTAAAAAAATTAAGTAGATATGAAAGTACATAAAATTAAATGCATCGGTGAAATTATTTAGGCATGTAATTTTCTATAATGATATGATATTCATTTTTTATTGCACAATATATTTTGATAATTATTATTATTTAATATAACTTCTACGATGTTATATTATATTTTATCGTAATTATTATGCTAAGTATGTTAATCTATTTTTGGTTTAAACTTGTTTAAAAATATTTAATTTCAGCTGTATACATAATATTTATTTATTGCATAAAGAAGACAAACAAATTGATATGTAATTTTTTAAATTCTTTAATCGTAATTAATAACCAAAATAATACAACTGAAAATTATTTTTAAAATATATTAGGAACTGTAAAAAGGTATTTTGATTTTGATCTTGACTATTATCTATATCGAGTATAAATGTATTAAAAATATTTAGCGATCAAAATAATTTTGATAAATTATGACAATAAAAATCAACTTTACGGTGGGAAAAAAAGTAAAGAAAATCTAGCTTCACGAAAAGTATCAAAAGCTGTGCGTTTATTTGTCATTTATCTATCGCAAAAGTATTAAAAAGAAATGTATACTTACATACAACTGATTCAAAAGTCACTAGATATTTTATGCAAAAAAAAAGCAATGTACTAAGAGACATTAGAATCATTTAAATGTAAGTGTCGCAGTCGGATTATAAATTTTGCCACTTTACATAGCGGCTAGCCATTTTGTAAAATAGTTTAGTTTAAAAGTGGAGATTCACCTTCAAGTTCAGATCCGAAATACTATATTAATCCAAAGGGGAATAATATAGTATAAAAACGAGGATTCAATCTCTACTACAACGAAATTATTTGACAGAATTATTAAAAAACAGTTCATTACATCGAGGATTGAATCCCCGTTTATACTATATTAATCCCCTTTGGCCTCAATAGACTGCCTTAACCAAGACAGAGATTGAATTCCCAGTTTTAACCTAACAGAGAGAGTAAACTGCTTATTTCACCCCAATAGATTGCCTTAACCAAGGATAGTTAACATGTATATTATTAGAGCATCAACATTTTACAAAACGACTAGCCTCTTGTAAAGCGTCTTTTACAATCCAGCTGCGACATATGTATAAACAAAAAATCACGTGATGTATATATGTAGGTATATGTGATATAATAATTAATAAAATAAGTCGCCACATGCAAAAATTACTATTATATGTATAATATTAACTAACAGTTTTTAACCAGTAAATAATTATTCTAAAAAAACATTTTCAATAAAAATCTTTAAAACACATTTGATAAATAATGCTAAAAATAAAATGAATATTGTTTAGAATCATTTGAAAAAGAAATAACATTTTTTAAACGTACCCTACTTATCACTTTTGATATTTAATATATGTATATAGTTATAAAGTTATTCTCTAACTGAAAAATTCACTTTAAACAATGTATTTTTCAATATCGTTCTATTACATTCACTTATTTTACCTAAACAAGAAAAAAACATTACGTTCTATTTGTCCCTGTTGTCATTTCGAAGTGTATCCATATATTTTCTTGAATTGTTTCGCTATTCCTAATTTACCGAGAGTAAATGAAAAGAAATTAATTAAATAAATAAAAATGTATAAAAAAGGACTTGAATCACAAACAATTATAATTCACCTCATAATTTTCAGTTCCTGAATCTTTGAACACATTTCAATGTGTTCGGAAGATATCTAAATACATAATTTCATCCAAGATCCAAGAATTATTCACCAGATCATCACAAATGTCTAAATGCAGTACTTTATAATAAAAAATATTGAGGTTAGATTCAAGTTCTTTATAAAAAATATATATCAAATACTAAAAACTAGATATGTATAGAAAATTTTAAGTTTAATAGAGAATAACTCTTTATATCCATTATAAGTACCAGATTATAAACAGTATTTGATATATGCCCGTACGAAGGTTGTACTAAAATTATTTTCTTGATTTCTAACTATATTTTCTATGTCATTCTATAAAATCTGTCTATGGGTCTATATAAGCCTATACATTTATATAGTCATAAGTCATAGAGTTTATATATACATACGTAACTAAATTCATTAGTTTCAACCAACTATTTTTAAAATTATTTGTCATTGCTCAGATCTACCCAAATCTAAATATATCTGACGACATGCTTGTTGAAGTATGCCTAGATCTGATACCATATCTAATTACATCTGGATATTTCATCCAATTCGATCTAATTTTATATCCAGTGGGAGTAAGTTAACTCTCGCTAACAGATCTGATTGAACCTAATTATATCAAGCCATTGTTAGGATCTGAAAATCTTAACTACGTTGATCTAATTCGATCTGGTAATTTTCTCCTGGGTATTATAATTAATTTTTAAATAATAAACTTTGACATTGACATGTTCTTTTAATTTATTTCATTTGAACGTAGAAGTCAATTTGACACGTACCAAGTACAAAGCTTCAACATGCAGCTTTTATTATTTCAGTTTACCAGACAGACAGACCCACATAAATTTAGTATGTTTGTAATCAGGACAATTTATTCTTGGGAATATATAAGCAAAAGAATGTCAACCTTTCATTGGGCCAACGAATCAAATTTTTAACATCCAATCAATTTTGAGATAATTTGACCTTCCTGGACGGACAGAATACATACAGACACCCAAACCGACATAAATGTATTAATCCTTTGCACTCGGAAGATTTTTCTGATATACCTACCAGCAACTCGGAGCAAATTAAAAAAATAAACAAACATGAATTTGCTATACAAAGTTGTCTTTATCAGAAAGCACATATGGGTAAACTGTACAGAATTTTCAATATTACAACTCTATACCGGGTGTTAAAAAAAGAGTGTAAAATATTTGAAGAGGTAATAGTGTGGACTAAAATAAGCAAAAAACTTCTAATAAACATGTGTCCGGACATTTTTCCTGAGGAAACTACAGTCCTTCAAAAATTTGGCTCAAAATGAGTTTTTATTTAATATCTAGAGAACCCTTCGTGATAAAATTATGAAATTTGGTATTTTGTTTAGTAATAACAAGTGTTATCGATTTCTCATATTAACCAATTATAAATTAGACCAGGGATGTATGGAGTCAGTGGGCCCATCGATTTTTATCTAGTATTTTTTTATTCTTTAATTTTTTTTTTGAATAAAGGACTTAAATAAGATTACATGACACAATATACACAAAAATATATTTTGCTTATTTGTCATAGGATTAACCATTTTCGAGAAATATCGATGGTAAGGAAAGCATGCAGAATTTAACTTAATACGGATGCTTCAAATTACAAATAATAAATTTATATTCTTGTTCTATGATTAAAGGTAAGAAAAAAGTTAATATAAAGAAACATCCTAATATGAATCCTCTTAGATCTATAGCCAGTTCTATTACTGTTACACGTACTTTACTAACTTGACTAAAAAACGAAATTAAAAATAGTTATTTGTTGATAAGATTGCATTTTTGTCGTATACTTATGATAACTTTTTTTCTTAATTATTATCAGAGAACAAGAATATAAATTTATTATTTGTAATTTGAAGCATCCGTATTTAGTTAAATTCTGCATGCTTTCTTTACCATCGATATTTCTCGAAAACAGTTTATCCTATGATAAATAAGCAAAATATATTTTTGTCTATATTGTGTCATGTAATCATATATAAGTCCTTTATTCAAGAAAAAATTAAAGAATAAAAAAATACTAGATAAAAATCGATGGGCCCACTGACTCCATACATCCCTGGTCTAAATTATAATTGGTTAATACAAGAAATCGATAACACTTGTTATTACTAAACAAAATACCAAATTTCATAATTTTATCACAAAGGGTTCTCTAGATATTAAATAAAAGCTAATTTTGAGCCAAATCTTTGGAAAAATATTTGGAAAAATTTCCGGACACATGTTTATTAGAAGTTTTTTGCTTATTTTGGTCCATACTAGTACCTCTTCAAATATTTTACACTCTTTTTTTAACACCCGGTATACAGACATACGAGCAATGATAGGATACGGGGGCCCTGTTAATGTCGCCGTATTGGTGGCATCCGAGTTATGACATGATTATTCAGCGTCATCAATACGGCAACATTCGAGTGCAAAGGGTTAAGTTTGATAATTTCATGCAAAAAGTCAGATCAAATATTCAATTTCAATTTCAGTATAACCCTCGCACTACCAATTATTATATGATTACTCTGTGCGCTGGCAGAACGGCCGGTACAAACGTAACAACATGTTTCATAAAGATCCACTGGAATCCCCAGGAAAATGCATACCTCCTTCAGAAGTGTACGATGGCGTAGGGGACGCTCGGCTTGCCGAACTGAAGCTACTGGAACTCAACTCTTCTGGCTCCGCTTCGAAATTTGGGTTGAAATGGATATTACCTGCATTAAAAAATGTAATCTACTGTAGAAAAGGAAAAAATATGCATATACACTTACCACTCTACACAACGACGGCATCGGTAATACAACTGTTCTACCGAACAATGGCTAGAGGGGCCCTTACTACCATGCCGACATTAACGTTAATTAGTGAAGGTCGTTGTATAGAACAGTCGGCCAGTCGTTGCATGGAGCGGTCGTATACACTCACCACTCTACACAACGACGGCATCGGTAATACAACCGTTATACCGATCAATGGCTAGGGGCCCTTACTACCATGCCGACTTTAACGTTAATTGGTGATGGTCGTTGCATAGAACGGTCGGCCAGTCGTTGCATGGAGCGGTCGTTTTATAGAGCGTTGAGTGTATACAGGGTGTCCCATTTTAATCTATCACCCCCCTAATTTTTTTTATCTATCAATTAAATCAAAAAATGTTTCAAATAAAAGATGTTTGGTTTTGAGGGGGACCCAATATGGCGTTATTAATTTTGTATTTTTTGGGCGTCTCCATGGTCAAATAGGGCCAACTTTTTTTTTTCAAATGGAAACCTATATTTTTTTTTATGGTATCTTATTGTTTGAGAAAAAACAAGTAGCTTTTGATTTAAATAATTTTTTGTAAGACTTCAATTTTTTTTAATATTTAACAAAATAATTTTAGATTTTAGAGTCTTCACTAATTTTTTACTCGAAACCCATTAACTTTAGAGGAAAAGTGTAAAAAACAAAAAATGTTTATTTTAATGTGATATAACTAGAAAAATGATTTCAGATTTTTTTAAATTAATTTTTTTTTGCTTTAATATTTTGAAGAGCAAAAGTTAAAAACAAATTCTGATATAATTTTCTTAGTTATATCAAAATAAAATAAACATTTTTGTTCTTTACACTTTTCCTCTAAAGTGAATGGGTTTCGAGTAAAAAATTAGTGAAATCTCTAAAATCTAAAATTATTTTGTTAAATATTAAAAAAAATTGAAGTCTTACAAAAAATTATTTAAAACAAAAGCTACTTGTTTTTTCTCAAACAATAAGATACCATAATAAAAAATATAGGTTTCCATTTGAAAAAAAAAGTAGGCCCTATTTGACCATGGAGACGCCCAAAAAATAAAAAATTAATAACGCCATATTGGGTCCCCCTCAAAACCAAACATCTTTTATTTGAAACATTTTTTGATTTAATTGATAGATAAAAAAAATTAGGGGGGTGATAGATTAAAATGGGACAGCCTGTATATAAATAAGTACACTGTTACTGTGGCACATCATAATAGTGTAAATTTAGAGTCCCTGGCAAATTTTAAAGTAGGGTCTTCTAAAAAAACCCCTTGGCTTTTTGTCAGTCCAATCACCTAGTAGTTTTCACCATTGGGAGGCACCATAATACATATATATACAATCGTGGTAAATATAAAAGTGATTTTTTTTAATAGGCAACAATCAATCAAAATTTATATAAATCACTATTTCAGTTTCCCCTGAAATTTGTTTAATTGTTAAGAAATAAAAATAAATAAACGAAAATGGTTTTCTAGTTGTTTATTTTAAAATTCAAACCTACAATATATAATTATGTTGAAATAAATAAACATTTATCTATTACTACATAATCAAACAATATTTTTTTCACTTTTTATAAATAATACTAATTATTTGCATAGATCGGCAGCACGTATTGTTATTAATAATTATCTAACTAAAATCAACATAGTAACAGCTTACTAACTGCAACATATATGTTGCAGTTAATAAACAGTTTCCAAGCTTATACTGTATTTATTATAATAGCAATGACGGAGACTATAGAATTAAGTCATGGAAATGAGTCATTTAAAACCAGCATCTATAGTCGCTGACAAAAACGGTTTTTCCTTAATATCTTTTCCTGTGGGTCCTGTGACCTAGATAGTTATTATTAATATAATAGAAGAGACAATTCCCAACAACTTTTGTCCCAATCTTTTTTTTGTAGGTTTAATAGTTTCTGAGATACGGCCGTTAATAGCATGGTCTGTTAACGGGCGAAGTTTGCACTTACCGTTTGTAACCGCCGTATCTCAAAAACTATTGATCCTACAAAAAAATGTTTGAGCTAAAAGTTTTAGCGAATTGTCTCTTCTATAATATTGCTTAGAACTATTTTGGTCGTAGGACTAACCAGGAAGGAGATATTATGAAGAAACCGTTTTTGTTAGCTTGTATAGGCTCGCACAAAGAGACTTAAAATTTTCATAACAAAATTCGGTACTTTCCAAAGTTGCTATCTCTTACGACTATATCAAATAATGATAATAATTTTAAATTAAACAATTTTTGGTTATGTTTTTCAGATCTCGAACCGAAAATAAAATTTTATATAAAAATATAATATAAATAATTTAAGTAATAGAAAGCACGAAAACCAGTCATTTTTTTGACTTGACTAAAGTAAATTTTCAATCATAACCAAAGAACAACGAAATAACAGTCTTAAACTCTAATAATAAATTCTTTAAAATAATATTATTGATACCAATATAAGAGCTGAGCAATAATATACATTTAAATGATAAATTTCAATTTCCATCCCGTCAACTCTATATCTTTTAAATTTGAGACCAATATTTGAATCGCAAGTATTCGTACGATACTTAATACTGACAAGTGACAAAATAATATTAAAACATACTTATCATTATCATATATTATAAATTATAAAGCTGCCTATAATTTTTCTAAAGACGTTTTGACATAGGGTAAAAACATGTCACACTTTGAAAGCTTATATCTCCGGAACTAATAATCACAGAGCAATAAATAAAATGCCAGTAGATAGCTTATATAGTCCATTATATAATAAAACAAGTTTTAACCCTCCATCCCTTAACCCTTAAATACAGAAGTATATAAGAGTTAAGCTAATTTTCAAAGAATTTTGTACATATAGCGGGTCAAATTAATTACATCACATAATTTTTATAATAAAAAAAGTAACAACAGACAAAGTTTAAACGTTATTAGTTGTGACACAATCAGGAATAGTTGCTACTGTGCCCCTTTGTCTCTTGTTAAAATATAAAATTATTCAACTGTACTTCACAAAAATTTGAAAATATTTCTCTGTCTAGTTTTGGAGACAAAACTTGATCAAGATAATTTCGTAATAAGAATACAATTAAACAAAATAGACTTTAACAAGATCAGTTCCCGGGAAAAAATTGTAGATCTGCAGAGATCTACTCAGATCTCAATAGATCTGCATTTTGAGACATTATATTTTTCACTGGTTTTTGATCTGTGGAGACTTGCAAAGATCTACAACGGTCTACAAAGATCTACAATGACTTACAGAGATCTACAACGATCTACATAAATTTTCAAAGTTTTAATCTCAATCACGATCTACAACGATCTTAAGAGATCTTTGTAAATCGTTTTAGATCTATGCAAGTCTCCACAGATCAAAAACCAGTGAAAAATATGACGTTGTCCCAAAATGCAGATCTGTCGAGATCTGAGTAGAACTCTGCAGATCTACAATTTTTTCCCAGGTTAAAATTTAAAATATATAAAACAATTTATATTGTCTATTTTTAATATTGAGAATTATTTATCGAAGAGCAGCACACATTTTATAGTTTTGATAATGAAAAGTATGTCGATTTAGCTACTACGCAAAGTTACAATCTATAATAAAATAAATATATACGCATTCTGATATATTAATATATTTATATATATTTAAATATGAACACATGTGAGGCTTGGTCATGAATATATATTAACTTAAAAGTTTATATTGTGACTTGGATATTTGATAATACTCGTAAATTTTTTACATTAAAAATCGTAAATAAAATTATTTACAATTTCAGCAAAATCAGAGTAATTTTTTACGTGAGCCCTGTTCATATATTTTACTGTATTGATTCTCAAAACCGTACATAAAAATATGTACAATATTTTTCAGAATATATGCCCCAACAATTTGTCTCGATAAATAAAATAAAAATATACATGACTACAATATAATTAAAAAATAAATTAGTTTATAAAATATATATATCTTTTTGTAAAATTAAATTAAAAAATATATACTCTTTACAATGAATTAAAATATTACTAATAATGTTAATTTGGTATTTTGTTTTTGCCCAGTTCTTATTTTACCTTAATTATGTAAAATTTAATCACAACGTTAAAAACAAAAATATACTTAACGACTAACGAGAGAAAATATATTTATAGTAAGCCTCTATATGAGAAAAAAACTTTTTTTGGTTGATTATATTTTTTCAGTCATTTTTTAAAGCTATGTTAAAGCCTTTAGTACTGAAAA